>VDFB02000007.1:211258236-211339479 GCA_007258455.2 Sequoia sempervirens | reverse complement strand
TGATAGGTTTGAGAAATCAAATTAGGTGCATCACCATAGGGTTAGTTTCATTTTTATGTACTCTTCCTTACCCTTTTCCTTGACAAGCCAATGGAGTAGTTTAGGTGACACCATCAAAAGGGGAGCCAACCCATAATCTAGAGGTCTGCTTTTGAATAGGACACCCACAACCTAAAAGCAGTCCCATGTTACATCCAAACCTGCTAAGTTCTTTCATAGCTTGGCGTTAGGGGTGCAGATTTGGATCACTAACAAGAATATTCTCTCCACGAACAGTTGTGCTCACATTTTGTAAAGGAATTGTATGTCAAATGAAAATATGGCATGTGTCAAATGAGTAGGTGAAGCTTTTTTTTCTCCCTTGTTCTTATAAAAGGGAATTCAAGGCCATTTGCATGATACCTTGGAAAATTTTGTAATGCAGAGCATAGAGTAATAGAGTCTAAACTTTGTATCTAGGTTATTGTTTGAGTCTTTTTTTGAATGCAATTTGCAAGCTTTTTGTATACCAGTACTAGCATCTATTGAATATAATGGCACAATTTCAAGCCAATTGTCTCCTAATGTATACTTGATACAATTAATGAATGAAAATTGATCAAAGATCATTCAATTCATCTTCATTGTATTTCCTTTGAATGTAGTTTTTGTTATAGCTCTTATTCAAAGAACAAGTTAAAAATGCTTTAATACAAATGTATAATTGTATGAACGTATGCAAGGAGTTGTAAGTAGAATTGGTTAGGAATTCTTAAGTGCAGCAGTGTAAGGAATTACTATAAAGCTTCATGATGTTTAGGGAAAAATATTGATATATAGGTTTTAATTATAGTCAATTTGACTTCATGCCCTAGGTTAAGGCACCAATCCATTGCATTTATACTTGTTCACAATTTACATGGTCACTCATATAAAGAACATTACAAATCTTAATTTCAATTGAAGTTATTTGTTAATTTTGATGTCATCACATGTTCTCATGTTATGAATTATTGAAATACTTAAAGTATGTTGCCAGATCTTTTAATTTTTATAATCATCAAGAAAATCTACTTAGCTTGATATTTGAATTTTTCATAATCCTCAAAAAAAAAATTCGAGAACATATTTGTTATCTACAATATTCAAGATAATTGGTAAAGGAGATCTTTCAAATATTATCAAGGCTCACCCTCCTGGGTTTTGTAGAGTCCAAAGTTAAGAGGGAAAGTTCTATCCAACTTTCTCCTATTTATTGGCCAATCCCACCAAGTTATTGATCATTAGAAGTGACAATTCCATAGATTACTTGTGGGAACTTGGTTGGGAATTAAAAACAACCAACACATTCTATTACTTGTCATTGGCACTTTTGTAATCATTTTTTTTTTTACTTTCATTTTTATCTAAAATCACGCATGATCTATTTTGAAAATAAACTCTATAACCCTTTTATACTAATTGCTTGATACTAATTAGGTTAAATGTTTAAAAGAACTAGAACATAATACAAATTTAGAATGTGCTTCTTCTTTCCTTGCTTTTTTCTAGTGTTTATGCTTCATTTACCCATGATAACTATGTTGTTGTCATACCCTAGTTGTCTTCAGATTGAACTGATTCACCATTTTTTTAGAATATCCCTCTATTTTCAGTCATATGATTACTACAACCACTATCTAAATACTATAAATCTTTTATATTTTCTTCAAATTATTACAAACAATAAACAAAGAAACATAATATTTATTTTAATTTATTACAAACCATAAACAAAGAAACATAATGTTTATTTTAATTTTCTCTAGAAAAGGTTTTGTACAACTTAATTATTTTAATCATACATCTTCCTACATAACTATAATGACTATATTTTTTGTAATAGTTGCATTAAATTCTTAATTTATTGCACCTTTGATTATTTCTTTGTGTATCTTTATGCTACTTCTTCCCCTTTCACTTGCTTCAACACTAGTTGTGATTGTCCTTTTCCTTCATTATGATTATTGGTCATGCCTCTTGTAAATCATTTTCCTCCACCTCTATTGCTTCATATGCCTCTTTCAAATATTGGAGATGGTCCTTGCTAAAATTATGCTCTTTTACCTTCATCCTTGATGATACTTGTGATCAAACTGATACTTGGGGTTTGAATGCTTGTTTTAAGGAGGATTTGGATGTTTAATTAAGCATTTTATCATGAATTTGTAAGGATTCCATTAATTTATCTAGAGATAATTATGGAAAATCATTTGATTCTTTAATAATAATAACAATGGCATAAAACATTGCGAGTAGACTCTTAAATATCTTCTCTACTATTTGTTGATAAGATTTCCTCATACATTCTAATTTGATTGAAAACACATGTTTATTAGGTAAATAAACCATTCATAGATTCAAAATCTCTCATTACAAATTTTCAAACTCTCTTTTCAACATTTATAATTTCGCTAACTTCACTTTGCTAGTATCTTGATAAAGCTTTTGTAGGGTCTCCCATGTTTTCTTTGAATTATTTGTTATTTAAATCCTTTGAATGATAAACTCATAAATTGCTTGTGTTGTGAAGAATAGGGATTTTTTATTCTTATTGAAAATTTATGATGCAAGAAGAAGACCAACACTCCAAAAATAAGAGATGGATATAGCAGCCCCAAAAATTAAATTCATACATCTCTAAAACTACACTCAAAACTCATGGTAGACCTTCTTTGGAAAATTATTTTGAACCATCAAATCAATGCTTCTCCTAAAAACTTAGATAATGAAATCCCCGAAATTCATCTTTAGGAAGGTAGATAGATTATCACTTTTCTCCTAACAATACCCCTCTAATTTCATAGTCAAAATTTCAAAAAGCCCATAAATTCCCACATTCAAGAACTAGCTTTGGCAACATCATAATAGTTGTTGATGCACCGAAATCATTCAAACAAGAAATAATGAATTAAAACTATAGGGATAACATTCCAAAGGATTTATCATCACATGAAATTACAAAAATTCAAGGAAAAATATGATTTTCATTATTTATACTTGCATAGTTTACAACAAGCTACATAGAGAAACAAACATGGCCAAAACACTACCACATGAAAGATATTACATTAAACATTAGAAAATCAGACCCAAGAGTCTCCAAATCAACTACAATTAGTAGCACATACAACTACAAGTATTTGTTGCATCACTCTTGGGCATTCCGACCAAGCCTCATAGGTTTTTTCCATTCGCAACTCTTGATTTTTCTTGCATTTCACTTCTTTCTCTTCCATTATTCAGCTTGGGAATTGTCATTCATGACCAATCTATTACATTTCATCCTTCCTCTCCTTCCTAGGTGTCCCACATCCCCATTAATCTTCCACATTAATTTCCCTAGAAATAATTTTAAATTGTTTTCTAAAAATTGCCTGTCTCTTCCTCAACCAATCACCTCCACTCACAGGCATCAAGATTCCCCACTATCATTAAATGCTACAAATTATAAATTCCCAAAGGAGTTACATGATGCCAAAAATGCCTCCTCTAACCTGGGCATGGGATTTTGTGCTAGCTCTTAATTTTTCAAATAAACACCAACGTTAGCTCCATAAATCTCAATTTTAACTTTATTACTCAACCTTACAAAATAATTTGATGTAGAAGAAGCAAGAGGACAAAATAATTTAAAAATGAATCAAGCCTACAAGACAACACAACCAAAAATGAAAAATTAAAACCAACACAAAATCAAGATGTGCAAGATTGCCCATGCACTCGGTATCAAACAACCTAGGTAAGAGAAATGTTTCATGAGTTGGACTTGTATACACCTAAAAATAGTCATTACATTCAGTTAATTAAATACAACCTATTTGATTAATGCTTCAACTACATATAAATAAGGTCTTACTTTATTTATATTGTTCACTCTTCTTTTAATTCTCCAAAATCATATTCTTCTAAATAATTAAATAAACAAAATACCCTAAACGTGTTTATTTAATTAATCTTCCCTAATCCTGATTAAGAATTAGAGCACATGTTTACTACATTTTCTTGTGCCACCTCATAAAGGTCACATGAAAATAAATAAAGCCTAATTATTAATTAGAATTATCGTCACACACTTCCACCAATGAGAAAAGGCACATGGCTTTATTCACCCACACTTCCAACAAATTTGGAGCACATGGGTCTTTGTTTCACACACTTGGGTCTCCCATCCTTTTGGCATGTTTCCAATTTGTCAATGATTCTCTCCACACACATGGCATGTTGTCTTTGGTCAAGGGGACAACATCCTGATTCCTTTCATCTCCACCGTCTATTATTTCTCCTTTGAATCTAGACCGTTGATAGGTGCCACCTCACAAAATGCTTGAGAAACCCTATAAATACACCATCTTGCCTTAGCATTTATCATCCACAATTTGAGAAAATTTACTATGTAGGTTTATCTTAGGAGCTTGGAGCTTTCATGGAGTCTTATAATTAGTTTTCATATCATGTGTTACTTTGCATTCTCATTTTAGATTACTTAATTGCTTCATAGTTGCATTTTATCATCCCCATTGCATCATAGTTGCATTTTAGGGTAGTTTTTTTAATGTTTGCATTTGATCATATGCATAATCATGGATAGTTCACTATAGTTTCATATCATCTCACTCATCCCCACTTGTTCATCTATCATCAACATCATCTTTCATTTATCATCATATTCATCATCAATTCCATCATCTCGTTTCATTTAGAAGCATACCACTAATCCTTTCAGCACACATTTGCACATATAAATAATCTTAGCTTGCATATTAAGCATCAAATCTCATTTTATAGGTAGTCATTTTAACAACCATTGTGCCCATAGAAATATGAGGGCTAAACGATTTAATAAATCCCTAGAAATAGAGGATAATGATACGTATTTGAAAGATTTGATTGTATTACGAATAGAGTAGTTTTACTTGCTTCAAAATTTGAATGTAAACCATCTCATTAAGGTTTGTGTTGACATTAGATCTCTCCACATTCGACACACGCACAAGACTCATAAACATTTATAGATCCAGTGCTTATTCTTCATCCATATTTCTTTCTTATCTTCTTGCTCTTTCTTCCTCTTCAACTTACTTTGTACCTTTATATTTTTCCCTTCCTTCATCTTTCCTCTCTTCCTCCCTTTCATGAAATTTTCTTGACTATACCATAATTCATCCCCCCACTCTATCTCGTCACCTTTATCACCTGTGTATGAATTAGCTTTGACAATTTCATGAAAATCAATAAATTGAACTAGCAAAAAATTCTCACCTATTTTTCCTTCACCCTCTTCTTCTTCTATGTCTTCAAAATGACATATTTCAGATGCGAACTATTTCTTTCCTCTTTCCTCTTTCTTTTCCTTTTCATCTTGTATGAGGATATCTTCTTCTTTAGTGCCATAAAATTGACACTTTGTTGCATTTTTTTTATAGTTTCATTCAAAGAAATGTTAGCAAATAAGATATAGAATTCATCATTTTTCATTCTCATTTCCTCAGTCACTTCTCCATTGAATAACTTATCTATCCTTCATATCTCCTCTCTTAAAGAGGAGATCTTCTTCATCTTCACCAATTTTATCATCGAAGATGGGACCATCAAAGAGCCCCACTTTCACTCCTCCATTTGTTTCACTCACAAAAAAATTAACATACATACAAAAATCAAAAACTTCCTCAACTATTTTCTCTTCTTCTCCGTCCACAATAATTGTAGGTTTTGTATTCCCTAACTCTACTCATCTCTTAGTTACACTGTCTAATGTCTTCCTCCAAAGGATTCTCAACCATTGTTGCACTCTCCTCTTTCTTGTCCTCAAACTTTTCAATTTTATTATTTATTTCCTCAACTATAATCCTCTCCCTCACAATGCCATCTATTTGAATTTTTTCTTACAATCACTCACATTGGTAAAAACTCTATTTTGCATAGAGGCAGAGGGCCTAGATTGATTGGATAAAGCATCTTGTTGCAAACAAGAGGTCACAAGGTCTAGTCTCCCCTTCGTCCCCATGGTATTAGAGGGTGTGCCACGCAAGTGTCATCAGTCACGTGAAAAAGTTTACCAAGCACATTGTAGTTTATAGGGGGGCTATCAGATTCCTACAGTCTAAAAAAATAACTCTATTTTGCATAACATCCATTCTATCCAATCTCAAATGTATGTCTATTATCATCTCATAAATTTTATTTCTCAAGTACTACTTCATAGCTATCCACACAATTGGTCTCTTCAAAATAATCTTCATACCTTGCTATCTATAAAAAAATTACTCACATTCAATAGTTATCCTTTACCCAACAAAAGTTTCTAGAAGACACACCTCTCTCTATGCACCTTCTACCCAACCTTAACCTCTGTTGGAGAATAATAATAGATTCACACACTACACCCATAGATCTTGGTGCTAGATTGCCTCACGTTTAGTGCTCTGTCTACACACTCAGGAACACTGGGTCTGATACCATTTGATGCAAGAAGAAAACCAAGACTCAAAAAATAAGAGATGGATACAACATCCACACAAATTAAATTGATACATCTTTGAAACTGCACTCAAAACTCATAGAAAAACTTCTTTCAAAAATTATTTTGAACCATCAAATCAATGTCTTTTCTACTGAAAACTTAGATAATGAAAGCCCCCACATTCATCTTCTTCTTTTTTTTATTCAAGGGGTAAACGCTTTTGACCGGAGCTATGAACCAGAATACAACCATTCAACAATACCACCCCAACGGGGTTTGAACCTTGGTGGCAAGAACAACAATGCCACCAATAAACCATCACACCATGCCAATACCGACACCCCCACATTCGTCTTCAAGAAGGTAAGTAGATCATCATTTTTCTCCCAAAAATACCCTGTTAATTTCATAGTTGAAAACTCAAAAAGCCCATAAATTCCCACATTCAACAACTAGCTTTGGCAACAACATAATAGTTGTTGATGCAACCCAAATCACTCAAACAATAAATTATGAATTGAAACTATAGAGAGGACATTCCAAAGGATTTATCATCACATGAAATTATAAAAATTCAAGGAAAAATATGATTTTCATTATTTATACTTGCATAGTCTGCAACAAGCTACACAAAGAAACAAACACAGCCAAAACATGACCACAAGCTAGATCTTACATTCAACATCAGAAAATCAAACCCAAGAGTCTCCAAATCAGCTACAATCAATAGCACATGCAGCTACAAGTCTCTATTGCATCACTCCTAGGCGTCCCAACTAGGCCTCACAAGTGTTTTCCATTCCCAACTCTTGATTTTTCTAGCATTTCACTTCTTTCTGTTCCCTTCATTAACCTGGGCATTATCATTCATGACCAATCTACCACATTTCATCCTTCCTCTCCTTCTCGGGCATCCCACATCCCCATTAAGCTTCCACATTAATTTTCATGGCAAGAATTTCAAATTGTTTTCTAAAAATTGCATGTCTCTTCCTCTATAAATCAACTCCACTCTCAGGCATCTAGATTCCCCACTATAATTAAATGCTGCAAATTTTAAATTCCCAAAGGAGTTACATGATTCCAAAAATGGCCTCCTCCAACTTGGGCGTGGGATTTTGTGCCAACTCTTAAATTTTCAAATAAATGCCAATTTTAGCTCTATAAATACCAATTTTAACTTTATTACTCAACCTTACAAAATAATTTGATGTAGAAGGAGCAAGAGGAGAAAATAATTTAAAAATGAATCAAGCCTACAAGACAACACAACTAAAAAATGAAAAATTAAAACCAACACAAAATCAAGATGTGTAGGATTGCCTGTGCATCTGAATGCTCTTGCATCAACTTCCTTCAATAAATCCTTCTAAGGTTGAGTGAGCATTATATGTTACCTGATCTTGGGGTTTCCAGATGCCCATTTTCTATAAAGTGTAAAATCTCTTGTGATCCAAATAATATATTAATCTATTTACTCTAATATTCATAATTCTTCCCATTCAAAAATGGAAGTGATGGTCATGTGAGAGTTATATTCACATTGGTCATGAAAAATCAACTCCTTTTCTTTGGCTTTGATACCACTGTGATAAATAGCTTTGATGCCAATTTGATAGAATAAGTAGAGGCACAAGGGTGTGCAAAATAAGAACACAAATTGTAATAATTGAGTATGTTGATAATATAACACACACAAAAGAAAATATATTAAAAATAATAATCTTATTGATGAAAAATATTACAACATAAACTCACACTTTTTTCTTTTTTACTTCATCATCATCTATTGTGTTACAAGGATGCATATATAATGTGTAATGTGCATGACTTGCACTCCAAATCTCTAATCTTGACTTGTACTCTAATTTTCTTCCCTAACTTTACTATATCATGTGACATGTATTGTTGACTTGTACTTCAATTTTCTAACTTGACTTACAATACACATCTCTTCCTTTACTTGACATGGCCTATACTCTTAACATTAATACATTTGTACAAAGAAAAATTGAGGGGCCACATTAAGTTGTTCAATAAATTATCACAATTAGATGATCATTTGCATTCTTGATATGATCATTATCAATGATTCTAAATATATCAATTAATAGGTCATGATAGGGAAATACATTGAATTTGTCAACAACATTGTGTAGAATTGACTTGTTAACATTTTTATCAATTTACACCATATCTCATTGTATTTAGCTTTGTGTAATCACCAAATAAGTAGTATGTCATTTAAAGATTTATCTATGGTTAAATATAGTTTTGGAGATGTGCCCTAGTCATAATCTTTTAGGACATGCTTTTGAACTTTGTGAGTGCTGAAAAATCATAAACCAAATGTTGAAAGCCATTAAACCATAACAACATAGTATAAATTTAAAGTTATACACAATATGCATTTTATAAATTCTATTAAAAAATGACTACCCAAAGAACCTAATGACCAACATGACACTAACTAAACATTTTATTTGCTAATATCACTAAATCATTAAGGTAAAATTTTTATAAAATGTAAAACTAAATTTCCAACGCTAAAATTAATCTTAAAATTATAATCTTATCTGTTAGGACTTAATTAAATTGCAACACTTTCCTTATGAATTCTCAACCTTTCTAATAATTTTTGCAATCTTAATTTTCAAAAAGTTCACTTTGCCTTCACTAAGACTTGATTCTGACAAATATAAATTGATTTCATAATCATTATAATCTCCCTTAGATTTCATATATTTGCCTCAAATCTTTCATAACTTTTTTGAACTAGATTCATCATTACTCTACACATGAAGGAAATTACCTAAGTTTACTGGTTTTAATTCACTTTAATTATAACAATATCAATTACATTTTCTAAATTTTGTAATAATGACAAGATTTTTTTTTAAATCATAATTAACCAATGTTCTTTACCTTGAGGATAACACAAATAATAAAATCCAAATTACCTTTTAAATCATTTGGTTATGTATTGCCATTGGTATATTGTTCCTACCAATGGTTCATTTGCCTTCAAAAGTTCATTTTGATCTAAGAAGCCTTTCATTTAGATTCAAGATGACATAAAACTCTAGTCCATAATTCTAAGAAATTAGACAATTAGGATATCTTGAGCCACATCCTTAGTTTGAGATTGGTTGGATCTAACAGTGGATTGATGTCGTTAAATAGACTGCTTAATTTTTGCAAATTTATGGTCACTAGCTACTTTTATTTGGCTACCACTAATACGAGGCCACCACCTTGGAACTTGACTATGCCATCTTCTAGCTAGAGGTACTTCCATTCTCTCCCACTCTATATTTGTGTGTTGCTCAATCACATTAGTAGAAGATTTTTTTTATCATCATATAGTTTGAAGAGCTCAAATCAAGGCCTATTTACATAAGATCAAAATTAGGGATAGAGTTTCTAAATAATTATTTCAACCCCTTTGAGCTTACCAAATTATTTTAAGATTAAAGCATATTAGATAAGGTTAGCAAGTCCTCTATAAGATTCCATAGATAAAAAAAAAGGTCCTCTATAAGATTCCTAACATTCTCCAAGATTTTTTTTGCCATTATCAACAAGTTTCCAAGCTTTAGTGTCTTCTTTTGACTTTGAGCAAGTCCTTCACTAGTATGCAAGTCTGGAATCTTATAGATTCTCCTCTACTCCGTAGACCCTTTGCAACTAAAAAATCACCTTTTTTTTAATCTTCATCAAGTAGCTTTCTCAATGGGTAATGGCAAATCCCTTGGTTGTAGTGGCTTCTCATGTGAATTTTATAAAGCTCTATGGGACATTATTAGACTTGATCTTTTACAAGTTTGCCGAGAAGATTTTGTGATAGGTTCCCTAGGTGTTATTATAAATAAATGTACTATTAAATTCATACCTAAGGTAGAAAGTTTTGATGAAATTTACAATTGATAGTTGATCGATTCGCTAAATTCTTGTTACAAGATTATAGCTAAAGCCCTTGTTATTTACCTTCATTATTTTCTTCTACTAATTATTCACCCCAAATAGGCTAGCTTCATGAAAAATAGATATATTCCAGACAATATTATTGTTATTTGTGGAGGTATAGAATAGGGTTGTCATTCTCAACAACAACAACAACAACTTATTTTTATAATATAGTTTTTGCTAAAGAATGTGACCCCATTGAGTCAAATTTTTTTGGTCATACTTCAAGCTCTTGGGTTTTGCCCCAATTCTCTTTGGTTAGTTCAAATTTTCTCTATTGATGCCTCAACTTGTCTCACCATTAATGCTTAAAAACCATCCAATTTTAGAATTTTTTGTTGATTCACCAAGACTACCCTCTTGCATCAACTTTGTATGTTCTTGTGGTTGAATGCTTTGGGTATTTGCTATTCAATTTAATTACCCAGTACAAGGATAAAAGAAGGTATTTCCCTTTGAAACTCCAATATTTGGCTTTTTAATAGTTATTTCATCGATGAATCCTTCCTCACTCTCCTCAAAGAACAAGACAATGTGAGGCATACCCTGTAGTGTCTTTTTTTGTATTGATTATAAATCTAGTATTTAATGGAAAAGACTCAATGCTATCACCCATCCTTTTTTTTTCTCAAACCTCTTGGAAATACAATTTTGGTTGGAAATAAATTGACCATGGTAAAAGAAAAAAATATTCTTGGGCATTCCATGTGTTTTTCAATCCTCTTCTACAAATCTTTGGCATGCTATTCTAAATCATATTCATATTGACAAAAAACTATTTTTTTGATTGCCAAGCCTCTTTCTCTATCTCACAAATTCTAGATTTTTCTAAAGTGTGTACAACCACTCATGTATTATTCTTCCTATTGGGATTCCTTAAAGGCCTCCCATAAAAAATGGAGAGATTGCTCAAGGAATTTCTATGGGCCTCATTAGATCCAAGTAAAATTTTTCATCGAGTTGCCTAAGAATTCTATTTCTTCTTATGTGACTCTACCTTCTAGAACTTATTAATACTCAGACAAATTCTAGCCTTATGTTCCAAATGGATAATTCATGCTTTAGAATTTTATGAAGCTTGGAAAATTCGCAACAAGAATTGCATCACTTTTTTCATTCCTCATGGTAAGCAGGTTTGCCAATGTTTAGGTCTACACTCCATTCTTGACATAAATGAGTGATGCAAATTCAAGGAACATTTGTTGGGGAAGCCTTCAAGTCATGAATTATCTAGAAATAGAATAATTTCAAGACTAAGATTTACTTAAACCAATAATTACTTTGGTGGTCTCATGTGATTACTTGCAAGGGTTGACATGTTGCCAAAGTTCCTTAGGCCCATGTGCTTAAGTTCGTTAAGCATGGGATATACTCTTTTTCAAACCTCTTTTTTAGAGCCATTAATAATTGGCTATCTTGGATTAAATTTAAAGCCAAATATAGGCTTGGGAACCAGGAATTCGAGTCCTTTCAAACCATTATAAATTCTATGCCTCCAAAATAGTACATAAGGTTGGGATTTTATGCACTAAGCCCTAGTGGAATAATTGTAAGTTGTGTTTAGACAATCCTTTTAGGAACTACAAAACCCTCACATGGGTATTCTTGGCTTTCTCCTCACTTTTCTATGGTTCAAAAATGTAATATTAGGTGGAACCTCTAATCCACTACCATTCAATGGCATTGCACATTTGAAATAGTTTGGTTTGTCATTTTGGAGGCTAATTCTACCCACTTTGTGTAATGCCTCTTTTATTAGGGTCTTCCCATTGGATCTTTTCTTATCCATCTATGTGTTTCCAACCCCATCTATCCTTTCTATGGACATTTGAAAACTCTCAAGCACCTTTTCTAGTTTTTTCTTGAAGCCCAAGTGGTGTAAAACTAGATACATGATTTCTTAAAGCCTTGATAACCAAAGAATTTTTCTTAGCATATGATTCTTTTAGGTGATTAGCCTAATATGCCTATGAGGTTTACCCAAGTTCGGTATGCTTTTAGAGTGGAAATTTTATTCAGCATATGAAAATATAAAGACATTGATTTATTTTTATATTCTATAATGGATGCTCATTTCTCTATATACTAAAGCCATTATATGTTGTACTATTATACTACAAATGTATGTACAAACTAATAAAGTTGTGTTGGAGGTTTTTTATTTATAAACACTTATTGAGTACTCGACCAATACCTCATGTATTGTTGCTCGTGTGTTTCCTTCCCTTGGCAACATAAATGCCTCTCTATATAGACACTATTATGGTCATATTAATAATATTCATTCAAAATATGACTCTCATGGGTTCCATAGATCTCATTTATGTTAATGTTATGGTTGATCCTCATCATATGGGTAGTCTTGCTTCTAAATATGACCATAGCCTCTTTGGTTTTCATGATAATGGGAAGCTCCCTTAGTTGGATCTTATTATTTCACATGTTTGCACGACTCCTAGCAATCTCTAAAAGAAGAAAAAGAAAAAAAGGACGCCATCATAGGTTGGGAGCTTGTTAATGATGTCTAGGATCCTTTGAATTGCTAGGGAAAACCCCTTAATAATGACTCCTTCCTCCTCTCACTAGTATATCTTTTGTTACTTAATAACATCTTTATTTTTTTGGGTTTTCAACATAAACACTTAGAATTGTGATTCCATTCCTCATATTTATGTGAATTGTGTATTATAGTTTAATATGTTAAATATAAAAATGTACTATTCATCATTAAAAAAAACATTGATGTGAAATAACATCTTATGATCATAATTGACCCCAATGTGACATTTTTATAAAAATCAAGTTTAACTATCTCTTTGTATTAAAAATATTACATTTTTGTAGTCCATAATATTATATGTTGAATGTTTCTAGATTTAGTTATTATATTGAGAGGCATCACTATAATTGTAAAAAAAGGATGGAGTATAATGGTGTGAGTGTGTGAAGAAAAACTATTAAAGAATCGACATACAAAAATAATAAAAACTAAAACACCACTAACATATATTTGAAAAAAAAACATTCCACAAAAGCAAAATATGAATATAAATATTAACTAGTGAAATAAACATTGTTTAGATAAATATAAAAAAATGATATTCCTATAAAAATAAAATAACTCTTTGAGTAAAAATTAAAGTAATTTTTGTTTTTCATTTATACTTGAGAATATTTTTCATTTTTTATTATATTTTTATTGAAAAATAAGATAGCTCTTTGATAAATATAAAGTAAACAATGTCATTCCTTACAAAAGATGATAAATGTGACACTACAAAGCAAGACAATGTATAAGACAAATCAAACTTAACCAAGCACATTCAAACTCTTTTGACATATGTGTGATTACAAATTAGATCTCTAAAAAACAAATTGTATGCTACATAAAGTATGCAAGATAAGATAAACAACTTAAAAAAGCTGAAAGATATGTCTTATTTAATTTCTTTATTTACTTTATTTTTATTGGAAAAGGTATTTTATTATGTAATTTGATAAATATAGTATTTGCACCTAAAAAAGGTTTAAGGATTAGGCTAATAGAAAACTATATGCATGTTAATATGTTAGAGAGTACGTATTTGTGCATGCAAATGAAAAAAGAAAGTTGTCATCAAATTGACAAAAAACACTACAAATGGAAATAGGATGTTCCCATCCAGTTGTCAAATCAATATTTATCCGACTCTATGTGATAAGTGGGATTTTGAAGGCTTTTACTTGATATTTTAAGAACATTAATACTCGACACTTTATTTGATGAATATAAATAATATTTAGATAAGTGTCGAGTGATAATGTTCTTAAAATATTAGGTAAAAGCCTTCAAAATCCCACTTATTACATAAAAGTCGGATAAATATTGATTTGACAACTGGATGAGAACATTCTATTTCCATTTGTAGTGTTTTTTGTCAATTTGACGACAACTTTCTTTTTTCATTTACATGCACAAGCACGTACTCTCTAACATATTAACATACATATAGTTTTCTATTAGCCTAATCCTTGAACCTTTTTTAGGTGCAAGTACTATATTTATCAAATTACATAATAAAATACCTTTTCCAATAAAAATAAAGTAAATAAAGAAAAAATTAATAAAAATAATTTAAAAATAAAACTAACATATCTATCTAGAAAAAACTATTATATTTTTCATGTGTCTAATTGATTTTAATAAAATATTTAATAGAAAATAAAAGCTCCAAGAATAATATATTCAATATCATTACATAATTTTTTTTAAAGATAAACATACAAAATGTAATATTTTTTCATCAATATTTCAAATCATCTCTAATTAAACAAATAATATTACCTTTTCAATCAAAATTCCCCACCAACAATCAAAATAGAATAAAAGAAATACACTGGACAAAGCAATATATTAAATTTAATTTCCAGTCAGTTCCGTTGATTCCTCGGGGTGAAAAGGACAGCAGAGAAGGAAATAGTCACCGTGAATATATTTTTCTATAAAATATTTGAAGTCTGGATTTTAAAAGAAATATAAACAGTCAAATTCAAAGACAAGCAAAAGTACAGAAACAAATCAAATCAAATCCAAAAGGATAAATTCAAATTGGAAACAAGAATAAAAGAAACCCAAAACAAAAACATAAATGCAAAAGATTAAGCTACCATAAACGGTTATTTATTTTTTATTTTAAAAAAGGGGTGTTGATCACAAACACACTCTCTCATTAAAATAAATAGACTTTTTTTTTCAAGAAACATTTGAGCTTTTTTAGGGTTTTTCTTATTTTTCAAAAGATTTATAATACTCATAAATTAGGTGAATTAAAAAGGTTCGTAAATAAAATTAAGATGTAAATTGAATGATGTAATTATTAAATATTATGTAATGAGAGATAAAAGTTTTGTTTCTAGTATGAAGAAAAGTATAATGGAAAAATATCTTGTGTCATAGTGCAATAGAAAGATATATAATAATGCAAAAGATATGAGAATGTATTTGTGTCATATGATAAGAATTGTAAGAATCGGATCATGTAAGAATGATATAAGTATATTAGGATAAGATCTCATTATTAATGTATTGTAAGAGAAATTCCATGTAAAGATAATATCATCATTGATGTAAGAACATCTTAGGCTAATAAATAGTTTTACATCAATTGAAAATATTTCCTTTTAGTTTATTTTGCTATGAAGACTAGTAGTTTCCTTTTCCAATCATTTCAATGCGTTATAGTTGAAATTATCTAGTACTACCATAGTTGAGCACTTAGACCAGCATAATCAAATCATCTATACGACGCCACATATTAACTAGAACAACTTGTGGTTCCATCAAAAACATTAGTAGAGCATCAAATGCATGCCCACTAGTCCATTTCATTTTCTATGTTTATTTGACTTTGTGGCATGTTAGAGTAGCTAAAACAAGTCTATGAGACACATGCCAAGACTTATAGCATTGTGCCAAAGGCTAAGCATTGAGAGGTCTTATAGGACCCCATGGAAGCCTTGTTCAACACTACCTTAAGTTTGGATTTGTATTTCTCATTATAGGCTAACTATAACTTTTATATCAAGAATTTGCTATATAGGGAGGTCCAAATCACTTAAAGAAGGTAGTGGAGGGTAAGAAGAGATCCAAAAAACTAGGTAGCATTTTATAAGTTCAAAGTAGAGCAAGAGAAGTTAGATCATCTTGAAGAAGCCAATGTTGGTAGCTACACTCATGTGGAAGTGCTAAATTTGTGCTATAATCAAACAAGTGAGGCATAGCATGTTGTAAGTTCGTTATGGTAGAAACTATGTGTAATTTTAATTTTGGAACATATATATTAAATCTAATTGATTGTGTTGATATTAAGTACCATTGTATATGGATTTTGTGTGTGTGTTAAGGTTATGTTGTTGGACAATCATTAGTTGGACACTCTAGATATGTGATTGCATCATATGGTATCATAGTGAATGTTGTTGAGCGAGTGATAAATTCATAGCAAAAATTTATGCACATGTCACATTGTAGGCGATTTGTCTAGTGGAGTGGTTCATGAATTCATATGCATTTATTGCATTGTATCCATCAGAGAGGTGGCTCACATGAGGAGTGTGGAGGTACTTATTAACATAAGGTTGTTGGGTAGAAGACATCAAGACACTCTAAATTGGCTTCCAACATTTTGGTGTTGGGTAAAAGATAATAGAGGTCATTGAGTTTGTTGGTAGAGCATCAAATGTGAGGTAATCGATACTATATAAGTGTCTTTCAACATTGGTAGCACTAGATAGAAGATAACCCAAACACTAGGGTTATGGATAGAAGCACCAATTTGAGGCAATTTGCAAATAAGTGAAGAAGATTTGAACTCAAAAGTAACTTGGTGAGCCTTGCTAGCAAGATGCAAACTAGAGGATAATTTTTAAAGGCATATTTATAGTTCCTAGCTTGGAGAGACTTTGGGATAAGCTATAGAAAAAAAGGAAGAAAAAAAGGGGAAAACTAAGGGAATCATTGAGAAATATAACACTTTGGTTGATCACTTGGGGAAGAAAATGGGTGTTCCCATAGATTTTAGTGTAGATTGATCCATGGATTCGAAGGTGATCTATAGTGAGGGTATCCTACAAAGAGAGATGTCAAATATAGGAAATTTGAGAAGGGAGTGGTGACACAAATGGTGTTAGTAGATGTGCAGTGACACAAGAATATTAATTAAGGATTAAAAGCAATTACATTGTAAGCAACATGTGATTGTTTTATGGAACAATAGAGTTGTGGTTAGGTAATCAACATTGAATCATGCACAAAGGGAGATGCGTAGTGATTAATGTGTGACTGATTAGGGATAAGAAGATATTAGCTACAATGTTAATATAAAAGACATAATAGATGGAATATTCTATCTAGTGGAAATATAATGAATATTTGGTAGAAACTAGTTTGGATAATAGTTTTGATGAATGAAACTAAGAATATGATGCAAAGTGTGGTAATAAGAGTTTTCAAAATGAATGAATGAGTTTTAAAGGATACACAATAAGCCAACCAACATTTGGAGGTAAGGAAGATAAATTTCCCAAGAGGAATCAAGCGGATGATTTGAGAAATGAAGAGATTCGTAGAGGTCATGTGTGGTCAGAATAAGCATAGTAATTTTCATTAAGGTTCAAGAGATATAAGTGATTGAAGTGATTCCTCAACAAGGAGAGGCAATAGAGGATTGCATTATATAGATTATTTATGCAAAAAGAATATTAAAGGTGTTGAGTGAGGAACTTTTTATGGAACATGTCATTATACTATTGCAAATGCAAAGAGGTAATAGTCCTAACTTTGTAGTTGAAAAAATATTTGAAAATTCCCTTCCTTGTCAATACTTGAGTGAGAAGTGTATAATAATAGATTTTCTTTTCAAAGAAGTGGATATATTATGTGGTGGAAATGAATGCAATTTTATAAAATGTTTCATTTACATTTGGTGTAAGGGCACCAAGAATGATATTTTTAATTTTACACCTTATGGGAACAAACCAACTATGCTAAATTGTTTATTTTTTGGGCTCATTAATTCTAGTGGATGCATCAAATTTTTGGAGGGGTCCCAATCCACCTAGGCTACATAGATCCAACAAAGTCTCTTAAGAGCCATAAGAGAAAAAGTGTCAAAATTTGATGCACTCATTTTTTTTAATTCATGCCACCTAAGAGTGTTCTATCTACAAGGTCTATATGTGGATGGTAGGTCCTATACTAACCTATATTGGTTTTGTTCAACTCCAAATTGTTTGATTGTGGTGGCAACTGATGTAATATTACAAAATGCTTTATTTGCATTCAATTTAAGGGTGTAAAGGGTGATATATTTTATTTTGCACCTTGTGGAATTGTAATAAACATATCAACACATTCATATGTGTTGGTGAATGCTAATGAAGGCATCATTTTGTTGCTTAGGGTTCTCAATCCTTCTAGTCTACACAAATCTGACAAGATATCTTAAGAGCCCTCAGAGAAAAAGCATCAAACTTTGATGCAATAGTTCTCACAAGCCATGACACCTATGAATGCCCTAGATACACTTATAGGTAGATATTAGGTCCATCTATAATAATCTATCTCAATTTTTTTTGAATCCAAATCATTTGATTTTGATGGAAACAAATGTAATCTTCCAAAATGCTTAATTTGCATTCAATGTAAGGGTTCCAAGAGATATTTTTTACACTTTGCAGGACCAAACTAACTACACCAACATATCTAGGTGGGTTGTTGAATACTCATGGAGGCCTCATTTTTTCCCCAAGGGTCCCAATCCTTTTGAGCTACATAGATCCAAAAAGTATCTTAAGAGTCTTGAGATTAAAAAAGTGTCAAACTTTGATGCTTGACCATTCTCGCAATTCATGACACATCTGAGTGTCTCGTCTACATCTAAAGGTGGATGTCAAGTTCATCTACAATAATCTATCTCAATGTTTTTCAACTCTAAATCATTTGACCATGGTAGCAATAGATGTAATATTGTAAAGTGCTTAATTTGAATTTAGTGTAAGGGCATGAAGAGTGATATTTTATTATGCACCTCATTGGATTGAACTAACTATTCCAACAAAATTGAATGGATTTGTGAATGCTAATAGTAGTTTTATTTCATTTCTCAAGAGACCTAATTATTTTGGGCTACATGGATCTAACAAAGTTTCTTCAAATCCCTAAGAACAAAAATGTGCTAAACTTTGATGTAGTTGTACTCAAAAGTTATGGCACCTAGAAGTGTTTCCTTAACACTAACAGGTGGATGTTGAGCTTGTTTATAATAAACTCTTTTTTTTGCAACTCAAAATCATTTTATCATGGTGGAAACAAATAAAATCTTGTAAAATGCTTCAATTTCATTTAGTGTAAGGGTGACAAGAGTGATCTTTTATTCTACACCTCGTGGGACTGAACTAATTGCACCAGTACATCTAGTGGGATAGTGAATTATAATAAAAATACCATTTTATTGTTGAAGGTTCCCTATATGTCTAAAATAAATAAATCTAACAAAGTCTCTTAAGAGCCTCTAGAGACAAAAAGTTCCAAATTTCAACCTTCTTGTTCTTGCAAGTTGTAACACCCAAGAGTGTTTTTCCTATACCTATAGGTGGATGTTGGATCCATGTATAATAACCTATAATATTTTTTGTCAACTCAAAATTATTTTATCATGGTGGAAACAAATGTAATCTTACAAAATGTTTCATTTTTGTTTAGTGTATGTGTGCCAAGAGTGATAAATTTAATTATGCACCTTATGGGACACAAATGGCGATGCCAACACATTTGGGTGAGATGGTGAATAATAATAGAGGAATCATTTCATTTCAAAAGGTCCCCAATCCTTCTAGACTACATGGATCAAGTAAAGTCTCTTAAGAGACATAAGAGCAAATAAGTTCCAAAATTAGATGTAGCCATTCTTGCAAATCGTAGCACCTGCCACCTAGGATTATTTTTTTGTACCTACAATGGATTTTAGGCCTATCTACAATAACCGTATTAGTTTTTATCAACTCTAAATTATTTTAATATAGTAACAAGAAATACAATCTTCTAAAAAAAATCTACATTCAATATAAGGGTTTCAAGAGTGATATTTTTTATTTTACACCTTGTGTGATTGAACTAACCACACCAACACATCTATGTGAGTTCATGAATGCTAATGGAGGTGCCATTTTTTCCCAAGGGTCTTAATCATTTTGAAATACATAAGTCCAAAAAATCCCCTTTAAAATCTAAGAGAGAAAAAATGTACCAAACTTTGATGCAACCACTCTCACAAGTCATGGTACCTAGGAGTGTTTTGTCTAAATCTATAACATGTGGATGTTAAGTTAGTATATAATAACCTATATACATTTTGATCAAATCCAAATTATTTGAACATGGTGGAAATATATGCAATATTTCAAAATGCTTCATTTGTGTTTAGTGTAAGGGTGACAAGAGTGATATTTTCTATTCTACACTCTGTGAGACCAAACCAACCACTCCAAAATTTCTAGGTTGGTTAGTGAATTCTAATGGATGTGTTAGTTTATTTTCAAATGGTACCAATTCTTTTGAGCTATATGAATCTTATAAAGTCTCTTAAGATCCCTAAGAGAAAAAAAGTGCTAAACTTTGAAGTAGTTATTCTCACAAGAAGTGACACATAGGAGTGTTATGTCTGCACTTATAAGTGGATTTCAAGTCCATATATAATAATCTATATTATTTTTTGTAAACTCCAAATTGTATTCACATGTAATCTTACAAAATGCTTCATTTGTATTCAATATAAGGGTGCCAAGAGTCATTTTTTTGTTCTGCACATTGTGGGACCAAACTAGTAGTGCCAACATGTTTGATTAGGTTGGTGAATGCTAATGGAGGAATTATTTTATTTTCCAAGGGCTTTGAACCTTTTGGGATACATGATTCCAACAAAGTCTCTTGAGATCCATAAAAGAAAAAGTGCAAAACTTTGACACATCTATTATTACAAGTCATGGTACCTAAGAGTGTTTTGTCTATTCTTACAAGTAGATGATAGGTTTCTCTATAACAAATTATCTCATTTTTTTTCAACTCTAAATTATTTGACCATGGTGGTATTGCATGAAATCTTGCAAAATGCTTCATTTACATTCAATGTGAGGGTGCTGAGAATGATATTTTTTGTTTGTACCTCATAGGACTAAAATTACTACCAAATTTTTTAGGTGAGATAGTAAATTTTAATGGAGGTATTAGTCCATTATTGAGGGTTTCTAACCATTTTAAGCTATATGCGTATGACAAGATATCTTAAGATCCCTGAGAATAAAAAAGTGTCAAAATTTGATGCAACCATTCTCATAAGTTGTGGCATTAAGGAGTATTTTTTGGACATATAGGTAGATTTTAGGTTAGTCTATAATAACCTATCTATGCTTTTATCAAATCCAAAAAAATTGATCATGGTGGAAATATATGTAATATTGCAAGATTATGCATTTATATTTAGTGTAAGGGTGCCAAGAGTGATATTTTTTACTACGCACCTTGTGAGACCAAACCAACTACTCCAACATGTCCAGGTTGGTTGGTGAATTATAATGGATTTGTTAGTTCATTTCCAAGTTTTCCCAATCCTTATAAGCTACACAAATCCATTAAAGTCTCTTAAGATCCCTAAGAGAAAAAAGTGCCAAACTTTGAAGCTATTGTTCTCAGAAGCCATGATATCTAAGAGTGTTTTGTTTACACCTATAGGTTTATTTTAGGTTCATTTATAATAATATATCTTGGTTTGTACAAAATACAAATAATTTTAGCACAAAACCTTACAAAATTCCTCATTTTTATTCACTTTAAGGGTGTCAAGAGTGATATTTTTTGTTCTGCACCTTGTGGGACCAAAAAAATAGTGCCAACATGTTTGATTAGGTTGGTAAATGCTAATAGAGGAAATATTTGGTTTCCCAATGGTTTTTATCCTTTTAGGCTACATGGATTTGATAAAGTCTCTTGATAGACCAAGAGAAAAAAATGCCAAACTTTGACACATTTGTTCTTGCAAGTCATGGTACCCAAGAGTGAATTTTTTGTCTATGCATACAAATAGATGTTAGGTTTTTCTATAAAAAATTATCTTTTTTTGTCAACTCCAAATTATTTGACCATGGTGGTAATGGACACAATCTTGCAAAATGCTTCATTTATACTTAATAAAAGGGTGCCAAGGGTGATGTTTTTTTGTCTATACCTCATGGGACTAAAATGACTATGTCAAAATGTCTAGGTGGACTAATAAATGTTAATGGAGGAATTAGTTTATTGTTGATGGACCCTAACCCTTTTCGGCTACATGAATATGATAAAATATCTTAAGATACTTGAGAATAAAAAGTGGTAAACTTTGATGTATCTATTTGTGCAATTCATGGCATCTATGAGTGTTTTGTCTACACCTATAGGTGGATATTGGGCCTATCTATAATAACCTAACTCATTTTTTCAATTCTAAATCATTTGACCATGGTGGCAATGGATACAAACTTACAAAATGTTTCATTTATGTTCAATTTAATAGTGTTAAGAGTGATATATTTTCTATTTTTTTACCTCATGGGACCAAACCAATCATACATACATGTTTGGGGTGGGCTAGTGAATGTTAAGGGAGGCATCACTTTTTTTCCTAGGGGTATTGATCCTTTTGGGCTACATGGATCTTGCAAAGTCTCTTAAGAGCCTTTGAGAATAAATAAGTTTCAAAAATTGATACAATCATTCTCAAAATTCATAGAACCTATGAGTGTACTATTGACAATTACAAGTAGATATTAGGTCCATATATAATAATATGTTTCATTTTTTTACTTGAAATCATTTGATTGTGGTGGTAATAATTTAATCTTAAAAAATGCTTCATTTGCATTTAGTATAAGGGTGCTAAGAGAAATATTTTTTGTTTTCACCTCATGTGATTAAAATAAAAATTACAAGAAATCTAGGTGGGCTAATGAATTATAATAGAGGCATCACTTCATTGCTTAGGGGTCTTGAACCATCTAGGCTACTTAGATCCAATAGTCTCTTAAGATCCCTTAGAGAAAAAAGTACTAAAATTTGACACAATCAATCTCGCAAGCCATGGGACCTAGGAGTGTCCCATATGCACCTATAGATGGATGTTAGGACCATCTATAATAACCTATATAAATCTTTTCAATTATAAATATTTTGACCATGGTGATAATTAATATAATATTACAAAACACTTCATTTGCATTCAATGTAAAGGTGCTAAGAGTGATAAAAAAAATTATGCACCTTGTGAGACTAGAATAATCATACTAACACGTCTTATTTGGTTGGTGAATACTAATAGAGCTAACACTTTGTTTCCTAGGGGTCCCAATACTTTTTGAGCTACATGAATTTAGTAAAGTCTCTTAAAAGCCCCGAGAACAAAAAAGTGTCAAACTTTGATGTATTTTTTCTCATAATCATGACACCTAAGATTGTTATATTTGCAAATATACATGGATTTTTATTTGATGTAGAATAAACTATTCCAATTTGTATGAACTTAAAATAATTTGACTATGATGGCAATATATAGAGCCTTGTAAAATGATCCATTTATATTTAATATAAGGGTTCCAAGAATAATATTATTTACTTTACATCTCATGGGACTAAATTGACCATATAAACACATCTAGGTGGATTGGTTAATGCTACTATAGGATTTATTTTATTGCATGGGGATCTTGATATTTTGGGTTACACAAATCTAATAATACATTGAATACATTGAACTCTCATCGTGTTATATATTGTAGTGTAGAAAATGTACAGCTTTACATTTTCACTCTATGATTGGGTCCCTTAATTAATGGGACTTAATTAAGCCTCTAATTGACCCAATTATGCATTTAAAAGCCTAATTAATCCCATTTTCTAAAAGGGGAACTTGTACTAAACAATTGCAAACATTGATTAAATTGCCTTGGAAGTTGAGTGTCTTGGATTTAGGTCCTAGGACCCATTTTCCCAAGGGCGAATGGGTCCTTCTTAAGTTGAGGATCTCAAATTTTAATATGTTTTTGGCGACATTTTTATGATTTAAATTCAAATTGCAATTGTTGGCCTTTGATGTTTAATTTTTGAGAAGTTAGAAAATTACCTATAAATACAAGGTCTTTTTATCAATTCAATATCTAGAACAAGCAAGAGAGCAAAAAATATAGAAAATATCATTGTCAAGAGAATTCAAGAGCAGATTTATTAGTCTTCTATAACATCATTCAAGATATCAAGCATCATGTCAAATTTATTTGCATCTAAGCATATTTTTGGAGCTAACATTGTGATGTAGGTTTTAAGCATTCAAGTATCAATTCAAGCATCAAGATCGACATCCAATCAATACTTACCATGCAAGATGAAATCCTTGGAGAGATGTGTTAGAATTTGGTCCTCCAAAGGAAGCCATTAAAGGGTTTGGTGAGTTGCAACATAGCATTGTTCATTCATCATTCCTTCCATTTATGATTTCATTTCATTTCAAGGTTTAATTACCAAGCTAGGGTTTGACCAAGGAAAATCCTTATCCACCAAAAACAAATATTTTTCTCCTCTCTTTGCATATGTGCAGGTTCATAGGTGAAGAAGGATTGAAATTGAAAATCTCAAAAGTGCAAAATTACAAAAGTTGTCAAAGTTGCAAAGTTGTCACAAAAAGTTGTCAAGACCATGGAAACTCAGATCTTGAATTTATTTATAACTTTTTAGTAGTGAAACCTACGGAAAAAGGCATCTCAGATCCATCACTAGAGGCTCCCAAAAATTGATGAAAAAAATTGTACAAGGACTCATTCGCCATTTCTAGACACTCAACAATAGCTTTTGGTGACAAGTTTTTAGTGTCTCACCTTCTTCAAATTTGTCAGAAGTTTGTTGTTTTTGCTAGAGTTATGCTTCATCTACATGATTCAGATCTTACATTATATATTTGAGTTCATTTGCTATTTTATTTTTATCTCCCAAAAGTGTTGTTCAGGAAGATCTTACCATGTCCTCAATCATAAGGAAATTTGCAAGATCTCCAATTGGGTTGACTCACCTAGGGTTGAAAGTCAATCCTACCATTGGGGGATCTCATTTCCTAATGAAATAGAAGAAAGATGGGTTCATTACACCCTATTTTTCCCATTCTATTTTTAGTAAATTATTGGTGAACCCTTGCGTGATGAACCCATTTTTCACCATTTCATTTTGGTGAACCTGACATTCTTGCACTATAAACTTTCTGATTTGGAGTTCATTAAAACCCTAGATCTAGGATTTGCAATAGTTTACATTGCATTGCATTAGTTTGCATTTCATCTAGGGTTGTTAAGATTGCATTAGTTTGCATCTCATTTAAGGTTTTAAATTTGCATTTTGCATTATTTAAAATCTGAAAAATCAAAAAAATTGCATGCATATTACATTGATTTTGCATAGTACTTGTATATTAGTGTATTTTCAGTCATTTACATTCATAAATTTGGTCAAAATTGCATTTCAAAAAGTGTCAAGTTTTGTTCATCATTTTTTATTAATTTCATTTGCATTAGGATACCTAAATCTGGAAAATTTTGTCACTGAAATGAAAGTCTACAATCTGAAACTCATAATTCAAACATTAAATCAAAAATTCAAACTTTGATTTTTTCAGATCCCTGACCTAGGACCCCTTCACCCTAGGGAGAATCAGTCCCTGTACAGGTGCTGTTTCAAATTTCTGGGCATTAATTTGTCTCTATTTCCTTTGTTTTCTTTTGTTGTTAACTCCGTGTTTTAATTTCAGAAATCAATTTTTTTTGTCCTTTCTTGCATTAAGTTCAATTGGTCAAATTGAGTGCATTGTGTGAAAATAAAATTGGCATTATTTCCAATCTCTTGCATTCAAAAATTAGAAAATATTTATATATCAGATCTGAAACTTTGCATTAAATTTTATCATTGACATGTGTATGGGAAATATATGGAGATCCTTGAGATCTTTATTAGATGTTTCAAGATGTGTGTTTGGTGATGACAATAATGAAATTAATCTTACTCATGAAACTTCAACTCTTAATGAATGTCCCCATGAGGTGGATATCTTAGGTCAAAATGAAGATAGCATGCAACAATTCATACAAGACTCCCTACACAACCTTGGGAACAATGCATCCTTTTATCCATCCATGCAAACACCACCTATAATCCCATCATTTGACATGTTCAACCTTTTGCATCCCAAAATTAAAGCACAAAGAAAGCATCAACCATCAATCATTAATGAAATTGTTAACAAGGACAATAATGATATTATATCTAATGCTTTTACCATGCCTACCTTTGAGGTTTTTTGTGAGCGTTTGACATGGGAGTAGTCAAAGTTGCTTCAGTTGGATGCTCTTTTAGGTTAAAAAAACCATGCATTAGTAGCTCAGCCATTTAAGGGGCAACAAAAGAAAAAACAAAAGCCTAAGAAATATTCATCAGGCCGTGAGAATCCCTCCAAGCCACCTCCAAAGTCAGAACAAAAACCACATTCTAATCTTAAAAATGATAAGTCTTCTAAGTTTGGTGAGTCTTCCTCCAAGACAAAGAAGAAATTAGGTGAACCTTGTAGTTTGTATGGAAAGGAAAGACATCTAGTTACTAGATGCTGGAAGAGATTAGAGGCCTTAGAGGAAGCCATGCAACAACATAAAATCTCATCACCTTAATCTTCTTCCACACATATAGGGAAAGGCCATGGTCTTTCTCCATGAGCCTTACCTTCAACATCTACATGGATACTTGATTTTGGTGCTTCTCACCACATGACACATACCCAAAAATTTTTTACCACTCTTTCACATTGTGGCACTTTATAGATTGTAGTTGGTGATTCCACTCAACTTTTAGTTTTGGGTTTAGGTTTTGTTTAGTTGGATGGTGGTTGTATTCAAAATGTACTTGTTCCTGACATTTCCACCAACCTTCTCTTAGTATATCAGATTTTTCATTCTCGCATTGGTAGGAAAATTGAGTTCTCACTGCATGATGTGGTTATTCAAGACCTCCATGATCTTGATCTTGTTGTGGCTACAAGGAGTGTTGATTCTACATCACGACAATAGAGATTTGATGGATTTGAGAGCTCAGGTAGTTCTAGTTCATCTCTCATATCACATATAAATTTAGTGAGTAAGCTTTGGCATGAGCATTTTGGTCATGTCAATTACATATATCTCCAACAGGTGAGTACACAAGCATTAGTGTTTGGGATCCCTAAGATTTACTATATTGATAGTGTTTGTTGAGGATGTGTTCTTGGAAAACATCACCGAGATTCTTTTCCTATAGGTAGATCTACATGTGCTAAGGCACCCTTAGAGTTGGTACATAGTGACTTTATGTCCTCTCTGACTCCTTTTTTAGAGGCCAAATATGTGCTCACATTTATCGATGACTTCTCTAAGCATACATGGGTGTACTTTCTTAAGTACAAAAGTGATGTCTTTGATTCTTTCAGGATCTTTAAGGTATTCATGGAGAAGTAGTTTGGTCTTTCTATTAGGAGGATACACAGATAATAGGGGGAGTATGTCAATCAGACTTTCAGGGACTTTTGCATTAAGCATGGTTTGTAGCATCGACTACAATTCCCTACAACCCTCAACAAAATGGTGTTGCTAAGTGAGAACATAACTTCACTACCTACTCCTCCCACTTTATCTCTTGAGGATGATGATGAAGATCCACCTTCACCACCACCTCCAAATATCCAACCTTTACCCAAGTGGGCTTGCAATACTCTTGATGCAACTAGATCTTTGTCAGGTGATCCTTTAGATTCTCTTCATACTCATTCACATACATCAAGTTCTAGTCTTTTGAGTCATGCCATTTTAGATGATCCTCAAAAGTTCTAAGATGGCTGTGTACTCCGAAAAGATAGGAGCTTGTTGAGGAAGGGAGTATTCTTCACCGATGAAGAATAATACTTGAGATCTAGTTCCTCTTCCTAAGGGATAAAGTTGGTTTGATGCAAGTGGGTGTACCATACCAAATATGATACAAATGGTTTCATTGATAAGTATAAGGCTCATATTGTTGAAAATGAGTTTTATTAGGTTGAGAGTATTGATTATTAAGGATCTTGTGGGAAAAAATGTGTGTCTCAACCCATACTATATAAGTTACTATTGATACATAAGGCACTTTTCATCTAATGACAATGGGGGGGGGGTTCCCCCCCGTGAGGGGTCTGAGGAGACCATCCCCCCAGTTGGGGGTTTGGGGGCAGTTCCCCCGAAATGAAAATTTTATTTATATTTTATTATAAATCTAGACCATTCATCATTATGTCTCATATTTGATGACCGATATTTTATTAGCTTGACTTTCCCTAGAAGGCAACCCTATTTTATGAGGGCATTGTATTACAACTATGTGTTGTGATGTATTCTGAGTCTGATAGCGGTCGTGTTTCCCCTGGATATCTGGTTGGTGATAATCCTTTGAGAATCTTGCTTTGCAAGTATATTGTAATCTTTGTGATTTTTGAATAATATATTGGGTGGCTTTTAGGGTGGGGTTTTTCTCCCGAAAGGGTTTTCCCCACGTAAATCACTATGTTGTGGTATGCATGATATTTATGTCTTTTTTTGTTTAAGTTTCTATAATTGTTAAATATCTGTAAATTTTTTGCATGTTTCTCCTCTCAAGATTAGTGTAGGAAGTTGTTTCGCTACCTTAGCTTCCTTACAACCTTTTCCCTTGTCACCAAGATGGATTCTATTCACCTTGTACTTTCACTTGCAGCTTCACAAGGATGAATAGTATTTCAGATGGATGTGAAGAGTGCTTTCCTATATGGTGACCTTCATGATGAAATTTATATAGAGCAACCATAGGGGTTTGTGTAAGACTCTTCCCTAGTTTGAAGACTTCATCTTTCTTTATATGGTCTCAAACAAGCCCCTCAAGCTTGGTATGAGAAGATAGACTCTTTTTTGCTTTCTTCTAGTTTTACACGATGTCATTTAGATCCCATAGTGTATATTTAGAGACATGGGGGTGATATTTTGATTCTAGTGCTACATGTCAATGATTTGATTCTAATAGGTAGCTCATCCTCCATGATTCTAAGTGTTCAATGAGCTTTGATGGAGCAGTTTGAGATGAAAAATCTCAACCTTCTGCTTGGTTTCAAGTTATTCAATCTTCAGATGGGATTTCCATATTTCAACAAAAGTATGCTCTTGATATGCTTAAGAGATTTGGTATTCTTGATTGCAATCCTTCCCCCACACCATTTCAGTCAGGTGTTGTATTGTCTTCCACTTGTTCTACTCCTTCAATAGATTCTACATTATACATGTAGTTGGTTGGTAGTTTGTTGTACTTGACATATTCTCATCTTGATCTTTCCTTTGTGGTTGGTCTTGTCTCTCAGTTCTCACATGATCCACATGAGAGCCATTGACAAGCTGCAAAATGTATTTTGAGGTATATCTAAGGCACATCTCGTTATGGCATTCACTATACATCAGGAGCTTCTTAGATTGTTGGCTTCACTGGCTCAGATTGGGCTGGTGATGTCAATAATAGAAATTCCACTTTTGGATTTGTGTTTTGCCTTGGTTCTAGTCCCATTTCATGGTCTTGGAAGAAGCAATCTGCTATTTCTTTATCATTTACAGAGGATGAGTACCGAGTAGTAGTTTTAGCTAGTCAAGAGGTTTTATGGCTTCGTCAGTCGATGACTGAGTTTGATTTTCCTCTTGATAGTCCCACTATTCTTTGGTGCGACAATTAGAGTGCTATTCATATTTCTTGAAACCCAATGGAACATCAGGGTATAAAACACATTGAGATCCACATGCACTTTATTCAACAAATGATTTTGGATGGATTTCTTATCTTGGAGTACATTCCTACAGAGGAGTAGGTTGCAGACATCTTCATGAAACCTTTGGCATCACCTTGCTATCTTCAACTATGATTGATGCTTGGGGTGAAGGAAGTTGTCCTTGGGGGGTCTTCATGAGGCCTTCCTTCATGTTTTTCATGCATGATTTTATTTCTTTATGGAGTGGAGTTTTTTCCACGAGTTTTTCTCCATATCTCTACTTTATAGAGATATTTTGTTGTACATGGGCACCTCATCAAGCTTAGTTGCCGGGAGCCATCTCTGATTTTCATTCATTCTTCCTTAGCTTTTAGCTTCTTCCTAAGTTCATCTTAAGGGAGGTGTTAGAGTAATAGGTTAAATCACCTAATTAATTAATTCATATTGATTAAGTAATTAGGTTCGCTTTACTCACTTAAGCTAAACTTAGGATTTCTTTATTTTTTTGCATTATTAGATTAGCTTATGTTATCTCATTACATAGGATTGTGACATTTGTCACATGTTGATTTAATCTTCTCTTAGGGTTTCACTTCTAGGGATTTTATCTCCTTTCATAAGGATTGATGTATCATTGTAATTATTCATTCAAGATTATTGCACTAATTTATTCTCTAGTTGTTGAGCACCATTGTGCCCTTGATCTCCTCTTTTGTGATAGGATATTTGCTTGCAGGTGCTTTATGGGTTATGTGGAGTTGGTTTTGTAGCTTCAACAAAAAATGTGCTTATGGTATGGTTGGTAGTGCACACCAAGGGAGGAGCATTGAATGGATGACATAGACCAAAGTGAGAAAAGAGACTTCGGTGAGAAAATAAATGTGGGCATATATAAGGAATATAATAAAAAAGGTAGTGGGTGAGAAGAATAAAAGGATTTTTCTAGGAAAGATGGTGAAGAGTTAAGTAAGGAAGTGCAGGAAGATGTACATATATAGGGAGGTGGAAGGAACAATGGTAGATTGAAAGATAACATGGGGACAAGGGAAATGATGAGGGGCAAGAAAGGCATACAAGGAAAGGGAGAGTTGAGAGTTAATTGGTGTAAAATCACTAAGTTCGAGAAAGTTATTTGGAGTAGTTAATGAAGAGAGGTGTAGCATGAGAAGGCGAAATAAGGGAAGGGATAGTGGAAGAAAGGAGAGAAGAGGATAAGGTGAAATAATAAGTGTGGGACTATGGAGGGTGAGACACATTCACCATATTCCTTATTCTCTTATAGATGTCCATACCATAAGTGGTTATACTAAGCATAGATTATGTGAGGACATTGACAAAGGAGATGTTGGTCCCATCTTTAAGCTTGTTGACATAATCACAAATAAGTTGTAGATTTTAGGTAATGGATTTGATGATTTTATTATTTTATTTTCTCAAAATATGTGTCATGATATATTTTTTTATCACCATCAAGGCATTGGGAATTGCTCATGTCCTCTACATGGGAGTTTTCATTATGAGCCATGGTAGAAGTTGGGTCACAACCTAGGGCTATACCATAATTAGGCAAGGAATTAGAGGATGGAAAACACCCTAAGAACATAGATGATAGTTTTAGATAAGAATAAATGAAATTATTAGTTTTATTATATTGAGGTTTGTATGTGTTAGTTTTTTTGTGTGATTATTGGTAAGAAAAATGAGTACTAATTGCAATAAAGATTTTTTTTGGGGGTGGGTTCATTTCTTTATACTTGGTATTTTTTTAAAGCTTTGTTAAAAGGAAATGAAGAATAAAAAGGTTAAAATGTGTAACAAATAGAGATACACTAAACCTATTTTTAAAATTTGAAAGTATATTTCAACCTTAAATCTTGACTTTGTAATCAAGAAACTAGTAATAAAAATTTTCATTATTTCAAAGAGAAGGATCTTGAACTTGTGTAAGAAATTTATGTTAAAAAAAATCGAAATAGATAAATTATTTATTCTTAATTACTAAGAATTCTTTTATTCAAAATCTAAAGCTAAAAGAATAATAAAGAATTTAAGTCCATTTCAAACTCTAAAATAGAAGAACTAAGAGTTGAGATTTTTTATCAATAAAAGATTGATTAAAAAAATATAGAAGGTAAGATAAGATTGTCTATTGTAATGGTTGAAGAACATACAAATGGATGAAGGAAATTATGAGGAGGGATGTCAACGGGATTCAAGTCAAGTTCTCCTCATTCTTTCTCCATTTTAGTTTAGATAGGACTATGCGTAATTGTGTCTTGCCAAGTATGGTCTTGTTTGTACAAGTAGTATTATCTAATCTATATTTTCATTTAATATATGACCATGTTGGTGTGTGATTGGTGTATTGGTGTCCCATACAAGTATGACAACATATTTTGTGATTTATAATAACAAAATCTAGAATACCTAATAGTGTGTTGTACCTCCATTGAAATTTTATATTTTAGGATAATTGATGCTTATATCACATTTAAAGGTTTACCTTAGTCAATTCCTTGAGTTGATGCAACATTATGTATAAATATTTATTAAAATGTGTCTGATCCATAGGTGTAGAATTATGTGTGTGCTACTACAACAATGGAATTCTAGCTTATGGAGATATGCACGATGTGTACAAGTGCCACCTATTAACCCTTTTTGCTGACTTAAGTGTTCATCCATTCATTTCTAGTTAAACTCAAATTGTATATTAAATTAAATTTAATTATTTTTTGTCATGGGAGATGGATTGGGAGATGGATTAGGGTTTGGATGTGAAGGAGAGATCCTAAAAAATAAGAGTTTGGGTGGGAAGTCAAATTTGAACATGAGGGATTCAATTGCATGTTTGGTTTGAAGGATAGGAACAAAAGCACTAGTGTATGAGGTGCTAAAGATGCGGGGATTGAAACAAAGATGTAATTTTTAGGTGTGGATGGACTTATTTGGATACTGAGTACAAGTTTAGGGACAACTATTGTGTTAAAGTAGATGAAAATGTTCTGCTTAATAAATATGGATGCTAAATATGAGTCCCAAATATGAAATAGTGCTAAGTATGCACCTTTTTTTTTCTCTACATATATATAGAGATGTTTATATTTTTGGAGGGAAATCACTCAATAGACTTATTCTATATTGTCTTTAATCAAAAAATCTTAAATAATCTTCCTAATTTTTATTTCTATCACAACATCTTGAATTTGTTATACCCTCTCATAGCACACAATTAATATTAAAATACTCTTTTTTTACCATATTTCTTAGGTTTTTATTTTTAATGACATTTTTTTACCCCTATTTATTTATACCCCTCATGCATCTAATTGGACATTTCATTTCTACCATTGTCACACCCAACTCCAAATAAAAAGTCTTTTAGAATGAATTTTCATAGTAGATTACAATAATTTAATGTTGATCCCTAATAAATATATAACTAAAAAAATTAATGGTAATTATTTAATGTGAAATTTATGGTAATTTATTGTTTTGTACCTATTCCATTGAGACAATAAATTAATACTTATGTATAGATAAACTACAAGAAATTATAACTAGCACTTGCACTTAAAGGAGGTTCAAGGATTACGTCGATAGAAAACTATATGTATGTTAATATGTTAGAGAGTACATGTTTGTGCATGCAAATTCTAGTTGCATGTGGCTGGATTAAACAACTAATAATAAATGAGATAAATGAGATTTTGGAGGCTTTTACCATTAAACAATAGTTGAAACTTGTTTTCTGACGACTCAATAGTGGTTTGCAGGTGTGAGACTTGTTTCAAGCTCAAATCTCACACTATATGTAGCCTATCGGCTAAATATAATTGCTCACTCATCTCATATTTATCCATTAAACTGAAAAATCCTCTTTTATTCTTATCATATTAAGATCCTTTAACTAAGGTATCTACTGATGTCTTAAAAGAATAACAAAATGGTAAGAAAAGTTAAGATTTTTTCTTATCATTACTAAGTGATAAATTAATTTGATGTATGAAACCTTCTTATGGATATTCACAAGAACAAGCAACATTTTTTTCTCATTTATTTTAAATATTGTCTGTATTAAGAAGGTATATATAAGCCAAATCCCTCTTTGTAATCAAATCTACATGTTTTCTATAATATACAAACACTATCATTTCATCCACTTAGAACTAAACTGATTTATGTATACTATCCCTATACAAATAATATGACTAATTCCTCGTTATAAATGCAAAGTAAAGAAATATATACATTTAGAATTATATTTGTTACCTCCCAAAGCCAACCCCCTATCTTTTACCCTTTCTCGCCCCTAACATCTAACTTTTCTTTTGTGAATTTAGCTGTGGAAGATTGAGCATATAGAATTGATGACAAAATCCAACACAAACCAAATAACAATACAATCATTAGAACTAAACTGATTTATGTATACTATCCCTATACAAATAATATGACTAATTCCTCGTTATAAATGCAAAGTAAAGAAATATATACATTTAGAATTATATTTGTTACCTCCCAAAGCCAACCCCCTATCTTTTACCCTTTCTCGCCCCTAACATCTAACTTTTCTTTTGTGAATTTAGCTGTGGAAGATTGAGCATATAGAATTGATGACAAAATCCAACACAAACCAAATAACAATACAATCATTAGAACTAAACTGATTTATGTATACTATCCCTATACAAATAATATGACTAATTCCTCGTTATAAATGCAAAGTAAAGAAATATATACATTTAGAATTATATTTGTTACCTCCCAAAGCCAACCCCCTATCTTTTACCCTTTCTCGCCCCTAACATCTAACTTTTCTTTTGTGAATTTAGCTGTGGAAGATTGAGCATATAGAATTGATGACAAAATCCAACACAAACCAAATAACAATACAATCATGAGCGATGTCTATCCAGCTAGCAGAATATACATTTGTATGTATTTATTAATTAATTGAAAATATCAAATACGATCATTTTTATTTTCAATTAATTAATAAATACAATCAAACGGGCATTCTGCTGACTGCATAGACAGCGACCAGAAAGATGGCAGTCAATGTACTTTCCATTTTGCTATTTCTTTTACATGGGTGAGGCTGAAATCTAAACATGCTCCATTAGGTAATAGATATATACAAAACATTTCATTCCTGAAAGCCTTGTGGGCATGTTGCTTCTGAAAAGTAAAAACTAAATAGGGTGCCTTTCACATGGAGGTCTTCACAAAAGAAATAGCAAAATGTAAATCACTGTCATACCTTTGGCTTGTGCTTGAGCCTAGACAAACAAGAGATGTTCTCTAATCTTGACTGTACAGGTCTGCCATGCTCTCTAATCTTGACTGTTCAGGTCTGCCATGCTCTCATCTTGACTGTTCAGGTCTGCCATGCTCTCATCTTGACTCTACATCTCTGCCATGCTCTCAATCTTGCTCTCTAATCTTGACTCTACAGATCTGCCATGCTCTCTAATCTTGACTGTACAAATCTGCCATGCAAGCTTATATCCCACTAGACCAGACACTGGTCATTTTCTTGTCTTATAAACAACTTTTGTAAAAGACCCACATGAGTAGGAGATGTTAGAGAAGTACAAAGGCAATGAAAAAGCCAGCCCCATTGCAAATCATTTCTCAGTTAACTGTACTTCACTTTATATGATCGAAGCAAAATCAATTGAGAAATGATCTGCAATGAGAAGTAACTGTTCTTCTCTGCTCAGCTCATACTAGGCCTTGAACAAAGAAGATCTCTTTCTCTTGGTGTTACTTATTTCCCCCATTGATAAGGGCTTATAAAGAAAATACAGACTGCTTTCCAGCCAGATGGGATCCTACTCAGACAACAAATAGACTTGGGAATCAAAATAACTGTCTGATTTAGACATTGTCTATTTTCTCCTATTCGTTCGATGGAAAGAATTCATATTAACATATTTGAATGGAAAGTGAAACCAATGGACATTCATTTGCATGGTATCTCAACAATTTAGCTTTTCCACTACAGATATAAATTGGTTCCATCAGAGTGCAGATCCCACATTTACATTCTTTGATATGTTCATTGGTTACTGCTTTGTGGGTTCTTACTATTCCCTTTATTCCAACTCTGCATATGTTTCTTTCATGAAAAGCTTTAGCGTATGTGCTCAAATGGTCGCGGGCCCATATACGTTTAAAGAAGGATGTGATAGTTCATTGAATTTGGATAACCTTTTGTCAGGAAATATACATTTTCCTACAAAATGTGATTTACATCTAATAACATAAGGGTTGTGTTGCAGTTTAAGAAACATCACTGTCAATGTCCACTGAGATAGGGGAGAGAGGAGGGAATACCTCTCTGAGTTCTCATTCAAGAGTAGAACATGAGGATAGAGAAACCTATTCAGGGAAGCCAATCACTGAGAAGCCACCACAAAAGTCAGAGGAGATATGCTTAACACTACCCACAGGAGGAGGGCTGGGATTTGAAGGAGGAGGATCAACATGTAACATAAGGGAAGAAGGGATCTCCTCTCTAACACCAACAAGAGGTACATAGGCTTCAAAATCAGATTTGTCCTTAACCACATCTATAATAAGGTGTTTATATAAAGCATTCTTTCACTAGGAGGAGGACCATAAAGCCTTTGAGTATGGACAATTAGACACCAAATGCATCTATAATAAGGTGTTTATATAAAGCATTCTTTCACTAGGAGGAGGAACATAAGACCTTTGAGTATGGACAATTAGACACCAAATGCCTCAGAAAAACATTGTTCATATAAAGCATTCTTCCACAAGGAGGAGGAATATAAGACCTTTGAGCATGGGCAATTAGACACCAAATGTCTCATAGTAGAACATTGTCTGCATCAGAAAGGGATGCCTTTGTACTCCAATATCTTACTCCAAGAGTGTCATGGGTCTCCAAAAGTGATATGGGGAATCCAAGAGCGATATCATTGAATGTGACAACCTCTTCGTGAGAAAATATACATTTTCTTATAAAATGTGATTTACATTAGGGCTGTGTTGCAATTCAAGTTCTTAAAAGGTTGAAAAAATGGTTTACAAAATTGAGAATGTTTCTAGTTATAATTGTGTAAGAGGCTTTTGCATCATTGTCATAGACTTTAGAAATATTATATTTGTTAGATTATAAGAAATGCACATCTAAATGCAAGACAAGAAAATAAGGTCTGAAGTTTGAAATAAATTATGTACTTTACCATTATATTTCAATTGTAAAAGACCACTTTGCTAATAGCGAATCACAAACCATGTATTATATTACTATGTTTTAAATGGAGAAGATCAATTCAATTAAGAAACTTAAAATTTCTAAAATTACTAGATGTGTGCAATGTGCAATATAGCATCATGTATTTGTGTGTAGATTACACAATTACTAACGAAACCTCATTTAATTAGCTTAAGTTTGCTATACATATGGTGGTTTTCCCTCTAGAATAGCTTGTTTTCGTCTTTTCATACTTATAGATAGTTGACAAATGGGAATGGGAATATAAGGAACTGGGGCTAACAAATGCTAAACCGTGATCACATTTAAGTATCCTTGTCAAAGGCATAGTAAGGTAACTTTAGCCTTTCACTACCATTTTTTATATACATTTTGGAATTAAGGTTTCAAATAAATTTTCTAGTTCAAAACAAATAGAATAAGTACATCTAAAAATTTCCTAATTTTAATGATGCTAGAACTTGTTAGTACCCAAAAAAGGCATAGAAAAAATTGAGATTATTTGCTTCCCACCACTTCTTTCTACATTGATGTGCTTTTCATTTAATTAAATTTGGCCAAATCCTTTCTTCTACCAAACCTAGCAAACATAATACCTATTATGAAGTAATGATCATGTTGTGTTAGATCTTATGAAACTATAAACTAAAATGATATATAGAAAATAAAATATAAATGTATTATGTCTAATGTAGATCCGTCAAAGTGTTTGGCTTATGCCCCATAGAAAGAGTAGGGATAGTCTTGATACAGACGTCCAATTAAAGGATTTAATATTAGAGATTGCATTAGATTCTTGGGATTTTCACATGAATATTTTATGCTTGCCATCCTATTGACAAAAAATTAAACTAAATCAACCAAAATATTGAATCCCCTAGAAGCATCCAAAAATTTGGTGCACATTCAAGAATATCTAAAAATGAAGCCACAAACAACAACAAAACATTAATAAATTTCATAATGCCCATCCCTACACTAATTTTCAAGGCTTTTGGGATGGAGAAAAAACTAATACATTGTAATAAAAAAATGAGCCAAATTCAAGAAGAAGCATAAAAATATCTATTTAGATAGGGAGAGACCAAAATCACATGTAAACCAAAGAAAGACAAAACATTTAGAGCTCAAAAATAATAAATTTTGATTTGGAATATGTTATTTGAATTTTCTTATCTATATGACACATTAAGGCTAGAGCCCTCAACCTCTTTGAAGCCAAATGAGGCAAGACAAGCTCCTTCATATGCATTAAAGGTATAGATTTAGGTAATTAATTCTCTAATTTCTTTCAAGGTGAAAGTTGAAAACTATATCACACTTTCAGTCAATGAAGTGGTTTGAGCCAAAAACTTTGCACTTGAAAAGGTTTTAGCAAAAAAGGTTTTCATTAGGAAATATCCTTTTTCCTACAAAATGTGATTTACATCTAATAACCTAAGGGTTGTGTTGCAGTTTAAGAAACATCACTATCAATTTCCACTGAGATAGGGGAGAGAGGAGGGAATACCTCTCCGAGTTCTCATTCAAGAGTAGAACATGAGGATAAAGAAACCTATTTAGGGAAGCCAATAATTGAGAAGCCACCAAAAAATCCAAGAGTGTAACATGCCAATTGTTCACACAAGTAAATTTCCTAAGTTTTCACTTTCAAGTAGATAAACTATATTTCAAACCATTGCAATAAAATTTATCTTTTCCAAAGAGAGAAAGAATGAACATATATGGCATAACAAATTTCATTCATTGATTTCATTTCCAATACAATATTCAACATGTTACAATATTTCCAAGATTGTAAAAAAATACATACATAGCTCATTTGAGCTTCAAAGCAATAGATACAAATGGTCCAAGAATCTTCTTCAAGTCTTGGTCACCAACTGAGGAGGAGAAGCATCACTCAAGCACTTTTTTTCCAACCATGGACTCATATGTGGTCCCCTACACATCTATCATTGGATAGATGGCCCTACCCTTCGATGAAGAGATTGGTGAAGTAACCTCATAACTATAACCATACTGAGCTTAGTGTTGTGCCCTACATAACTAGAACTTGTAGACCTTACAATCCTAATCTAGCATGCATAAAAAGGAACACGGTGAATTGATAGTGGAGCCAAAGGAAAACACACTACTTTGGCCAAAGTATTCTCACTCAGTACTTCAAGTGATAGTCATCCTATATTTCACATACACTACCCTAGCTCTTTAGACTTTAGACCATTATAAACTATGCATAGGTAAACCTTCAATCTAGGTAATCATTAACCTTAGAATTGATCTATTCCTTTTTCCCAAATCTCAATGGTACCTCTACCAATAAAACATAACCAAAAGCATAAGTTACCCCTCCTTCAATGGATAACCTAACCCTAGGTATAACTTATATGTTTTCTAAGTCTACAAAACAACTTTTCATAAGATAACAAGCTATTCCCAATTTGTCGATCCTAGTATGTAATACTATAGACAACAATCAATCACTCCTTAATATGGAGTAAATACAAACACTTATATGGAAAACATATCAACAAGACTTTTCCTTTCTTACAAGCAAATAGACTAATACTCTATTTCAAGCAAACTAATGCCATTCCAAAATAAACACACAAGGCAAACAATATTTTCGATAAAAAGATAAAATAGAAAGAGAATAGAATCCCATGCTTGCTAATTGCTTATTCCAATTGAATCTCTGGTTCTCAAGCTTGGCCTCCTTTTAAAATAAACTTTAGCAACAAACCCCTCTCTATAACTTTCACTAAAACTCCTCACAATAAATCTTAGCAAAAATAAGAAATCTCATATTGAAAATACAGTAGAATGGAGTTGTGTAATGATGCATAAAGAATTGTATCCCAAATGAGGTGAGTTCGCCTCACATTTATACCCAGAAACTAGCTTCAAAAGGCTACAAACAAGGATTATACTATGACACTTCTCAGCCATATACTATTGACTCAACTTCTTAGTAAAAAGGTGGTAGATTTCTATCATATTACTCATCAAAACTACACAGTAGATTGATCTAATGCTTACCAACAACATTTTGACTAATTCATAAAGCACATGATTCATTGAAGAAATTGACTTCCAGGGTTGAAATACTTCTAAAGGAAACATAAAATTCATATAATGACACCAAGTATACAACACATTTCCAATCTACAAGTTGGTAGTTTAAAATAGAGGAAATAGTCCATCATTATCTGACTACGTTTATCATAGCCAACTTGGTCCATGTTATATAAATCAACACCTCTTAATGAGTCAACCACCTTTCAATATGGCGGTTTAAGGTTTGACTTAGCACATTGCACTTTATAATATGGAGCACTTTATAAATGAATTTTAATAAACTTCAACAATAGTTAATACTTTATAAGTTTCCTTCACCAATTATCTTTTATGATAAATACGATTTAATACTAAGCTTTGTACTATTACATTTTGTGCTATATTCACATTATATCACCCATGGCATATAATCTATAAATAAGCCACAAGCATAAACTCAATACACACACACACACACATATATATGCGTGCGTGCGTGTGTATCTACATATATAATTATTAGTAAATAACATTCAATGCTATATATATATATATTCTTTGACAAATAAGTCTATCTATATACATACACACACACACACACACATATATATATATATTCAAATACAATATCGTTTGTATATATACATATCTAAATATATGTATAAGTACATATACATATATCAACATACTCATATGGACAATCTCATTTGTCAATACACACATGTATATCGACATGTGTATATATATTTATATATGCATATATCTCATATATACATAAATTCGATTATACAATCATTCACATAATATGCCATCTTAATGATAGGTATAAATACATGTTATGTATCTATATATGTATATACATACATGTCTCATTGTCCTCTTGATATCTCCATTCCCATGAGTAACTTGTCCATAAGTGTGCATAGGTACGTCTAGCTATGTAATCTCATGTACATATTCCTTCACGTGTATGGCTTATCATCAATATGCACATGTATATATATATATATACATTCTATGTATATATATATCATCATTTAAGTATAGTAATATAAATAACAACTCACATGCACTAAGCACTAAACACAATCCAAGAATGTTCTAAACATAATCAAGATCCTTCCTAATGCAACCACATCATACTAAAGGATGAGCTACCAGTTCCCAAAACTATGTCTTGACTCAACCATTCTATTAGTGAGTGTGTGTATAAGCTCAATTAGGTTTAGTTATAGGTTACTTTAAGAAGTTCATCTCTTGAATGATACTTCCCCTCACTTTCATAGGATTGATTTTAAACTTGCATTCAACTTAACATATTTTCATGGTAGTCAGCCATTCATCAAAACAAACATTTGCATTATAATTTTCATAGTTAGAATACCAAATTCAATAAGCATACATTCTAGATCTCCATTCCATTATCTAACATTGAATGAAATAAACATTCATTCATACTTTTCTGATAAACAAAGTGCAACCATATATATTTCCAATCAGAATTCCAAATACATTCACATATGCAATAATTTACCCTAACATAGTAATAGTAAATAGGTAAATGCACAATGGGGTGTGACAAAGAGGAGGTATGCTAACACTACCCACAAGAAGAGGGCTGGGATTTGAAGGTGGAGGATCAACATGTAACATAAGTGAAATAAGGGATCTCCTCTCTAACACCAACATAGGTGCATAGGCTTCAAAATCAGATTTTTCCTTAATCACATCTATAATAAGGTGTTTATAAAAAGCATTCTTTCACAAGGAGAGGAACGTAAGACCTTTGAGAATGGGAAATTAGACACTAAATTCCTCATAGAAAAACATTTCCTGCATTAGAAGGGGATGCCTTTGTAATCCAATATTTGATTCCAAGAGCATCATGGGCATCCAAAAGTGATATGGGGATGCCATTGAATGTTGACAACCTCTTCATGAGGAAATATACATTTTCCTAAAAAATGTGATTTATATTAAGGTTGTGTTGCAGTTCAATTCCTTAGAGGTTGAAAAAATGGCTTATAAAAATATCAATATATTATAAAAATTGAGAATGTTTCTAGCTATAATTGTGTAAGAGGGTTTTCCATCATTGTTATAGACTTTAAAAATATTATGTTTGTTAGATTACAAGAAATGCATGTCTAAACACAAGACAAGAAAATAAGGTTTGAAGTTTGAAATAAGTCATGTGCTTTACCACTATATTTCAATTGTAGAAGACCACTATTCTAATAGAAAATCACAAACCATGTATTATATTACTATGTTTTAAATGGAGAACATCACTTCAATTAAGAAACTTAAAATTTCTAAAATTACTAGATTTGTGCAATATAGCATCATCCATTTGTGTGTAGATTACACAATTACTAACAAAACCTCATTTAAATAGCTTAATTTTGCTATACATATGGTGTATTCCCCTCTAGAATAGCTTGTTTTCCCCTTTCCATACTTGTAGATAGTTGAGTAGTGGGAATGAGAATATAAGAAACTAGGGCTAACAAATACCAAAAACATGATCACATTTAAGAATCCTTGTCAAAGGCATAGTAAGGTAACTTTACCCTTTCACTACCATTTTTTATATACATTTTGAAATTAAGGCTTCAAATAGATTTTCTAGTTCAAAAAAGAGAGAATAAGTACATCTAAAAATTTCCTAATTTTAATAATGCTAAAGCTTGTTAGTACCCAAAAAAAGACAGAAAATTTTGAGATTATCCGCTTCCCACCAGTTCCTTCTACATTGATGTGCTTTTTATTGAATTAAATTTGGATAGATCTTTTCTTTTACCAAACCTAGCAAGCATAATACCTATTATAAAGTAATGATCATGTTGTGTCAGATCGTATGAAACTATAATCTAAAATGATATATAGAAAATAAAATACAAATTCATTATGCCTAATGTAGATCCCTCCAAGTGTTTGGCTTATGCCCCATAAAAAAGAGTAGGGATATCCTTGATACTTATGTCCAATTAAAGGATTTAATATTAGAGATTGTATTCGATTCTTGATCATTTCACATGAATATTTTATGATTGCCTTCCTATTGACAAAAAAAAACTAAATCCACCAAAAACTTGAATCCCTTGGAAGCATCCAAAAATTTGGCGCACATTCATAAATATCTAAAAATGAAGCCACAAACGATAACAAAACATTAATAAATTTCATAAGGCTCATCCTTAGACTAATTTTCAAGGCTTTTGGGATGGAGAAAAAAACTAATACATTATAATAAAAAAATGAGCTAGACTCAAGAAGAAGCATAAAAATATTTATTTAGATAGGGAGAGACCAAACTCACATGTAAACCAAAGAAAGAAAATACATTCAGAGCTAAAAAACAATAAAGTTTGATTTGGAATATGTTATTTGGAGTTTCTTATCTATATGGCACATTAAGGCTAGAACCCTCAACCTCTTTGAAGCCAAATGAGGCAAGACAAGCTCCTTCATATGCATTAAAAGTATAAATTTACATAATTAATTCTCTAATTTCTTTCAAGGTGAAAGTTCAAAACTATATCACACTTTCAGTCAATGAAGTGGTTTGATCCAAAACCTTTTCTCTTTAAATGACATCAAGCAAAATAATTTAAAACAATATAAAAAAGAAAAGGGCATTATTTTTTGGTTGAAACTAAGTTGCCCTAAAGTGCATCACCCTCAATACTAGCCAACAACCAATGAACCATCTAGCTCCAACACCCTTCCTCTCACCATCCACATTAGGATAGGTATTCAACCTACTTGAAATATTTTTAAACTTTATATTTAATTAAAAACTTAATAGCTATTGCATAAACTTAAACATTTTATAAATATATATGTATATATGAAACAAAATTGTTAGTGTCGGTTTTTATTTTTCTAGTGGGTTAATTTATTTTCCCTTAGTCATAGGCTTTTTCAAAACTTTTAATAAGCTTGATTAGGATAATAAAGTGAGTATTATTAATAACTAGGTGATGATGTTTCCCCATTCTAAAAGGGAGGAGCATTTATTATTTACATCACTTTGTTTAATTGGTGGTCACTTCCTATTGGTTAGTTTTCCACTTCTATCGTCTCCTTAGTTCTATATAAAATCACTATCTAGCTTGTATTTGCATACTTATGCATGCAATTGCATATTATTGGATACTCATACATACTCTTGCATATCCATTTTCCATCTTGGAAGCTCTTAATGAATTTCTATCATTTTGACATTGCATATCTCCCAGAGTCATTAGGTTGCATTATTTATGCTTTTACAATTTATGTAGCTTAGAATTTCTCTTATAAAGTTCCTTGAGTTATCAATCTATTTCAGATTTCTAACATAGCATTAGAGCTTTTTTTTTAGAATTTTGAGCTCATATATTCCTAATTGAGAGTTTGAACTTATTATGTGAGATCTTGTAAAATCCTGTATGCTCTTCTCTTGTGTTGTAAACAATCTAGAGGATCATAAAATATTTATGAAGATTTGATAACCTCTTCATTTTTGCATATGTGATTGTAACGTCTAGGTGATTGTAGAAATTTTGGTTATGCTAGAGGAATTTTTGACTATTCCAATGCATCTATGTCACGTCTCATACTTTGATGCTATTTTGACCATGACTTACTTTGACGCTATTTTGACCATGACTTATTTTGATAATGTTTGACCATGACTTATTTTGATAATGTTTGACCATGACTTATTTTGATAATGTTTGACCATGATTCTATGGGATTTAATATACAAATTATGATACTATGCTTTGATGTATGGGAATGTAGAAAAATAATTGTTTTCTTTCAAGAATTATGAGTGCATTTATATAAAATAGGAATGATGATTTAATTTTTAAATTTACATTTCTACAATGGTTACTAATACACTTTTGTTTTTGCACGCCTGAGTGCTTTTGAGTGGCAGGTGATCGAAGGCCAAGGTGATCGAAGGCCAAGAGTGTGATTGAGGGAAAGAAGGTTAGTTTCCCGACAGGGTAAAAGAGGAGAAGCTCTCGATTACGCACACACCACTTAAAGCATGTAGCTGCATTAGGTCATGTTTGTTTCTCAATGTGATTGCGTGAAAAATGATTGCATAGCAAATTTAAATTACGGTTTAATTAACCTTAGAAATTGTGAAAATAATATGGCTTATTCTATTTTAATTATTCCTCATTTATATTTGAGCAACAAAAGGAAAAATCTGTTTTAAAAGAAATATAATTAAAAATAAAACAAAATAAATAAAAGAATAGAATATTGTGTTTTGCATAAATGAAATTTTAGGTTTGCATAAAAGGGGATATAATTCTGTTTTGTATATAATTTTTCCAAAAATAATGAGGAATGAACAGCCCGAGAGAACATTGGGCTCTGGAAATTCTGTCTTAAAATCAACAAAGCAGATGGCATGTGGCAATCCTTAGAAATTGCATGAGAATTTTATCTGTCACCTGGAAATTTTATGCATGATCCTCGAAAAGAGGTAGAGAGCTTTAAGAGAGAAAAGAGGACTTCGAATGAGACATATCGGAGAGTTCTGGAACAGAGGTGAAGAGGGTATTTGCTGGGCATCTGCACTGGAAGCAAAAATTGCCAGGTTCTTTTCATGCTTTGCCTGTTTTTAATTTAATTTAAAACTGCAGTAAGGAAATGGAAGGAATGAAATGTTTTATTCCCTGATTAGAGTACAAACAACTGAGAAATCTTTCCAATTTCATTTTTGAAATCTGGGTAATAGCTTATTTCTCTGTGTTGCAATAAAGAATACACATTCTTTTCTTCAGAATTAGGGTTTTCATTCTGTCGCAAATTCTGCAATTTATTAAGCTGATCTCAAGTGTAATTGCAAATATATTTATAAACATATATATATATATGCTTATATATATGCACAGGAATTCGAATTCCCATGCATATATATATATATATATATATATATATATAGTATATATATATATATATATATATATATATATATATATATATATATATATATGTATATATATATATATATATATATATACATATATATATATATATATATGGTCTGCATAAAAACTCTGTCATCTGAATGAATTCAAAATGTCTTTGAGATAAATTCGAATGCAGTTTATACTGGGCAAATGTCTTCTTTATCTCTGAATTTTGAAATTGCTAACCATAGGAAAGAGGAAGGGATTATTTCCCTTGTCCTCCCCATGGGAAGGACGTGGACTGTGGAAGGCTCGCGCCCTCCACAGGCCGCGGCCTGTGGAGGAGGCGCGAGCCCCTCACAGCCCGACCCCTCCCCATGGGAGGGGCAAGGGCTTCCCTGAGTCTTAATTCTGCTCAATGCCAGTAAGGAAACCCTGTAAAATATCCTGTTCTGTGTGCACGGCCAGTGAATTCTTTGAACAGTTTTAAAAACCAGAATTTCTTTCTTCAAATTACACGCAGCTGTACATGAATTTCTACACACCCACACACACACACACACACACACACACACACATATATATATATGTATACATATACATAGCTGTATATACATACATACATATATATATATATATAGATTTCCTTGCATATATGTGCCAAAATACAAGCTGAAACAGGTAAACCATTTCCAGAAAATAGTATGAATTCTGTTAATTATTTACAAATATCTCAGAAATGTTAAACCTGAAACAGAACAGAAAGGTTTTTGAGAAACCATGTAAACTAGAAAGCATCTTGATTACTTTAACATATACTTACTTACAGAAGTACAATCCTGAGTAAAGGAATACAACATAAAATGTGAATGCAAGATTATCTTCCAAACCTCTGAAATTCTGAATTAAATTGCACTGTTTCAGTATACTATTATTACTTTGAAACCTGTATTGAAATTGGGAAATTACACTATCAGTCAGCCTGAGCTTGGAAAGAATAGAAATACATGCTGAAAACAGAAAACACTGTTACATTCAAACAGATTGATTAAATCTTCTTTCTAATAATGCACTGAAAAGTATTAAGACATGTATGTTCTTCTTTAAAAACAAGAGCTTTATCTAAATCAGAAAAGGGTTGTTTACCACAGAATAAACGAGATCTTACAACTGAATTTACAAAGGATGTTCTGAAATTCACATTGGAAATTCTTTTAGAATTAATTGAATGATTGAAACATGTACTAAAATGCATAACTTTCTGCTTTGGTATTATTTCATACTTCACTATGGTAACTTCCGGGACAGGGTGCCGAAGGTGGGCAAACAGAGACGGTAGTATTACCTTTTCTAAACTACCATTTACTTGTATTATTTTGCTTGGCCAAGCACTTGTACCATTGAAATAGATGGGTTTATTTTAAAAGCCTAGAAATTTATATAGTCTCTGCCACCTCCTGTTGCAAGAAATGTGTTTATTTCTCATGTTAGAAATGCATATAGGCATCAGGCACGCATCGAGAGTTCCCTCCTGTTTTACTGTTTCGGGTTGCTAGGCTCCTTTATGCAGGGCCGGGGATTCCTTCGAGTTAGGAAGGGACCCGGGGAAGTCATGGACTTCGTGGTTGGGCGGAAAAGGCGCCTGAATCACATTCTTGGCCCCAGCTCGCAAGAAGACCAAAGGCGTCACGGCGGTTGGTGGTACCAAGTTTTATTTGCTATTGATGTACTTATGTAATATTCAGATTTGGCTTGTGAAGCCTATTGTAAATGTATATGTATTTGTCATTCTTTGTGGAAACTTGAAATAGAGATATGATTTGAAAGTATCTAATGTAACATTGATTTGAGAAGTTAAAGTTTTATAACTTAGCATAGAGAAGATGTTTTCTATTAGAATTGTTGATTCTTCCAAGTAAGGTTGAATATATGTATATGAGAAAGTCATTGAAATACTTATGTTTTGTACAATCTTGATACATTACATAGATGATATTATTATTTATGAAATGCAATTTAAATTCTCTTTTATTAAGCTCATATGGAAGTGTTATGAACAATGTTGACTACTTGGAAACCTTTTATAATGATTTGACTAAATTGAAAATGCTCTTAATTTCTCTTTAATACTGATTTAAAACGGATTGAAAACACTCTTAATTTTTCGAGCGCTACAATCTAGGAGTCTTAGGAAAGTCAAATTCTGCTATTGTTTTATGCGATTGGGAGATCATTTGACATAGTTGCAAGTTGGGGTTTGAACCTCAGATCTGGTGAACAATCTACCTCTCCATTGCATTTAGGAGGTCAAGGAGATAAATTTTGACATAAAATTCACCCATATTTGGTGTTGGGAGTTGTCAAGGATTTTTTTTCCCTGGAAGGTTGTACACCCCTAGTTGCTACAATACATTTAGTCTTTGAAAAAAATCAATATATAATCTTTGTAAAAAATGATTGGCACTTTATTAATAAGTTCTTAAGCACTTAATATAGTGTTGCGGCCAAGGGATGCATAATCTTGCAAAGTCTATGGGCTCCATTTGGAGCCACCAACAACTAACAAAGTCGTGCAATTAAGAAAAATTCCTAGGATTAAAAAACCGCAAACACAAAACAATAAACTATGACTTCATTAGGTGAAACCACGTAGTAAAAAAAACCACTGACCACCCAATCTCCACCACTCTACCACCTAGGGGCCATTAGGGCCCTCCCTATAGGCCAAATTGGGCATTTTTTTGAACTTGCATAACTTTTTGTCATGATGTTTGCTTTTTAAAAACAAGAAATCATTGGAAAGATGGAGATGAGTACTTTCAATCTATAGTGGTATTGAAAAAAAATTCCATTTTTTGCCATATATTGTAGGTTGAAGCTGTTTGTTGTATTTTTCTTCAATAAGCCATAAATTTTTCCCTAGAGCTCCGTTTTTTAGAAACACATAGGCATTGGAAAGGTATTGAAGAGAAATATATAATTACATGGATAATTTTTATATATTTTTGTATTAGGTTCATTTTGTATCAAAATTTATAATTTTGGCCATTATGGGCCTAGTGAGTATTATAACTTGGAAAAAACTTTGTAAATGCACTAAACTATAAAGTGTCAACCTTATAATCTTTGGGAGAGGGTGATTTCTGAGACTAGTTGCAAGGGGAATTGTTCTTTTTTAAGTATTTTTTAATCATTTGAGGATTGTATCATGTGGTTTTTTGTTCACCCTTCTATGATAATCCTAGATAAGGACAATTATAAGTCTTGGAAAAAATTTTCTAACCCATATCAGATGGCTCAAACTTTTTCCTCACATTTATTGGCTCATTCCTAAACCAAACACCTTGGAAGGAAATCAATATGGGGTAATAAAATTGAACATGTAGTAGATTGATTGGTTCTAGTGTTGATAATTACACTATGTGGGCTATAATGAACATTGATTATCCCCACACACTTTGGACTAAGATATGAGAGTTTGGAGACCCTCATATTTCTCTATTTATAGATGATCCTACTTCAAATTACCTCATTACCATTGATGATGCAAATAATATACCCTTTGATGATGATACTTTAGAGGAGCTTAAGTATTTTCTAGGTCTTGAATGTTCAGATGACATAGAGACTTCTCTTCTTGCTTCTCATCCTCATATTGATATTACATCTCAATCCTCTGTTGCTACTTTAGAGTCTAGTGTTGCTTCTTAAAAAGATTCTAGTGATTTCTTATAGTAAGATATATATAGTATTTTAGATTCAACTTTGTGGGATGATCTCTTGACAGGTATTTCAAACTTGTTTATGGAGACACATATTGCAAATTTTGGAGACACTATTGCATTGATATTCTCTTTAACGAAGTTGATTCTTCTTCAATTTTTGTGATGGAATACTTTGACCCTCTTATTCATTCTTGATATGATCATTCATCATAATTTGACATGAGTGTGAATATTTTGGATCAACATTTGGAGGATATATTACCAAAGGAGATACTCGAGTCTTTAAATTATGTTCTACATTAGTAGAAGATTATAATTTATCATTTTTACCTTATCATTTTCAATAGTGTGGCCTAAAATACTTGAATTGATTGTGATATCCTTCAGCCTCATCATGGGGACACTTGAGTCGAGTTCAAGGACTTCATACATTTTGAGTTTTTTTCCTACATATTCCTTTTACGAATGGGGAGATAGCTTGCATACACATTTGGTTTTGTTTCTTCCTAAGGGGAGGAATTTTTTCGATGATCATGGACCATATTTTACATCTAGTTTCGAGCATCTACCATTGGATCTCTTTTTGGGGGGGGGGCACTACTTACTCTCTCTCTCTCTCTATTCTAGGGGGTATTATCTATTTTTGGGGGGTTCTTCTTTAGGGGGATTTTTTATGTAGATGGGTACCTAACATGACTTCATTTGTTGGGACCCATCATATTTTCATTCTCCTAAGATAGTTTAAAGGGGGTGTTAGTGTAGGTTTTTATTTTCCTAGTGGGTTAATTTATTTTCTCTAGTCATATATTTTTTCTACACTTTTAATAAGCTTGATTAGGATAATCAACTGAGTTTATTATTTAATACCTATGAGATAAAGTGATGAGGTGTCCCCATCCTAAAATGGTGGAGCATTTACTATTTTTATCACTTTATTTAATATTGATGGTCACTTCCTATTGGTTAGTTTTCCGCCTCCTTTCTCTCCTTAGTTATATATAAACTCACTACCTATCTTGTATTTACATACTTATGCATACATATAAATATTCTTGGATACTCATGCATACTCTTGCATATCCATTTTCCATCTTAGAAGCGCTTAATGCATTTATATCATTCAAACATTTCATATCTCTTGAAGTCATTGGTTTGTATTGTTTATGTTTTTCCAATTCATGTAGCTTAGAATTTCTCTTATAAAATTCCTTCCAAGGTTATCAATTTATTTTAGATTTCTAACCAAAACTAGAATATTGATCCTAAATTTTGAATAAAAATAGAAACAAAAATTACCAATTTGAAACAAAATTAGAAACCAATAATTTAAAAATTCCCTTAACCTTATTTCACCAATATAAACCTTAAATTTTAAATGGAAACCCTAATTTTATTTTAACAATATAAACCCTAACTTTGAAACAAAATCTCTTAACTTTATTTCAAGAATGTAAACCCTAACTTTACCTAAATATAATATATCATTTATTAAAATTATTTATTAATATATATCAAATTTGATATGTGTTTCGAAATCGATATTAATTATACCTTCACATGTCTTCCTCAAATCAATCAATGGATTTCCCTTTGGAAAATAGTTGGGTTTGCTTCTCTTTTATTTTTTTACCTATGAAAACTTTATGATTTCACTAGTTTTATAAACTAATCATCTACAGAGAATTCTTTTTGTTTTTTCTTCTTGATATCATCTAATATTTCTTTTTTAGAGGCTTTATCGAAGACAAATTAATATCTAGAGATATATTCTAATAGTTAAAATATTGTGGAGTATTAGAAAAACCATATTATTTCTCATGGCCATATGCTCTCCCAAGTCATTTCATTTATAGGGAAATAAACCAAGATAACAATATCCCTATGCAATATTCATGGAACATTAACTAGAGAAATTCCTCGAGTGATTGATTCTATAGGTGCTACAAGTTTCCATGATCTCACCTCTCTCTAAACTTAGATATACACTCAATTTTAGACCAATATCACTTTGACATTTGCTTGTTCCCAATTTTACAAAAACCTTTTCCTTCTTGAATTTACCATGCATGAAAACATATATTTATGAATTTTCTATGAGATTTTATATTCTTGCTTAGTGGAAAATGACCTAAGATTCTTAGCATTCAACTTACATCTATTCATCTTTACAAGTTAAATATTTAACCATGTTTCTATTTGTTCCAAGATATTCTCATTCTTATTAATGCAACTCCATATCAGGTCTTTAGGCTTAAGCCATAATCATGTTGCACTCCTAATCCTCCTTGGGAATTTTTTTTGATAAATAAAATGTTTTATATCATTCCCTGAAGGATTATATTTTTATAGAAAATTATTCAATAAAATATAAGGCTTCTAATTATGAAATTTGAAATCACTAATTTTGTTAGTAGGGCGAAAATCCAACCTTGTTGGAATTTTTGAATTGAGACTAGTTAGCTAAGTACATTTACCTCATATTTTTTATATATGAGATTCTTGTTGGTATTGTCAAGGAAAACTATAAGGAGGAACATTAGATATGATTCATAAATCTAAACATGTAATGGATTAATGAAGTTATAAACTAAATTGAGTAGTTTAGTCCTATTTGAATAAGCATATGCAATTGACTAGTAATGGGATCAAAAAACATTTTCAACATCCTAAATGAGACAAAGTCATTGTTCCTAGCCCTATAGGATATCAATGAAACAAAATTTCAATCCCTCCATTGTGTTGATCTAAGAAAGTTACTTTAATCCCTTATGAATCTAGTGTTTCGACCACCATGCAAAAGAGAAAGATATAACACAAAAGTGAATAACCCTAAAATTATTTTGTGGATTAATGATTTGAAATTCCATTAAATCATAGTGGATTCCCTGGAGATGTGCTCTCCAAATTCATAAAGAGTAATCTTGTTGTCTTACCAATTATTCTATAAGGAAATGAGTGATGCTTTAAATTTTATTTTCTCCAATATTGAGCCATGTTACTTGGCACAATGATGAATGAGCATGTTTCAAGTATGGGTAAAACTTGTTTACATTTATTGGCTCTACCTTAAAAAAAAATCACATTCATATCCTAAGGCTTTTCATTTCTAAGGGGAACCCTATGAATATCAACCTAGGCCTCCTAAAGCTACCCTTATTAGTTATATGTACTACTATGCTGATTTATTCAATAAAAACATCATACTTTCATTTGGCCTTAATTTGAAGACCTCATTAATTGTATTTTAATCCATCCTAAAATTAAATACCTATTTCCCACTACATTTCTCTAACTTCTTCACTCTAACATTTCACAACCAATTCTACAATATCAAGGATAAATAAATTTAACATCACTGTCTTCCCTAGGTCCAATCTACACATATTGCTTGTTAAGATTCATGAACCATTCTTAGACCATTTTTTATGAAATAATTTTCTTCCTAAGAAAGTAACCATGGAGTCATTGATATTTCCTTTAATGTCTTTAAAATTTCATATATAAATCTCCCCCTTTTTAAATGGGTTTAAAAAAAAGAAGATGTCCATCGAATTGAGGAAGTAGTCTCCCCACTTAGACATCTTTAGATAGTGTCATTACTGATTAATTATACTTCATGGCTTATTAGGTTCTAATGAAAATAAAATCATATCCCACTAAACTAACAAAATAATTTGCATAACACATGGAATCAGTATACAAATTCCATTCACAAATTCATAATACTCCTCACCATTTTTTTCTTAGAGATAATTTACACTACGTTTCTAGTGTAATTACATTCTAGAGAAAAAATAAAAAGTTATATAGAAAATATTACGAAATCAATTGATAATTTTATACAGATACCAAAATGTAGAAATTTGAAATTTAGCTATGAAATTATCAAGTCTCCTTAATTATATGTATTTTTTATATTTCACATAAAAAAATACATATGTTGGTTAACAAATTATACACTCTGTAAAATCTTAAATTCCTTACTCTATTGCCCAACTTGAATGCAAATCAATTACTGATAGTTGAGTAAACTACTCCTATGTGAAACAGTTTCTCTCTAGATTTTATTGAGGTACAACTCCATCTTCTGATTGAGTAATATATAATTTTTTGAAATTAAAATCTAAAATGGCTTATGCTTTTAACTAGAAAGCGCCAAAGGCAAGAAATTGAATTCCAAAGCTTATAAATTTTAAATGCTGAACTTAATGAATGAATCTTAATCATGAAAAACACTTAGCACATAGACCAATTTGCATTCCACGAAATATAAACTAAAAATGTTTATGACCAAAGATAATATTAAAATCAAAATAGATCTAGTAACTAAGAAAGATTTTTGCATTCAGATAAAAATGCAACAATCTAAGGAATCAATCAAAATGTACAAATTATGAAAAATCTCATTCATTCAATGATCCATATAGTTCATTCATAGATGTAAAATTTTTTTAGTTCCAATTATATTTCTCCAAAAAATTGCTAAGAGAGCATTTGATTAACATCATATCATATATATAAATAAAAGAGTAATTGTTTCTTGAGAAAAAATGAAAAGAAGACATAAAGAGTCTCTTAAAATTCTTGATACCTTTACGTTCATTTACATAATATATTTGATAAAGTAGGAAATATTATTGTTGAGGTGGCACATTCATGGTGCTTTCTTCTCATGAGGTTTGAGTGGCAGTTGATGTGGTGATTTTGTCATTGTATGTGAGGAACACTTTGATAATAGGAGAAATTTCATTATGTTATAGAATAATCACATTCTTGGTCCTTAACTTCTAGAGATCCTTGTTTCCTCATGTTGAATCTATCTTTCCATGGAAAGTTTTTGCATGTTCAACGATCTGAGATAGAGTGAAGTCAATACTACTCAATTTCCTTATGTTCTCCACATTGAAATATTTCTTATCAAAGATTTTTCCAATCAGCTCTCTAAATTTATCTTTCAATTTTTCTAAATCTTCTTCTTGAGCATCTCCATCTCTTTAAAGGTGAACACCTATGCTAGAAAGGCTCTTCTAAATATCAACTCTCATTTGATTACACTCCTTGAGCAAATTTCTTTGCTCCAACACATTTAGTTTCAATAATGAGTTTCCACTTGATGCTCTTTTCCACATAACACGTCTATTATCATCAGTACCAGGTATAATTTGTTTAACCGCCAACTTTTCTACCCCTGCTTCAAATATTTATTTAAAGTCACCATCAATCTTCACCCATATTGATTCTTCATATTTAGTGATGGAAATATCATTGTTAATTTATTTCTTTAATACTTCATTACTTTAACAAATTTTATTCATATCAGTGATAAATTTTATTCCTCCTACACACATATCTTTAATCCAGTCCTCTATGACCTTTCCATATGATTTATAAACATGTATTTTATCAATCATCTCCTTCCCAATAGTAGAATTAGGATCGAAAGCCACTTCAATTTGACTGGTAGGTTGAGTAGAGAATTCAATATGAGACTTAAAGCAATTAGTTAATGCATTGACTTGTTGTTTAAGGTGATCCTTACTCTACTTATCTTTCTCTATTTTTGCACCAAATTTGCGAATGGAACTTTAAAATTGTGAATGTTCTCATCTCTGGTAGGAGGTCCCAAATTAACCCTAGTGGTATTGAAATCCTCCACAGTCATCTGATTAACATATTTTGCATTGAGGATGAGAGATTCCAACATTCATACTTTTAAAAGAAGGATTGTTTAATAACTGAGAGATTGTTTTAGGCTTTTTGACTTGAGGGTTCCTTTGAAGTAACTAGGACACAATATCTTTCTAAAGTATACTCAACTCAATAATTTTCCTTTAAATATTCATAAAGATTATTCTAACCATGAAGTTGCAAAGGGTGTAGGAGATCACTAGTTCTTTTTGGGATTAAGGTGTCTCAACCTTAGAGAGTCCCATGTTGAAATAATTAATTTATTTTCCCCTAAGTTTTTGATTTAATTTATTAAATGCAAAATTATAAATTTCAAGTTGCTAAGGAACTTTGTGAGACCCAATAGTTAGTTGAATTCCTACATGCAATGTGCAAAGTGTGATAATGTGACACTTATCCCATGGGAACTCCTTTTGTTGGACGATTGTTGTCATTGATGTCAAAAGTGAAAATCATGTAAGGGAGATTGTTGGCATAATGACTAGGTTTCTCAAGAGATTTTTAGATAGGTATTGTGCAGGTCGTGACGTCAATGAAAATGTCCTCATTCATTGGTTCATGCTCTTAGTCTAGGGCCAAAGTTGTAAGGAGTCATGGAGTTCAAAGTTTTCCTAACCAATGTCTCGGGGTTCTCAAGTTTTGAAACCTTCCAACTTAGCGATCTCCTTGTTGTCAGCGAAAGTGAATGGAATCGTGGGGTTCTAAGTTTTACTGACCTATGTTGCAGGGTTCTCAAGTTTTGAAACCTCCTGACTTAGAGACTAAGTGTTGGAGTGATAAGGAGTAAGGAAGCACTCCATGTGGGACCCAACCATAATGACGATGCAGACACGTGGCATGATGGGATTGAGTAGACAGTAATCCACATCCTTATTGTGGATTACGAAGCTATGACTTGGCGATGATGTGGATATGTGACGATAGCATGTGGACCCCACATTAGAATGAAGTATTGGGTGTTGTTGTTTTCATCGAAGTGGCTTAGTCATTTCGAAAGGAGTTTCATAGGTTCTCTTTATTATCAACATGTTGTGGGTTTTCAGAAATTCATAACCTCCAACAAGAGGTTTTGAGGTTCAGTTTTTTAGCGATTGGGTGATAGGAGTATGATGCTAACTGTGGGACTCGAGTGTGATGATTGTTAATAGATGGCAATGAATGTTTGCTTGATATGTCATCTCGCATCAGTGTTGCGAATGACGTGGCAATGACATAGATAACATGGAAAGTATATAAGTGTGACCTACTTGTATCGGTGGGAGTCTGAATGAAGTCCCAATGACATGACAATATAATAGATCGACGATGTTGGTTTAAGTGACTGATTATCCAATGGTTAGGGTTTAAAGACGCTACAGTGAATACTAATCATAGGATCAAGGTGTGAAGGAATAAATCAACGACCAGAGTTCAAACACAAAGATCTGAAATGGCTATGACAAGTGTAAATGAGGGTATGGTCTGAAAACCAAATTAGGAGAAAAAATTAATTTGTCCAACTACCTCAATGACCGATTAAATGAAGATTTTATCTTCAAGGCAACAAAATAGATTGTAGAGGTGATCAAGATCATAATCAAATTGAATGATTGCAAGAATGCATTAAATGCATATTAGATTCTAGGGTTTGACAAAATGTTATTCTTAGCAAATTCTCTGCACTAGAATAAAATGTTGTGTTGCTCGATGCAAAGGTATGGTGATATTTGATGAGTTGGATAGTATGTGTGTTGCTCGATGCTCTAATACTTACAGAAGTAGGTTTCAAGTGAAAAAACCCTAATAGTGATTCCAATGTATATGAAATGAATGAGGGGAATTATTGATACATGGGGAATGAATGAGAGTGTCTGAATGTAGAGGAAGGTGAATTGTAACAGAAAGAAAAATCTAAAAATTCATGTAGTTGGTTATAGTGGAGTAAGGGAGAACAGAGAGAGAGAGCTTATGTACTGAATTGATGCATTGTAGGTTATGTAGAACCATTTTATGCATAGTATATTGCAAAAAATTGTACGAGGTTATAGCCTCCATTTTGCACCGAGTTGTAGCTCAAAATAGGGTGTAGTAGCACCCTTGAAGTTGTAGCTTCTAAATAGGGAGTTGTTGCTTCCTTGGGTTGCAGCCCTAAACATTGTAATTGAACTTTGAAGCTTGTGAGGCTGGATTAGGATAGTAGATCCTAGTAGTATTTCTCACCGTGGTTTTTCCCATCTTGGGTTTTCCATGTACATACTGTGTTATGTGTTGATCTCTCTTGTGCTTGTGACTATTATATCTATTTGTATTTCAATCTACACATTTAAGGTTAAGGTTGAATCTGCAAAAGGGCTAAGAACTAAAAGTTTTAAGATCTACCGATTCACCCCCTTCTCAGTAGATCATTCTATTCTAACAATCGGTATCAAAGCCCCAGGTTCCCTAGGAGAAGCTTAACCAACACAGGTAGATCTTGGATAGGTGAACATAATGGAATTTCAAGAAGGCTCAAACAAGCCACCTAGATTTGATGGAACAAACTATGCTAAATGGAGCTCATTAATGGAAGGATACTTAGTTTCTCTTGGAACTAAAGTTTGGGAATGTGTTGAGACCCAATATAATATTCTTGTTGTTATTCCTATTGATCCTGCAACAAAGAAGATTCATGAGGACAATAAGAAAGCTTGGTTTATTATTATGAACAATTTGTCTGACTTGTGCATATCAAAGTTATGCATTGTAAAAATCCTTATGATGTATGGGAAAAAATTAAAAAAATATATGAAGGTGACACCAAAGTGAAGTTGGAAAAGTTACAAGTGCTGAGAGAAAAATTTGAAGGCTTGATGATTATCAAAGAAGAGAAGATTGTAGACTATCTTTAGAGAGTTGATGATGTGGTAAATGCCATTAAAGGATATGGTGTAGATCTGAAAGAAGAAGATATTGTGTTAAAAATTCTCAGGTCCATGACAACTAAATATGATGCCAGATTTATGCTATCGAAGAAGGAAGAGAAATTGATAAACTTACTCTTGATGAGGTGCATGGAATAATTACTACATATGAGATGAGAATGCCAAGTGCTGAATCATCTAGGAGAGAAGCTGCATTTAAGGTTTTAAGAAAGAAAAATATGAAGCTGATAAGAAAGAAAAAGTCGATGTCTGTGCATCTGATTATTAAGAAACTGATGAGGAAGAACCAAATTTAATAAGAAGGCTAAGAAGAGGATCCAACAAGTATAAAGGTAAGCTCCCTCTTAAGTGTTTTAACTGTGGAAGAATAGGTCATTTTGCTTCAAATTGTCCATATGGTAAAGAAGACAGTTCCAAGCAAGAATTTGATAGTAGAAAGAAGAAAGAGTTCTACCCTAAAAGAAAGAAATTTGGAAAGAAGAAGAAGAGTTTGTACATCAATGAAGAAAGTGAAGTGTTTGATGCTAGTGATTGTTTAGAAGAGGATCAAGGCCATTCCCTCGTAATGATTCGTAATGATAGATGATAGAAGAGAATTTCTATTCATGGCTAAAGAAACTAAGGATCAGGAAGATGAACAAATTGAGGAATCATATGAAGGAGAAGAGGAGACAATTGTTGATCTTGAAGGAGAACTAATTAGTGCTCTTGAAGATCTTGATGAACTAATAGATAAATATGATGATCTTAAGAGAGAAAACAAGAAGCTAAAAAGGAATGCTCAAAAGGAGATTTACGGATTAACACAAGAACTTGAAGAGTCCAATAAGGTGTTAGTAGGACTGAAAGTTCATGTAGAAGAGCTTAAAATAATTGAGGATGTCATGAAATCTAAATTGCAGTATGAGATGGATAGATGCTGAAAACTTGAGGAAGAAATAGTTTCCTTAAGGAAAGAATTGGAGAAGGCCGATGAGAAGATAAAAAATGGACTTAAGTTGAAAGGTGGTACAAATATTCTGAATGAATTGATAGGTACACAAAAGCCTGTAAATAAAGAGAAATCTGGTTTAGGTTTGGAAAAAGGGAAGAATTCATTTATGGATGTCTCTGCAAAACTTTATGAAAGATTTAGAGCAGGAAAAAAATCAGTCCCAAGTGAAGAAAAATATGACAAAGAGGAAGCTCCTAAAGATGAACAAAAAATTGATAAAGAAAAGAAAATAGTTGAAGTCAAGGAGGACAACCAGATAGTTCCTGATCAACAAAAGAAGATGCAAAACGTAAAAAGAGCAGAAAATGATGGATTCACAAGAGTACAATATCCAAGGAGGCCTAGACAAAGATCACATAATCCAACTAAAGGAAACTACATGACCAGGTACTCATTGTATTTAAATGGGTATTGATATACCTGCAACAATTTTGGTCATAGGGCTAGAGAATGTAGAATCATTCCAAGGAAGAATACAAATTTTGTAAGCACGAATCCATTTGCTCCCTTGGTTGATATGGATATAATTTGTTATAGTTGCAAAAAATTTGGTCATATAGCTAGAAATTGTAGAGCAAGATTTACAGTACCAAGTGTGAAATCTGAGAAGAAGAAATCCTCACCTGCTAATAAAGAGAAAGGAAATAAGACTTTTGAGATAGAAGAAAAGAAAACTGAGAAGAAGCCCAAGAAGATATGGAAGGAGAAAGAGCAGGGATCTTGTATCACTTAGTATATGATTACCCAAATGAATTGACATGCAAAGGAACAAGATCTATGGATTGTTGATAGTGGCTACTCCAAGCGCATGATTGGAGATAAAAGGAAATTCATTAAGCTTGAAATGAAAAAAGGAGGCTCAGTATGTCTAGGTGATAATACTGCTATCAAGATTTGTGGTAAAGGAATTCTGAGCATAGATGGAAAGAGCAAAACTAAAGATGTGCTCTATGTGGAAGGTCTAAAACAAAATATTCTTAGCGTCAGCTAGATGTGTGATAATGGATACAAAGTTGTATTTGATTCTGAAGGCTGCAAGATAAGATTGAATGGTAAAACAATTTCTCAAGGGATAAAGAATAATAGTAATCTCTACAATCTATGTGAAGTGGAAGGCCAAACATGTCTAATCAGTCAAGCAGATGAAAGTTGGTTGTGGCATAGAAGACTAGGACATGTAAATTTGGACAACATGGTGAAAATAAGTTTAAAAGGCCTAGTTAGAAATATGCATAAGATTGCAAAGCTTGATAAAATCATTTGTCAAGGCTGTCAGCAAGGAAAGCAAACAAAGTCTAAATTTCCCACAAAGGATTACTATACTATGAAATCCTTGGAAATAATCCATACTGATCTATGTGGTCCAATGAGGACAAGAGTGTTTCAAGGAGAAAGATATTTCATGTTGTTGATTGATGACTATACTAGAATGGCATATGTCAAAATTTTGAGGGAGAAGGCTGAGGCTTTTAAAGCATTTAAAAGTTATAAGAAGCTGGTAGAAAATATGACTAGGAGAAGAATAAAATGTCTCAGGTCAGACAAAGGTGGATAATTCATGTCAAGAGAATTTATGGAATATTATGATGATCATGGAATCACACGCCAATATTCAGCCCCAAGAACACCATAGCAAAATGGCGTGGTATAGAGAAGAAACAAAATTGTGAAGGAGATGGCTAGAGCTATGTTGAATGAGGAAAACTTGGTAGATACATTTTGGAAAGTAGTACAAATTGTTGTATACATTCAAAATAGAGCACTTATAAGATCTAACAGTGGTAGAACGCCATATGAATTATGGTTTGGTTGGCTTGCATCAGTCAAGCATTTTAGGGCATTCAAGGCAGTAAGTGCTATATTAAAAGAGAAGATGACGACTTAGGAAGTTTTGAGTCAAGATGTGATTAGGGGATATTCTTGGGGTATTCCAACCAAAGCAAAGCTTATAAGTGTTACAATAAAATATTGCATAGAATTGTAGAGAATGTACATGTCAGGGTTGATGAAAGTGCAAATCAGGGTCAACCTAGCAAAAACAATCTAGAAAGTGAGTAAGATGAAGATGACATAGGTGCATGAGTTGAAGAAGAGGAACAAGAAGAAGATAATGAGCAAGAGGTTGAACGTGCTCCCACAAAATATGTGCAAAAATATCATCCTGCAGATTAGATAATTGGTGACAAGAATGCGGGAGTGCAGACTAGAAGGAGACTTGTAAAGGACAAGGAATAAGTAAACTTTGCTCTCTTGTCTCAGATTGAACCAACAAGTTTTGATGAAGCTAGTAAGGATGAAAGCTGGTTAAGAGCAATGGAAGAGAAACTCAATCAACTTGAAAAGAAAAAAACTTGGGAATTGGTTCTTAGACCATCAAGAAAGAATATAATTGGCACAAAATGGGTATTTAGAAACAAGTTGAATGAAGATGGAGTTGTGGTCAAAAACAAATCAAGATTAGTGTGTAAAGGATATGCACAAGTAGAAGGAATTAATTTTGAAGAAACGTTTGATCCAGCTGCATGATTAGAAGCTATTAGAATTTTTCTTGCATTTTCTGTGTATAAAGGTTTTAAAGTATATCAAATGAATGTCAAATTTGCATTTTTGAATGGAAACCTTGAAGAGGAAGTATATATTGAGGAGCCAGAAGGTTTTCAGCTGTTAAAGAATGATGTTATGTCTGAAAATTGAGGAAAGCATTGTATGGTTTGAAGCAAGCACCAAGGGCTTGGTATTCAAGATTAGATCAATATCTTCAACAACAAGGATTCAAGAAAGGTTGTGTTGATAGCAATTTGTATCTCAAATTTGAGGGTAAGAAAATGATCATTGTTGTAGTTCATGTAGATGATATTATATTTGGTGATAGCAATGATGTAATGTGCGAAATACTTGCCACAAACATGCAAGATGAGTTTGAAATGTCCATGTTAGGAGAACTCAAATTTTTTCTTGGTTTGTAAATTACAGAAACCGATAAAGGTATTTTTTATATCACAAACCAAGTATGCAAAAGAAATGCTTAATATTTTTGGCATGGAGGATTGTAAACTAGTTAGTACTCCCATGGTTACTAGCTACAAGTTGCGTAAATCAGATGAATCACCTGATACAAATTAGACTTTGTATAGATCAATGATTGGAAGTCTACTATATCTAACTGTATCAAGGCCTGATATAATGAAAGCAGTTTGTATGGTAGCTTGGTTTTAGGTAGAACCAAAAGAATCACACATCAATGCAATAAAGAGAATCTTCAGATACATCAAAATACTATTGAATATGGTTTATGGTATTCCAAATGCAAATATTTCACATTAACAACATATACAGATGCAGATTGGGTAGGTAGTGTGGATGACAAAAAGAGTACTAGTGGAGGAGCATTCTTCCTGGGGAATAGATTGGTTTCCTAGATGAGCAAAAAGCAAGAGTATATTACTCTTTCTACAGCAAAAGCAAAATATGTTGCAACAGCTGCATGTTGCACTCAAGTCTTATGGGTGAAGCAAACATTAAAGGACATCAAGGTAGAGTACAATGATCCCATTTCAATTCTTTGTGACAATTCAAGTGCCATTAATATCTCAGAGAATCTAGTGATGTACTCTAGAACAAAGCATCTATCAATCAAGTAACACTTCATCAGGGAAAGGTTGCAGATAAAGAAGTCAGTATGGAGTATATTCCCACCAAGGAACAAGTGGCTAATATATTTACAAAACCCCTTCCTACATAGCAGTTTGAATACCTGTGGCAGAAGTTGGGAGTTGTTTCTCCCACCTCATATCACTAAACTCTAGTGATAGGGCATGTATCCAGGGGAGCTTCATTGATCAGTTATTCAACCCTGGTTAAGATTAATGTGGTCAAGCCATGAAAATTTTAGAATTCAAAATTGGAGCATTTCTAACGACTTGATGGTTGTAGAGTTCAAAATTGAAGCCTTTCTTTAGGGGGAGTGTACTCTTTTCCATTGATGTCAAAGGGGTAGAAATGTGATGCCAAATAGATGAGATGAGATGTATGTCATAGGGGGAGTTGCAATGTTATAGTGTGTTAATCAAATTGGTGTTGAGTTTCAATGGTACCTAATCGAATAGTTAGAGTTTTTCCATCAATGCCAAAGGGGGAGATTGTTGGCATAATGAATGGGTTTCTCAAGAGCTTTTTAGATAGGTATTGTGCAGGTCGTGATGTCAATGAAAATGTCCCCATTCATTGGTTCATGCTCTTAGTCTAGGGTCAAAGTTGTATGGAGTCATAGAGTTCAAATTTTTCCTAACCTATGTCATGGGGTTCTCAAGTTTCGAAACCTTCCAACTTAGCGATCTCCTTGTTGTCAGCAAAAGTGAATGGAATCATGGGGTTCCAAGTTTTACTAACCTATGTCACAGGGTTCTCAAGTTTTGAAACCTCCTGGCTTAGCAACTAAGCGTTGGAGCGATAAGGAGTAAGGAAGCACTCCATGTGGGATCCAACCATAATGATGATGTAGACACGTGGCATGATGGGATTGAGTAAATGGTAATCCACATCCTTATTGTGGATTACAGAGCTGTGACTTGGTGATGACATGGAAATGTGATGACAACATGTGGACCCCACATTGGAATGATGTATTGGGTGTTTTTTTCATCAAAGTGACTTGGTCATTTCGAAAGGAGTTTCATAGGATCTCTTTATCGTCAATGTGTCGCGGGTTTTCAAAACTTCGTAACCTCCAACAAGAGGTTCTGAGGTCCAGTTTTTTAGCGATTGGGTGATAGGAGTATGATGCTGACTGTGGGACCCGAGTGTGACAATGGTTAATAGATGGCAATGAATGTTTTCTCAATACGTCATCTCACATCAGTGTTGCGAATGACGTGGCGATGACATAGATAACATGAAAAGCATATCGATGTGATCTACTTGTATCGGTGGGAGTTTGAATGAAGTCCCAATGATAGGACGATATGAAAGATTGAAAATGGTGGTTTAAGATACCGATTATCCAATGGTCAAGGTTTAAAGACATTGCAGTGAATACTAATCACAATCTCAAGGCACGAAGGAATAGATCGTCAACTAGAGTTCAAACATAGATATCTGAAATGGCTATGACAAGTGTAAATGAGGGTGTGGTTTGAAAACTGACTCAAGAGAAAGAATTAATTTTTCCAACCATCTCAACAACCAATTAAATGAAGATTTGATCTTCAAGGTGGCGGAACAGATTACAGAGGTGATTGAGATCAAAATCAAACTGAATGATCGCAAGAATGCATTAAATGCAGATCAAATTCTAGGGTTTGACAGAATGTTATTCTTAGCAAATTCTCTGCACCAAAATAAAATGTTGTGCAACTTGATGCAAAGGTATGGTGACATTTATGAGATGGACAGTATGTGTGTGGCTCGATGCTCTGACACTTATGGAAGTAGGTTGCAAGTGAAAAGAACCTAACAATGATTCCAATGTATATGAACTAAACGAGGGGAATTATTGATACATGGAGAATAAATGAGAGTGTTTGAATGTAAAGAAAGGTGAACTATAACAAAAAGAAAAATCTAAAAATTCATGTAGCTAGTTACAGTGGAGTAAGGGAGAATTGAGAGAGAGAGAGCTTATGTACTGAATTGATGCATTGTAGGTTATGTAGAACCATTTTATACATAGTATATTGCAAAAAATTGTACAAGATTATAGCCTCCATTTTGCACTGAGTTGTAGCAGAATAGGGTGTAGTAGCATCCTTGAAGTTGTAGCTTCTAAACAGGGTGTTGTTGCTTCCTTGGGTTGCAACCCTAAATGTTGTAACTGAACTTTGAAGCTTGTGAGGCTGGATTAGGATAGTAGATCCTAGCAACATTTTTCACCATTTTTTTTCCCATCTTGGGGTTTCCACGTACATACTATGTTATGTGTTGATCTCTCTTGTGCTTGTGACTATTATATATGTTTTTATTTCAATTTGTACATTTGAGGTTAAGGTTGAATTTGCAAAAGGGTTAAAGAACTAAAATTCTTAAGATCTACTGATTCACCCCCTCTCACTAGATCATTTTGTTCTAACACCTTTTGGAAGAGGAAATTTTTTATACCTTTTAAATGTGCATCATGGTGACATGTGGCATTATACTTTGGAAGTTAGCACTTGGTGGGGCTCACTTGTGAGAAAATTTCTTCTTTGCAAAAAGGAAAGCAACAGAGCGTGACACTTGTCACCTAGGTGCTAAATGTAGCATTGAGCATTGTGTTTTCTTCAAGTAAGTGCACCATGATGCCATGTGGAAATTGGTTTGAGGAGTTAACTCATGCTCACAAAGGAATGTTGCTAATAGAGACTGAGTTGTCACTAGGAGTAACTAGGAGTCAAAGATAAGTTCTATTTTAGCATTGGAGCTATATTTTCTCTATGGAGACACCTTGCATGTGAGGTTACTTGATTTTTGGGAGTTGCACGCCTTGCATGTGGTTGCATTTTGTTGTATGTTCAACTAGTTTCTTTTCGAGTCACAAAGAACTCATGTATATTGTTGGTTTTAGTTTGCATACATGTAGAGACTGTGGGGATGACACATGAAAATCTTGGGTGCACATGTATGAGTGAAATAAATATGTTAATGCCTTAGTGCATTGCAAGAGAAGTGAATTTCATTGTATGGTTATGTTGTCAAATTTTCTCTAGAAGAGCAATATGTAATCTTCAATATAATTTGGAGATATAATCTCCATGTTAAGGTTATGAGCTTGCAATTGTATTGTAAGCTTTTAGTTATTGATAATAAAATGGTTTGATTCTTTGGAGTGTGGATTTTTTTACCCTAAATGGTTTTCCCCATGTATTTTTGTGTTCTTTCCCTTTTTTCTACCTTTCTTGTATGAATTTTTAATTTACATGTCATGCTACTGAAATTTTCCTAGATCTGCAAATTACATTTACTTTCCTCTAAGGGTTAATGAGGTGATGAAATTAAACTCTGCCTATTTCTACTTTAAGGCATAGTAGTATGTGCTTGTATCAAGAAAAGAAAATATGCTGAAGGTGTATACTGGTCCTCGAATGATTTTTTGAGTTCATCATTTCCTTTCATTTGGTATCAGAGCCCAGTTTCATGTTTTGCATGTGCTTGCATGTGTGTATATTTGAGTTGCATGTACTTGCATATGATTTTCATGTACTTGCATGAGCTTGCATGGTACTTCCATGTACTTGCATGTGAAGAATTCATGGTGTTTAAGGTTCTAGAAATTTCTTTTGTTGTGGTTCCTTAGCTTGGAAAGCTTGAGAGAATCTATTTTGAAGAAATTGGATAATTATTAATCCTTGTTTGAGTGGAAGCTCTGAAGTTGGTATTATTTTCAAGAGACAACATAAATTGTGAAGTATGGATAAGATGAATGATTTAAGATTTGATCATATGATTTCATGTAATATGAAATTGATCTATAGCTCTTTTTTGATAGTATATGATAACCCTCATACATGGTGGTTTTCTCACATTTTGTGGCCATATGTAGTTGAGTATTCAGTTTGGTGTCTGTGTTAGGCTCCCTGGTCATATGGAGAAAATTGTGTTATTATGAATATGGTTTTATGCACCTATTTTGGGTGCTTAGTTTTAGTCTCTAGCATTGGAAGGCATTGTTTCAATAACCCCAATTGCATGTAGGCTATGAAGTTGATCATTGGATGATTTGAATTTTTTTGGAATAACCTACCTCCTCTATTTGCTTGTAGATGATGGTGATTTTTGAGTTGGCCTACAAATGGGCTTGAAGTTCTTGGATTTCATCTTCCTTTGGTTGGTTCTACTCACATGACTTAGTTTCATGTTGGTTGGATATGAGGGTTTTTTGGACTCTCTATCATAAATCTACGATTATGCATATTCATGATATTCCACTGTTCTGGTCAGACTTATGGGTCTTCAAGATGATAAGTGGATATGGATTTGCATGTGTGTTAGTTAACATGATGATTTAATAGTTTTTACATAGTTAATCAAAGCGTAGTTTTGTAGATCTGTAGATGAACTATCTTTCAAATTATTCTCTTGGGTTATCTAGATGTAAGATAGTTGTTGTTTTGTATGTATGATAAATACATGGTATGAAGATGTTTGCAACTTTCTTATTGAGGAAATGTTGATAAATCATTTACCAAATTGGTTTTTTGATGGTGGTTGTGAAGTTGTATTTCCTCTATAAGTGTGGTGATTTACTGAATTGCTTCTAGACAACCTATTTCCTCTAAAGGTTTAACAACTATTTTATTTTTTAAAAGTTGTGGTTTGTAGATCTATGGAAAGATTGTGTTTAGACTCTTATATTTTTTTGGAAGAAAATAATTGTAGATTTATTTGTATATTTATAGGAATGCTTGATTGGTTCCTTGACTATGGTACTCAACTGTGGATTTGTTTGGAAAATTGGATTTGTTGGTGATTTGGTGTTTGAGTCTTGAAAATATACATGATATCTTCTTTGATATCTCAATTTTGCATGTCACTAATGTGATGATGGGTTTGCATGTTTCAATGGTTGATATCTATGGGTCATGTAGTTGTATGGGTTGATCACCCATTTGGTTGTAGTGGTATGAATTGTGTGTACACTATCTATATCCACAAGATTGATTCAATGTTGATGGAGAATTCATTAGTTGACCTTGTTTGTGGCCACTTGTATATTGGTATGTGTTTTATTGGAATGAGATGATGGATGTTAAGTTCCTGGATAGTCAACTAATGCTCAGTCAACTTGGTGCTATATACACAATTTAGGGGAGTTCCTAGCTAAATAGTTCACTAAACCTTCACAAAGACTTCATTTAATTATCAACTAGGGCTTCATAAGCTTTTCATGATGTTGAAATTGTATGTGCATTCATGGACTCTATACAACCTATATCGGTGAATATAGGTGGTTTAAACATGTATAATAAAAAAAAAAGGTTGAAAAGTAAATAAAGCGTTAACTTGAAAAAGTGTTAACTATTAAACCTAAACTCTGCAATTCACTAACACTATTGACTCTTACTTCTAACTACTTGACCTCTTTGAAGAATGACTCAAGGAAAAATTATAGAGCATAATTCATGATACAAGATATTATTCATAATATTCTAATCTAATAAAAAAAATTAAGGTGGGTGAATAGTACCTCGAGTGGCCCTTGCTTGATTTGTTGTACGCATAGGAGAAATCAAATATGTGCTACTTGAATTAACTAATCATAACAGTAAAGTGGAACATATTTATTGCATATAACCAAACTCTCAACATGACAATAATCTTCACAAATCTCTCATTCATGAGTGTGTATCCCTTACAACTAAATAAAAAAAACCTAACAATAAAGTATTGTTTGTGAAACAAAACTAGAACTATCAAAACACATATCTTCTAACTAGATCTACTCCTCAACCACCTATCTAATTATATAGGCTCGGGAGGAGTTTTATTTTCATAAGGACTAAAAATAGAAATAAAATGTAGATGTCCACTATCCTTCAAAATAGAGAGAGACAAAGTCTTTGCAATTGAAACTATAACTGAAAAGGATAGAAGAAGACAAATAGGATTGCCACTTTGCCCTAACGGTTTGACAAAGACACACTCTATGAGAATAGTCACATTGGCTTCCTTATCAATATAGACTTCTTCATCATCCTTTCATCTTATTGGATGATCTTATGACTCACTATTGACCACTTCAATGGATTCCTTCATTATTTCTTGGAACTATCACGTTCTCAACATTCTGGACCTTTTCCTTGGAATATGCCTCGAATCCTTTAGCTGCAGGCTACAGTTCTTCTGGCTACAAGAGATTATTTTCATCTAAATTATACACATCATTAATCAACCATGAATTAACACAAAATAATATTGAATTTCATAAAAATTCACACATTTATCCATGCAAACATCATCATATCATAATCATATTTCCACATGGTAAAGTCTAGTTTAGGATGGATAAAAGACATGAAAGATATATAAGGTTCATAATTGTATGTGAGATAGGTAGCTTCAAATGTTAAAATACATAAAATAAATAGAAGAAAACTAGCTATTTCCTTGGCCCATCAATGATCATTAAACTATTTTCTAGATTTATTCTAATTGGTAATTGCCAAATGCATATTAAAAATATCTACACCAAGAATCAAATTTATTTGATTATTGTGTTACTAAATATGTTGGTGATTTCATTTATAGGAAATCTACCATAGGTTATGTCTTCAAAATAAATGGTCTAGGTGCTCTTATATGGATGATGTAATACTTTTAAGAAAACTATCTTATATGGTTTTTTAATCAAAGTCCAAAATACAAAAATAGCTCTTGAAGAATCAATGTGGCATTGAAGATTTATGGAAGAGATTCAATTGGATACTTGTAAAAGTACCACATTTTATTCTTTTAGGGGAATACACATGCTTTGCAACTTTCAAAATTTCCAAAGTTTTTTGAGGTTTTGGTTATAGGGCTGACTAGTGGAGGGACCCAGTGGGCTCCCCCACCCACTATAGATGCTTATGTGGCAATAAAAGATGGAGCTAAGTCTACTTACATGACAAGGAGATAGATGGTGTGAAAGAGAATAAGTCCTCATCATCCTTTGAGGCCTTTTCTCAAGATGTTGAAAAGTCCCTTGCCTCCCCTCCCTTTGGTCTAGACTCATTTTTTTTAGAGGAAGATTCAATATCCTATGTGGATAAGTTGGTTGGTGAAAGATCTCCAAATATGGTGAAACATAGGGTTTTCAATCCTTCAAAGGTTTCCTATTCAGTGGATGATTCAATGCAAGGGGTTCACCAACTCAATATGTCATGCACTTGGCATAAAAACTAAAAATATCACTCTTTATCACATGCTTTCAAGGCTTTCAAACACCCAAATAGACTCAAATGACTTTTAAGGCTTCAATAAACTCCAGAGAGGCTTTACACAATCTAATCTCAACCCAAAAAACTCAACTTAGATGCCAAGAACTCAAATTTCCTTCAATTAATGGATTTTCACAAGTATGCTACCTCATTCTAGTAGATCTTCCATTTAGGAAATCCCTAAATTGTTGGAATTGTTGCCTCAATCTCACAGGCTGAAACCTCTGAGAAGGCATGGTCGCTGTGAGTAATGAGATGTTTGGCCGATCTACTAGTTGATCCTAAATTGTCGTTGTGACCTCCTAAATGTCATGGTGATCGACATAACTTGAACCTTCGACGTAACCTGGGACAGTCAGAATGATTTTTCGGTGATGGTAGAAAGTCTGGTTCATATCGGCGTGACCCTTGGTCTATTTGACCGATGTTGCAATCAGTGTGACTTGCCTCTGTCAAAATGAGTCTTAGCGCCGGGAGAAGTCTTGCCGATGGAACTGTCCTATTGATAGTCATTGTGACTCTGGCCGATGGTGTTTGGTCAGAGAGAATCTTGGTGAGGGATGTAATCGGTGTGACTTGCTCCTATCAAAATGTGTCTTAGTGATAAGAGATGTCTCACCGACAACTATACATTCAGAGTCATTGGGATAACATAAGGCTTTGGTATGAAGTCTTGGTGACGGGTGTTTGTCTCATCGATGCTGTGGGATGTGTTTGGTATGACTCCTAGTGAAAGGTGGTCTAGGGGTAACATGGAGGCTTCGATATGAAGTCTTAGCGACGAACGAAGTCTCGTCGAAAGTAGGACATTTCGATGTGACTTTGGAACCTCGGTATGATCTCCTGGCGAGTAGCGATAGTCTCACCGAAGGGAATACTGGTGTCTACGTGACTTGTGGACTTCGGTATGATCTCTTTCCGAATGACGATAGTCTCACTGAAGGGAAAGCTGATATCTATGTGACTTGTGAACTTTGGTATGATGTCTTGGAAAATAGCGATAGTCCCGTCGATGGGATTGCTGAGGTCGATGTAGCTTGTGAACTCAGTGTAACATCTTGCCGATAGTGAAGACTCTTGGCGATAATGACGATCTGGCTTTATGGCATCAGGGAGACATGGTTAGTGTCTCACCAACATGCAAATACGTTTTGAACGCCTTTGACCAAGTGATGACTATCCTACGTGGTGTGACTTGGACCTATAAGAGAGGGCAGAATGTGAATCGTTTGCTGTTGTGATTTGGAAGTTGGAAATGAACCGATTCATAGAGGCAGTGAAGAACAAATGGATAGATGTATGCATTGGATGTTCTAAAAAAAGAAGAGTGAAAGTAGGAGAGCGTTACTATGAGGGCTGAGAGGCTGGTTGGATGGCTGAGGCCTTGAGGCCGAAACAAAGGAAGGTAGAGGCAGGGTTATGCTGCCGAATTCTCTCCTGATCAAGGATTGAATGCCATGGTTGATCTCTCATGTTGATCTATACTATATACTGTGTGGGAGTATTGCAACAATACGAAGATTGTTTGGTTTGAGAGGTTGATCAGGAAATGTACAGAGAGAGAGTTTGCTACCAGGTTGTATCCAAAATGAACAAGATGTAATCTCTGAAAAGGCTAAGAGCCTGAAATTGTATTGTAACCTTTTGTTGTTGAATAATACAATGGCTCAATCTTTAGAGTGTGGGGTTTTTTACTCGAAAGGGTTTTCCCCATATAAATCTTTGTGTTCTGGTTTTCTATCTTATCTTTCATCTATGTTGGTTCTACTTCTAGAATCTGTTATTGCATGATGTTGAATTTACATGTGCTTCTCTCAGAAGGATTAATGTGGGAAATGAACTGTGTTTGTTTCTGCTTTAGGACATAGTTGTACATGTCTTTGAGACAATCTAATCAAAATTGAAGTTACCGAAGGCACCACTGTTCTTAGAGATTTCTCTGAGATGCCCTATATTTCCCTTACAAGTGGTATCAGAGCCTTCTTTTGGTTGTTGGTTCTGGGTATTTCTCCTATGAAGATTTCTCAGTTTGTTAAGCTGGAGGAAATCTGGAGGAATCATTTGATTCATTGATCCTTTGGTGAGTGGAAGTCTTGTCATATTCAGAGACAACACACAACTTGAAGGATGGTGGAGATAGAAAAAGGGAGTTGATCATGTTGTTTTGGTATGATATGTGTCTCCTGATTGGTAGCAGTATAACCTTGGTGTATGAGGTGGATTTCTTTTCTCCATGGCTGTGTAGCAGTAAAGATTTCATATTGGGTGTCTATGAGTGAGGTTCGTTGATGATATGGAGAAGCCTAAGTTGTTTCTCAGCCATGGAAGAGAGTGCTTGTGCTAGGTGGTGTTTCCTGATGTTGGAAGGCATTGTTTGTTGTTAACCTTGAATACATGAAGGCTATTGGAGTTAATCATTAGATGATTTTCAAGCCTTTGAAATAGCCTTTCTCTTCTTCTCGGATGCATGTACATGTTGGTGGTTTTAGAATTGGCCTGAAAGGGGCCTGGTTTTTCCTGAACTATTGTTTTATTTTTAAGGATGTTTTGTACTTGCATGGCTCTGTGGTTTTGCAGGTTTTACATTGTTAAGAAAAACTTGTGGTTATGTGGAGTTGTTGTTAAGCTATTTTCTAGACCCTGGCTTTTGGGATGTTTCTAGATGAGATAGTTGCAGTTCTGCGTGCATGCTTTGTGCATGGTTTGAGGAGGTGTGATTTATTCTCTGCATGGGAGTGTTGGTACATGATTTGTCACTCAAAATTCTTGTGGTGGTGCTTGTGAGTTCCTTGATTATGGTGCTCATTGTGGACATGATTGGAAAATCAGGTTTGGTGTGATCTGGTGTTGAGTCATGTTGTCTACGTGGTTATTCTCTTTGAAATCTCAATGTTGCAGTTTCCAATGCGATGACGGGTTTGCATGTTCGATGCTTGTGATCTACGAGTTATGTGGTTGGTGGATTAGCTACCCATTAGCTACAGTGAGATAACTTGGATGTGGACTGTCTTTATCCATGAGGTTGATTCTTTTCATGTGCAAAATTGTTAGCTGGCCTTGTCTGTGGTCACTTGTACATTGGTGTGATTGCTTTGAGATGAGAGGATAGATATTGTTGAGTACCTGAATAGTCGGTTATGGGAACCTGAAGCAAGTGGTCATGATGCTTGGAGAGCTCGGATGTCACGTTTTAGTGGGAGCTTTAACAATATCTGAGGGTTCATCACATGGTGGTGAATGGTATTCTTTAGTGTTGCAGATGTTTCAATGGGGAGCTTTTAGATCCTGTTGCTGCATAAGGGTTCTTTCTCATTTGCATGGACATTATTTGAAGATGTGCAACATCTTGGATCCATGGAGGATGCTTGGAGTCTTTGGCTGAGGTGTTGGTGGTGCTTGACAGGTGATGTTGGTTTTGAGTTTGTTTGCTTTATGTCATGGTATATTCTTGGTTGTGCACTGGAATTTTGGCATTGTGCATTGTAACTTAGACCATGGTGAAGTCACTTGAAGCATGGTATCTCCTAAGGGGATATATAGATCATGGTGTCATGATAAGTTCTTGGTTCAGATGATTGGAGCTTTGATAGTGGTCTGGTAATTCTTTGTGTATTGGGTGCTTTGATTATTTGCTTGATACTTCATGATATTGTAGTAATGCAGTTGAAATTTAGCATGAGATGATCGATTGCTAGTACTCATGGATACATAAAGAATAAGGTGAGGTTGTTTTTCTCTTATGAGAGAAGTGTTGTTGATTCATTACTCTTGATGAAGTTTTTAGCAGAGAGTCCGAGAAGCCTACACCTTGGTTGAACGTGAGTTCAATAAGAGACCTATGAGGAGATTGCTCTTGGATTAGTCATGATGAATTATATATCTTGAAGGAGTATTCTCGTTCCCACTCTTGGTCCACTTGGCAATTTATTTGAGAGGTATTTGGCCCATTATATTTTTCAGATGTGTTTTATATTCACTTTCATGATATGGATCTTGAATTGTTGTTTAATGGTTTTGGAGGATTCATAGTGGAAGATGTACATTTTGTTTCATATCCTTGAGCTTTTGTGTCATGTTATTTACTGATGAGAATTGGTAGGAGATGATGTATGGGCTGATTTCCTAAAATAGGAAATGAAGTAGCTTGATCTTCTTTGAGAGGCTTACATCCATGCTGATTACATGATATTAGAAGTTGGTTTGATCTTGGTGATTGAACAGTTGGATGTTGTTTGGGATTTTATTTTGGGATGTGAAGGAGATCATTCTTGACACAACTAGCTGTTAGAAGTGTATGTAGGAGGATGTTCTACATGGATGTGATGTGCAGAGTTTCTCTCTTTGATCTTGGTTTTCGTCTTGGATGTTTGTTTTCACATTACATTGGTTTGAGGTTTGGTTGGAGCTATAGTGATCACTTGCTTGTGGTCATTTTTTTTCACTCATGTTCATGGGTGATGACATGGAGGTTCTTATTTCCTTTTTCCTTTGTTGAGTGTGGAGATCTTGGAAGAACTGGGAAGACTTATGGTGAGAGAAATGTTTCTTGTAACAATTTGTTGCAGGTTGTGCATATCATTGTGGATATTTCCTTGGTACTACATGGTTACATTTTCTATGTGTTGTTATTGGTAGACTTGTGATGCCTTTTATCTTTTAGATTTGGATTACTCAGGCAGTGGGAGTTCTTGTTTTGTTTTGTCTTTTTTGACTGGTTGGTGTATAACTGAAAATATGTTATACTTCTGTGAATCCTTGCATGCAAGGATACTCAATAATGAGTCCTTGCAAATCAATTCACAGCTCTCTATCCGAGAAGAGCATGGATTGATACTGTGGCCCTCAAATTGACCCAGTTACCCCTGCAAATACAGTCTTGGAACGAGAGATTCAAAGAGGAGAAGCAAGAATGCCAATCTCCATGAATCCTGTTCTTGCAATGCAATAATGAAAACTAATCTAAATGACTGTAAAATGCAATAAACAAAACTAATTTATTGAAATGAAAATTGATCTACATGCAATGCCATAAATGAATTACTTTGCAAATTAATCTACTATGAAGATTAAGCTAAAATGTAATATTAAACTATATGCTCTAAAACTAAGATGCTTATAAAATCAAACTAATGTGTAATCTCAAATGATAAAATTCAAGAAAATTTGTAGCATAAGTCTGATGTAAAATTTGTGATTTTTTTGAAATGAGAATGAGAGGGCTCATTTTATAGGCAAAAGTGGAATTGAAGGCAAATTCGAAGCAATGTGGGATAAATGGAAAAATAGAAACAAATCTTTGATTGGAATTCTTTTTTAGTTTATTTCCCTTTTAACCCATTTGTTTCCATTTTTTCATCACAGGATATTCTTGAGAGGATATTTCATTTATTTAATTTAATTTAAGATGATAATATCTCTTTTAATAAAATAAAATAAGATTATGTAATTTAGAAATGAATATTAATAAAATAAAATAAAATAATTTAATTAAAAATAGATTTAATTAAATAGCATCATTTTATTTAAGTAATATTAACTTCAATTAATAACATTATTTTATTTATTAAAAAGGATTTATTTCTTTTGATTAAATAAAATTAATGAAGCATTCAAACCTTAGGGAAAATTGAAACATTTGAAATAGTTATGAATTGATTAAGAAATTTGATTTGAAAATGCAACAATCATTGATTCAGAAAGTTGATGTTGACAAATTAAATAAATGGGGCCCAAAGTCTAGGTGACCATTTTAGGTTGCATTTTCTATGTGTTGTTATTGGTAGACTTGTGATGCCTTTTATCTTTTAGATTTGGATTACTCAGGCAGTGGGAGTTCTTGTTTTGTTTTGTCTTTTTTGACTGGTTGGCACTTGGAGCTTGTATTTGCTAATTAATAGGTTGGTTTTGGAGCGGCATGAGTTTACTAATGGTTGATACCTTTGAGGTATGTGGGATTGGATGGAATAGCAAAAGCTGTGGGTGCTATTTTTAGTCATGTGGGTTTATTAGTTGGATGGAATTAGTCAGTTTGATTGTTGTTCTAGTTGGTGTCTTTTATCTTGTTTCTAGAGAATGACTTCACGGTTGTGTTCTATTTTAGGCTTTGAAGTTGATAGTGCTTCTGTATAGAGTTTGAGCATAGTGAAGTCGTAGCAGTATCTTGTTGATGATATCACCAAGATCTTTTGCTTGTGTTCATTAGACTGGTGCTTATTCACCTTGGCGTGTTCTTTCTTCCATAGTTGGCATATTGGAGGATGACAGGGATTGTTGCCTGAATGGTGGACATCTTGGATGTTGGTGCAAAAGTTTTGATGGAGCATGAGAGCATTTTTTTATATCTATCTAGTTTGTTGGAAGGTTGTGATTGGTTGCTTTCAGTTGTTTTGTTGGACAATGAGTTGCTGATGGATGCCTGGTCTTTGTTGCAGATTGTCTAGTAGACTGTTATCTATGAAATCATGTTGATTGGGTGTCTTGAGTATTGTGGGGTCTGAACTGGTGGAGCTAGTGTGATCTTAGTTTCTGGTTGCTTTGGAGGTTCTTATGTGATCTTCATCAAGTGGGAGATTGTTGGAATTGTTGCCTCAATCTCACAGGCTGAAACCTCTGAGAAAGCATGGTCGCTATGAGTAATGAGATGTTTGGCCAATCTACTAGTTGATCCTAAACTGTCATTGTGACCTCCTAAATGTCTTGGCGATCGACATAACTTGAACCTTTGACGTAACCTGGGATAGTCATAATGATTTTTCGGTGATGGTAGAAAGTCTGGTTCATATCAGCGTGACCCTTGGTCTATTTGACCGATGTTGCAATCGGTGTGACTTGCCTCTGTCAAAATGAGTCTTAGCGCCGGGAGAAGTCTTGCCGATGGAACTATCCTGTTGATAGTCGTTGTGACTCTGGCCGATGGTGTTTGGTCAAAGAGACTCTTGGTGAGGGATGTAATTGGTGTGACTTGCTCCTATCAGAATGTGTCTTAGCGATAAGAGATGTCTCACCGATAGCTATACATTCAGAGTCATAGGGATAACATAAGGCTTCGGTATGAAGTCTTGGCGACAGGTGTTTGTCTCACCGATGCTGTGGGATGTGTTTGATATGACTCTTGGCGAAAGGTGGTCTCAGGGTAACATGGAGGCTTCGGTATGAAGTCTTAGTGATGAACGAAGTCTCACCGATAGTAGGAAATTTTGATGTGACTTTGGAACCTTAGTATGATCTCCTGGAGAGTAGTGATAGTCTCACCAAAGGGAATACTAGTGTATATGTGACTTGTGGACTTCGGTATGATCTCTTGCCGAATGACGATAGTCTCACCGAAGGGAAAGCCAATATCTATGTGACTTGTGAACTTCAGTATGATGTATTGGCGAATAGCGATAGTCTCGCCGATGGGATTGCTGAGGTCGATGCAGCTTGTGAACTTGGTGTAACGTCTTGCCGATAGTGAAGACTCTTGGCAATAATGAAAATCTGGCTTTGTGGCATCGGGGAGACACAGTTAGTGTCTCACCGACATGAGAATACATTTTGAACACCTTTGACCGAGTGATGACTATCCTACGTGGTGTGACTTGGACCTATTGGAGAGGGTAGAATGTGAACTGTTTGCTGTTGTGATCTGGCAGTTGGAAACGAACCGATTCACAGAGGCAGTGAAGAAAAAATGGATAGATGTATGCATTGGATGTTCTGAAAAAAGAAGAGTGAAAGCAAGAGAGCGTTACTATGAGGGCTGAGAGGTTGGCTAGATGGCCGAGGCCTTGAGGCTGAAACAAAGGAAGGTAGAGGCAGGGTTATGCTACCGAATTATCTCCTGATCAAGGATTGAATGCCATGGTTGATCTCTCATGTTGATTTGTACTGTATACTGTGTGGGAGTATTGCAACAATACGAAGATTTTTTGGTTTGAGAGGTTGATCAGGAAATGTACAGAGGGAGAGTTTGCTACTAGGTTGTATCCAAAATGAACAAGATGTAATCTTTGAAAAGGCTAAGAGCCTGAAATTGTATTGTAACCTTTTGTTGCTGAATAGTACAATGGCTCAATCTTTGGAGTTTGGGGTTTTTTACTCGAAAGGGTTTTCCCCACATAAATCTTTGTGTTCTGCTTTTCTGTCTTATCTTTCATTTGTGTTGGTTCTGCTTCTAGAATATGTTATGTTGAATTTACATGTGCTTCTCTCAGAAGGATTAAGGGAAATGAATTGCGTCTGTTTCCGCTTTAGGACATAGTTGTATGTGTCTTTGAGACAATCTAATAGAAATTGAAGTTACCGAAGGCACCACTGTTCTTGGAGATTTCTCTAAGATGCCCTATATTTCCCTTACATAAATAAATTTTGATAGAGAGAAGATAAAAAGACTATAAAATAAGTTTCAAACACCAATTATTGGGTTACAACACATATCCAAAATTTGGAATAGGTTCCTTTGTAAGGTTTGCTCCAAAAATGTGGTTTTCATGCCCATCCTAGACCTTATTAGGTTTGTGCCAACAAGGATTTATTGGTTCTATGTATTACAAAAACAAAAATTATTTTAAAATGGCTCAAACACATCTAATTAGACTTGCATATGCTTATTCCACCATTTTCCATGCTTTTCCTGAAGGATTTTAACAAACCCTAGCCTCAAACCCCCAAATTTCTTGAAAAGACTATGTCAATCACCTAGGGCATCAAGAAATTCCACTTGAATCTACTCCAAAATTCTTGAAACCAAAAGGAAATCATTCATTACCTTAAAATAGATTTCCATGCAAGTTTTTAGCAAATTTAAATGCAAGAAATGAAAGATATTGAATTTTTATTGCTTGTTGCCCCCTTAAAATCTGAATCTACCCGCTTGGAGTAAAATTGTCATAACTTGAGAAAATTTTAACCAATCAACATGAGACCAACACCATTTGAAATTATATTTGAGGCAATTTAACATCCAATAATTTTTTCACTATTATCTTCCTTTACCAATCCATACAAGGCATAGAAACAAAAGAAAACGTTTAAAAATTATAGAATTTCATGGTGATATTGTTATTTTTCATTCAAATTATCAACCACCTGCTTATACAATGATGGAATGAGGCATATATAGCCTTTACAGACCATATGGGTTCAGTTGCAACCAACTGTAGGACTTATGACCTTTCATCTTCCAGTATATTGCATTTTTGCAATTTTGACAAGTTTACACATGACAACTTTTACAAAAAAAATTACAACTTTTGCAGGATTAACCCAAATTAATCCCAACCATGCCTAATACATTTGAATGGTCTAAATAGACCTTACTGAACACAAAATATTCAAAAATAACTAAATCCTAGCATTTTACCAAGTACACAAAAAATGACCATTTTGGAAAAATTGACTCAACAAGGTGCTCGTGCACCGATGGAAGATCTTGATGTTTCCTGATGATATTATGAAAGAGAAGATTACTGGTCTTCAACTCTCTCTTTTAGGTAAATTTATTGCTTTCAAAGCTAACATAGATCAAGGAAATGGGAAAAAACTACTTGGAAACTAAAAGGGAGTGTCAACATAAGTGCAATGAAAAATGGTTTATTTCTATTTAGCTTCATGACTCACAAAGATTTGATAAAGGTGCTAACTGGGGGTGTGTGGGAATTTCATAAGAATTTCAAGAACTACTTATCCTTATACAAATGAAAGCCTAGTTTTGATCCTTCAATGGATCTTGGTTCGATAGCCCTTACTTGGATAAGGCTTTCAAGGCTTTCTTTGAAGTTTTCGAATCATAAAATCTTCCAAGGTATTGCCAACTCTTTTGGTCATTTTTTGGTGGTAGATAAAGTAACACAATAAAATTCTACATTGACATTTTTTAGGATTTGCGTCAATGTTGTTGTGAATAGGGTCTTACCCTCTACTATCTCATTGAGATCAAGGTCTAGCGTATGGAACCAAATAATATAATATGAAAATATTGGTATTTTTTTCTATGTTTGTAGGAAGTTTTGTCACCCAAGTGATTCCTACAAGAAACTATTACTAGGAAAAACAAAACAACATCTATTCAACATAATCATATTGTGATCGTTAAGCTCTTAGACATAGAAAAGGTTAGTTATAACAATGGGGATAAGGAGAAGGAAAATCCTCAATATACTCAATAAAGAAGGAAAGAGAGGAACCAAAGGAAGGATAAGTGAAGGGATTTAATAAGAATAAAGAAAATATTCACCAAACAAATTCTCTCAAGTGGAAGTTGTTTTACTTGAGAAAGGTAAAATGTTCAAAAATAGTGTCTAGAATGGTGTAATTGATTCTAGTAAAAAGAATGAAAATATTGACCCTAGGGATTCTAACCTGGTTAAAAGAAATATAATCAAGGAAATTATTTTAATTTCTTCCTCTCCAAATTGTAATGAGGGTCTTGAAGAGGGAGAAATCGATACAGACCTAAATGAAGCTCAAAAAGTGAAAGAGGATAAGATAATTAAATCAAAGGTTGAGGAATGTCTTAGCTTTCCTAGGGGTCACAAGAAAGTTATGTATATATCCCTTGTGTTGTTGGGGTTTGGAGTTAATTATTCTCTAACTCCTCCTATGAAGTCCTTTGATGGAGAGTTGGATGAGGATTGGACTCAAGTTAATGGGAAACTAAAAAAGAAAAAGAAAAACATATGTTGGAGGAAAAAAAAAGTAAGGGAGACCTTCTCAAAGGGAAAATTGATGCAGAGCTAGGAGGATTCAACAACATATCTCACAAACCTTCAACAATGATTCAAAGCAATCTTTGTATAACACATGCTATTAGCCATTCTATATCACATTGGAAACATAACTCTGACAACCCACAATTTAATGCAACCAACAATAATTAATAACTTCAACAAAAAAATAATTAAGACAATATCTTTTGTGAGATTGAAGAAAAAATAGTTATAGACCTTTGCTCCAATTTTTATGAAGATCCAATGGTGGAAAAAAAAAGTTATTACATGTTTTCAAAACTG
>VDFB02000007.1:210717415-211258136 GCA_007258455.2 Sequoia sempervirens | reverse complement strand
TCAATAAAAGATTGATTAAAAAAGTATAGAAGGTAAGATAAGATTGTCTATTGTAATGGTTGAAGAACATACAAATGGATGAAGGAAATTATGAGGAGGGATGTCAACAGGATTCAAGTCAAGTTCTCCTCATTCTTTCTCTATGTTAGTTTAGATAGGACTATGCGTAATTGTGTCTTGCCAAGTATGGTCTTGTTTGTACAAGTAATATTATCTAATCTATATTTTCATTTAATATATGACCATGCTGGTGTGTGATTGGTGTATTGGTGTCCCATACAAGTATGACAACATATTTTGTGATTTATAATAACAAAATCTAGAATATCTAATAGTGTGTTGTACCTCCATTGAAATTTTATATTTTAGGATAATTGATGCTTATATCACATTTAAAGGTTTACCTTAGTCAATTCCTTGAGTTGATGCAACATTATGTATAAATATTTATTAAAATGTGTTTGATCCATAGGTGTAGAATTATGTGTGTGCTACTACAACAATGAAATTCTAGCTTATGGAGATATGCACGATGTGTACAAGTGCCACCTATTAACCCTTTTTGCTGACTTAAGTGTTCATCCATTCATTTCTAGTTAAACTCAAATTGTATATTAAATTAAATTTAATTATTTTTTGTCATGGGAGATGGATTAGGGTTTGGATGTGAAGGATAGATCCTAAAAAATAAGAGTTTGGGTGGGAAGTCAAATTTGAACATGAGGGATTCAATTGCATGTGTTGTTTGAAGGATAGGAACAAAAGCACTAGTGTATGAGGTGCTAAAGATGCAGGGATTGAAAAAAAGATGTAATTTTTAGGTGTGGATGGGATTATTTGAATACTGAGTACAAGTTTAGGGACAACCATTGTGTTAAAGTAGATGAAAATGTTCTGCTTAATAAATATGGATGCTAAATATGAGTCCCAAATATGAAATAGTGCTAAGTATGCACCTTTTTTTTTCTTCTCTACATATATATAGAGATGTTTATATTTTTGGGGGGAAATCACTCAATAGACTTATTCTATATTGTCTTCAATCACAAAATCTTAAATAATCTTCCTAATTTTCATTTCTTTCACAACATCTTGAATTTGTTATACCCTCTCATAGCACACAATTAATATTAAAATACTCTTTTTTTACCATATTTCTTAGGTTTTTATTTTTAATGACATTTTTTTACCCCTATTTATTTATACCCCTCATGCATCTAATTGGACATTTCATTTCTACCATTGTCACACCCAACTCCAAATAAAAAGTCTTTTAGAATGAATTTTCATAGTAGATTACAATAATTTAATGTTGATCCCTAATAAATATATAACTAAAAAAATTAATGGTAATTATTTAATGTGAAATTTATGGTAATTTATTGTTTTGTACCTATTCCATTGAGACAATAAATTAATACTTATGTATAGATAAACTACAAGAAATTATAACTAGCACTTGCACTTAAAGGAGGTTCCAGGATTACGTCGATAGAAAACTATATGTATGTTAATATGTTAGAGAGTACATGTTTGTGCATGCAAATTCTAGTTGCATGTGGCTGGATTAAACAACTAATAATAAATGAGATAAGTGAGATTTTGGAGGCTTTTACCATTAAACGACAGCTGTTTTACCATTAAACAATAGTTGAAACTTGTTTTCCGATGACTCAATAGTGGTTTGCAAGCGTGAGACTTGTTTCAAGCTCAAATCTCACACTATATGTAGCCTATCGGCTAAATATAATTGCTCACTCATCTCATATTTATCCATTAAACTGAAAAATCCTCTTTTATTCTTATCATATTAAGATCCTTTAACTAAGGTATCTATTGATGTCTTAAAAGAATAACAAAATGGTAAGAAAAGTTAAGATTTTTTCTTATCATTACTAAGTGATAAATTAATTTGATGTATGAAACCTTCTTATGGATATTCATAAGAACAAGAAATATTTTTTCTCATTTATTTTAAATATTGTCTGTATTAAGAAGGTGTACATAAGCCAAATCCCTCTTTGTAATCAAATCTACATGTTTTCTATAATATACAAACACTATCATTTCATCCACGTAGAACTAAACTGATTTATGTATACTATCCCTATACAAATAATATGACTAATTCTTCGTTATAAATGCAAAGTAAAGAAATATATACATTTAGAATTATATTTGTTACCTCCCAAAGCCAACCCCCTATCTTACACCCTTTCTCGCCCCTAACATCTAACTTTTCTTTTGTGAATTTAGTTGTAGAAGATTGAGCATATAGAATTGATGACAAAATCCAACACAAACCAAATAACAATACAGTCATGAGCGATGTCTATCCAGCTAGCAGAATATACGTTTGTATGTATTTATTAATTAATTGAAAATATCAAATATGATCATTTTTTATTTTCAATTAATTAATAAATACAATCAAACGTGCATTCTGCTGACTGCATAGACAGCAACCAGAAAGATGGCAGTCAATGTACTTTCCATTTTGCTATTTCTTTTACACGGGCGACGCTGAAATCTAAACATGCTCCATTAGGTAATAGATATATACAAAACATTTCATTCCTGAAAGCCTTGTGGGCATGTTGCTTCTGAAAAGTAAAAACTAAATAGGGTGCCTTTCACATGGAGGTCTTCACAAAAGAAATAGGAAAATGTAAATCACTTTCATACCTTTGGCTTGTGCTTGAGCCTAGACAAACAAGAGATGTTCTCTAATCTTGACTGTACAGGTCTGCCATGCTCTCTAATCTTGACTGTTCAGGTCTGCCATGCTCTCATCTTGACTGTTCAGGTCTGCCATGCTCTCATCTTGACTCTACATCTCTGCCATGCTCTCAATCTTGCTCTCTAATCTTGACTCTACAGATCTGCCATGCTCTCTAATCTTGACTGTACAAATCTGCCATGCAAGCTTATATCCCACTAGACCAGACACTGCTCATTTTCTTGTCTTATAAACAACTTTTGTAAAAGACCCACATGAGTAGGAGATGTTAGAGAAGTACAAAGGCAATGAAAAAGCCAGCCCCATTGCAAATCATTTCTCAGTTAACTGTACTTCACTTTATATGATCGAAGCAAAATCAATTGAGAAATGATCTGCAATGAGAAGTAACTGTTCTTCTCTGCTCAGCTCATACTAGGCCTTGAACAAAGAAGATCTCTTTCTCTTGGTGTTACTTATTTCCCCCATTGATAAGGGCTTATAAAGAAAATACAGACTGCTTTCCAGCCAGATGGGATCCTACTCAGACAACAAATAGACTTGGGAATCAAAATAACTGTCTGATTTAGACATTGTCTATTTTCTCCTATTCGTTCGATGGAAAGAATTCATATTAACATATTTGAATGGAAAGTGAAACCAATGGACATTCATTTGCATGGTATCTCAACAATTTAGCTTTTCCACTACAGATATAAATTGGTTCCATCAGAGTGCAGATCCCACATTTACATTCTTTGGTATGTTCATTGGTTACTGCTTTGTGGGTTCTTACTATTCCCTTTATTCCAACTCTGCATATGTTTCTTTCATGAAAAGCTTTAGCGTATGTGCTCAAATGGTCGCGGGCCCATATACGTTTAAAGAAGGATGTGATAGTTCATTGAATTTGGATAACCTTTTGTCAGGAAATATACATTTTCCTACAAAATGCGATTTACATCTAATAACATAAGGGTTGTGTTGCAGTTTAAGAAACATCACTGTCAATGTCCACTGAGATAGGGGAGAGAGGAGGGAATACCTCTCTGAGTTCTCATTCAAGAGTAGAACATGAGGATAGAGAAACCTATTCAGGGAAGCCAATCACTGAGAAGCCACCACAAAAGTCAGAGGAGATATGCTTAACACTACCCACAGGAGGAGGGCTGGGATTTGAAGGAGGAGGATCAACATGTAACATAAGGGAAAGAAGGGATCTCCTCTCTAACACCAACAAGAGGTACATAGGCTTCAAAATCAGATTTGTCCTTAACCACATCTATAATAAGGTGTTTATATAAAGCATTCTTTCACTAGGAGGAGGACCATAAAGCCTTTGAGTATGGACAATTAGACACCAAATGCATCTATAATAAGGTGTTTATATAAAGCATTCTTTCACTAGGAGGAGGAACATAAGACCTTTGAGTATGGACAATTAGACACCAAATGCCTCAGAAAAACATTGTTCATATAAAGCATTCTTCCACAAGGAGGAGGAATATAAGACCTTTGAGCATGGGCAATTAGACACCAAATGTCTCATAGTAGAACATTGTCTGCATCAGAAAGGGATGCCTTTGTACTCCAATATCTTACTCCAAGAGTGTCATGGGTCTCCAAAAGTGATATGGGGAATCCAAGGGCGATATCATTGAATGTGACAACCTCTTCGTGAGAAAATATACATTTTCTTATAAAATGTGATTTACATTAGGGCTGTGTTGCAATTCAAGTTCTTAAAAGGTTGAAAAAATGGTTTACAAAATTGAGAATGTTTCTAGTTATAATTGTGTAAGAGGCTTTTGCATCATTGTCATAGACTTTAGAAATATTATATTTGTTAGATTATAAGAAATGCACATCTAAATGCAAGACAAGAAAATAAGGTCTGAAGTTTGAAATAAATTATGTACTTTACCATTATATTTCAATTGTAAAAGACCACTTTGCTAATAGCGAATCACAAACCATGTATTATATTACTATGTTTTAAATGGAGAAGATCAATTCAATTAAGAAACTTAAAATTTCTAAAATTACTAGATGTGTGCAATGTGCAATATAGCATCATGTATTTGTGTGTAGATTACACAATTACTAACGAAACCTCATTTAATTAGCTTAAGTTTGCTATACATATGGTGGTTTTCCCTCTAGAATAGCTTGTTTTCGTCTTTTCATACTTATAGATAGTTGACAAATGGGAATGAGAATATAAGGAACTGGGGCTAACAAATGCTAAACCATGATCACATTTAAGTATCCTTTTCAAAGGCATAGTAAGGTAACTTTAGCCTTTCACTACCATTTTTTATATACATTTTGAAATTAAGGTTTCAAATAAATTTTCTAGTTCAAAACAAATAGAATAAGTACATCTAAAAATTTCCTAATTTTAATGATGCTAGAACTTGTTAGTACCCAAAAAAGGCATAGAAAAAATTGAGATTATTTGCTTCCCACCACTTCTTTCTACATTGATGTGCTTTTCATTTAATTAAATTTGGCCAAATCCTTTCTTCTACCAAACCTAGCAAACATAATACCTATTATGAAGTAATGATCATGTTGTGTTAGATCTTATGAAACTATAAACTAAAATGATATATAGAAAATAAAATATAAATGTATTATGTCTAATGTAGATCCGTCAAAGTGTTTGGCTTATGCCCCATAGAAAGAGTAGGGATAGTCTTGATACTTACGTCCAATTAAAGGATTTAATATTAGAGATTGCATTAGATTCTTGGGCTTTTCACATGAATATTTTATGCTTGCCATCCTATTGACAAAAAATTAAACTAAATCAACCAAAATATTGAATCCCCTAGAAGCATCCAAAAATTTGGTGCACATTCAAGAATATCTAAAAATGAAGCCACAAACAACAACAAAACATTAATAAATTTCATAATGCCCATCCCTACACTAATTTTCAAGGCTTTTGGGATGGAGAAAAAACTAATACATTGTAATAAAAAAATGAGCCAAATTCAAGAAGAAGCATAAAAATATCTATTTAGATAGGGAGAGACCAAAATCACATGTAAACCAAAGAAAGACAAAACATTTAGAGCTCAAAAATAATAAATTTTGATTTGGAATATGTTATTTGAATTTTCTTATCTATATGACACATTAAGGCTAGAGCCCTCAACCTCTTTGAAGCCAAATGAGGCAAGACAAGCTCCTTCAAATGCATTAAAGGTATAGATTTAGGTAATTAATTCTCTAATTTCTTTCAAGGTGAAAGTTGAAAACTATATCACACTTTCAGTCAATGAAGTGGTTTGAGCCAAACACTTTGCACTTGAAAAGGTTTTCATTAGGAAATATCCTTTTTCCTACAAAATGTGATTTACATCTAATAACCTAAGGGTTGTGTTGCAGTTTAAGAAACATCACTATCAATTTCCACTGAGATAGAGGAGAGAGGAGGGAATACCTCTCTGAGTTCTCATTCAAGAGTAGAACATGAGGATAAAGAAACCTATTTAGGGAAGCCAATAATTGAGAAGCCACCAAAAAATCCAAGAGTGTAACATGCCAATTGTTCACGCAAGTAAATTTCCTAAGTTTTCACTTTCAAGTAGATAAACTATATTTCAAACCATTGCAATAAAATTTATCTTTTCCAAAGAGAGAAAGAATGAACATATATGACATAACAAATTTCATTCATTGATTTCATTTCCAATACAATATTCAACATGTTACAATATTTCCAAGATTGTAAAAAAATACATACATAGCTCATTTGAGCTTCAAAGCAATAGATACAAATGGTCCAAGAATCTTCTTCAAGTCTTGGTCGCCAACTGAGGAGGAGAAGCATCACTCAAGCACTTTTTTTCCAACCATGGACTCATATGTGGTCCCCTACACATCTATCATTGGATAGATGGCCCTACCCTTCGATGAAGAGATTGGTGAAGTAACCTCATAACTATAACCATACTGAGCTTAGTGTTGTGCCCTACATAACTAGAACTTGTAGACCTTACAATCCTAATCTAGCATGCATAAAAAGGAACACGGTGAATTGATAGTGGAGCCAAAGGAAAACACACTACTTTGGCCAAAGTATTCTCACTCAGTACTTCAAGTGATAGTCATCCTATATTTCACATACACTACCCTAGCTCGTTTAGACTTTAGACCATTATAAACTATGCATAGGTAAACCTTCAATCTAGGTAATCATTAACCTTAGAATTGATCTATTCCTTTTTCCCAAATCTCAATGGTACCTCTACCAATAAAACATAACCAAAAGCATAAGTTACCCCTCCTTCAATGGATAACCTAACCCTAGGTATAACTTATATGTTTTCTAAGTCTACAAAACAACTTTTCATAAGATAACAAGCTATTCCCAATTTGTCGATCCTAGTATGTAATACTATAGACAACAATCAATCACTCCTTAATATGGAGTAAATACAAACACTTATATGGAAAACATATCAACAAGACTTTTCCTTTCTTACAAGCAAATAGACTAATACTCTATTTCAAGCAAACTAATGCAATTCCAAAATAAACACACAAGGCAAACAATATTTTCGATAAAAGATAAAATAGAAAGAGAATAGAATCCCATGCTTGCTAATTGCTTATTCCAATTGAATCTCTGGTTCTCAAGCTTGGCCTCCTTTTAAAATAAACTTTAGCAACAAACCCCTCTCTATAACTTTCACTAAAACTCCTCACAATAAATCTTAGCAAAAATAAGAACTCTCATATTGAAAATACAGTAGAATGGAGCTGTGTAATGATGCATAAAGAATTGTATCCCAAATGAGGTGAGTTCGCCTCACATTTATACCCATAAACTAGCTTCAAAAGGCTACAAACAAGGATTATACTATGACACTTCTCAGCCATATACTATTGACTCAACTTCTTAGTAAAAAGGTGGTAGATTTCTATCATATTACTCATCAAAACTACACAGTAGATTGATCTAATGCTTACCAACAACATTTTGACTAATTCATAAAGCGCATGATTCATTGAAGAAATTGACTTCCAGGGTTGAAAGACTTCTAAAGGAAACATAAAATTCATATAATGACACCAAGTATACAACACATTTCCAATCTACAAGTTGGTAGTTTAAAATAGAGGAAATAGTCCATCATTATCTGACTGCGTTTATCATAGCCAACTTGGTCCATGTTATATAAATCAACACCTCTTAATGAGTCAACCACCTTTCAATATGGCGGTTTAAGGTTTGACTTAGCACATTGCACTTTATAATATGGAGCACTTTATAAATGAATTTTAATAAACTTCAACAATAGTTAATACTTTATAAGTTTCCTTCACCAATTATCTTTTATGATAAATACGATTTAATACTAAGCTTTGTACTATTACATTTTGTGCTATATTCACATTATATCACCCATGGCATATAATCTATAAATAAGCCATAAGCATAAACTCAATACACACACACACACACATATATATGCGTGCGTGCGTGTGTATCTACATATATAATTATTAGTAAATAACATTCAATGCTATATATATATATATATATTCTTTGACAAATAAGTCTATCTATATACATACACACACACACACACACATATATATATTCAAATACAATATCGTTTGTATATATACATATCTAAATATATGTATAAGTACATATACATATATCAACATACTCGTATGGACAGTCTCATTTGTCAATACACACATGTATATTGACATGTGTATATATATTTATATATGCATATATCTCATATATATATAAATTCGATTATACAATCATTCACATAATATGCCATCTTAATGATAGGTATAAATACATGTTATGTATCTATATATGTATATACATACATGTCTCATTGTCCTCTTGATATCTCCATTCCCATGAGTAACTTGTCCATAAGTGTGCATAGGTACGTCTAGCTATGTAATCTCATGTACATATTCCTTCACGTGTATGGCTTATCATCAATATGCACATGTATATATATATATATACATTCTATGTATATATATATCATCATTTAAGTATAGTAATATAAATAACAACTCACATGCACTAAGCACTAAACACAATCCAAGAATGTTCTAAACATAATCAAGATCCTTCCTAATGCAACCACATCATACTAAAGGATGAGCTACCAGTTCCCAAAACTATGTCTTGACTCAACCATTCTATTAGTGAGTGTGTGTATAAGCTCAATTAGGTTTAGTTATAGGTTACTTTAAGAAGTTCATCTCTTGAATGATACTTCCCCTCACTTTCATAGGATTGATTTTAAACTTGCATTCAACTTAACATATTTTCATGGTAGTCAGCCATTCATCAAAACAAACATTTGCATTATAATTTTCATAGTTAGAATACCAAATTCAATAAGCATACATTCTAGATCTCCATTCCATTATCTAACATTGAATGAAATAAACATTCATTCATACTTTTCTGATAAACAAAGTGCAACCATATATATTTCCAATCAGAATTCCAAATACATTCACATATGCAATAATTTACCCTAACATAGTAATAGTAAATAGGTAAATGCACAATGGGGTGTGACAAAGAGGAGGTATGCTAACACTACCCACAAGAGGAGGGCTGGGATTTGAAGGTGGAGGATCAACATGTAACATAAGTGAAATAAGGGATCTCCTCTCTAACACCAACATAGGTGCATAGGCTTCAAAATCAGATTTTTCCTTAATCACATCTATAATAAGGTGTTTATAAAAAGCATTATTTCACAAGGAGAGGAACATAAGACCTTTGAGAATGGGCAATTAGACACTAAATGCCTCATAGCAAAACATTTCCTGCATTAGAATGGGATGCCTTTGTAATCCAATATTTGATTCCAAGAGCATCATGGGCATCCAAAAGTGATATGGGGATGCCATTGAATGTTGACAACCTCTTCATGAGGAAATATACATTTTCCTAAAAAATGTGATTTATATTAAGGTTGTGTTGCAGTTCAATTCCTTAGAGGTTGAAAAAATGGCTTATAAAAATATCAATATATTATAAAAATTGGGAATGTTTCTAGCTATAATTGTGTAAGAGGGTTTTCCATCATTGTAATAGACTTTAAAAATATTATGTTTGTTAGATTACAAGAAATGCATGTCTAAACACAAGACAAGAAAATAAGGTTTGAAGTTTGAAATAAATCATGTGCTTTACCACTATATTTCAATTGTAGAAGACCACTATTCTAATAGAAAATCACAAACCATGTATTATATTACTATGTTTTAAATGGAGAACATCACTTCAATTAAGAAACTTAAAATTTCTAAAATTACTAGATTTGTGCAATATAGCATCATCCATTTGTGTGTAGATTACACAATTACTAACAAAACCTCATTTAAATAGCTTAATTTTGCTATACATATGGTGTTTTCCCCTCTAGAATAGCTTGTTTTCCCCTTTCCATACTTGTAGATAGTTGAGAAGTGGGAATGAGAATATAAGAAACTAGGGCTAACAAATACCAAAAACATGATCACATTTAAGAATCCTTGTCAAAGGCATAGTAAGGTAACTTTACCCTTTCACTACCATTTTTTATATGCATTTTGAAATTAAGGCTTCAAATAGATTTTCTAGTTCAAAAAAGAGAGAATAAGTACATCTAAAAATTTCCTAATTTTAATAATGCTAAAGCTTGTTAGTACCCAAAAAAAGACAAATTTTCTTGAGATTATCTGCTTCCCACTAGTTCTTTCTACATTGATATGCTTTTTATTGAATTAAATTTGGATAGATCTTTTCTTTTACCAAACCTAGCAAGCATAATACCTATTATAAAGTAATGATCATGTTGTGTCAGATCTTATGAAACTATAATCTAAAATGATATATAGAAAATAAAATACAAATTCATTATGCCTAATGTAGATCCCTCCAAGTGTTTGGCTTATGCCCCATAAAAAAGAGGAGGGATATCCTTGATACTTATGTCCAATTAAAGGATTTAATATTAGAGATTGTATTCGATTCTTGATCATTTCACATGAATATTTTATGATTGCCTTCCTATTGACAAAAAAAACAAACTAAATCAACCAAAAACTTGAATCCCTTGGAAGCATCCAAAAATTTGGCGCACATTCATAAATATCTAAAAATGAAGCCACAAACGATAACAAAACATTAATAAATTTCATAAGGCTCATCCTTAGACTAATTTTCAAGGCTTTTGGGATGGAGAAAAAAACTAATACATTATAATAAAAAAATTAGCTAGACTCAAGAAGAAGCATAAAAATATTTATTTAGATAGGGAGAGACCAAACTCACATGTAAACCAAAGAAAGAAAATACATTCAGAGCTAAAAAACAATAAAGTTTGATTTGGAATATGTTATTTGGAGTTTCTTATCTATATGGAACATTAAGGCTAGAACCCTCAACCTCTTTGAAGCCAAATGAGGCAAGACAAGCTCCTTCATATGCATTAAAAGTATAAATTTACATAATTAATTCTCTAATTTCTTTCAAGGTGAAAGTTCAAAACTATATCACACTTTCAGTCAATGAAGTGGTTTGATCCAAAACCTTTTCTCTTTAAATGACATCAATCAAAATAATTTAAAACAAAATAAAAAAGAAAAGGGCATTATTTTTTGGTTGAAACTAAGTTGCCCTAAAGTGCATCACCCTCAATACTAGCCAACAACCAATGAACCATCTAGCTCCAACACCCTTCCTCTCACCCTCCACATTAGGATAGGTATTCAACCTACTTGAAATATTTTTAAACTTTATATTTAATTAAAAACTTAATAGCTATTGCATAAACTTAAACATTTTATAAATATATATGTATATATGAAACAAAATTGTTAGTGTCGGTTTTTATTTTTCTAGTGGGTTAATTTATTTTCCCTTAGTCATAGGCTTTTTCAAAACTTTTAATAAGCTTGATTAGGATAATAAAGTGAGTATTATTAATAACTAGGTGATGATGTTTCCCCATTCTAAAAGGGAGGAGCATTTATTATTTACATCACTTTGTTTAATTGGTGGTCACTTCCTATTGGTTAGTTTTCCACTTCTATCGTCTCCTTAGTTCTATATAAAATCACTATCTAGCTTGTATTTGCATACTTATGCATGCAATTGCATATTATTGGATACTCATACATACTCTTGCATATCCATTTTCCATCTTGGAAGCTCTTAATGAATTTCTATCATTTTGACATTGCATATCTCCCAGAGTCATTAGGTTGCATTATTTATGCTTTTACAATTTATGTAGCTTAGAATTTCTCTTATAAAGTTCCTTGAGTTATCAATCTATTTCAGATTTCTAACATAGCATTAGAGCTTTTTTTTTAGAATTTTGAGCTCATATATTCCTAATTGAGAGTTTGAACTTATTATGTGAGATCTTGTAAAATCCTGTATGCTCTTCTCTTGTGTTGTAAACAATCTAGAGGATCATAAAATATTTATGAAGATTTGATAACCTCTTCATTTTTGCATATGTGATTGTAAAGTCTAGGTGATTGTAGAAATTTTGGTTATGCTAGAGGAATTTTTGACTATTCCAATGCATCTAGGAGTCTTAGGAAAGTCAAATTCTGCTTTTGTTTTATGCGATTTGGAGATCATTTGACATAGTTGCAAGCTGGGGTTTGAACCTCAGATCTGGTGAACAATCTACCTCTCCATTGCATTTAGGAGGTCAAGGAGATAAATTTTGACATAAAATTCACCCATATTTGGTGTTGGGAGTTGTCAAGGATTTTTTTTCCCTGGAAGGTTGTACACCCCTAGTTGCTACAATACATTTAGTCTTTGAAAAAAATCAATATATAATCTTTGTAAAAAATGATTAGCACTTTATTAATAAGTTCTTAAGCACTTAATATAGTGTTGCGGCCAAGGGATGCATAATCTTGCAAAGTCTATGGGCTCCATTTGGAGCCACCAACAACTAACAAAGTCATGCAATTAAGAAAAATTCCTAGGATTAAAAAAACCGCAAACACAAAACAATAAACTATGACTTCATTAGGTGAAACCACATAGTAAAAAAAGCCACTGACCACCCAATCTCCACCACTCTACCACCTAGGGGCCATTAGGGCCCTCCCTATAGGCCAAATTGGGCTTTTTTTTGAACTTGCATAACTTTTTGTCATGATGTTTTCTTTTTAAAAACAAGAAATCATTGGAAAGATGGAGATGAGTACTTTCAATCTATAGTGGTATTGAAAAAAAATTCCATTTTTTGCCATATATTGTAGGTTGAAGCTGTTTGTTGTATTTTTCTTCAATAAGCCATAAATTTTTCCCTAGAGCTCCGTTTTTTAGAAACACATAGGCATTGGAAAGGTATTGAAGAGAAATATATAATTACATGGATAATTTTTATAGATTTTTGTATTAGGTTCATTTTGTATCAAAATTTATAATTTTGGCCATTATGGGCCTAGTGAGAATTATAACTTTGAAAAAACTTTGTAAATGCACTAAACTATAAAGTGCCAACCTTATAATCTTTGGGAGAGGGTGATTTCTGAGACTAGTTGCAAGGGGAATTGTTCTTTTTTAAGTATTTTTTAATCATTTGAGGATTGTATCATGTGGTTTTTTGTTCACCCTTCTATGATAATCCTAGATAAGGACAATTATAAGTCTTGGAAAAAAATTTCTAACCCATATCAGATGGCTCAAACTTTTTCCTCACATTTATTGGCTCATTCCTAAACCAAACACCTTGGAAGGAAATCAATATGGGGTAATAAAATTGAACATGTAGTAGATTGATTGGTTCTAGTGTTGATAATTACACTATGTGGGCTATAATGAACATTGATTATCCCCACACACTTTGGACTAAGATATGAGAGTTTGGAGACCCTCATATTTCTCTATTTATAGATGATCCTACTTCAAATTACCTCATTACCATTGATGATGCAAATAATATACCCTTTGATGATGATACTTTAGAGGAGCTTAAGTATTTTCTAGGTCTTGAATGTTCAGATGACATAGAGACTTCTCTTCTTGCTTCTCATCCTCATATTGATATTACATCTCAATCCTCTGTTGCTACTTTAGAGTCCAGTGTTGCTTCTTAAAAAGATTCTAGTGATTTCTTATAGTAAGATATATATAGTATTTTAGATTCAACTTTGTGGGATGATCTCTTGACAGGTATTTCAAACTTGTTTATGGAGACACATATTGCAAATTTTGGAGACACTATTGCATTGATATTCTCTTTAACGAAGTTGATTCTTCTTCAATTTTTGTGATGGAATACTTTGACCCTCTTATTCATTCTTGATATGATCATTCATCACAATTTGACATGAGTGTGAATATTTTGGATCAACATTTGGAGGATATATTACCAAAGGAGATACTCGAGTCTTTAAATTATGTTCTACATTAGTAGAAGATTATAATTTATCATTTTTACCTTATCATTTTTAATAGTGTGGCCTAAAATACTTGAATTGATTGTGATATCCTTCAGCCTCATCATGGGGACACTTGAGTCGAGTTCAAGGACTTCATACATTTTGAGTTTTTTTCCTACATATTCCTTTTACGAATGGGGAGATAGCTTGCATACACATTTGGTTTTGTTTCTTCCTAAGGGGAGGAATTTTTTCGATGATCATGGACCATATTTTACATCTAGTTTCGAGCATCTACCATTGGATCTCTTTTTGGGGGGGGGGCACTACTTACTCTCTCTCTCTCTCTATTCTAGGGGGTATTATCTATTTTTGGGGGGTTCTTCTTTAGGGGGATTTTTTATGTAGATGGGTACCTAACATGACCTCATTTGTTGGGACCCATCATATTTTCATTCTCCTAAGATAGTTTAAAGGGAGTGTTAGTGTAGGTTTTTATTTTCCTAGTGGGTTAATTTATTTTCTCTAGTCATAGATTTTTTCTACACTTTTAATAAGCTTGATTAGGATAATCAACTGAGTTTATTATTTAATACCTATGAGATAAAGTGATGAGGTGTCCCCATCCTAAAATGGTGGAGCATTTACTATTTTTATCACTTTATTTAATATTGATGGTCACTTCCTATTGGTTAGTTTTCCACCTCCTTTCTCTCCTTAGTTATATATAAACTCACTACCTATCTTGTATTTACATACTTATGCATACATATAAATATTCTTGGATACTCATGCATACTCTTGCATATCCATTTTCCATCTTAGAAGCGCTTAATGCATTTATATCATTCAAACATTTCATATCTCTTGAAGTCATTGGTTTGTATTGTTTATGTTTTTCCAATTCATGTAGCTTAGAATTTCTCTTATAAAATTCCTTCCAAGGTTATCAATTTATTTTAGATTTCTAACCAAAACTAGAATATTGATCCTAAATTATAAGCTAAAATGAAAACCCTAAATTTCAAATAAAAATAGAAACAAAAATTACCAATTTGAAACAAAATTAGAAACCAATAATTTAAAAATATCCCTTAACCTTATTTCACCAATATAAACCTTAAATTTTAAATGGAAACCCTAATTTTATTTTAACAATATAAACCCTAACTTTGAAACAAAATCTCTTAACTTTATTTCAAGAATGTAAACCCTAACTTTACCTAAATATAATATATCATTTATTAAAATTATTTATTAATATATATCAAATTTGATATGTGTATCAAAATCGATATTAATTATACCTTCACATGTCCTCTTCCTCAAATCAATCAATGGATTTCCCTTTGGAAAATAGTTGGGTTTGCTTCTCTTTTAGTTTTTTACCTATGAAAACTTTATGATTTCACCAGTTTTATAAACTAATCATCTACAGAGAATTCTTTTTGTTTTTTCTTCTTGATATCATCTAATATTTCTTTTTTAGAGGCTTTATCGAAGACAAATTAATATCTAGAGATATATTCTAATAGTTAAAATATTGTGGAGTATTAGAAAAACCATATTATTTCTCATGGTCATATGCTCTCCCAAGTCATTTCATTTATAGGGAAATAAACCAAGATAACAATATCCCTATGCAATATTCATGGAACATTAACTAGAGAAATTCCTCGAGTGATTGATTCTATAGGTGCTACAAGTTTCCATGATCTCACCTCTCTCTAAACTTATATATACACTCAATTTTAGACCAATATCACTTTGACATTTACTTGTTCCCAATTTTACAAAAACCTTTTCCTTCTTGAATTTACCATGCATGAAAACATATATTTATGAATTTTCTATGAGATTTTATATTCTTGTTTAGTGGAAAATGACCTAAGATTCTTAGCATTCAACTTACATCTATTCATCTTTACAAGTTAAATATTTAACCATGTTTCTATTTGTTCCAAGATATTCTCATTCTTATTAATGCAACTCCATATCAGGTCTTTAGGCTTAAACCATAATCATGTTGCACTCCTAATCCTCCTTGGGAATTTTTTTTTGATAAATAAAATGTTTTATATCATTCCCTGAAGGATTATATTTTTATAGAAAATTATTCAATAAAATTGAAGGCTTCTAATTATGAAATTTGAAATCACTAATTTTGTTAGTAGGGCGAAAATCCAACCTTGTTGGAATTTTTGAATTGAGACTAGTTAGCTAAGTACATTTACCTCATATTTTTTATATATGAGATTCTTGTTGGTATTGTCAAGGAAAACTATAAGGAGGAACATTAGATATGATTCATAAATCTAAACATGTAATGGATTAATGAAGTTATAAACTAAATTGAGTAGTTTAGTTCTATTTGAATAAGCATATGCAATTGACTAGTAATGGGATCAAAAAACATTTTCAACATCCTAAATGAGACAAAGTCATTGTTCCTAGCCCTATAGGATATCAATGAAACAAAATTTCAATCCCTCCATTGTGTTGATCTAAGAAAGTTACTTTAATCCCTTATGAATCTAGTGTTTCGACCACCATGCAAAAGAGAAAGATATAACACAAAAGTGAATAACCCTAAAATTATTTTGTGGATTAATGATTTGAAATTCCATTAAATCATAGTGGATTCCCTGGAGATGTGCTCTCCAAATTCATAAAGAGTAATCTTGTTGTCTTACCAATTATTCTATAAGGAAATGAGTGATGCTTTAAATTTTATTTTCTCCAATATTGAGCCATGTTACTTGGCACAATGATGAATGAGCATGTTTCAAGTATGGGTAAAACTTGTTTACATTTATTGGCTCTACCTTAAAAAAAAATCACATTCATATCCTAAGGCTTTTCATTTCTAAGGGGAACCCTATGAATATCAACCTAGGCCTCCTAAAGCTACCCTTATTAGTTATATGTACTACTATGCCAATTTATTCAATAAAAACATCATACTTTCATTTGACCTTAATTTGAAGACCTTATTAATTGTATTTTAATCCATCCTAAAATTAAATACCTATTTCCCACTCCATTTCTCTAATTTCTTCACTCTAACATTTCACAACCAATTCTACAATATCAAGGATAAATAAATTTAACATCACTATCTTCCCTAGGTCCAATCTACACATATTGCTTGTTAAGATTCATGAACCATTCTTAGACCATTTTTTATGAAATAATTTTCTTCCTAAGAAAGTAACCATGGAGTCATTGATATTTCCTTTAATGTCTTTAAAATTTCATATATAAATCTCCCCCTTTTTAAATGGGTTTAAAAAAAAGAGATGTCCATCGAATTGAGGAAGTAGTCTCCCCACTTAGACATCTTTAGATAGTGTCATTACTGATTAATTATACTTCATGGCTTATTAGGTTCTAATGAAAATAAAATCATATCCCACTAAACTAACAAAATAATTTGCATAACACATGGAATCAGTATACAAATTCCATTCACAAATTCATAATACTCCCCAACATTTTTTTCTTAGAGATAATTTACACTACGTTTCTAGTGTAATTACATTCTAGAGAAAAAATAAAAAGTTATATAGAAAATATTACGAAATCAATTGATAATTTTATACGGATACCAAAATGTAGAAATTTGAAATTTAGCTATGAAATTATCAAGTCTCCTTAATTATATGTATTTTTTATATTTCACATAAAAAAATACATATGTTGGTTAACAAATTATACACTCTGTAAAATCTTAAATTCCTTACTCTATTGCCCAACCTGAATGCAAATCAATTACTGATAGTTGAGTAAACTACTCCTATGTGAAACAGTTTCTCTCTAGATTTTATTGAGGTACAACTCCATCTTCTGATTGAGTAATATATAATTTTTTGAAATTAAAATCTAAAATGGCGTATGCTTTTAACTAGAAAGCGCCAAAGGCAAGAAATTGAATTCCAAAGCTTATAAATTTTAAATGCTGAACTTAATGAATGAATCTTAATCATGAAAAACACTTAGCACATAGACCAATTTGCATTCCACGAAATATAAACTAAAAATGTTTATGACCAAAGATAATATTAAAATCAAAATAGATCTAGTAACTAAGAAAGATTTTTACATTCAGATAAAAATGCAACAATCTAAGGAATCAATCAAAATGTACAAATTATGAAAAATATCATTCATTCAATGATCCATATAGTTCATTCATAGATGTACAATTTTTTTAGTTCCAATTATATTTCTCCAAAAAATTGCTAAGAGAGCATTTGATTAACATCATATCATATATATAAATAAAAGAGTAATTGTTTCTTGAGAAAAAATGAAAAGAAGACATAAAGAGTCTCTTAAAATTCTTGATACCTTTACGTTCATTTACATAATATATTTGATAAAGTAGGAAATATTATTGTTGAGGTGGCACATTCATGGTGCTTTCTTCTCATGAGGTTTGAGTGGCAGTTGATGTGGTGATTTTGTCATTGTATGTGAGGAACACTTTGATAATAGGAGAAATTTCATTATGTTATAGAATAATCACATTCTTGGTCCTTAACTTCTAGAGATCCTTGTTTCCTCATGTTGAATCTATCTTGCCATGGAAAGTTTTTGCATGTTCAACGATCTGAGATAGAGTGAAGTCAATACTACTCAATTACCTTATGTTCTCCACATTGAAAGATTTCTTATCAAAGATTTTTCCAATCAGCTCTCTAAATTTATCTTTCAATTTTTCTAAATCTTCTTCTTGAGCATCTCCATCTCTTTAAAGGTGAACACCTATGCTAGAAAGGCTCTTCTAAATATCAAATCTCATTTGATTACACTCCTTGAGCAAATTTCTTTGCTCCAACACATTTAGTTTCAATAATGAGTTTCCACTTGATGCTCTTTTCCACATAACACGTCTATTATCATCAGTACCAGGTATAATTTGTTTAACCGCCAACTTTTCTACCCCTGCTTCAAACATTTATTTAAAGTCACCATCAATCTTCACCCATATTGATTCTTCATATTTAGTGATGGAAATATCATTGTTAATTTATTTCTTTAATACTTCATTACTTTAACAAATTTTATTCATATCAGTGATAAATTTTATTCCTCCTACACAAATATCTTTAATCCAGTCCTCTATGACCTTTCCATATGATTTATAAACATGTATTTTATCAATCATCTCCTTCCCAATAGTAGAATTAGGATCGAAAGCCACTTCAATTTGACTGGTAGGTTGAGTAGAGAATTCAATAAGAGACTTAAAGCAATTAGTTAATGCATTGACTTGTTGTTTAAGGTGATCCTTACTCTACTTATCTTTCTCTATTTTTGCACCAAATTTGCGAATGGAACTTTAAAATTGTGAATGTTCTCATCTCTGGTAGGAGGTCCCAAATTAACCCTAGTGATATTGAAATCCTCCACAGTCATCTGATTAACATATTTTGCATTGAGGATGAGAGATTCCAACATTCATCCTTTTAAAAGAAGGATTGTTTAATAACTGAGAGATTGTTTTAGGCTTTTTGACTTGAGGGTTCCTTTGAAGTAACTAGGACACAATATCTTTCTAAAGTATACTCAACTCAATAATTTTCCTTTAAATCTTGATAAAGATTATTCTAACCATGAAGTTGCAAAGGGTGTAGGAGATCACTAGTTCTTTTTGGGATTAAGGTGTCTCAACCTTAGAGAGTCCCATGTTGAAATAATTAATTTATTTTCCCCTAAGTTTTTGATTTAATTTATTAAATGCAAAATTATAAATTTCAAGTTGCTAAGGAACTTTGTGAGACCCAATAGTTAGTTGAATTCCTACATGCAATGTGCAAAGTGTGATAATGTGACACTTATCCCATGGGAACTCCTTTTGTTGGACGATTGTTGTCATTGATGTCAAAAGTGAAAATCATGTAAGGGAGATTGTTGGCATAATGACTAGGTTTCTCAAGAGCTTTTCAGATAGGTATTGTGCAGGTCGTGACGTCAATGAAAATGTCCTCATTCATTGGTTCATGCTCTTAGTCTAGGGCCAAAGTTGTAAGGAGTCGTGGAGTTCAAAGTTTTCCTAACCCATGTCTTGGGGTTCTCAAGTTTTGAAACCTTCCAACTTAGCGATCTCCTTGTTGTCAACGAAAGTGAATGGAATCGTGGGGTTCTAAGTTTTACTGACCTATGTTGCAGGGTTCTCAAGTTTTGAAACCTCTTGACTTAGAGACTAAGTGTTGGAGCGATAAGGAGTAAGGAAGCACTCCATGTGGGACCCAACCATAATGACGATGCAGACACGTGGCATGATGGGATTGAGTAGATAGTAATCCACATCCTTATTGTGGATTACGAAGCTATGACTTGGCGATGATGTGGATATGTGACGATAGCATGTGGACCCCACATTAGAATGAAGTATTGGGTGCTATTGTTTTCATCGAAGTGGCTTAGTCATTTCGAAAGGAGTTTCATAGGTTCTCTTTATTATCAACATGTTGTGGGTTTTCAGAAATTCATAACCTCCAACAAGAGGTTTTGAGGTTCAGTTTTTTAGCGATTGGGCGATAGGAGTATGATGCTGACTGTGGGACTTGAGTGTGATGATTGTTAATAGATGGCAATGAATGTTTGCTCGATATGTCATCTCGCATCAGTGTTGCGAATGACATGGTGATGACATAGATAACATGGAAAGTATATAAGTGTGACCTACTTGTATCGGTAGGAGTTTGAATGAAGTCCCAATGACATGACAATATAATAGATCGACGATGCTGGTTTAAGTGACCGATTATCCAATGGTTAGGGTTTAAAGACACTGCAGTGAATACTAATCATAGGATCGAGGTGTGAAGGAATAAATCAACGACCAGAGTTCAAACACAAAGATCTGAAATGGATATGAAAAGTGTAAATGAGGGTATGGTCTGAAAATCGAATTAGAAGAAAGAATTAATTTGTCCAATTACCTCAATGACCAATTAAATGAAGATTTTATCTTCAAGGCAACAAAATAGATTGTAGAGGTGATCAAGATCATAATCAAATTGAATGATTGCAAGAATGCATTAAATGCATATTAGATTCTAGGGTTTGACAAAATGTTATTCTTAGCAAATTCTCTGCACTAGAATAAAATGTTGTGTTGCTTGATGCAAAGGTATGGTGATATCTAATGAGCTGGATAGTATGTGTGTTGCTCGATGCTCTAATACTTACAGAAGTAGGTTTCAAGTGAAAAAACCCTAATAGTGATTCCAATGTATATGAAATGAATGAGGGGAATTATTGATACATGGGGAATGAATGTGAGTGTCTGAATGCAGAGGAAGGTGAATTGTAACAGAAAGAAAAATCTAAAAATTCATGTAGCTGGTTACAGTGGAGTAAGGGAGAACAGAGAGAGAGCTTATGTACTGAATTGATGCATTGTAGGTTATGTAGAACCATTTTATGCATAGTATATTGCAAAAAATTGTACGAGGTTATAGCCTCCATTTTGCACCGAGTTGTAGCTCAAAATAGGGTGTAGTAGCATCCTTGAAGTTGTAGCTTCTAAACAGGGAGTTGTTGCTTCCTTGGGTTGCAGCCCTAAACATTGTAATTGAACTTTGAAGCTTGTGAGGCTGGATTAGGATAGTAAATCCTAGTAGTATTTCTCACCGTGGTTTTTCCTATCTTGGGTTTTCCATGTACATACTGTGTTATGTGTTGATCTCTCTTGTGCTTGTGACTATTATATCTATTTGTATTTCAATCTACACATTTAAGGTTAAGGTTGAATCTGCAAAAGGGTTTAAGAACTAAAAGTTTTAAGATCTACCGATTCACCCCCTTCTCAGTAGATCATTCTATTCTAACAATCGGTATCAAATCCCCAGGTTCCCTAGGAGAAGCTTAACCAACACAGGTAGATCTTGGATAGGTGAACATAATGGAATTTCAAGAAGGCTCAAACAAGCCACCTAGATTTGATGGAACAAACTATGCTAAATGGAGCTCATTAATGGAAGGATACTTAGTTTCTCTTGGAACTAAAGTTTGGGAATGTGTTGAGACCCAATATAATATTCTTGTTGCTATTCCTATTGATCCTGCAACAAAGAAGATTCATGAGGACAATAAGAAAGCTTGGTTTATTATTATGAACAATTTGTCTGACTTGTGCATATCAAAGTTATGCATTGTAAAAATCCTTATGATGTATGGGAAAAAATTAAGAAAATATATGAAGGTGACACCAAAGTGAAGTTGGAAAAGTTACAAGTGCTGAGAGAAAAATTTGAAGGCTTGATGATGATCAAAGAAGAGAAGATTGTAGACTATCTTTAGAGAGTTGATGATGTGGTAAATGCCATTAAAGGATATGGTGTAGATCTGAAAGAAGAAGATATTGTGTTAAAAATTCTCAGGTCCATGACAACTAAATATGATGCCAGATTTATGCTATCGAAGAAGGAAGAGAAATTGATAAACTTACTCTTGATGAGGTGCATGGAATAATTACTACATATGAGATGAGAATGCCAAGTGCTAAATCATCTAGGAGAGAAGCTGCATTTAAGGTTTTCAAGAAAGAAAAAGTTGATGTCTGTGCATCTGATTATGAAGAAACTGATGAGGAAGAACCAAATTTAATAAGAAGGCTAAGAAGAGGATCCAACAAGTATAAAGGTAAGCTCCCTCTTAAGTGATTTAACTGTGGAAGAATAGGTTATTTTTCTTCAAAGTGTCCATATGGTAAAGAAGAAAGTTCCAAGCAAGAATTTGATAGTAGAAAGAAGAAAGAGTTCTACCCTAAGAGAAATAAATTTGGAAAGAAGAAGAAGAGTTTGTACATCAATGAAGAAAGTGAAGTGTTTGATGCTAGTGATTGTTTAGAAGAGGATCAAGGCCATTCCCTCGTAATGATTCGTAATGATAGATGATAGAAGAGAATTTCTATTCATGGCTAAAGAAACTAAGGATCAAGAAGATGCACAAATTGAGGAATCATATGAAGGAGAAGAGGAGACAATTGTTGATCTTGAAGGAGAACTAATTAGTGCTCTTGAAGATCTTGATGAACTAATAGACAAATATGATGATCTTAATTGAGAAAACAAGAAGCTAAAAAGGAATGCTCAAAAGGAGACTGACAGATTAACACAAGAACTTGAAGAGTCCAATAAGGTGTTAGTAGGACTGAAAGTTCATGTAGAAGAGCTTAAAATAATTGAGGATGTCATGAAATCTAAATTGCAATATGAGATGGATAGATGCTGAAAACTCGAGGAAGAAATAGTTTCCTTAAGGAAAGAATTGGAGAAGGCCGATGAGAAGATAAAAAATGGACTAAAGTTGAAAGGTGGTACAAATATTCTGAATGAATTGATAGGTACACAAAAGCCTGTAAATAAAGAGAAATCTGGTTTAGGTTTGGAAAAAGGGAAGAATTCATTTATGGATGTCTCTGCAAAACTTTATGAAAGATTTAGAGCAGGAAAAAAATCAGTCCCAAGTGAAGAAAAATATGATAAAGAGGAAGCTCCTAAAGATGAACAAAAAATTGATAAAGAAAAGAAAACAGTTGAAGTCAAGGAGGACAACCAGATAGTTCCTGATCAACAAAAGAAGATGCAAAAAGTAAAAAGAGCAGACAATGATGGATTCACAAGAGTACAATATCCAAGGAGGCCTAGAAAAAGATCACATAATCCAACTAAAGGAAACTACATGACCAGGTACTCATTGTATTTAAATGGGTATTGATATACCTGCAACAATTTTGGTCATAGGGCTAGAGAATGTAGAATCATTCCAAGGAAGAATACAAATTTTGTAAGCACGAATCCATTTGCTCCCTTGGTTGATATGGATATAATTTGTTATAGTTGCAAAAAAATTGGTCATATAGCTAGAAATTGTAGAGCAAGATTTACAGTACCAAGTGTGAAATTTGAGAAGAAGAAATCCTCACCTGCTAATAAAGAGAAAGGAAATAAGACTTTTGAGATAGAAGAAAAGAAAACTGAGAAGAAGCCCAAGAAGATATGGAAGGAGAAAGAGCAGGGATCTTGTATCACTTAGTATATGATTACCCAAATGACTTTACATGCAAAGGAACAAGATCTATGGATTGTTGATAGTGGCTACTCCAAGCACATGATTGGAGATAAAAGGAAATTCATTAAGCTTGAAATGAAAAAAGGAGGCTCAATAAGTCTAGGTGATAATACTGCTATCAAGATTTGTGGTAAAGGAATTCTGAGCATAGATGGAAAGAGAAAAACTAAAGATGTGCTCTATGTGGAAGGTCTAAAACAAAATATTCTTAGCGTCAGCTAGATGTGTGATAATGGATACAAAGTTGTATTTGATTCTGAAGGCTGCAAGATAAGATTGAATGGTAAAACAATTGCTCAAGGGATAAAGAATAATAGTAATCTCTACAATCTATGTGAAGTGGAAGGCCAAACATGTCTAATCAGTCAAGCAGATGAAAGTTGGTTGTGGCATAGAAGACTAGGACATGTAAATTTGGACAACATGGTGAAAATAAGTTTAAAAGGCCTGGTTAGAAATATGCATAAGATTGCAAAGCTTGATAACATCATTTGTCAAGGCTGTCAGCAAGGAAAGCAAACAAAGTCTAAATTTCCCACAAAGGATTACTATACTATGAAATCCTTGGAAATAATCCATACTGATCTATGTGGTCCAATGAGGACAAGAGTGTTTCAAGGAGAAAGATATTTCATGTTGTTGATTGATGACTATACTAGAATGGCATATGTCACATTTTTGAGGGAGAAGGCTGAGGCTTTTAAAGCATTTAAAAGTTATAAGAAGCTGGTAGAAAATATGACTAGGAGAAGAATAAAATGTCTCAGGTCAGACAAAGGTGGATAATTCATGTCAAGAGAATTTATGGAATATTATGATGATCATGGAATCACGCGCCAATATTCAGCCCCAAGAACACCATAGCAAAATGGCGTGGTATAGAGAAGAAACAAAATTGTGAAGGAGATGGCTAGAGCTATGTTGAATGAGGAAAACTTGGTAGATACATTTTGGAAAGTAGTACAAATTGTTGTATACATTCAAAATAGAGCACTTATAAGATCTAACAGTGGTAGAATGCCATATGAATTATGGTTTGGTTGGCTTGCATCAGTCAAGCATTTTAGGGCATTCAAGGCAGTAAGTGCTATATTCAAAGAGAAGATGACGACTTAGGAAGTTTTGAGTCAAGATGTGATTAGGGGATATTCTTGGGGTACTCCAACCAAAGCAAAGCTTATAAGTGTTACAATAAAAGATTGCATAGAATTGTAGAGAATGTACATGTCAGGGTTGATGAAAGTGCAAATCAGGGTCAACCTAGCATAAACAATCTAGAAAGTGAGTAAGATGAAGATGACATAGGTGCACGAGTTGAAGAAGAGGAACAAGAAGAAGATAATGAGCAAGAGGTTGAACGTGCTCCCACAAAATATGTGCAAAAATATCATCCTGCAGATCAGATAATTGGTGACAAGAATGCGGGAGTGCAGACTAGGAGACTTGTAAAGGACAAGGAATAAGTAAACTTTGCTCTCCTGTCTCAGATTGAACCAACAAGTTTTGATGAAGCTAGTAAGGATGAAAGCTGGTTAAGAGCAATGGAAGAGGAACTCAATCAACTTGAAAAGAAAAAAACTTGGGAATTGGTTCTTAGACCATCAAGAAAGAATATAATTGGCACAAAATGGGTATTTAGAAACAAGCTAAATGAAGATGGAGTTGTGGTCAGAAACAAATCAAGATTAGTGTGTAAAGGATATGCACAAGTAGAAGGAATTAATTTTGAAGAAACGTTTGATCCAGCTGCATGATTAGAAGCTATTAGAATTTTTCTTGCATTTTCTGTGTATAAAGGTTTTAAAGTATATCAAATGAATGTCAAATTTGCATTTTTGAATGGAAACCTTGAAGAGGAAGTATATATTGAGGAGCCAGAAGGTTTTCAGCTGTTAAAGAATGATGATTATGTCTGCAAATTGAGGAAAGCATTGTATGGTTTGAAGTAAGCACCAAGGGCTTGGTATTCAAGATTAGATCAATATCTTCAACAACAAGGATTCAAGAAAGGTTGTGTTGATAGCAATTTGTATCTCAAATTTGAGGGTAAGAAAATGATCATTGTTGTAGTTCATGTAGATGATATTATATTTGGTGATAGCAATGATGTAATGTGCAAAATATTTTCCACAAAAATGCAAGATGAGTTTGAAATGTCCATGTTAGGAGAACTCAAATTTTTTCTTGGTTTGTAAATTACAGAAACCGATAAAGGTATTTTTTATATCACAAACCAAGTATGCAAAAGAAATGCTTAAATTTTTTGGCATGGAGGATTGTAAACTAGTTAGTACTCCCATGGTTACTATCTACAAGTTGAGTAAATCAGATGAGTCACCTGATACAAATCAGACTTTGTATAGATCAATGATTGGAAGTCTACTATATCTAACTGTATCAAGGCCTGATATAATGCAAGCAATTTGTATGGTAGCTTGGTTTTAGGTAGAACCAAAAGAATCACACATCAATGCAATAAAGAGAATCTTCAGATACATCAAAAATACTGTTGAATATGGTTTATGGTATTCCAAATGCAAAGATTTCACATTAACAACATATACAGATGCAGATTGGGTAGGTAGTGTGGATGACAAAAAGAGTACTAGTGGAGGAGCATTCTTCCTGGGGAATATATTGGTTTCCTAGATGAGCAAAAAGCAAGAGTATATTACTCTTTCTACTGCAAAAGCAAAATATGTTGCAATAGCTGCATGTTGCACTCAAGTCTTATGGGTGAAGCAAACATTAAAGGACATCAAGGTAGAGTACAATGATCCCATTTCAATTCTTTGTGACAATTCAAGTGCCATTAATATCTCAGAGAATCTAGTGATGTACTCTAGAACAAAGCATATATCAATCAAGTAACACTTCATCAGAGAAAGGTTGTAGATAAAGAAGTCAGTATGGAGTATATTCCCACCAAGGAACAAGTGGCTAATATATTTACAAAACCCCTTCCTATATAGCAGTTTGAATACCTGTGGAAGAAGTTGGGAGTTGTTTCTCCCACCTCATATCACTAAACTCTAGTGATAGGGCATGTATCTAGGGGAGCTTCATTGATCAGTTATTCAACCCTGGTTAAGATTAATGTGGTCAAGCCATGAAAATTTTAGAATTCAAAATTGGAGCATTTCTAACGACTTAATGGTTGTAGATTTCAAAATTGAAGCCTTTCTTTAGGGGGAGTGTACTCTTTTCCATTGATGTCAAAGGGGTAGAAATGTGATGCCAAATAGATGAGATGAGATGTATGTTGTAGGGGGAGTTGCAATGTTATAGTGTGTTAATCAAATTGGTGTTGAGTTTCAATGGTACCTGATCGAATAGTTAGAGTTTTTCCATCAATGCCAAAGGGGGAGATTGTTGGCATAATGAATGGGTTTCTCAAGAGCTTTTTAGATAGGTATTGTGTAGGTCGTGATGTCAATGAAAATGTCCTCATTCATTGGTTCATGCTCTTAGTCTAGGGTCAAAGTTGTATGGAGTCATAGAGTTCAAAGTTTTCCTAACCTATGTCATGGGGTTCTCAAGTTTCGAAACCTTCCAACTTAGCGATCTCCTTGTTGTCAGCAAAAGTGAATGGAATCATGGGGTTCCAAGTTTTACTAACCTATGTCACAGGGTTCTCAAGTTTTGAAACCTCCCGGCTTAGCAACTAAGCGTTGGAGTGATAAGGAGTAAGGAAGCACTCCATGTGGCATCCAACCATAATGACGATGTAGACACGTGGCATGATGGGATTGAGTAAATGGTAATCCACATCCTTATTGTGGATTACAGAGCTGTGACTTGGTGATGACGTGGAAATGTGATGACAACATGTGGACCCCACATTGGAATGATGTATTGGGTGTTTTTTTCATCAAAGTGACTTGGTCATTTCGAAAGGAGTTTCATAGGATCTCTTTATTGTCAATGTGTCACGGATTTTCAAAACTTCGTAACCTCCAACAAGAGGTTCTGAGGTTCAGTTTTTTAGCGATTGGGTGATAGGAGTATGATGCTGACTGTGGGACCCGAGTGTGACAATGGTTAATAGATGGCAATGAATGTTTTCTCAATACGTCATCTCACATCAGTGTTGCGAATGACGTGGCGATGCTATAGATAACATGGAAAGCATATCGATGTGACCTGCTTGTATCGGTGGGAGTTTGAATGAAGTCCCAATGATAGGATGATATGAAAGATTGACAATGGTGGTTTAAGATACCGATTATCCAATGGTCAAGGTTTAAAGACATTGCAGTGAATACTAATCACAAGATCAAGGTGCGAAGGAATAGATCGTCAACTAGAGTTCAAACATAGATATCTGAAATGGCTATGACAAGTGTAAATGAGGGTGTGGTTTGAAAACTGACTCAAGAGAAAGAATTAATTTTTCCAACCATCTCAACAACCAATTAAATGAAGATTTGATCTTCAAGGTGGCGGAACAGATTGCAGAGGTGATTGAGATCAAAATCAAACCGAATGATCGCAAGAATGCATTAAATGCATATCAAATTCTAGGGTTTGACAGAATGTTATTCTTAGCAAATTCTCTGCACCAAAATAAAATGTTGTGCAACTTGATGCAAAGGTATGGTGACATTTGATGAGATGGACAGTATGCGTGTGGCTTGATGCTCTGACACTTATGGAAGTAGGTTGCAAGTGAAAAGAACCTAACAATGATTCCAATGTATATGAACTAAACGAGGGGAATTATTGATACATGGAGAATAAATGAGAGTGTTTGAATGTAGAGAAAGGTGAACTATAACAAAAAGAAAAATCTAAAAATTCATGTAGCTAGTTACAGTGGAGTAAGGGAGAATTGAGAGAGAGAGAGCTTATGTACTGAATTGATGCATTGTAGGTTATGTAGAACCATTTTATGCATAGTCTATTGCAAAAAATTGTACAAGATTATAGCCTCCATTTTGCACTGAGTTGTAGCAGAATAGGGTGTAGTAGCATCCTTGAAGTTGTAGCTTCTAAACAGGGTGTTGTTGCTTCCTTGGGTTGCAACCCTAAATGTTGTAACTGAACTTTGAAGCTTGTGAGGCTGGATTAGAATAGTAGATCCTAGCAACATTTTTCACCATTTTTTTTCCCATCTTGGGGTTTCCACGTACATACTGTGTTATGTGTTGATCTCTCTTGTGCTTGTGACTATTATATATGTTTGTATTTCAATTTGTACATTTGAGGTTAAGGTTGAATTTGCAAAAGGGTTAAAGAACTAAAATTCTTAAGATCTACTGATTCACCCCCTCTCCCTAGATCATTTTGTTCTAACACCTTTTGGAAGAGGAAATTTTTTATACCTATTAAATGTGCATCATGGTGACATGTGGCATTATACTTTGGAAGTTAGCACTTGGTGGGGCTTACTTGTGAGAACATTTCTTCTTTGCAAAAAGGAAAGCAACAGAGTGTGACACTTGTCACCTAGGTGCTAAATGTAGCATTGAGCATTGTGTTTTCTTCAAGTAAGTGCACCATGATGCCATGTGGAAATTGGTTTGAGGAGTTAACTCATGCTCACAAAGGAATGTTGCTAACAGAGACTGAGTTGTCACTAGGAGTAACTAGGATTCAAAGATAAGTTCTATTTTAGCATTGGAGCTATATTTTCTTTATGGTGACACCTTGCATGTGAGGTTACTTGATTTTTGGGAGTTGCACGCCTTGCATGTGGTTGCATTTTGTTGTATGTTCAACTGGTTTCTTTTCGAGTCACAAAGAACTCATGTATATTGTTGGTTTTAGTTTGCATATATGTAGAGACTGTGGGGATGACACATGAAAATCTTGGGTGCACATGTATGAGTGAAATAAATATGTTAATGCCTTAGTGCATTGCAAGAGAAGTGAATTTCATTGTAAGGTAATGTTGTCAAATTTTCTCTAGAAGAGCAATATGTAATCTTCAATGTAATTTGGAGATATAATCTCCATGTTAAGGCTATGAGCTTGCAATTGTATTGTAAGCTTTTAGTTACTGATAATAAAATGGTTTGATTCTTTGGAGTGTGGATTTTTTTACCCTAAATGGTTTTCCGCATGTATATTTGTGTTCTTTCCCTTTTTTCTACCTTTCTTGTATGAAGTTTTAATTTACATGTCATGCTACTGAAATTTTCCTAGATCTGCAAATTACATTTACTTTCCTCTAAGGGTTAATGAGGTGATGAAATTAAACTTTGTCTATTTCTACTTTAAGGCATAGTAGTATGTGCTTGTATCAAGAAAAGAAAATATGCTGAAGGTGTATATTGGTCCTCGAATGATTTTTTGAGTTCATCATTTCCTTTCATTTGGTATCAGAGCTCAGTTTCATGTTTTGCATGTGCTTGCATGTGCGTATATTTGAGTTGCATGTACTTGCATATGAGTTTCATGTGCTTGCATGAGCTTGCATGGTACTTCCATGTACTTGCATGTGAAGAATTCATGGTGTTTAAGGTTCTAGAAATTTCTTTTGTTGTGGTTCCTTAGCTTGGAAAGCTTGAGGGAATCTATTTTGAAGAAATTGGCTGATTATTAATCCTTGTTTGAGTGGAAGCTCTGAAGTTGGTATTATTTTCAAGAGACAACATAAATTGTGAAGTATGGATAAGATGAATGATTTAAGATTTGATCATATGATTTCATGTAATATGAAATTGATCTATAGCTCTTTTTTGATAGTATATGATAACCCTCATGCATGGTGGTTTTCTCACATTTTGTGGCCATATGTAGTTGAGTATTTAGTTTGGTGTCTGTGTTAGGCTCCCTGGTCATATGGAGAAAATTGTGTTATTATGAATATGGTTTTATGCACCTATTTTGGGTGCTTAGTTTTAGTCTCTAGCATTGGAAGGCATTGTTTCAATAACCCCAATTGCATGTAGGCTATGAAGTTGATCATTGGATGATTTGATTTTTTTTGGAATAACCTACCTCCTCTATTTGCTTGTAGATGATGGTGATTTTTGAGTTGGCCTACAAATGGGCTTGAAGTTCTTGGAGTTCATCTTCCTTTGGTTGATTCTACTCACATGACTTAGTTTCATGTTGGTTGGATATGAGGGTTTTGTGGACTCTCTATCATAAATCTACGGTTATGCATATTCATGATATTCCACTGTTTTGGTCAGACTTATGGGTCTTCAAGATGATAAGTGGATATGGATTTGCATGTGTGTTAGTTAACATGATGATTTAATAGTTTTTACATAGTTAATCAAAGCGTGGTTTTGTAGATCTGTAGATGAACTATCTTTCAAATTATTCTCTTGGGTTATCTAGATGTAAGATAGTTGTTGTTTTGTATGTATGATAAATACATGGTATGAAGATGCTGGCAACTTTCTTATTGAGGAAATGTTGATAAATCATTTACCGAATTGGTGTTTTGATGGTGGTTGTGAAGTTGTATTTCCTCTATAAGTGTGGTGATTTACTGAATTGCTTCTAGACAACCTATTTCCTCTAAAGATTTAACAACTATTTTTTTTTTTAAAGTTGTGGTTTGTAGATCTATGGAAAGATTGTGTTTAGACTCTTAGATTTTTTTGGAAGAAAATAATTGAAGATTTATTTGTAGATTTATAGGAATGCTTGATTGGTTCCTTGACTATGGTACTCAACTGTGGATTTGTTTGGAAAATCGGATTTGTTGGTGATTTGGTGTTTGAGTCTTGAAAATATACATGATATCTTCTTTGATATCTCAATTTTTCATGTCACTAATGTGATGATGGGTTTGCATGTTTCAATGGTTGATATCTATGGGTCATGTAGTTGTATGGGCTGATCACCCATTTGGTTGTAGTGGTATGAATCGTGTGTGGACTATCTATATCCACAAGATTGATTCAATGTTGATAGAGAATTCATTAGTTGACCTTGTTTGTGGCCACTTGTATATTGGTATGTGTTTTATTGGAATGAGATGATGGATGTTAAGTTCCTAGATAGTCAACTAATGCTCAGTCAACTTGGTGCTATATACACAATTCAGAGGAGTTCCTAGTTAAATAGTTCACTAAACCTTCACAAAGACTTCATTTAATTATCAACTAGGGCTTCATAAGCTTTTCATGATGTTGACACTGTATGTGCATTCATGGACTCTATACAACCTATATCAGTGAATATAGGTGGTTTAAACATATATAAGAAAAAAAAAAGGTTAAAAAGTAAATAAAGCGTTAACTTGAAAAAGTGTTAACTATTAAACCTAAACTCTGCAATTCACTAACACTATTGACTCTTACTTCTAACTACTTGACCTCTTTGAAGAATGACTCAAGGAAAAATTATAGAGCATAATTCATGATACAAGATATTATTCATAATATTCTAATCTAATAAAAAAAATTAAGGTGGGTGAATAGTACCTCGAGTGGCCCTTGCTTGATTTGTTGTACGCATAGGAGAAATCAAATATGTGCTACTTGAATTAACTAATCATAACAGTAAAGTGGAACATATTTATTGCATATAACCAAACTCTCAACATGACAATAATCTTCACAAATCTCTCATTCATGAGTGTGTATCCCTTACAACTAAATAAAAAAAACCTAACAATAAAGTATTGTTTGTGAAACAAAACTAGAACTATCAAAACATATATCTTCTAACTAGATCTGCTCCTCAACCACCTATCTAATTATATAGGCTCGGGAGGAGTTTTATTTTCATAAGGACTAAAAATAGAAATAAAATGTAGATGTCCACTATCCTTCAAAATAGAGAGAGACAAAGTCTTTGCAATTGAAACTATAATTGAAAAGGATAGAAGAAGACAAATAGGATTGCCACTTTGCCCTAACGGTTTGACAAAGACACACTCTATGAGAATAGTCACATTGGCTTCCTTATCAATATAGACTTCTTCATCATCCTTTCATCTTATTGGATGATCTTATGACTCACTATTGACCACTTCAATGGATTCCTTCATTATTTCTTGGAACTATCACGTTCTCAACATTCCAGACCTTTTCCTTGGAATATGCCTCGAATCCTTTAGCTGCGGGCTACAGTTCTTTTGGCTACAAGAGATTAGTTTCATCTAAATTATACACATCATTAATCAACCATGAATTAACACAAAATAATATTGAATTTCATAAAAAATCACACATTTATCCATGCAAACATCATCATATCATAATCATATTTCCACATGGTAAAGTCTAGTTTAGGATGGATAAAAGACATGAAAGATATATAAGGTTCATAATTGTATGTGAGATAGGAAGCTTCAAATGTTAAAATACATAAAATAAACAGAAGAAAACTAGCTATTTCCTTGGCCCATCAATGATCATTAAACTATTTTCTAGATTTATTCTAATTGGTAATTGCCAAATGCATATTAAAAATATCTACACCAAGAATCAAATTTATTTGATTATTGTGTTACTAAATATGTTGGTGATTTCATTTATAGGAAATCTACCATAGGTTATGTCTTCAAAATAAATGGTCTAGGTGCTCTTATATGGATGATGTAATACTTTTAAGAAAACTATCTTATATGGTTTTTTAATCAAAGCCCAAAATACAAAAATAGCTCTTGAAGAATCAATGTGGCATTGAAGATTTATGGAAGAGATTCAATTGGATACTTGTAAAAGTACCACATTTTATTCTTGTAGGGGAATACACATGCTTTGCAACTTTCAAATTTTCCAAAGTTTTTTGAGGTTTTGGTTATAGGGCTGACTAGTGGAGGGACCCAGTGGGCTCCCCCACCCACTATAGTTGCTTATGTGGCAATAAAAGATGGAGCTAAGTCTACTTACATGACAAGGAGATAGATGGTGTGAAAGAGAATAAGTCCTCATCATCCTTTGAGGCCTTTTCTCAAGATGTTGAAAAGTCCCTTGCCTCCCCTCCCTTTGGTCTAGACTCATTTTTTTTAGAGGAAGATTCAATATCCTATGTGGATAAGTTGGTTGGTGAAAGATCTCCAAATATGGTGAAACATAGGGTTTTCAATCCTTCAAAGGTTTCCTATTCAGTGGATGATTCAATGCAAGGGGTTCACCAACTCAATATGTCATGCACTTGGCATAAAAACTAAAAATATCACTCTTTATCAAATGCTTTCAAGGATTTCAAACACCTAAATAGACTCAAATGACTTTTAAGGCTTCAATAAACTCCAGAGAGGCTTTACACAATCTAATCTCAACCCAAAAAACTCAACTTAGATGCCAAGAACTCAAAGTTCCTTCAATTAATGGATTTTCACAAGTATGCTACCTCATTCTAGTAGATCTTCCATTTAGGAAATCCCTAAATTGTTGGAATTGTTGCCTCAATCTCACAGGCTGAAACCTTTGAGAAAGCATGGTCGCTGTGAGTAATGAGATGTTTGGCTGATCTACTAGTTGATCCTAAACTGTCATTGTGACCTCCTAAATGTCTTGGCGATCGACATAACTTGAACCTTCGACATAACCTGGGACAATCAGAATGATTTTTCGGTGATGGTAGAAAGTCTGGTTCATATCGGCGCGACCCTTGGTCTATCTGACTGATGTTGCAATCGGTGTGACTTGCCTCTGTCAAAATGAGTCTTAGCACCGGGAGAAGTCTTGCCGATGGAACTGTCCTATTGATAGTCATTGTGACTCTGGCTGATGGTGTTTGGTTAGAGAGAATCTTGGCGAGGGATGTAATCAGTGTGACTTACTCCTATCAGAATGTGTCTTAGTGATAAGAGATGTCTCACCGACAACTATACATTCAGAGTCATTGGGATAACATAAGGCTTTGGTATGAAGTCTTGGTGATAGGTGTTTGTCTCACCGATGCTGTGGGATGTGTTCGGTATGACTCCTGGTGAAAGGTGGTCTAGGGGTAACATGGAGGCTTCGGTATGAAGTCTTAGCGATGAACGAAGTCTCGTCAAAAGTAGGACATTTCAATGTGACTTTGGAACCTTGGTATGATCTCCTGGCGAGTAGCGATAGTCTCACCGAAGGGAATACTGGTGTCTACGTGACTTGTGGACTTCGGTATGATCTCTTGCCGAATGACGATAGTCTCGTCGAAGGGAAAGCTGATATCTATGTGACTTGTGAACTTCGGTATGATGTCTTGGAAAATAGCGATAGTCCCGCCAATGGGATTGCCGAGGTCGATGTAGCTTGTGAACTTAGTGTAACGTCTTGCCGATAGTGAAGACTCTTGGCGATAATGACGATCTGGCTTTATGGCATCAGGGAGACATGGTTAGTGTCTCACCAACATGCAAATACGTTTTGAATGCCTTTGACTGAGTGATGATTGTCCTATGTGGTGTGACTTGGACCTATCAGAGAGGGCAGAATGTGAATCGTTTGCTGTTGTGATTTGGAAGTTGGAAATGAACCGATTCATAAAGGCAGTGAAGAACAAATGGATAGATGTATGCATTGGATGTTCTAAAAAAAGAAGAGTGAAAGTAGGAGAGCATTACTGTGAGGGTTGAGAGGCTGGTTGGATGGCTGAGGCCTTGAGGCCGAAACAGAGGAAGGTAGAGGCAGGGTTATGCTACTGAATTCTCTCCTGATCAAGGATTGAATGCCATGGTTGATCTCTCATGTTGATCTATACTGTATACTGTGTGGGAGTATTGCAACAATACGAAGATTGTTTGGTTTGAGAGGTTGATCAGGAAATGTACAGAGAGAGAGTTTGCTACCAGGTTGTATCCAAAATGAACAAGATGTAATCTCTGAAAAGGCTAAGAGCCTGAAACTGTATTGTAACCTTTTGTTGTTGAATAATACAATGGCTCAATCTTTAGAGTGGGGTTTTTTACTCGAAAGGGTTTTCCCCATATAAATCTTTGTGTTCTGGTTTTCTGTCTTATCTTTCATCTATGTTGGTTCTACTTCTAGAATCTATTATTGCATGATGTTGAATTTACATGTGCTTCTCTCAGAAGGATTAATGTGGGAAATGAACTGTGTCTGTTTCCACTTTAGGACATAGTTGTACGTGTCTTTGAGACAATCTAATCGAAATTGAAGTTACCGAAGGCACCACTGTTCTTAGAGATTTCTCTGAGATGCCCTATATTTCCCTTACAAGTGGTATCAGAGCCTTCTTTTGGTTGTTGGTTCTGGGTATTTCTCCTATGAAGATTTCTCAGTTTGTTATGCTGGAGGAAATCTGGAGGAATCATTTGATTCATTGATCCTTTGGTGAGTGGAAGTCTTGTCATATTCAGAGACAACACACAACTTGAAGGATGGTTGAGATAGAAAAAGGGAGTTGATCATGTTGTTTTGGTATGATATGTGTCTCCTGATTGGTAGCAGTATAACCTTGGTGTATGAGGTGGATTTCTTTTCTCCATGGCTGTGTAGCAGTAAAGATTTCATATTGGGTGTCTATGAGTGAGGCTCGTTGATGATATGGAGAAGCCTAAGTTGTTTCTCAGCCATGGAAGAGAGTGCTTGTGCTAGGTGGTGTTTCCTGATGTTGGAAGGCATTGTTTGTTGTTAACCTTGAATACATGAAGGCTATTGGAGTTAATCATTAGATGATTTTCAAGCCTTTGAAATAGCCTTTCTCTTCTTCTTGGATGCGTGTACATTTTGGTGGTTTTAGAATTGGCCTGAAAGGGGTCTAGTTTTTCCTGAACTGTAGTTTTATTTTTAAGGATGTTTTGTACTTGCATGGCTCTGTGGTTTTGCAGGTTTTACATTGTTAAGAAAAACTTGTGGTTATGTGGAGTTGTTGTTAAGCTATTTTCTAGACCCTGGCTTTTGGGGTGTTGCTAGATGAGATAGTTGCAGTTCTGCGTGAATGCTTTGTGCATGGGAGTGTTGGTACATGATTTGTCACTCAAAATTCTTGTGGTGGTGCTTGTGAGTTCCTTGATTATGGTGCTCATTGTGGACATGATTGGAAAATCAGGTTTGGCGTGATCTGGTGTTGAGTCATGTTGTCTACGTGGTTATTCTCTTTGAAATCTCAATGTTGCAGTTTCCAATGCGATGACGGGTTTGCATGTTCGATGCTTGTGATCTACGAGTTATGTGGTTGGTGGATTAGCTACCCATTGGCTACAGTGAGATAACTTGGATGTGGACTGTCTTTATCCACGAGGTTGATTCTTTTCATGTGCAAACTTGTTAGCTGGCCTTGTCTGTGGTCACTTGTGCATTGGTGTGATTGCTTTGAGATGAGAGGATAGATATTGTTGAGTACCTGAATAGTCGGTTATGGGAACCTGAAGCAAGTGGTCATGATGCTTGGAGAGCTCGGATGTCACGTTTTAGTGGGAGCTTTAACAATATCTGAGGGTTCATCACATGGTGGTGAATGGTATTCTTTAGTGTTGCAGATGTTTCAATGGGGAGCTTTTAGATCCTGTTGTTGCATAAGGGTTCTTTCTCATTTGCATGGACATTATTTGAAGATGTGCAACATCTTGGATCCATGGAGGATGCTTGGAGTCTTTGGCTGAGGTGTTGGTGGTGCTTGACAGGTGATGTTGGTTTTGAGTTTGTTTGCTTTATGTCATGGTATATTCTTGGTTGTGCACTGGAATTTTGGCATTGTGCATTGTAATTGAGACCATGGTGAAGTCACTTGAAGCATGGTATCTCCTAAGGGGATATATAGATCATGGTGTCATGATAAGTTCTTGGTTCAGATGATTGGAGCTTTGACAGTGGTCTGGTAATTCTTTGTGTATTGGGTGCTTTGATTATTTGCTTGATACTTCATGATATTGCAGTAATGCAGTTGAAATTTAGCATGAGATGATCGATTGCTAGTACTCATGGATACATAAAGAATAAGGTGAGGTTATTTTTCTCTTATGAGAGAAGTGTTGTTGATTGTTACTCTTGATGAAGTTTTTAGCAGAGAGTCCGAGAAGCCTACACCTTGGTTGAACGTGAGTTCAATAAGAGACCTATGAGGAGATTGCTCTTGGATTAGTCATGATGAATTATATATCTTGAAGGAGTATTCTCGTTCCCACTCTTGGTCTACTTGGCAGTTTATTTGAGAGGTATTTGGCCCATTATATTTTTCAGATGTGTTTTATATTCACTTTCATGATATGGATCTTGAATTGTTGTTTAATGGTTTTGGAGGATTCATAGTGGAAGATGTACATTTTGTTTCATCTCCTTGAGCTTTTGTGTCATGTTATTTACTGATGAGAATTGGTAGGAGATGATGTATGGGCCGATTTCCTAAAATAGGAAATGAAGTAGCTTGATCTTCTTTGAGAGGCTTACATCCATGTTGATTACATGATATTAGAAGTTGGTTTGATCTTGGTGATTGAACGGTTGGATGTTGTTTGGGATTTTATTTTGGGATGTGAAGGAGATCATTCTTGACACAACTAGCTATTAGAAGTGTATGTAGGAGGATGTTCTACATGGATGTGATGTGCAGAGTTTCTCTCTTTGATCTTGGTTTTCGTCCTGGATGTTTGTTTTCACATTACATTGGTTTGAGGTTTGGTTGGAGCTATAGTGATCACTTGCTTGTGGTCATTTTTTTTCACTCATGTTCATGGGTGATGACATGGAGGTTCTTATTTCCTTTTTCCTTTGTTGAGTGTGGAGATCTTGGGAGAATTGGGAAGACTTGTGGTGAGAGAAATGTTTCTTGTAACAATTTGTTGTAGGTTGTGCATATCATTGTGGATATTTCCTTGGTACTACATGGTTACATTTTCTATGTGTTGTTATTGGTAGACTTGTGATGCCTTTTATCTTTTAGATTTGGATTACTCAGGCAGTGGGAGTTCTTGTTTTGTTTTGTCTTTTTTGACTGGTTGGCACTTGGAGCTTGTATTTGCTAATTAATAGGTTGGTTTTGGAGCGGCATGAGTTTACTAATGGTTGATACCTTTGAGGTATGTGGGATTGGATGGAATATCAAAAGCTATGGGTGCTATTTTCAGTCATGTGGATTTATTAGTTGGATGGAAGTAGTCAATCTGATTGTTGTTCTAGTTGGTGTCTTTTATCTTGTTTCTAGAGAATGACTTCACGGTTGTGTTCTATTTGAGGCTTTGAAGTTGATAGTGCTTCTGTATAGCGTTTGAGCATAGTGAAGTGGTAGCAGTATCTTGTTGATGATATCACCAGGATCTTTTTCTTGTGTTCATTAGACTGGTGCTTATTCACCTTGGTGTGTTCTTTCTTCCATAGTTGGCATATTGGAGGATGACAGGGATTGTTGCCTGAATGGTGGACATCTTGGATGTTGGTGCAAAAGTTTTGATGGAGCATGAGAGCATGTTTTTTATATCTATCTAGTTTGTTGGAAGGCTGTGATTGGTTGCTTTTAGTTTTTTTGTTGGAAAGTGAGTTGCTGATGGATGCCTGGTCTTTGTTGCAGATTGTCTAGTAGACTGTTATCTATGAAATCATGTTGATTGGTGTCTTGAGTATTGTGGGGTCTGAACTGGTGGAGCTAGTATGATCTTAGTTTCTGGTTGCTTTGGAGGTTCCTGTGTGATCTTCATCAAGTGGGAGATTGTTGGAATTTCTGCCTCAATCTCACAGGCTGAAACCTCTGAGAAAGCATGGTCGCTGTGAGTAATGAGATGTTTGGCCGATCTACTAGTTGATCCTAAACTATCGCTGTGACCTCCTAAATGTCTTGGCGATCGACATAACTTGAACCTTCGACGTAACCTGGGACATTCAGAATGATTTTTCAGTGATGGTAGAAAGTCTGGTTCATATCGGCGTGACCCTTGGTCTATCTGACCGATGTTGCAATCGGTGTGACTTGCCTCTGTCAAAATGAGTCTTAGCGTCGGGAGAAGTCTTGCCGATGGAACTATCCTGTTGATAGTCGTTGTGACTCTGGCCGATGGTGTTTGGTCAGAGAGACTCTTGGTGAGGGATGTAATTGGTGTGACTTGCTCCTATTAGAATGTGTCTTAGCGATAAGAGATGTCTCACCGATAGCTATACATTCAGAGTCATAGGGATAACATAAGGCTTCGGTATGAAGTCTTGGTGACAGGTGTTTGTCTCACCGATGCTGTGGGATGTGTTCGGTATGACTCTTGGCGAAAGGTGGTCTTGGGGTAACATGGAGGCTTCGGTATGAAGTCTTAGTGATGAACGAAGTCTCACCAACAGTAGGACATTTCGATGTGACTTTGGAACCTTAGTATGATCTCCTGGAGAGTAGTGATAGTCTCACCAAAGGGAATACTAGTGTCTATGTGACTTGTGGACTTCGGTATGATCTCTTGCTGAATGGCGATAGTCTCACCAAAGGGAAAGCTAATATCTATGGGACTTGTGAACTTCAGTATGATGTATTGGCGAATAGCGATAGTCTCGCCGATGGGATTGCTGAGGTCGATGCAGCTTGTGAACTCGGTGTAACGTCTTGCCGATAGTGAAGACTCTTGGCAATAATGAAAATATGGCTTTGTGGCATCGGGGAGACACAGTTAGTGTCTCACCGACATGAGAATACATTTTGAACGCCTTTGACCGAGTGATGACTATCCTACATGGTGTGACTTGGACCTATTAGAGAGGGTAGAATGTGAATTGTTTGCTGTTGTGATCTTGCAGTTGGAAACGAACCGATTCACAGAGGTAGTGAAGAAAAAATGGATAGATGTATGCATTGGATGTTCTGAAAAAAGAAGAGTGAAAGCAAGAGAGCGTTACTATGAGGGCTGAGAGGCTGGCTAGATGGCCGAGGCCTTGAGGCTGAAACAAAGGAAGGTAGAGGAAGGGTTATGCTACCAAATTATCTCCTGATCAAGGATTGAATGCCATGGTTGATCTCTCATGTTGATTTGTACTATATACTGTGTGGGAGTATTGCAACAATACGAAGATTTTTTGGTTTGAGAGGTTGATCAGGAAATGTACAGAGGGAGAGTTTTCTACCAGGTTGTATCCAAAATGAACAAGATGTAATCTTTGAAAAGGATAAGAGCCTGAAATTGTATTGTAACCTTTTGTTGCTGAATAGTACAATGGCTCAATCTTTGGAGTTTGGGGTTTTTTACTCGAAAGGGTTTTCCCCATGTAAATCTTTGTGTTATGCTTTTCTGTCTTATCTTTCATTTGTGTTGGTTCTGCTTCTAGAATATGTTATGTTGAATTTACATGTGCTTCTCTCAGAAGGATTAAGGGAAATGAACTGCGTCTGTTTCTACTTTAGGACATAGTTGTATGTGTCTTTGAGACAATCTAATAGAAATTGAAGTTACTGAAGGCACCACTGTTCTTGGAGATTTCTCTAAGATGCCCTATATTTCCCTTACATAAATAACTTTTGATAGAGAGAAGATAAAAAGACTATAAAACAAGTTTCAAACACCAATTATTGGGTTACAACACATATCCAAAATTTGGAATAGGTTCCTTTGTAAGGTTTGCTCCAAAAATGTGGTTTTCATGCCCATCCTAGACCTTATTAGGTTTGTGCCAACAAGGATTTATTGGTTCTATGAATTACAAACACAAAAAATATTTTAAAATGGCTCAAACACATCTAATTAGACTTGCATATGCTTATTCCACCATTTTCCATGCTTTTCCTAAAGGATTTTAACAAACCCTAGCCTCGAACCCCCAAATTTCTTGAAAAGACTATGTCAATCACCTAGGGCATCAAGAAATTCCACTTGAATCTACTCCAAAATTCTTGAAACCAAAAGGAAATCATTCATTACCTTAAAATAGATTTCCATGCAAGTTTTTAGCAAATTTAAATGGAAGAAATGAAAGATATTGAATTTTTATTGCTTGTTGCCCCCTTAAAATCTGAATCTACCCGCTTGGAGTAAAATTGTCATAACTTGAGAAAATTTTAACCAATCAACATGAGACCAACACCATTTGAAATTATATTTGAGGTAATTTAACATCCAATAATTTTTTCACTATTATCTTCCTTTACCAATCCATACAAGGCATAGAAACAAAAGAAAACGTTTAAAAATTATAGAATTTCATGGTGATATTGTTATTTTTCATTCAAATTATCAACCACCTGCTTATACAATGATGGAATGAGGCATATATAGCCTTTACGGACCATATGAGTTCAGTTGCAACCAACTGTAGGACTTATGACCTTTCATCTTCCAGTATATTGCATTTTTGCAATTTTGACAAGTTTACACATGACAACTTTTACAAAAATTACAACTTTTGCAGGATTAACCCAAATTAATCCCAACCATGCCTAATACATTTGAATGGTCTAAATATACCTTATTGAACACAAAAGATTCAAAAATAACTAAATCCTAGCATTTTACCAAGTACACAAAAAATGACCATTTTGGAAAAATTGACTCAACAAGGTGCTCGTGCACCGATGGAAGATCTTGATGTTTCTTGATGATATTATGAAAGAGAAGATTACTGGTCTTCAACTCTCTCTTTTAGGTAAATTTATTGCTTTCAAAACTAACATAGATCAAGGAAATGGGAAAAAACTACTTGGAAACTAAAAGGGAGTGTCAACATAAGTGCAATGAAAAATGGTTTATTTCTATTTAGCTTCATGACTCACAAAGATTTGATAAAGGTGCTAATTGGGGGTGTGTGGGAATTTCATAAGAATTTCAAGAACTACTTATCCTTATACAAATTGAAGCCTAGTTTTGATCCTTTGATGGATCTTGGTTCAATAGCCCTTACTTGGATAAGGCTTTCAAGGCTTTCTTTGAAGTTTTTGAATCATAAAATCTTCCAAGGTATTGCCAACTCTTTTGGTCATTTTTTGGTGGTAGATAAAGTAACACAATAAAATTATACATTGATATTTTTTAGGATTTGTGTCAATGTTGTTGTGAATATGGTCTTACCCTCTACTATCTCATTGAGATCAAGGTCTAGCGTATGGAACCAGATAATATAATATGAAAATATTGGTATTTTTTTCTATGTTTGTAGGAAGTTTTGTCACCTAAGTGATTCCTACAAGAAACTATTACTAGGAAAAACAAAACAACATCTATTCAACATAATCATATTGTGATCGTTAAGCTCTTAGACATAGAAAAGGTTAGTTATAACAATGGGGATAAGGAGAAGGAAAATCCTCAATATACTCAATAAAGAAGGAAAGAGAGGAACCAAAGGAAGGAGAAGTGAAGGGATTTAATAAGAATAAAGAAAATATTCACCAAACAAATTCTCTCAAGTGGAAGTTGTTTTACCTGAGAAAGGTAAAATGTTCAAAAATAGTGTCTAGAATGGTGTAATTGATTCTAGTAAAAAGAATGAAAAGATTGACCCTAGGGATTCTAACCTGGTTAAAAGAAATATAATCAAGGAAATTATTTTAATTTCTTCCTCTCCAAATTGTAATGAGGGTCTTGAAGAGGGAGAAATTGATACAGACCTAAATGAAGCTCAAAAAGTTAAAGAGGATAAGATAATTAAATCAAAGGTTGAGGAATGTCTTAGCTTTCCTAGGGGTCACAAGAAAGCTATGTATAAATCCCTTGTGTTGTTGGGGTTTGGAGTTAATTATTCTCTAACTCCTCCTATGAAGTCCTTTGATGGAGAGTTGGATAAGGATTGGACTCAAGTTAATGGGAAACTAAAAAAGAAAAAGAAAAACATATGTTGGAGGAAAAAAAAAGTAAGGGAGACCTTCTCAAAGGGAAAATTGATGCAGAGCTAGGAGGATTCAATAACATATCTCACAAACCTTCAACAATGATTCAAAGCAATCTTTGTATAACACATGCTATTAGCCATTCTATATCACATTGGAAACATAACTATGACAACCCACAATTTAATGCAACCAACAATAATTAATAACTTCAACAAAAAAAATAATTAAGACAATCTCTTTGGTGAGATTGAAGAAAAAATAGTTATAGACCTTTGCTCCAATTTTTATGAAGATCCAACGGTGGAAAAAAAAGTTATTACATGTTTTCAAAACTGCAAACCCTAGGTAGGGTTTAGACCTGCCCTCACAAAAATGGTCATAACTTATTCAAATATTAAGGAAATTTTATGATACTTGAAGTAAATGAAAGTAGATTCACATTGAAACAAAATCCAATTGGTTTTAGATCCAAAATATAGAGTTTACAATCCATACCATCACATTTTTCAGACTGTAAATTCTGCACAATATTGTTAGAATAGGGCAATCTCACCAAAATAGTCATATCTCTTGCATAACTCAATAAAATTAAATGAGACAAAAATAATTGGAAACTAGAAATAGAGATATTTCCATCCATATATGATAATTCATTATTTGTGTCCATACCAAGCCATACAAAACACAACTTCAGCCTGAAAACAATGTAAAAATCAGAAAATGCACACAAAATTTGAGGTTGCCATTCATCAAACTTCAAAAATAGTGTCTCCAACCAAAAATTCGAGTTTTGGTGGGTGTATTTATACATTTACAACCAAAAAAAACTATTTTAAACCACCTTTTGATTATTTTGTTGACAAAACACCTTAATGACACTTCATCTACCTAATTTTGCACTTTTGACAATTTTTACAATATGGAATAACTTTAAAAATTATTTGACAAATGACTTAAAATATGAATTCCTAAGACTTAAAAACCTCTAAAATGGTTTTATAAAACTTATTATAAGACCCAATACAAAAAATAAAGCAACTATTTACAAATGGCCTTATGGAGGTAAGAAATCAAACAAGTGCTCCTGCACCAAACTCCCGGGGGGAAAAGAATTCAAGCCCCTTTGAATTGTCTTCTTCCTGATCTTCCAATTTATTTGCACTTTTTCCTTTGTATTTTCAACCTTCTTGTGTTATTAAATATGTTTCACCTTAACCTGCAATTTGTTTCTTGTCCAAAAGATTAGCACAATAAAGAAATGAAATATGGCTTCTACCACAATACCTCCATCTTTCTTCAACTCTCTATAGGTTTCCAAAAGAAATTCATCCTTGATAATTTCTTCTTCAAATATTGACACCAACTCAATATCTTCTCCCTCTAAAATCAGGTTCTTCTTCTCAGCTTCTTCTTCATCTTCATGCTCAGGAACATCTTTGTCTTCATCTAGGAATTCTTCATGTGCATCTTCATATGTTTCTTCTTCCTCTTTTGACATCTTCTTGTGTATTATTCTTTTCAAAATATTCTTTATAGGCCAAACCATCTTCATTTTCAATTTAAAATTCCAACTTGTCTCTTGTTTCATCATTTTTTCTATCTTCATCATAGATTCTTGGAACTCTTCTTCAAACCTCTTCGACTCTTTCTTCAACTCAACAATCTCTTTGTCCATCTTCTATTTCTTTTTCCTCTTATTTCTTTCCTCCTTAGCTTGCAAATGCCTTCTCAAATTCTCCATATTTCAGCAAGCCTCTCTTTTCTCACAACTTCCAACTTTACTCAACTTTCTCTCTGTCTTCTCATGGCAGCAACCAGGTGCTTTCTGACTTGCAACCAACCAAACCACAAACCACAAAACCAAATAAAAAATCACCAGCCCAAATCTTTCCCGAGCTTTGATACCAATTTGATGCAAAGCTAGGAGGATTCAAAAACATATCTCACAAACCTTCAACAATAATTAAAAGAAATATTTTTATAACACATGCTATTAGGCATTCTATATCACATTGGAAACATAACTATGGCAGCCCACAATTTAATGCAAAAAACAGTTATTAATAACTTCCACAAAAAAAATAATTAAGCCAATTTATTTGGTAAGATTGAATAAAACATAGTTATATACCTTTCCTCCAATTTTTATGAAGATCCAAAGGTGGAAAAGAAAATTATTACATTTTTCCCAAAACTGCAAACCCTAGGTAGGGTTTAGACCCGCCCTCACAAAAATCATCATAACTTATTCAAATATTAAGGAAATTTGATGACACTTGAAGAAAATGAAATTATATTCACATGGAAACAAAATCCAATTGGTTTTAGAGAGTAACATTACCCATTTCACTAACCTCCCAACAAGGTTAGTATTGGAGAACAAATGCTTTAGAAGGACACTTTTTACAATGACATGTGTTTCAACATGAAGAAGGTAGTGCCTTAGCTTCTACATAGTGAAGTAAGACATTGTTTCTCCATGGAAGAATATCGAGTTTCATAATAAACTTGTACATGACTAATGTAGTAGATCACTCTTTCTTTCTCGACGTTATCATACTTAGCAAGCAAAGCTGCCAAAGCATATGGTGATGTCGTGGGGTAAAGTAGAAAGGATCTATCCTGCATACCTGACATTAGTATAGAAGGATTGACCAAATAGGATTTGATTGACTCAAATGATTTTTGTCACTCTTCATCCCATATAAAGTGAACATCTTTCCTTAACAGGCAAGTGAAAAGAAGGGTACGATCAGCCAGTTGAGATATGAATCTTTGAATTTCCCGAATCTTCCCTTGTAAACTTTGCAACTTAGTAATATTCCTAGGTGGAGGCATGTTAACAATTATGTTGATCTTATTTGTGTTGACCTTGATTCCATGATGAGAGACTATGAATCCCAAAAGTTTTCCTACGTCTATGCTGAAGACACACTTAAGAGGATTAAGTCTCATCTTAATAAGTTGAAGCCTCTCAAAGATAAGACGAAGGTTCTTCACATAATCTTGATGGGTTATAGATTTTTCCAAGATATCATCAACATAATCTTCTAAAATCTTATTAATGAAATCATGAAATATTAGGGTCATTGCCCATTGGTAAGTAGCTCCTGCATTCTTTAACCCAAAGGGCATGACCACATAACAAAAAGTACCCCAAGGGTTAGTGAAGGTTGTCTTATACTGATCCTTCAGATTAATATGGATCTGATTGTAACCTGAGAAACCATTCATAAAAGATAACAAGGCATGGCCTATAGTCGAAACCAAAATCATATCTATATTAGGTAACAAAAAATCATCCTTAAGAGAAGCCTAGTTGAGATTACCAAAGTCAATAAAAGTATAGATACGGCCATCAAGCTTGCTAACATCGACAATATTCGAGATCTAAGGGGAATAGTCGATTGGATGGATAAAGCCTGCTTCTAGCAACTTCTCTATCTCAATCTTAACAAAAAACAAAACCTTGGGATTAATCTTTCAGATTTTCTGCTTAACCGGCTTGGCATCGAGACATAAGACAATATTGTGAACCACTATGGACTCATCTATATGAGGCATGTCCTCATATGTCCAAGAAAAGATATCGGGGTGAGAATGTAGGAGACTGGAATGTTCCTCTACTTCTTTTGAAGAAAGGAACTTCCTAATCTTAATCACCTTTTCAGAAGACTTAGGATCCATAGAGATTTTATTAGTGTCCCCTTTGAGGAGGGAACTATGATCTTGAGGATGTGTTATCAGGACACTATATTGAACATTAGATAGAGGGTCCTCCTCATCAACATTCAAAATAGATTCTCCAAAATATGCCCATTCATTTAGGTGATATGAAAATCGTCTTTTATGATGGAAAGGAGGCAAAGGGGAGTAGGCATCTAATAATTCCTTATGTGCTTCATCTAAGGAGAAGACATCTAGAGGGACCTTCTCATCCTACACCCATTCCTCTATTAGTTTAGGATGGACCATACTAAGTGGTTCAATCGAAACCATGTTAACGATCTACCAAGGCTTTTTCTTAGATTGTTCAATAGAGCATCCCAAACCAAGATAATGCTTATGAGGCTCGAAATGGATAGGAACTTGGATTACTTTCTCAATATTTGCAAGGAATTTTCACCCATAGCCATATTGAGAAGTGAGTACATATCCAAAACCATAGCAATTTTGTAAAACTTCAGAAGGCGGTGGTTCCATGTAGAGAGATTCATTCCACCAGTGTAAATTGAACGCATCTACGAAAGTACAATTGTTTCCTTTACTCGATCCGTAAACATTAACCTCCTTTGCATAAGCATAATTATCCTCCTTAGTAGGGGAAGGACTGGTCTCCTAAATAGGATTATAGCCTTCCTCCTTGGCAGGAGCATCATTCACTTTTTCATCAGAGGAATTCGAGGTTATTGGAAGCTTTAGATGACTGGGATTCACTTTGTATTCCATAATGCAGAATTCAAAAAATTCCAAGGATCCCCAATCATCACCAAAGAAAACATTTGATTTAGGAGAAGTAGATGGAGAAGAATTAGGACTTTCTTGTTTAGGTGGTTCATCTTTAATGATGTTCACTTTGGGGAGAACCTCCACGGAGGGTATCACTGAGGAACACATCATATAATCAACAGTTAAAGATGGAATACAATTCTTAAGAGTGGAGACAATCAAATCCCAACGAACATCTACTAACTCATAAAGGTAAAAAAATTCTAGGTTGGCATGAATACAGGGTCTCCCCAAAAGAGGATTGTAAGGTAAAGGTCCAAGCATCACATAAACCAAAGTAGGTAGGGTACTGGGGCCTAGCTTCAAAGGTAGTATTATCGTGCCTAGAGCTTGGCAACCAACATTATCGAACCCATGAATGTACAAAGAAGAAGTAGCTAGAGAAGATGAATAAACTTTAATCTTAGGAAATAGATCAATGCCACAAACATTGAGAGATGAACCAATGTCAACAAGGGTATACCTAATGCCAATATTATTAACATTAATTATAATCATTAAGGGGTCTGCTTGTTTTTGCACATTCGAGGGCGGGAGTTCTTGAGGATGGAATGTAATATTGGACGAATTTACATGAATTTGAACCAACAGTGCATTAATATACGTAGGCCTAGTGGAGACATGCAAGAGGATCTTCTATAAGCCTTCCTGAAGAATTTCCTGATAAACCAGAGCAATCTGAAGCAAATTCCAAAGTGAGATCTTAGTTTGAGTAACATGAAGTTGCTTGACAAGATCATAATCACCTGGTGCTTTAGTCATAGGTTTAGGTACTAAAGGAAGAATTGGTTGGGAAGGTGGTAAGGAAGTAGGAACTTGATGATGACAAAAAAGGCGATGATGACCAATCCAACACAAAAATGACCAGACCCAAACAAGAAACCAACCCTTACAACACTATCCACACCATCTTTCTTAAACACAAACCTTGGTTGCTTGTAGCCCTCAAAATCTACCTTTTGGAGATATCTTTTGGAGAAGGCCTTACATAGCGTAACCAAACACCAAAAAAGACTCACCTCGGGGCCTAACACAACATATCAAAAGATTTCAAGAGGTTTCTTTGGAACAATATAAAGAAACAATAGATTGCCCCTATTTTTAGGCCACCAAATAGCCCTCTTTTACAAAGGAGGTACCCCCAAAACACTTGATTATCACCCAAACTCAAAATTACCTAATTTTGTTACAAAAAAATGAATTCCACCATCATTTCTTAGAGCCATGACCTTTAAGATGCTGCACTACAAAACCCTCACTTTTCATACAATTGCTAAGGGTTTACTGAAAATATTGTCTCTTGGGCTTATAAAACCCTACCAATACCTCCAACACTTCACAATTACCCTGCAAAAAATCAAACAATCCTTAAATAGATAGTTCATTCAACATTTTGATAAAACCCTACCTTGACACCCCATTTTCACTTGAAAAATACATTGTTCTACCCTAGGGTATCACCCCAAATCCAACAACTTGCTTTCTTATTTCTTCAAAACCATACGAACACCTAACCTACCATGTGACAAGTCATTCCACTGATCAACAGGCCATGACAGTTAGTGGAATGACCTAGGGCTTCATTTAACTTCTTTCAAACCCTTACTCTGTCCTTTTAGAGGTTGTCCTAGAAAATTAAGGGGATATCCCTCAAATCTTAATGAAAAACTCTCAAACTTGATTGAAATGAGAGCTAGTTCATGCCCCTACAAAATAAAAGGATTTTCAAGGAAAAACACAAACTATACGGGTCGTATAGTTCTAGAAAAGAATAGAAAAATAGTGAAAATGTAGAAATAAATGTGGTTATTGATAAGAAATCTTTAGTACAATCTTCTCCAACCCCTGTTCGAGCCTTTTAGAGGCTTTATATACATACTGAATTCAAATCTAACCAAAAAAATGTCTATAACTGACTTTTTAACTACTATGACCTTTCATCTCCTAGGAAAGCTGCATTTTTGCAATTTTTGCTTTGACAACTTTTTTACATTTTTTGCAACTTTTTCCCATTTGACACAAATGAATCACAAATTACCCAAATACATAGAGAATGGTCTCAATAAAACTTATTTATTGTAAATATACCTTATCTAATGCAAAAAAGACCCTAACACCTATACTTGACATATTGACCTCCTATTGTAAACTCCATTGCTTGGTGCTCCTGCACCATTCAACCCCCCTAAAAAAGACTCATGTCACATGAGTACTACCTTGTCACCTGCTCCATCTCAGTTCCACATAATTTCTAATCTATAAATCTTCTCCATTGGTTTAGACACTGAGTTCTTGTACCATACCCTGCACTCTTAACCTTGTTTGCATACGAATATGATTCCACCTTTGCAATCAAACCTAGTGATGGTATTCCATTTGCTCCTTGATCATAACAAAATGGTGTTTTTTCCTTCATACCTACAAAAAAACACTTACCAAAAGCTTCTTGACCTTCTAGCCGCTTTATCTCAGCTTCATGCTTGTATCTATCCTTAGTTCCTTGTTCACTCTGTCCTTTCATTAGACCCTTTGTATTATCAACATGTACCACTGTATTGTCCTTTTAATAGCCCACTATACCTGCAACTCCTGCTTTCCCTATGACCTTGCTTCCAATCAATGGACACACCATTGTTCCTATCAAGACATTATCATTCCAATTCACTGTCAACCTATCCTTCAAACTTGAATCAACCTTCTCACCTGCTATCCCAACATTCTTGTCTTCTTTCTCACCTTTTGAAAGTTCCTTCTTCCCAAACATGATTACCTTAGCCTCTTTACCCTTACCTTTTTCCTCTTCCACAAGTGGAGTCAAGGTAAATGTATTCCCATCCTTCTCTATGGTGTATGCATTTTCTCTCCCATCATATAATGCATGCTTGCCAATCTTCCTGGGCCTACCTAGAAGTAAGTGGCAACAATCCATGGGAAAAATATCACAAACTACCTTGTCCTTATAGCCTCCAATTTGAAATTCTACAATAGATTTTTCATTAACCAAAAGTGATTTCCCATCACTCAACCAAGAAACCTTATATGGAAACTCATGAGGAATCATTTACAAATTCATTTTACTAACCATTTCACTTGATACCATATTCTCAATAGAGCCTGAGTCAATGCCAATTTTGCATACCTTATTCTTGCACTTACATGTGGTTTTGAAGAGAGACTTTCTTTGCAATGGTTCCCTCTCCTTTTCTACCTTAAGTATGATCTTCCTCATCATCAATGTTTCACTAGTTTTAGGAGCACCAAGATAACTTGGAGAATTGGTACTTTCACACTCCTCTTCTTGTACTATTTGAGCCCTCCTTTAAGTCCTCCTTTCACCTCCACTTGATGAAGCACCTAGTTTTTTAGGGCATTTGAATGATGGATGCCCAAATTCATTACAATTATAGCACCTTCCTATAAAGACATTTGAACTTATTCCACCACTAAATCTACATCTAGAACCCCTAAAACCTCCTCTTGCTTCAACACCTTGCTCTTTACCTTTGTTTGCTTCTTCTTGTTCCTCATATGGCTGCTTTTATGTAGGGAATGATCCTCTCCCTCTTGTATCATTGCATCTACCTCTAATAGACTTATCTTGCCTTCTTTTCATCTTTTCTTCCACCCTAATATCCAATTGGAAACACTCTTCAATAGTCTTTGGGTTAGCAACAACCAATTCATCTTGTATATTGATTCTAAGGACACCTAGATACCTAGCCACCTTTTCAACTTCATCTTTATTTCTTCCTAACCTTATACTTAGTTTATAGAATTCATCAGTATAGGTCTTAAAATATAAATCATTTTGCTTCAAACCTTATAATCTCTTATACAATTGAAATTCATAGTCTTTAGGAAGAAATTTACCTTTAAGTTTTTCTACCATCTTGTCCCAAGAAACTATCCTTGACTTACCTTACTTTCTTCTTTCAGCTTGCTCATAGTCCCACCATATAAGTGCATGACCTTTGAGTTTTGTCTTTGCTACCTTCACCTTCCACTCATCAAAAATATCTTCACTCTCAAAGTGGTTGTCCATGGCTGCAATCCAATCAAGTAACTCTTCCTCATTAAAATTTCCACCATACAAAGGAAAATCAACCTTTACCTTATGTGAATCACCTTTGTCTCACTCTCTTCTTCATCTACATATTCATACTCTTCATCTTCTTCCTCATTTGATTCATTCTCAGCTTCATCTCTTCTCTTCTTTGTTTCTAAGGCAGCAAGCCTTGCAAACACAACATTATGAGACTCCAAAAGCTTGGCATGTTTCTCTTTCAACTCCTGCAACTCTCTAGCAGGACCAACATTCTTAGGAGGCATCTTTCCAAGTCTTGTCTCTTCAACTTCCAATTACTTTTCATCAAATCTGTAACTCTTCAATAAAAAATATCTAATCCCTATTGCTATGATACTACCTGATGAAAAAAAAGGTGGTGATGACCAATCCAACACAAAATGATTAGACCCAAACAAGAAACCATCCCTTACAACACTATCCACGCCACCTTTCTTAAACACACACCCTAGTTTCTTGTAGCCCTCAAAATATACCTCTTGGAGATATCTTTTGGAGAAGGCCATACAAATCCTAACCAAAACCAAATAAGACTCACCTTAGGGCCTAACACAACATATCAAAATATTTCAAGAGGTTTCTTTGGAACAATATAAAGAAACAATAGACTGCCCCTATTTTTAGGCCACCAAATAGCCCTCTTTTACAAAGGAGGAAACTGAATTGAAAGTACCTAATTGTGTTACAAAAAAATGAATTCCACCATCATTTCTCAGAGCCATGACCTTTAAGATGTACTAAAAAACCCTCACTTTTCATGCAATTACTAAGGGTTTACTGAAAATCTTGTCTCCTGAGCTTATCAAACCTGACCAATACCTCTAAAGCTTCACAATTACCCTGCACAAACTCTAACAACCCTTACATAGACAGTTCATTCAATATTTTGACAAAACCCTACCTTAACACCCTATTTGCACTTGAAAAATACACTGTTATGCCCTAGGGTATCACCCCAAAACCAACAACTTGCTTTCTTATTCCTTCAAAACCATATGAACATCTAACCTACCATGTGACAAGTCATTCCACTGAGAAACAGGCCATGATAGTAGGCAGAATGACCTAGGGCTTCATTTAACTTCTTTCAAACCCTTACTCTACCCTTTTAGAGGTTGTCCTAGAAAATTAAGATCTCCCTCAAATCTTAATGAAAAGCTCTCAAACTTGATTAAAATGAGATATAGTTCATGCCCCTATAGAATAAAATTATTTTTAAAGAAAAAAACAGACTATACGGGCTGCACAGTTCCAGAAAAGAACATACAAATAGTAAAAATGCAAAAATAAATGTAGTTGTTGATAAGAAATATTTAGTACAATATTCTCCAATCCCTGTTCGAGACTTTTAAAGGCTTTATATACATATTTCATTCAAATATAACCAAAAAAATGTCTATTATTGACTTTTAAACTACTATGACCTTTCATCTCCAAGGAAAGTTGCTTTTTTGCAATTTTTGCTTTGATAACTTTTTTACATTTTTTGTAACTTTTTCCCATTTGACACAAATGACTCACAAATTACCCAAATACATAGAGAATGGTCTCAATAGACCTTATTTATTATAAATAAACCTTATCTAATGTGAGAAAGACCCTAACACCTATACTTGACATATTGACCTCCTATTGTAAACTCCATTTGCTTGGTGCTCCTACACCACTTGAGTAGGTTGATATGTAGGAACAAAAGGTTATTGATCCATAATCTATTTGTTTCTTATTGTATTATATGCGTTCCCCATAGCATTGTAAGAAGTAGAGTTCTTAGCTTTTACGAACCTTGAATAGAAGCCTGATGAATCATCTCAATGATAAATCCCATAGACAAAATGATCCTTCCTTGATGGGTTTTCTATAAATCTCAAGTAAATGATGGGTTTCCAAGGGCTTGGAGGAGCCACAGAGACCACGAGAACATTTATGGACTCTTCAACTTGTAGAGAAAAAGTTTTCTCAAAATATTTATAGACAAGGGAAGATGCTTCTAGAAATCATCTAGAGCATCATCCAACATTTCTAAATATTCCCTAGAGAAATAATTATTGTAGACATGAAAACATTGTAAAAAATAGATCTGACATGGTTCATGTTGGGTTCACCAAAATGTGAGATAAGAGGGATTCACTGCACACAAGTCTGTTTGTTCTCAAGAGATTGTTAGGGAACAAAATGCCCTTATCCACCTCAACATAAGCCGAATGAAGAAATTGCAAAGGAAATGTATGCACGTTAACTTTAAGAGAAAACCACTTCATATCTCAAGAGACTGAAACTTCTAGATTTTTGCCTCTGACAGATGAGCTCTCCACCAAAGTATGGCAAAGTGGATTCAAAATTTCAGCGTGACGCACTGTCGTCCAAATGATGCATTGGCATCTTGAGCAACAGGGAGCTTAGGAACTTAGGCGGGAGAAATTAGGTTTCACTTCCTAGTTTAGATCTAGAGTCTACCAAACAACATAGTAAAAAAAAGAACAAAAACTATGAGGAAAGTAATATGAGAACTTGGAGAAAACTTACTAACAACTAAACATCTAAGTCTTCACTCAAAGCTATTAGAATGTTTCTTGCATTTTCTGTGTACTATGATATCATTTGAGATCCATTGACTGTCTGCAACACTTCATCCAGAGAAGGGAGTGGGTAGTTATCTTTTTTTGAAGCTCTATTCAAATTTCTGAAGTCGACGCATAGTCTAATCTCTCCGTTCTTCTTGCAGACTGGAACTAAGTTAGCCACCCATGTTGAATGACATACAAGGAAGATTATCCTTGTAGAAAGAAATTTATGGACTTCTTTAAAGATCAATGGTTCAATCAAGGCATTGACAGGGCACTGCTTCTGTTGAAATGGTTTAACTTCAGGCTTCAAAGGAATAGTATGAGTCATTACAGAGGCATCAAATGTCTTTAGGTCTTCATATCCCCAGGCTATTGTAGCAATATCTCTCTTCAATTCCCACAGTATGTCTTTTCTAATTACTTCAGGGTAGGCTTTTCCTATGTAGACATTCCTTTTAGGGCCAGAATCAACTAGGTTAAAAATTTCATATTCACTTCCTTTACCTTCAGCTGGGACCTTGTCTCGAGCCCTGGGGTCTAAATAAAAAATTCTTTCTAAGGCCACCATTCCCTTGGGAATGCTATTGCCTTTTAAATTGAGGACCTCTTATGTATCAAATTCTTTAGGGTTCCAATCTCCTTGGTCCCTGTTGGACTCATCAATGATCTACCTTTGGAAAAAAATTGAGCTTGCTAGGAAAGAAAGAATATGTCTATCATCATCAAAAGCTTGAAAGTTCCTGACATTATCAGGAACAACAAGGGTGGATATCAATTCCACTGAGAATTTCTTAAGCTTGGAGCCTTGCATGGGTTCTAGGGTACTTGCAACAACAACTAATGAATCGGCTACTTGATTTTCTTCTCTTGGAATTAAGCTAATTCCAAAAGCATCGAAGTCTTCAATTAGGTTCTATACCCGATTTCTATAGGCTGCCAACATTTTGTTGTGGCATGTGTATTGGCTGCATAGTTGCTTGATAACAATTTTTGAATCTCCTTTGACCACCAGGGCAGTGAGCTTCTTCTTATGTGCAAACATCAACCCTCGAGCTAGAGCTTCATATTCTGCTACGTTGTTAGTGCATCCAAATTGCAACCTATAAGAGGCAAAGAAAGTTTTCCCTTTCGGGTTGGTTAGTTCGATCCCAACACCACAACCTGTCTTGGACTTGGATATGTCAAACATGAGGGTCCATAGCTTATTATGAGTCGGGGTTGGTCCTTTTGAAGTTATTGTGGGTGTTTGGATAGAATGAGCCATAGGTAGGGCTACTTGATCTTTTGCATCAAATGTAGGGGGTAGGTGTTGAACAAGTTCCTTAGGTGTAATTTCTAATCCTTGCTCAGGTATCTTAGGTAATCCATGGCTATCTTGCTGGCAGTCACTTACCTCTTTGATTAATCTCTTAGGTTCTGGTATACTTGTGAGTGCATGAATGTTGAGCAAACCTTGAGGTTGTTCCACATGAGTATGTGGGTTAGGAAATGTGACTGAGGCCAGTTCAATTTGGGAAGAAACTTCTTTTGGAAGTATCCTATCCCTGGTTAACATTGTTGCTTCTTTGGCTTCAAATGAGAAGTGATCTGCAACGGCCTCAAAGTGACTTAAACTAGTTTCCCTAGCTTGGGAAACATGATTTAAAATGTCAATGCAAGGTTGGCAAGTCAATTCAGAATGATTTTGGTAATGCACCCTGCACCAGTTAGGGAGTAAAAGACTTTGCAGATCGGTTGCTAGTAAAAGTTCCCTGATTCTGTGAGCCATATCATTCGTGACTTGAGACAGTGTTTTCTTTAAGGTCTCCACCTCATTTGTGAGTTGAACTATCTTTTCACTTTTAACAGCCTTAGCAACAAGTGGCTGATCAACATGACTTGGGGTTCCAATTTGGTTATGATGACCATGGGGACCTTGAGGGACCTGTGGTTGTTGAGAAAGGTCACGAGTCCTATTAGCAAAGAATGGAACAGGAGGTTGAGTCTGCAACTCAGACATAGGTCCATAATGGGAAGGAGACATTCCTGGGATAGTATTGAACAAAGGCGTTGGGCTATGCATCTGATATCCCATTGAATGGAAACCTCCACCCAAGCTTCCTTGTTGAGAGCTGATTTGTTGTTGCAGCTTGATAACCAAATGATAAACTTTAGATAGGGAATCAATATCAGTTGGTTGATAAGTCCTTTGCAGGAACAAGCCAATCAAAGGATCTATAACTCTGAAGTATGCTTGAATGGCACTATTCTCATCAACTAGATAGGGATCTTGCAGTCTCCTATACATTCTTTGAAACCTGGTGTTAAATAAGGGCAAAGGTTCACTTGGCTCCTTCCTAATAGTAGCAAATTGGTGGAACAAAATGGCTGGATCCACATAGATTCTGAACTGATTGATGAAAGCATTCTCCAAATCTGTCCAGCTCAGAATAGAACGCTGAAGAATATTTAGATACCAGTTGTATGCCATATCCCCCAGGGAATAAGGAAACAACCTACAAACTACATCATGGTGAGCTATCTGAGCCCTGGTACAAACATCCTTAAGGGCTTGTATGTGTTCTTCAACACTCCTTGATTCACCATGAATGTACTTAGGCCATAATTTCTCAGGGTTCTTAGGCATATCATGAAAACCTCCAGGAATAATCCCTAATGGAGAGGGATTATTCTGAAAGAATGCCATTGGTGGTGGTGGTGGTGGTTGAGCCAGTTGTTGTATGGGTTGAACCAGTTGTAATGATAATTGAGATGGATTTGGTGGTGGATTGATAGGAATCCACTGGGGTACTGGTGAAAAGCCTGGTAGAGTGAGCAGAGCTGATAAGGGTGGAATGATGGTTGCCCTAGCCTTGTGTTTCTTGTGTCTTATTGGGGTCTTGAGTTCTATCAGAGGTGGTGGATTTTCAGTTGATCAAAGAACTCTATGGGACCTTTCTGGTGAGAAAAATCTAGTATTATCCAACTTGGTCTTTTGGGCCCTCCTTCTAGTGCCAGATCTGTTGATGGTCCAAATGATACAACAACATTTAAACAGAGTATTGCTATTCTGTTTCTCCTGAAAGAGAAAGATGATCACATGGATATCTTAGCTCCCAAGGTCCTTGTAGTTGGTTCTCAACTGTGCTGATTTCACTTAGTGATTGATGTGAACTATAATGTTCAAGGGGGCCTGCTGGTTTGAGCTTCTGGATTGTTCTAAGATCAAACATAAACTTAAACCTACTTTAAATAGGGTTTTAAAGAAACAACAAAAGATAAATCAAGGCTTTGGAACAAAAAAGAATGTTAATTCATCTATCTTAACCAGAATTGTTACCTTTCAAGGAACTTGTTAACTAAAATTGTAGAATAAAAATTAACTTGTGATTAGCACACAGTTTCATTCATTCACAGTGCTGATTTCAATAACAGATTGCAAGTTACTATTTAAACAAAATACCAAAATAAGATCTCATTCCTTGAAAAATTCTCAAATCAGATGATTAAGTCAAGATAAACATCATTCTCGAACACAACCTAAAGTAGATTTTGATTTGTTGCTTCTACTGTTAGTGAAATAGATAAGCAACATTTACAAAGTTGGCACAATCACCAGTGTACAAAAAATCTATGTCTCCAGACTGTTTCCATCTATACTAAGAGAACTTAAGAAATACATTATAGTCTATGCTGAATCTAACTCCTAACCGAGAAGACAAAAGAAACTCCCATCACAAAGAATCAGGATGTAGCTCTGTCTCCTCTACCCTTCAAAAAAATTCCTACTCTTGAAAATCTATATCTAGAACTATCTACTCTATTGTATTTCTAACTGTCTCTCCTTTTTTTGACTTCTGACTTCTAATTTTTCTAACCCCTTTACAAAGAGGCAAGAATGCCATAAATATAAAGTGTACCCAAAAGGAATGCATTGGCTTCTTGCCTTAGGGTTTTTACAAAATATCTGCTTCCAGGAGGGTCGGCTTTCAGATCTTTCTAAAGAGAGTTAATGCTACTCTTGATTGCATCCTCCGTGTCCTTATCGGTGAAAGATTATCCCAGGGATGATCTTAAATATTTTGTAGCTATAACATTTAATTCAAGCCTCCGTGTCCACCTTTGAACTCCATCGGGGCCGCCTTGAATGCTCAAAAAGATTTCCATTAATATCGACCTGCCTCCTCGCCAGTAGACCATACAACTGTCCCTAAGACTCGTGGTTCTTTCTTTCTCTCGGCCTTCTTTCTTCTCTAGATCTCTCTGCTCTTTGACCACCTCTGGAAGCAGAGCATCGGGTTTCCCTTTAGATCTGAACACCGTCGTTCCTGAGTCAGTTCATCAGCTCATGATCTCAGAATGAGTTCATGTCATTCGCATTCTGTAGATTTCCTTCACAGGAGTAGTCAATTAGTCAAACGACCAATGGGCCACTCCTTTAGCTTCTTTTGATTGGTTACGCGTATGCCACACAAGACTTTTAGGCAGTCAAAGGTGGTTCAAATGGCATCGCATATCGGTGAGACACATATTGTGTCTCCCTAATGCGATTATGTCTCTCCTAGTAGCTATTGGCGTGATAGGTGACCGTCGATACTAGAAAACCCATTGGCAGGACATCCACTCATTGCCAAGAGGTCATGGCGAGTTCCCCTCTGTCATACCGATATCCCTTTCTATCGGTGAATCCATCACTGTTGGCAGGAGATAAGATGGTTGTCAAGACCCTATATCGAGTCCCTTCATGTCTCGGCGAGCTCATCCTTTACCAGCAAGACCCTACTGGGTCGGTGAGACTTCATGGCGACTTCTTCTTTTCTCCCTGAACTCAAGCCCCTTCTACCTCGAAAAAAATTCTTCTCTTCGGTGGGATGTCACGACAAGACTTAGAATCCCTTTGGCGAGCTCATTTTTATGCCAGGGAGACCTCTAAGCTTCAGCCAGACATCATCCCGAACTCACTTGACTCCATTGCCAAGAGATCCTCGGGTCGCTGAGACCTTATATCAAGCGCACTTCATTACACCGCAGGGAGAAATCGCGTCGGTGAGACCATTGCTTGTCGGTGTGACCTCTTAGCTACCCCCTTTCATTCCCCCTGAGCTCATTCTTATTGGGGAGACATTTACCTGTTCGGTGAGAACTCCTGGAGAATATATCCATTCTCATCGAGCTAGAGCTTCTCTCGGTGAGACCCCGCTTTGTCGGCAAGACCTCATACCGAATTCAAAATATTACATCGAGGGCACAATCCCTTCAGAAAGACCAATAGCCATCGGTGAGACATCTCACCGAGCTCATTTCATTTCGGCCAGACTTTGTCTCCTCGGCATGATGTCACACCGAATCCCCTTACCCTTCAGCGAGACACCATGCTAATCGGCCAAACCTTATGCCGAAGGAAAAATTATCACTGAATTCAAACCTTCGGTGGGACCTCCTTCTATCGGGCATACATTATTCCGAAGGAATCATCTTTTGGTGATCTTATTCCATTTCGGGGAGACTTCATCCTGTCGGAAAGACCCTTTTGCCTATACTTGTTGTCACCAAAACCTTCCTGTAGTCATACCGATCCTCAATGTTACACTAAGAATTATCCTTTTGTCTCATTCACTTCGCTGTGACCTTGTGATGTCGGGAAGACGCCTCACAAATTGCACTATGTCTCACCGATATGTATTCTTTCATTTCACACGGGTCGCTGTAACATTCTCCTTTCAGGGAGACGTCCCGTAGACACCTTATGTCTCGTCGGGAAATCTCCATAAGTTCACTTTTTGTCGTCGGGACAATATCATTCTCTCACCGATGAAGCAACATGTTGGTGTGAAAAAAATGGGTCAGGAAGACTACAAGACCTCACACCAATAGAATCCTCTTGTGCTTTGTTGGTGAGACCAGATGCACTCGCCAAGACATCTCTTTGCTGCAAAATTTTCTCACCGAGATGTATATCCTTATTGTGGTCGACAAGACACAAAGCGTTCAGCAAGACCACACACTGAAGACAGAACTCTTGCCGAAGTGTTTGTTCGTTCCGTGCTAGTTGGTGAGACATGAAGAATTCGTTGAGACTTCTCTCCGAAGAAAAGTCTCCTGCCGATATGTGTATCCCTCTATCGCCGGTCGGTGAGACATAAAGATCTCACCAAGACCTCACTCTGAGGAAGGATTTCATGCCGATGAGAAAACTCTTAGTCGCCGGAACAATGATTAATGTCTCGCTGATAGGTACCCGCATGTAAATTCCAATCACTGTGACATCCCTGAGGTCTTGCTGATAGGCAACACAGACGTATACTAACAAAATGCATTATGGGTCAGGGAGACCTTGATAATCTCATGCCGATATGAACTATAATGTGAAGTATTCAGACTCAATGGAATTTATAGTACTACATGGCCAAATATGGAAAAAATATGCTCATGGTGGGACTTATTTGAAAAATTGTGAGTATGAACAACATGTAGAATCATCATAATTTTATAGTTCTAACACCCCCTTTGGATTTTAAATGGACAGAGCCAAGCCACCAGTCGGTAAGACATCTGAAAGGTCCCAATGACCTTCCTCTTGAGGAGTTTTATGCTGAATGTGATTGAGGCATGTCTTCAGTTGGCTTCCCTGAGAGATATCCTCAGATGAGTGATTCAATTCTGCAAAACAAATGCCTCCATTAGCCCTCACGAGAACATAAAATATATCATAATGAAATACACCATTGTCTATGATAATGCCACTCAATTCTTAGCAAGAAGAAAAAAAATCAAGCTGAGATAAAACCAAAATTTAACAGACCCAGCAGACAACTCAGGAAGAAAACAAAAGAACTCCCAAAGGACAAAGCAAATAACCAAAGGCAACAAAAGCAAGAGAAAAGGGGGACCCATTTTGTTCTAGAATAAAATGGGGTGGTTATGCAAGGCATAACAGGAGTACACCCCAGTTGCCAATGCTTTGGAAAGTGTAGATAAACTTGAGAAGATAAATTTGACTCTTGGTACTCGAAAGGATGCAGAGGAAAGCTTGGTAGAATTGGAATATTTGAACAAAATGTTGATTGTTGTAAAGAAGAGTTGGGAGAGTGGTAAGACAACATGGAAAGGTATACTCAAAGAGCTTCAAGGCTCGCCATCCTCCAGTTAATGTTTTTTAGTTTTCATATTTCTTTTTGGACCTCACTTTGTCCTTGATGTCAAAGGGGGAGAGGATATTTGTGATGGAGAGAATGAAGTAATGTTGTAAGGGGGAGAGAATGTTGAAGTGTTGTACATAGGAGTTTTTTTAATTTTTGTAAATTTTGGCACATGTTGCCATCAATGACAAAGGGGGAGATTGTTGGAAGAATGAAGAAGATCATCCTATTATACAACTTTTGTGTTGTCATTGATGTCACCATGTTATATGAGTTGCAACTGCAAGGTTAAGTCATAGTTTTCATCCGGTATTCTAGACCATTATTTGAACTAGTATGCAGTTATCATCCTTTGGTATTTTGGTCCGCAATCCTTCATTGCTGATTATTGTTGCTTGCAATTTTGGGAAATGGTTTATGGATGTTGGAAGCGTGTATGTTTAGAATCTCATGTGTTTAGGTGCTTGTATGATGAGTTGGAATTACTCTATTGTTGCATTTTGTTATTAGGTCTATCTCTAGCCGACCTAATGGATAGTTGGTGTTATGGTGAATTAATTTTGTGTTGTGGATGTATGTGTGACCTATCTTAGGTCCATTCCAACATGTTGTAGCGTGTTGCATGTTCAATTTTTTTTTTTTGGAAAGTTCTTGTAAATGCTTGAAGCCGACAAATGATTTTTGGTGAATAAGTGTTGCATCTAATTAGGTTGACCTAATTGATGCTTGCGGATGAATCAAATATATATATTGGATAGTTTTGAGATTGTTGTAGTTGATGATGGTGCAAATGTGAAGATGATGAAGTGTATTAATTCAGTTTAATGAGCATCAAAGGAACCGAATCAACACTTGTTAGGTGTACATTATTAGTTCATTTTCTAGCTATAAGCCATTTTGTCATTATATTTCTATAGGCAGTGAGCCTCTCATTTTGGACAGTGAGTCCTGGCAGTGAGCCACCCTTTTTTAATATTTTATAACCGGTTATACTATATTGTGAGCTAACCCTCACTGTGGTTTTTCCCATTTTGGATTTTCCATGTAAAAAATCCTGGTGTTCATGTGTTGTGTGCTTTCATGTTTTGTTAATTCTCTTGCTTATTTTTACTATTATATGCATTGGAATAATTGGATGGTGTTTGTTCAATAAGTTTAAGAATATACTGATTCACCCCCCCTCTCAGTATCTTGGATATTCAAAAACATTAACTTGCAATAATGAGAAAAAAGGTGTCCTTATAATCATTCTTCATAACAAATGGAAGATTTGTTATATCATCCTTCAAAACCTAAAGATACGTTAGATAAATATGTTATAATGTATAGGTATGACAATCTAATTTTAACACGAGTCCTATGTTTATTTCCTCGAGGAGAATTAATTTGCATGAGTTTTAAATTAATTGTAGTACTTCGAGACACTACACTCATGACAAGTGGATTGATAATAAGAAGAAACTAATTATTAGACCAACTCATTCTATGAAAAGTGATTTTTTCCTTTTTTAAGTTGTAGTTTTTCCTCTAAGGGATATCATAGCAATCTTAATTCTATTTCTCTCTCTAAGAGCATTAAGGCGATTAGTTTTTTGGGTTTTCATCTAGGGTTGAGGAAGGCTTCTAGGAGAAACATGGGTGGCCCAAGGAAAGAATTTGAGCCACTTTCTTGCATCCCTTTAAAGAAAGATGTTGAGTTGTGGAATATTTTTGAGGAGGCTGGTCTTATGCCCTCCTTCTAGGAAATGTAGGGGTATAATGATGTGCTTACTTCCAAATTTTATAATTCATGGAAGGGTGGAAATGTCTCTATTGGTGGCCTCCATTTTATGGTGATCCCACAACTCATTACTGACGCATCAAGTTTAAAATGCAAATGTATTAAGGTGGAAAATGTCAGTAATGTTAATTACTAGAGGTTCATTGATAATTTATTCGAAGAGGGGGAAACACCTGAAATATTTCAAAACAACTTCAACAAAGAGAAGCTTCCCACACCTTTTAGCCTAGTAAGTCTTCATGTCATGTGATATTTCACTTTAGAAGGGAGATTCAAAACTATTCATGGGTACCATTTCCCCTTATTGAACCACATTCACCACAAAGAGAAGATAAATATCCCTTTCTTTCTTCTTTCTTTTCTCCACCTTTGCATTGATCAAGGGACTTCTTTCCTTCACTAGGGTTTAATCTTAACCCTTTACATGTATGTTCTTTCTACCACCCCATAGTTGGGACCACCTCCTCTATCAAACCTTTGCAAATTAAGATGATTGATAGTAAACACCATATGTCTTTGAAAAACCCCTCTCAGGGACTAAGCCAAAACCTAAAAGGGATTTTTTGAAAAATGTTGATGTCTCAAATCCTTCCATTGATGAAGAGTTGTTGAAAATTACTCCTCAAAAAAGAGAAATCCTTTAAACCCCCATGCATCCAAAAAGAAGAATTGGGATCCTTTGTGAGTCTAGGATCAAAGGATGAAATAATTGAGATAATTGATGAGGGTAAATTTGGTTAGAAGAATGATAAAAGTGGAGGGTTAGGAGAGAGAAGGTTTGCTTGTTTGGCTAGTGTAGGGCACTATAAGAACAAAGGCAAAGACCAAAAAGGTAAAAGGTTGGCCTTTGAGGAGGAGGTGAAGGATTCTTTGGATGATAAGTTATTTCCTTACAATGAGGAGGAAAGCCTGGTAATAGTATGCAGGATGAGGAAGAACATGAGGTCAATGTGGTTGAAGAAGAAGCTAACAACAAGGAGGATGTGAACTCTAGAGAGGTTAATGAAGTTGAAATGAATGAGATGGAGATAGGGAAGGAAGAAGATAATATTAACAATGATGATAAGAGGGAGTAAATTGAGAAAATGGAAGAGATTGCTATAGAGTCTCTTCAAAATATTAAAGATCGGATAAAGGATTTGTGGGGCTGTGTCTCAACAATTGATTCAAAATTTGATCTTGAAAATCTGATGGACAAGGTATAATTTTAGAAAATTCTATTGGTAGCATTATTTCTATAACTAATGGTATAATGCAACGTGCTATTTTTGGTATTGTTTCATGCTAGTCAAAGATAAAGAAACTTAATAGAAAGATGGGAAAGAACCAGGAGGGAGATGTTGAAATGAAGAATACCATAGAAAACACAAAGAATGATTGGAAGGACTCTCTTGAGACATTGAAGGAGAATTGAGACCTTATTAATGGTCCTAAGGAATAATGGATAATTTGTGGCTTTTTTGCTTTCTTTTTTGTTGTTCTTTATGTTTATAACTAGCTTGTGTGCTTGGATGGTTTCTACCTAAGTGTACTTTAATATTTTTTCTACTCTTAGTGTGGCCTAAGTGCCTCCTTATTTTATAGGTGTTAGGTTGGTGGTGGTCATTGGGCCATTTTATTTTTTGCTTCTAATATTTTATTTTGTATTGTTGGGATCAGGGCCCTTTCCCTACTTTAATATGAAAAACAAAAGTTATTTTACTCTTAGTAAAGAATCTCATTTCCAAAAAGAGAAAAGTATATTGAAGACCATGGGCACCTCATTGAAGTGAAATTATTCCATCATAAAATTTCTACTCAAGTGAAAGTATTTTATCATGAAAGTTCTTTCCAGTTCTATTCAAGAAAAAGTATTTTATCATAAAAATTCTCTCTAGTTCTATTCAAGAAAATATATGCTAAGAGAAAGAAGATTTTTTTTGAAATATTAGCCATCACTTATAAAAACCTTTGTGTAGTGATTGGACTTCGGTGATGCCATTGAGGGGGAGTGTGCATAACACCACCTCATGGATAAATCCTAAAAATAAGACCTAACATGAATAATATCATATCTATAGGCATTATATGCTCCAAATTCAGATAAATGCTTGGCCTTAGGTGATGTCATTGAGGGGGAGTGTGCATGTTAATGTGACCACCTAGTGGTTAAATCCTAGATGTATAAGTCCTACAGGTATCTATTAAATTTTTTCTCTCTATAAATATTTCACTTATAGAAGCATTTTATTAAGTCCTATGGGCACATTGTATTAAGTCCTACGAACACTATGTAATGAACCTAGGGTGAGGCTGGTTTGAGGAGACTCAAGATCCAATTAAAATATTTATAAGATCTCATATATAACATCATTTATAAAATTCTAGGATTATAAGTTATGACAAGATTACTTTGATGTAGTTCGGAATATATGACTTTCATTTTGGCATATATTTGTGTCCCTAATTATCACTATCAAAGAAGACCTACGTTACAAGGGTACTTCATTTTTTTCGTTTATAGAAATTGACATGTGATGCCCCCTATTAACATTAAGGGGGAGTGTTAGAACATAATGTTATTAGGGGTCATAACCTTATAACATTTATATAATGTTCTAATATAAGGTTATTAAACCTTATATAAAATATGCTTTCTTAAGCATATCCCATTTAAAATAGTTATAGTCTAATAACTATTAGATTATTAATTATTTATGAATGGTTATTTTGAATAGGTATGACTAATACCCCTTAATGTATTATGCCACCCTTTCTCCTATATTTAAGGAGGTTCCCTCTCATTTGAGATGTGAAGAATTTGGAGATTGATAGTGAATTCTATCACCATGCACATGAGGTATTATTGGCCATGTGGAAGTATGGAGAAGTGTTCCCTAGGTTTGGTCTATGTTATAATAGACCATTATTGTAAGTGTTTTAAAAAATGATGTTTTATGGGGGTTTTTACTCGAAAGGGTTTTCCCTATGTATATCTTGTGTAATGTCTAAAATCTATACTTGTATGATTCTCATTTTATTTATTTTATATCTTGTTTATAATGATTAGTATCCTAAGATCCTAATTTCTAACAACTATCTATCTCTTTCCTACAAAAAATATCAATATTCTATGCAAGCTCCCACTCAAAATAAGATTAGCTCAAAAACCCTCTACCCACAACTAGAATCAAAGGTGATCAAACTCTTATAACAATTAAAATGAAGAAAGGTACATAGAACACACTTCCTATTCCAATCTAATGAGGAGAGTTGTGTAAATTTTTATTTTTAAATAGTTACAACAATGATAAAAATAGTACAAGGAAGATAATCTAACACATGAAAATATCAAAAAATTACACAACACAAGATATACTCGAGGAAAACCATTTCAAGAGAAAAAACTCACACTCCAAAAACCCAATCAATGTATTATGAATGAAATAATGTTTACAATATATATTTCCAAGTGCTACAAGTCCCTTTTTTATATTTACTCTTGTTGTGTCTTTTCCATGAGTTCTCAAGTTGCTACAATTCTAGGTATTGTAGTTCTCTTTGCTACAAGTATCAATCTTGTAGATGGAGATGGAGATGTAATAGATACTAAAAATGTAGGCTCAAATGTTGTAAGTGATTTTTATATAAGTAATATTAAACTTTTACATTGAATGTAGGTATCTACATCAAGGAAGAAAATATTTCCAACCAAAACTCCCTTTTCCAACACCTTTAGCTCTAGGAACAATCTTACACACACCACTACCAAAGAATAGTTGCACACCAACATCACTCATCTTGCTAATAGATAATAGGTTTCATGTGAAACTTAGGATGTGTAGAACTCCTAAAATACCTTCAATACTCCCATTTGATCTTGACTTATACACACCAAAAAATTTCACCAAAGTAGACCTGTCCACCATCAAACCTCTCAATAAAAACACCATTCCCTATGAGGGGTCATATGAAAAGAGACACTAGAGATGATTATCCATACATCCTCACATGCGTGTGTGGTAAGGGCTACATAAATGCATCTAATTCATTCTAAGATGCTCTAGAGTAATATCATCATCTAACTTATTCTTTTCTTTCTTCTTCTCCTTCTAGTCCTGATTGATGTTGCCTTTCTTACCATAATTGGATAATATTTTATTTTGGATTTACCAAGAGACTTAGATTTTATCTTATCCCTTTTCTTGTCCTTCTTACCTTTTTCTTTTGATTGTATCCACAAACAATTAGTACTCCTTAGAAGATTTGGAAGCATATTTCCTCATCTCCTTTGAGAGAAGAGAAGATACTTCTTTTTCAAGCACAACATTTAAAGCATTACCTCCAATGGTCATTTCTAGAATGTCTTATTATTCTAGCAAATAATATAATAATATAATGCAACAGTATTTTTCTTCCATATTGACACCAACAAACTTTAATTGGATTACAATGGTATTAAAGGCATTCAAGTGCTCAAAACTCGAGTCCCCATCACCCATCCTCAAAGTATACTTCCTCTATGGAAAAATATTATTCATCAAATAATTAGCTTGGTACAAATTTTCCAACCTTTTTGAGAGGGTTTTAGTAGTGGGTGATCCCACAACATTTGGAGCGCCAAATTTTCCAAACAAAGCTAAATGAGGTTTCTTGATTTCCAATGTAACACATCATAACCTTCCTTTTTCATTCAAGTATAGGTTTACTTCTAGATATTCATAACCATAGTTCTTAGTTTATCATCAAATCCTCCACCATGAGCTTCCATAACTAAAAGTATGTGTTATTAAACTGCTTCATCTCCAATGCAATTTACTTATCATTTTCCTTGAAAATAAAGATCTTGTGCATATGGCTCCCACTCAAATTGAGATAAGTCCAAAAATATTTATGTTACCACCTAGAAAATAAAGTTGATCAACCTCTTATACCACACGAAAGGAAACTAATAACAAATTTTTTTCCTACACTAAACATTGGGGAGAGAAATTAATGAAAAATATGATCTAGCATTTAAACAAAACTATAGACATAAAAATAATACCATAATGACACTATTTATCTTGAAAAAAATCCCATCCTCTAAATCTCAAATAAATATATTCATGGTACTAGTATAGTTACATTATATCAATAGGCTCAAGCCTTCACAAAAAACAACCAACATAAATTGTTATAATTGTGAATAACACAAGATGATGGATTAAACAACGAACAAAGACACCTTCCACACAAGAGATCTGCAAAACAAATATTTTCTATTCCTCAACAAGAAAATACTTACAAAATGAACCTCGAGAATCTTCAAGGAGATCTTCGATCGAATAATACAATGAGGGTTGAGTGTTTTATAGGAGCAACCCTAAATGATAAAGGGATTAAATTATGACAAGTGTCAACATCCTATGTGATGAGATGGAATGATCTAACAATAGCACACTTTAGTTAACATAAAAAACACTCCTAAGTTTAGCTTGAGTGCATGAAAATAAATTAGACTAATAATCAATTAAAGATTAATTAATTATTAGCTAATGCATGATCACTCTAAAATAATTTTGAAGAAATTTCCACAACAATAACCCTACAAGAATTACATAATAATATATCTCTATCCTAGGTACCAATATATAGAAGATACAAAACAAGAAACCACAAATGGTAAACTATAAACCATAAGTGAATACCAACCTAAAAATGGTGCAAAAATCCCCATTAATTAGAAAATCTTCTTACATTATCATAATCTTTCATAACTCACCAACTTGGGAATTTTATTTTAGCTAGATTATTCTCATTCAAAAATGTCATATGATGCATGATAACATGTATAATAATGTTGGTTAAGATCCCAATGCAACATCTCTACAATCATGCTTTTATGTGTCATAAAATCTATCATAAGCAACTTTCATCTTAAAATGTCATAAGATGGTCTTATATATCATGATGATAGTGCTCTTACAAACTCTTACACACATTACAAACTACCAACATCTGGTCTAGAATGTTACCTCAAAATGAGATGCCCTCTTTTCCATGTGATAAAAAATAATAAATAAATAAATACAACTAATTGCTAAATACAAAGCTTTGGGATGCAAATTTGAGACCACCTTTACCAACAAATGCAAAGGATGCTATTGCATGCAGTCTTGTTTAAAAGATAGGAACATGATATGCTAGTACTCAAGGTTTCCGAAATGTGGGGATTAGTATAAAGCTGGAGGTTTTAAGTGTGGATGGCTTTATTTGTGATATATGATGTGTTTAGGTACAATCCTTGTGTCAAAATAGATAAGATAGATATAGTCATGTTAAAGGACTTTTTTAGTGATTATATGTCGCCATTTGACCATTTTTGACATTTTATTCCTGAAATTTGACTCTTTTTAGGTTCTTTAGAAGTGTCCAATTTGTCTATATTTAATATTTTTTTCTTAACCTTGCAACAAAATCACCTTGAATTAATAAAGTTGATTCTTTTTGATAGATACATATCAACTATTACTAACTTAATGAATCCACAAGAGGTAGATGCCACGAACTTGAGCGTTGTACTGCACAACACAAGGAGACCAATATTCATGTTTTAGAAAGAATACTTCTCCTCTCTACATATGTACAAAAATATCTATATTTAAAAAAACATCAATATTTTGTCATATTTGTTATGTTGTTGATTATGAATTGGTGTATAGAAGACTAAGTAAACACAAAAAATAACACTATAGTCATGAGGAGGATTAGAAAGATGACAATCAAAGTACTTTTCATTTTGCAACATTAATTTTACTTAGGGAAGGATGAAAGCTTTAATTCTCTCACTAGTATAAAATTGTACATTTAGTTTTACAGATTGAACACACATAATTGATTAAAAAAATCTAGTAAAGAACACAAGTAACAAGTCATATAAGGGTGCGGTCCCATGAGGGAGGCTTGAGGATCTATTTTGAAGGTGTAGGGGGTCCCATGAAACAAAAAAAAGAGTGCTACAAGATTAATTAGAATCTTTTTCTTAACAATAGCAGCCCCTATTTTTTGGTTCAAAAATTTAAGCGGGTGCAAATGAGGTGGGGCTGAAAATTGCAGCACTGGCTTAGGCTTTTTTCTATCACTTGTCAATCATATGGAGTTTGTATAATCCCATGAATTGAATATGCAAAATAAAAAAATTCATGAGGCCACCAACTTCTATAAATTTAGGTGCTTAAATTATTAAGCTTACTACAAAATTCATGGGACCACCCACTTTAAAATAATCCTAAAAATCTCAGCGGCACCCACTAAAATTTTCTAAGAAGCCCCTCTTCATGGGACTGCACCCTAAGTAACAATAAGAATTGCCTATAGGGCGCATCATTAGGATTATGGAGTTTGATGTTATGAGAAAGTGTCTTTTGGGAAAAATAAAAATAAAAATTGTAGTATACTTTGGAATGTAGGGTTGAGATACATTTCCCAATAAATGCAAAGGATACTACTACGTGGAGGTATAAAAAATGTGGGGATTAGTATAAAGATGGAGGTTTAAGGTGTGGATGGTTTAATTTGTAATATTATATGAGTTCAAGTACAATCATTGGATATAATTTTTTTAGTGATTGTATGTTGTCATTTGGTTATTTGTGATAGTGTGTGTAATAATACTTTTCATCTTTACATATGTAAAAGAAATATCTGTATTTTAGAAAGAATACCTCAATATCTTGTCATATTTGTTATTTTGTTGATTGTGAATTTGATGTACAAAAAATTAAACATATAGAATTGATAACAAAATTCAGTAGAAAGATGACATTCAATATATACTTTTTATTTTGCAATATTGATTTTACGTAAGGAACGATGAAATCTTAACTCTCACATTCATAATATTCAAACAAAATTGTGAATTTAACTTTAAAGATTGAATATACAGAATTGATAACAAAATCTAACAGAATGTCCAAATAACAATACAGTCATAAAGATCAGAAAAATAACAATCAATATACTTTTCATTTTGCAACATTGATTCTGCATGGGGAAGGTTGAGATCTTAACTCTCTCACCCCTAATACCTTGAAAAAAAGAGGTGAAATTAGCTTTAGAAGATTTAGCATACAGAATTAATAACAAAATCAAGCACAGTGCCCAAATAACAAGAGTCATATAAGTACCAGTAAGATGGCAGTCAATGTGCTTTTCATTTTGACATTTCTTTTGCATGGGGAAGGCTGAAATCTAAACATGCTCCATTAGGCAACAGATGGACAGACCATTTCATTCCTGAAAGCTTTGTGGGCATGTTAGTACCAAAAAATGCTGCTCTTTTTAAGTACAGTTAAATGAAAGTGAAAACCATAGCAAAGTGCCTTGACACAGAGGCCTTCACAAAAGAAATAGCAAAATGTAAATTATTACCATACCTTTGGTTTCTTCTTGAGCCTGGATGTGAAGTTTATCAAGCTATCAAAGCGAATTGTAGATGAGTCCCTCTTTCTGATAATAGATCAGAATATGATCTGAAATGTCTATGCAGAATTATCAAAGATATCAATTGAAAATCATTTGAAATGTCGATTGAAAAAACACACAATTAAAACCAAAAAGACAATCATACTAAACAAAAAATGTTCTTTAATCTCTCTAATCTTGACTGTACAAGTCTGTCATGCTCTCTAATCTTGACTGCAAGTTCTGCCATGCTGACAGGTGCCATGCTTTGTAATCTTGACTGTACAGATCTGCCATTCAAGCTGATTTCTTTAATCTTTCACTGTACAAGTCTGTCATGCTCTCTAATCTTGACTGACTGTACAGATCCGCCATTCAAGCTGATTTCCCACTAGGTCAAGCATTGTTCATTTTCTCATCTTAAAAAGAGCTTTTGCAAAAGACCCATATGAGCAAAATGCTAGAGAAGTGCAAAGGCAATGACAGAAAAAGACAGCCCCATTGCAAATCATTTCTCAGTTAACTGTGCTTTAGTTTATGCCATTGAAGCAAAATCAATTGAGAAATGATCTGCAACGAGAAATAACCATTCTTCTCTATTCGGCTCATACTGGGCCTTAAACAAAGCAGATCTCTCTTGATGTTACTGACTTCCACCATGGATGAGGAGATTTATAAGGAAGACCCAGAGACTGTTTTCCAGCCAGATGCAATGCTACTCACGGACACCAAATAGTTTTGGGAATCAAAATACAGGTCTAATTTAGAATATTGGAGATTTTCCATATTTGTTCGATGGGAATGGATTCATATCATTATTATTAGAAAGGAAACCAATGTACAATCATTTCCATGGTATCTAAACAAATTAGCTTTACCACTTTTTGGGATTCTTACTATTCACATTATTCCAACTGTCCTTGCATTTCTTTCATGAAAAGCAGGGGCATATGTGCTCACGTGGTTTCAGGGCCCACGAAAAGGATGTGACATGTCATCAGTTTGGGCAACCTATTCACAAGGAAATCAATGTTTATCTCCAAACTCTGATTTACATCTACTTAAATAGTCAAACAATGCAAGTAAGTTCACTCAAATTCATGCAAGTAAGTTCACTCAAATTCATAGCCTAGGCCTTTCCCTTTGGTTTTGGGTTCACTTTTGTTTTTTAATAATGATAAGCAAATAGGGGAAAGGATCTAGTAGCCACCCACCCTGACTTCGCGTACCTTAAGTTTTTAAATGGTACATCGGATTTCCATGACTTTTTAAGGTTTGTTCATATGTGACTTAAGAGCTTTTAAAGCTATTGTTTCAGCTTTTGGGTAGTTACAACGAATGCGAGAGGACTCTTATGTGCACAAAGGTAAAAAAATGGTCATTTAAAAGTGATGTCCAATACCTATTTATAAACGTTCCAATAACTATGTGTTACAACCACCAAAAAATTTACACAACTAATCCAATACATATTCCTCTAATAAATGTTTTGACCAACACCTATACACAAATGCTCCAATAATCGTGTGCTATGGGTACCGATAAAATTGTACAATTCCTCCAATTAAACATTCAAATTTTAACTACTGGGGATGCAAGTGGGTGACTACTGGTACATATGGAAATTTTTAGTGGGCTTTTAATTATCATGTATTAATGAATAGTTATTGGTTTGAGGGTGACTATTGGGTCATTTCTCCTAAGTGATACATTTTAGTATAAAAGTTGACAAATAATCTAAATTTAATTTGATTATACTTCTAAACATTATATGAATCGATTCTAGGTAATTAGATTAGATTTGTAGGTGTAGAAATGAACTAGTAAAAATGACTCCTAAACTTTCAAAATTCAAATTTATATTAGTGCACTTGTCAAGTCTTTCCAATTAGCTATTGTATGCTAAATTAAACACAAAATTCATTAATTTGTGTGCTAGGGTGTTGCATTTAAGAGTAAACCCTAATTCATTTCACATCCATCCAAGAACATTCAAGACTTGTCCATAGTGTATTAAAGCATCAATGTTATACCATCAACTTGCATCAACATTCCAAGCATCATTGCATGTTTGCTTGTTGCCAAGTACAACACTTTCTAATCATATCATTAAATCAATAATTGGGTTTTGGTCAAGGTGGAATTAACATGTCTAGCAAGCTCCTAAATAATATTTCATAACACCACCCTTTTTTCAAACATATGTCACAAATATCAAGGTGAATGAATTATAGGCAATATTTAGTGAAGTTTAAATCCCCACACAAGGTTTAGTTTCACAATTGCATAGGTCAACTCTATAATCACAAAAGTGAATCAAATCATCAGATAGTTTTAAAATTCACAAAGCACAATCAGATTGATCTAGTCATTTCATATTTGACTTCTAATTTCAAGTAGCAACCATTTATCATAGTTAAATTCATCTCTTCTTCATCAACGTCTAGCTACACATTTATTATTTTTATTTCATATTATTTTATTATTTGTTATCAATTTGATCCTTATGCCACCCACCTTTTCTCATGCACTTTCATTGCTAGATTTTTATCATGAATGTATTTTCCACCTTTGTTAGGAAGATCACTTCATATATCACCATGCTTTAATAATAGTGATACCTCTTTTGTGACATATGATAACAATTTAGCTACTACTTTATCTCTATATTAAGTCAAGATACATCTAGGGGACCTAATTATATAATGTTGTACTTAACAAGAATATTCCTTCTTTATTTCATGATAAATTTTATTTTGCAACCATAGATTCTCCTCCATGTGTCTCTCTTGCATCATCTTTGCTTGAAAAGTCTAATGATGTTGCTACACATGTTCCACCTTTACATGAGGTTGCTAGTTAGGTTCTCTATCTTTTCACTTTGTTTATTTATGATATATTTAGTGAGGAGGATAGGGCTAGTTCTTTATCTTCTCATAATGTGGATGGTGAATCTTTGATTTATGATGACTTGGTATGTGATGCACATTTGTTTAATACAATTTAGATAATCATTCAAAAAAAAAAAAGATGCAATATATTACAATGTATATAATTTTTATCTTTATATTGTTCTCATATACATGAGGATGATACTTTGGTGCATACAATTGGTAATACATTGATAGATAGAACTAAACAATGGTTTGATTTATGTTATGTTTATTATCCATCATTTTATATGCTTTAATATATTGTGTTTACAAGTGTTTCACATGGCTCTCACTTTTCACACTTTGGTGGCCCTTGTTTGGTGGATCCCATGGATTTTTCTATGTATCATAATGATATACCATTTTTTTTTATGTCCATAAGTATTATTCTTTGGATCCTTTTATGCTTTCCCATGAAATATCTTTTAGTGCTTATGGATTACATTCTTCTAGACCTTACTTTACACTTGAATGAGTTATAAATAAACAAGAACATGAGGATTTCTTACAATAATTACTTTGTATAAATGAGGCTAATAACCCAAAAAGTTGATGATATTTCTTCCTCCACTATCAAACATTATAACCATATGTATATGGATATTGGTCATGTCAAGCATGAATTTTTGCATTATTGGAACTCCATCATGAGTAGTTTGGATCACTGAGATAGTTGTATTGGTGATTATGAGAAAATATTTTAAAAATAAAATTATGCTAATGAGAAATCACAGTCCTTTGGTATGACATTTTGACTTATCCTTTACCAAGTGAATTTGAAGCACCTTTTTCTATGAAGTATAATGATTGAAGTGATCCATTTCTTTTATGTCCTTCTAAACTACATGTTTCACTTATTTTCATGAGGATAATTTTTTCCTAGATTATTTTGAACTAGATTGAGTGGTCACACATTTATATGTATTTATTCATTGCCACATTCTTCTATATTACTTCTTTTGTGGATTTGACTAGTGTTCATTACAATATTGAGCCTAAGACAAGTGTTGCTAAAATCATGCAATGAAAAAAAGAAGAGAAAAATTGGTTTAAGGATTATATGTTGAGATTTAAAATTTTGGGTACTAATATGAGTTTCAAATTAGAAGATGATATTCAAATTTTATTTATTGGTTTAATCCCACATCAAAAAGAAAGTGTTTTCAATCTTTATCATTCATTTTTATATTTATGTGCTAGAGTGAGTGTAAATGTGAACATACTTTGTTGGAGTATCCTTATTTATATCATCATGTTTCTAGAACTTCGTCTCATTCCAATACAATACAATACAACTCATGTCAAATTTATAAAATGGGAGCAATAACGATGTATTTCTTGTTACTCATTTTGAGAATCATCATGAACACATCAAACCAACAATATCATAGATATCATTGGATTGGAGGAGCCTCCATGTACATTATATTGGAATAAAAACTGGTAAACAATATAAATTAATTTATCTCTTGTTAATCTAATGGATATGTCTAAGAGTGCACCGTATAAGATTAAATATTTGTCTACTTATCATCACATACATGGGTATTCTATGGATAAATACATAACATCAAAATATAAACTTTGGGATCTTGTAGATAGATGGATCATATAATTTGAAGCCTAGAATTTTATGAAATTGGATGTGTCTTCTAAAAATGTGCCCCATGTTGATGTTACACATCAAGAAAAGAAGTAAACATGTGATATATCTTCTAATATAGCTCCTTCACAATATTTATCACACATGGCATCTTTACACAACACATGTTTATGGTGGCACACTTCATGATGATAGAGATAATCCCATGGGTGCACTAGATTGTAGTGATATATCATATGAGCACTTTGTGATAGACCCACTCAATGGGCATAACATCATTGGTTAAATTTCCTTACCTCTCTTATTAGATAATATTACATATTTTATTTTTATGATATGACCATTTTCATAATTTTTATATGGTCTTGTCACTTTGAGGCCAAGGTTGTTGCTTATTTTCCTAAGCTACATGTATTCATGCTTTCCAAAATTAGAGGAAAATATAAGGTTTTCTTCCATCTTCTATTTTCGAATCCACATTGGTAACACATAGGTAAGTATTCTAGGTATGCATGTCTATTTTTTTATTCTATTAGGTTTATCATGTTTACTTTTTGTACAATTATTAAAATGTTACATGTTTATAAAAGTTTACATATCCCCTTATAGTTATCATTCTTACATCTAATTGTGGAATATGCTTACACATGTTTATGATTATCATATTTACATCTTATAATACATGTTTATGATGCTTACACTTTATCAAGATTATCACAATGAAGCCATACATTTACTTATGAATACATGTTTCTTACTAGCACCAATGACTTATCCTTGATCATTTCTCTCATTGGAAGCAATATTAGGGGCACATTTTACCCCCTTACACATAATTATTCATGCTATATCTTACATTTACCTATACTTTCAATAATTTTATATATCATCAACTATTATTTTACCTTACTTGGGTGAAAAATTGGAGCATATTTCTTCCCCATTTCATACACACTTCCATGATCACATCTTATTATATTGTTATATGTTTACTAGACATAATGGTAACTTATGTGCTCCTATGATTTTACATGCTCACATCGTCTTCTCCTTTCCTCCAATTATTTGTGTTCCTTATATGAAATTAATTTGAGAAGCTATATTATTCACTAGCATAACTTTATTAAGTATGATTGTAGTTACTAAGTTAATGATCACTTCAATTTTAAGATGAAAGCATATTGATTTTTTATTTTTAATCAAAGCCCTTATTTCTGTAATAGGTGGCTCCACTTTACCTTTTATTTTTCCTTTTAATTGGTAAAATGTGGGTAGGACCCACCCCATTCATATTAAAATATAAATATTACAAATCTAGAATTGATATTTGAAGGCTTTTGCACATTCTAGAAAAAAGTAGTGTTTCTTGTAGACTCTTTGACCACATCATAATAGTAATAAATTATGCAATATTATACCTAATGTTGGCCTCCGACAATGATTTAACAACTAAGCTCTTACAGTTGTGATTTAGAGATTGGACATCTAAACTAAATAGCCATTCAATCATGAAGGTGCATTTAACTTGTCAACTTTGGGACGTGAACTTGAAATGGGTGAACACAGTATGTACACTAGGAACTCAAAGTAGCCATTTTCATTCTACAGCTAAGAAAGATGCAATGTTGAGAGTAAATTGCTTGGAAAGGAATAACATAAATGTTGAACATCAACCAAAAACCATACTAAGCTTGAAATGCATGACATAAATGAAAATCTGAACAACAAACAGAAAACTACTATGTCTACTTTGGCTCAAGAACAGTCACATAATAGAATTCTAGTGGCTGTAGGAATAGTCAGCACCATATTCTTAACTAATTACTGAACAAAAAGTAACAACTAGGCTAAACTAAGCTAAGAACGGATTGCTCACCAACTGGGCCCCCTTGGATGAGTATCCTCTACTACTAACGAAAACTCAGATGCTCAAACTTAGAACTTCACTTTATTCATCAAAAAACATGAGTACAATAGAGCAGTGAACCACTGAAAGCTAAGAATGCTTGAGTATAATATTAGATCACACAACCTCCTAAAAAGGAGCATCTGATCCTTATTTATACTACCAACTAAGCAAGATGGTCAACTCCATGAACTGGGAGGACGCCAATTTAGGGAAAGCAGAGAAAATGGAGAGGCGGCTACGTGTGCATGGAATCTGGTCAGACGTGCCGCAAATTTAGCACAACAGTAACACCAATACTTGCTCAATAGCATTAAATTCCACTACAATGTGGTTACATTTGATTTGCATGGGGAATCTCCTATTGTCATCCTCCTTTGACCTTTGAACAATTCCCTTGTTGGGCGTTATGGTGCATGCCCAGCTGGCTGTATCTTTCTCAATTTAGTATCTTCAAATTATATATGCATGGCAATATTAGCACACACAATAATTGCATATCTATAACTACCTTAAAGAACATTCATTAACCACATGCAAAATTAATATAGATAGTCCATATAACATGCCAATGTCATTAAAGATTTGCAGAAATAAGATTAAGCCCAATGTCTATAGTTCTGAGGAAATATCATAAAAATATCAACACTTAACGTCAAGGTCCATGATAACTTCAACAAACAAATCATAAATTCTACCCAAAAAATTAGACCATAAACTAGGCTCATCACTCCCCCCAACCTAAGGTCTTGCTGGTCCTCCAGCAGGGGAAGGGTTGTTCTTATACTTGGTCAATGCTCTAAAATTTGTAACTAACAATTGCCCTACATCAATGTTTGTTGTTCGTGAATCAAGGTCCCACTAGAATCCTCCCAATCTGTCCAATCTGCTCCACCTTTGTCTCTTTGCAGCAATATCATAGTTGTAAAACTTGAAGTTTGGTATGTGCCACATCAAGAGGGGTGGCTGAAAAGTCAGGGGAAGCCAAAATTGTCCCTTTGTTCTTCCAACCTGTATATATCTATCAATTCTCTTAAGTGATGTAGTATAGTTCTGGATGGAATGAGGCTTAGCTTGTTTTAGCTCATTAGTTAGGCTATTCCATCTTTGTGAGAGGTATCTCTTCATGGTTTCCTCTTTTGTTTTTTCCTTTACCTCATACTTACTGTAGACTGCTTCTATCCAAGGCATAATCCTATTACCATAGCTAGGTCTGAAAAACATTATATGCCATTCCCTATAAATGTCCCTTGGATTCCTTAATTCAACCCTGATGGGCAGAGGGATATTGGACTCCAATTGCTTACATGCCCCATATTGTTGTCCCCAACTAATCTCATTTTGTGCCCAAGACATAAATGCACTTAATTAGACATATCTAACATACAACAGTGGATTCCAATCATGGTCTTGAGTCACAACATAATTATGCAAATAAAACTCACACACCAAATTCTTCATTTCAGGGGGAAACAATTTGATAAGCATTGAAAAATTCAACAGTGGTCTCAATAGAAGGGTTCAAACCTGAAACATTTTTTCCGAGCTTAAAAGAAAGATACTTCTCCTTCAAATGCAGAGCATAGACCCTTGGAGGGGCCCTACACTCTAAAATCTATGGTACTAAGGTTGCCATATCATCCACATTCTTCTTCAAGGTGGCAATCTCTGCATCCTTGTCTTCAATCTCCTCATCTTTCTTTTGAATTTCCTTCTTCAATCTACGCTTCTCCTCCTTCCATTCTTCTTCTCTTCTTTGCATTTCTTTCCATAAATGCATAGCTACCATGTGCATTGAGAAATCAGGGGGTTTATGCATTCCTACCAGCATTTTCCCTGGCACTAATGCTTGCTCTCCATATAGTACTATCTGCAAGGATTCAAGCTGTCTCATCAATTTAGGTTGCAGGGGTACTGATTGTTCTTGTTTTTGCTGTTGTTGCAGGGACTCTTGCTGCATGATCTCTTACTACAGGAAATCCTAATTTTCCCCATACCCTTGATTCTCCACTTGATCTACCAATGTTATGTTTGTTTCCATCTTAAATACATCCTCCTCCTCAATATTCACCTACCCCATTGGAGCTTCTGTGTCCCCCCTGTGATATTTCTCTAGACTTAGGGCTTTCTTGCGGAGGCGTACCAAAGGCTGGCCCGACAGGTCTTGATTTTTTGGGAGGGCTCTCATGTTTTTCTTTGGCTGTAGGATGAACAGTGTCATCCTTCCGCTTCCTAGAGCTTTTTTGGATTTTCCTTTTCTCATTTCTACCTCCCTTTTCTGTACCCTAGTTTTCATTAGGATGCCAAGTGGAACATCATCATCAGAATCTGGGGGAGAACTTTCTTTGTCTGAGTGCTTTGTCCCAGAAGAGCTAATTTCTATGGTTTCTTCCGCTACAAGAGGGTTTGCACTAGGGCCTACGCTAGAGGTTGAAGCACCAAGAGTGGCTTTAGCCGTGCTCGATCTCCTGCTAGACCTACGGGGTTAAGGTAAAACCCTAGATTGCAAGTGCTCAGATCTAATTTGATCAATTTTTATGAATTCTTCCCAGGTCATTCTAGTTACATCATGCAAAGACTTCTCAACTAGCAATTTAATCAAACAATGATGGGAAACAGAATTGTCCCTACCTTTCTGAGTCTCAGCCGCCATAATTGAAAGAAGGTTGCATAGCACGTTCGACACATTCATCCTCCTCCTGTACCTCATGTGATTCAAAAGCTTAAAGTGCACAGAATGCAGATTCGACTGTGTCCTTCACAGGTGATATATTTTATGACATAAACAACTATCTGCTTCCATGGCTCGGGAAGAGACATTCTCTTTGCCCCTTGTTTATCTATACTCAATGGAGGGTTGCTTGGTTCTGTAAATTCAACCCTGGTTGACCTGGTGTCTCTAGAAGCAAGGTAATCTTCATCGTCGGCAGGTAACCCTGTAACTTTTACAATTCTTTCTTCGGTAGCCAATACTTCCAACCCTTTTACCATGGCTTTCTCTCCAGACAATGTCTAGGTGAATTTTAGTGCAATGCCTTCATCAAAATCATCTAGCTTCATGAAATAATTTAACTAGCCATAGTTTCTGAATTTAGCTAGGCAAGGTGCATTCTGCAGTAATACATTGTGCACCGTGGGTTCATTTTGAATTAACCCACCTCCCATTGTCTACAATCAAACAATCACATTGTGGTTCCCTCCCTGCAATTCTTGTTTGAAAATTAAATTCACCTTCCTGCAACACTTGCTAAATTTCCAATGCCAATGTCGACTGAATTTACCCTTTTTACCTTTTGTTTGCAACTTGAGATTATGACAGGGTCAATAATGGTAAGGAAGGAATAATAAAGGAAAGCTATGATGGAGAGAAATGGTGACGACAATTGGTGTAACTTCACAGATGCGAGCTGTCCTCTCACTTAGATTTCAAATCGGCTCAATTTAAATTTTGCTGACATAGACCAACATGGACTGAAACGTGGGAAAAATATTCACACCTTTTTCCTACCCCTAACCTAAATTTGGGCATGTGTGCTCACAAGCAAAATGATGATTTGACAGGGGGGAATAATGGCATGCTATGATGAACATCCATATTAACGTACATCAGTTAAAAGAAATGCACTAAAAGACAATTAAGATATAGCAATTAATGCGCACATACTTGAATGTGTGGAAGATTTGTTGCAAAGATTGTGGAGAAAGTACCATTCACCTTTTGAGGAAATAAGTTGAGAAATTAATGAAAATGAGGTGGAATGAGGTGGAATGGAATGAAGTGATTTGATGGAAGAGAAAAAAAGGTGGAAATGGATGGGCGGATGGGCAGATGGGCGGAGAAGTGGACTCCCACAGAAGTGGAAGTCTTTATTATGACAACTACATACCTTAATTAGCCAGAAGGAGGGACAAGCTAGACCGTCAAATCATCATTGGACTGCCATATAGGCCTATACAATTTTAAGCACTTACAATGAGCTTTGTTATTCAATGGCGCATAAAAATTAGTGGTATTTAAAAATACTTTAAGGAAGTTATTGGAATGTAAGGATCAAGCTCTCCTTAGCCAACCCTCTTGATAGACTAGCTTTATGACCTTAAGGATCATTCTTGTATGAATGCGGTCAAACCTATGAACCACAAGATCAGTCTAAGATAAAAACACAAATCTGAAAGTGAGAAACAATTTATTAGTCGATAGGCTACATATAGTGTGAAATTTGGGCCTAAAACAAGTCTCACACTTGCAAACCACGGTTGAGTCATTAGAAAACAAATTTCAGCTACTGTTTAATGGTAAACTAGCTATCGTTTATTGGTAAAAGCCTTCAAAATATCAAGTAAAAGCCTCCAAAGTCTCGCTTATCACATAAAATCCAGATAAGTATTGATTTGACAACTGGATGGAAACATTCTATTTCCATTTGTAGTGTTTTTTGTCAATTTGATGACAATTTTCTTTTTTCATTTGCATTGCATTATGTTTTAGATCTGTATGCAAATATTTCATAATCAAATAATATTTCTTTAAGGAAAAAAACTAGATTTGTCTAAGTTTATTTGATTCTATTATTTAGCATTTATTATTAATTGTTTAATTCGGGCACATGCAACTATAATTTGTATGCACAAACACATACTCTATAACATATTAGCATACATATAGTTAATTGGAATGAGTTTTCCACGGTCCATGAGATTGATGCAAGCTTTTGGATTCAACTGTATATTAACATACATATAGTTTTCTATCACGTAATCCTTAAACCTCTTTTAGATGCAAGTGTTAATAAATATTAATAGACAAAATAGATACAATAAATAACTAATACTAATAAACATATAAAAATAAATACAAATTCAAATGTACAAAGAATGCATAAATAAAATTTGTATAAAGAATCAAAGGAAAAGCCAAATTATCACTATCAGTGCATAATCTAATGAAGATGCCAAAAAATACACAAATCTAAGTACAAAAGCAAAATTTAGTACAAATTACTTAATATAGTTTGTGAGTACAACAGAATACCTAACTGGTTAAAGAAGCGCCAAGAAAACTTTATGTAAAAGAAATTATATAAAATAACATTAAGTAGAAAAAATTGACACATCAATACTTTAAATGACAGTGACGTCACCCTATTTCATTAGTGGCAGACACATTTCACACGCACCACAATTTCGACAGCCAAATTCTGTCTTGGCCAGTTGCAATTGGATGTTCTTGATATCGATGAACCACAGTGGCTTTGAAAAAAAGGGGAAGAATCCTCTGGCGTTCATAAAAGTTGAAGAATCGCAGAGATTTTCGTCCTCCACCGAATAAATGTGGACCAACAATTTGCACTGTGTACTTGTTCCGTGCCAGCTTTAGCACCACATCTTTTAGGGGACGGACACTTTTCTTCCATGTTCTGGAACAAACCCCTCTGCCACCTCATTATCTAAGGAATTCCTTTCTCTAGTGAAATGCAAAGAGCGATCATAAGGCGGACTGGACTGAAAGTGTGGTGGAGAGTGATTTCTCTAAAGGATCGGAGTGGATGAATATGCACTCTTCTTTTCCGTTTTTGAAAGCGATGGAAGCTTATTTTCGGCACTTTGTCCGCTCAAAAGTAGAAAATAGAGTAAATGTGAAGCCCCACTGCAAATCATTTCTTGATTGATTGTATACTTTAAAGTAAATTCGGCCGAGAAATGATTTGCAATGGGGCTCTGCTTTGCATCTTTCTTCGGATCTACTCACGCTGGTTCGGCATCTGATCTTCTGAGGTTTTGAAAATCACAGGTTATTTAGGATCTTGAAGCCTAAAATGCAGGTATGCTATAGATCAAGGTCGAAAACACTGGATTCCAGGTTTTATCTGCTGCTTTAAAAAATTCCTTTGTTTTTTCATGGAAACACCTGGATTATATATGCTAGAGCAGGGAATGAGGATCTAATTTTTCATCTTTCAGTTAAAATGTTATGAACAGAACAAAGCAGAGGAATGAGTGTGTAATTAAATCATAAGTCGTCCTTCAATTAAGCTGGTACATCAAGATGGAACTCAGTCCAGAACCTAAATTTTATGGCGGTATATTCATATTTGTGCATTTTTGCTGTAATTACACTCAAAATTCTTAAAAGATTGGAGAGATTTTAGACAGATCGTCAAAATTTACATAAATACAGGCACTTTCAGATGGATAACAGACATAAATATCTACCATCAAATTAGGTTCTGAAATTTCCTGAGTCGATCATAATTCTTGAAGATTTAAATTCTAATTATAATTCGCAACAATTAAATTCAATCATTTAAACTACAAGCTTTCCCTAAATTCAATTGAAAAAAACAAAATGTTTCTTATAACTCCTGTCTTTCCAGATGGTTTTTTCAAAGAGGAACAGGCTCGTATTATTTATCATACTAATCGAAAACAAAAACTGGGCTAAGAGAGAGAAATACCCCTTTTGGCATGAATGCCTGCTAAAACCAGGGTTGCACGTTTCAAAAGAAAAATAAATGTAGATTGATGATCACAGATCCGTACGAACAGACCATTTTCTCTTTAGCATATTGTTTGAATTCAAGGAAGCTTAGAATGGCACGCATCTGTATAAACTACCAGGGGAATATTCTTTCAAGGATAGAAAGTCAAAGTGGCCCCTTGCTTTAAATGACCGTAAATTTTAAATTCCACTAATTCAGTTTTGTGAAAAGAAATTGCTCTCTATTCCTTTAGATTATACGAATATCCATGAGTAATCCATGTTGCTCACCGAACTGTCGGTGAACCCAATTCGGAAGATACCTCTCTATGATGTGTTGTGATTGGACTGTGTGTCCAAAGTACCAAGTCTGGTGATAGTAAGGAAAGAGATCATTGTAGTTAGAAAATGGGGTCATGTCCATGTAAGGCCTCCAAGTGAATGAATCCAATATATCAATGGTGTGTCTCCAATAACCAACATCACCAACATGTGTCTAAGTAATTGTGCCTCCATAAATGAAAAAATATTGTAGACCTACTCCAAGTTGTCTTTGCACTAGCACAATGTGCTCCTAGGCCCACACCATCAGGAGAATAGTACCACAGTTGATTCTTTGTGCCCCTTGATAGGCGGTATCATGAAGCTAGAAATATAGCATCGCTAGCATACATGGCCCCCAAGCATAAACCACATCTTGAGTAAGCATGCCAACAAGCATCTCCCCCCAACCAACCGAAAACCCATGTCCCCGCCGATCAAGCCACACAAATCCACTAATAACGTTACACATGACAATGATGAAGAGCTCATACCTCTCCACGAGTACATCCCAATAGATTTCATACTCCTCTACACCCAACTCCATAACATCCTCATGATTGAAAGTCACCACAATCATAGCATACCCCCACTCTGGGTTGTAGGATACACGTTGCCCGTGAATCAAAATTCAAAGGATGCGCCACACATCCTCCATTGTCATTGTAGCCTCTCTCGTTGACAAATGAAAGGAGCTAGTCTCTGAGTGTCATCGCTCGGCCAATGCAATAGTAGGCCCTTGTTAGCCTGAATCACAGGCATGAAAGTGACGTAGTATAATCCCAAAGACAATAGTTGATCCCTCTAGTCATCATCTAGCTACTGACACAGACTGAAACTCAATGGCTAGGTCTCTCATGTGTAAGTAGGGTCTAGTGGAATCTATGATCACAAATGAACACATTATGTCAATCATAAACCCTAAGTCAACCTATTTGACCTTAGTCGCACAAAAAAATTTACTTAAATTGGGGAAAAAATTTAAACAGTAAAATGTGTCGCACTGTCTAGTATATGTGTTTCAACAGTCGAATGTGTTGCTTTATATGCAAATACGGTTCAATTTCACAAATGTGTCATTTAATCCCACAATTGTGTCCCAAAATAATAAAAAATCGGCTCAAAACCACACATGCATCGCTAAACCCTACACTTGCATCACAAAATTGATTTGCAGTGTGAAAAATCAATTATGGCTTAATCCTCATCACTTGCGTCGCACCGAGAAAATGCAGTGAACCGCATTCACTTGCGGTGCATGCAATAACAAATGCGATGAATAGGGTTCACCACATCTATTTGCCCCCTTTTGGAGCCCTAAATCTACCAATTTTTTTAAAAAATCACAAGGAAAGGTTGGTGTACTTACCACGTCCCCTGAGCTCTCTAGTCATTTGTATGTCTAGACCCGATATCTATGATGTACAATGTGTGGTACTGGCGACGTCTTGGCAATAGCTCCACAACAATTTTTCTTTCTCTCTCACTATTCACTCAAGGTTAAAATGCACAAATGACTATTTTAGCAACCTAATCACACTTATACCTTTCCAAAATGGGATTTTTACCTACTCTTTTCATTGGCTATGTCAAATGTTGGACCCAAACCCTAATTTGAGCTTTCTGAAGGCCTAAAAATGAAAAATTTTGCTATCTGTACACAAAATTTGCTTGTTGGAAATTTTTTTCACTTTTTTCAAAACAAATTCAAAATTTACAAAAAAAAATTGAGGGGGAATGGGTATATCCCACCCTCATCGAGGCATGTTGGGGCATGATCTGAAAAATATCTTCTTAATTATTCATTGACACAATGCTCAAAATCACATTAAATGTCAAAGAGGGGGAAAATTTAGACACTGAAAAATGTCTCAATATGCGAGCCTTTCTCTCGCATCGATTTCCTTCTTCCCCACATAATTGAATAATTTTAATTATTTAGTTATCGTCTAAGTCACATTCCTCTATTAATGAAATAATTTTAATTATTTAATTAATTCCATTCCTTATCTTTATTCTTCTTTAATTAATTGAATAAATTAAATATTTATTTAATTATTTACCTTTCACCTTTTCGTCTATAGTTAAATAATTATTTTTAATTATTTGACTATTCATTAATCTTTTGATTCTTCTATAGTTAAATAATTATTTTAATTATTTAATTATTCTTTACCACTCTTCCACTATTAAATAATTAATTTGATTTGATTATTTAATTCCTCTTTCCTATTTCCTTCAAATTTAATTAAATGGTTGCACAATCATTTTAATTAAATGCTCATTTCCTTCTTCTACAAATAAATAATTAAAATGATTATTTATTCCTCACATGCTTCTCCATGAATTAAATAATCTTATTATTTAATTCCTCCAGTTTCCCTCCACTTCTCCTTTTGAATATTGACCATTGATTCCTTTAGATCTTCTTTCAATCTTGACCGTCTATCCTTATCCATCCCTAGTCCACTACTCTTTGGTGCATGAAACCTCAATCATTGATCTTGGCATCTTCTAGAATTTTGATCTCATTCATCCATTCAAGAAGTTTTTCTATAAAAGAAGGTTGTCTCCTTAATTTTGGCTTTACAACCACATTTTCTTCAAAATTCTTACTATCAGTCATTGTCATTTGTAGGTACTTAGACACAACAAAATCTAAGGGCAAGCTTGCAACTTGAGAAGAATGGAGGAGAAACAAGGAAGAAAATCAACTTCAACATGGGGAGTTCAGATTAGTCTTGATATTCATTTCCTTTTCATGTCGATTGTGCTTTCTTGTTTTGGATTTGGGATTTGGAATTAGATTTTAGGTAGAGTGGTTGTTACTTGATCTTAGCCATTTTATTTCATGAATTTTCCTCTTCCTTACAAAACCTCTTCTTCATTATCACTTGTACATCTCTAGTAGGTAATCCTCTCCTTTGTGCATGCTCCATGGTATCCATTCTTGCCATAAGGTTCTATAAAAATTCAATAATCCCTTCATATATGCCCCTTTTGGCACCTCCTCTTAGCATTCTTCTAGGTGGCATCTTGCCCAACCTTACCCTGCCCAATCTCTTGTTGTTCTAATATAAAAAAATTGATGGTTGTGGTTATACTCCACTCCAAAAATAGCTTTGATTTGTTTTATTTCAGTCTTCAAAACTATGAACATACAAGTATAAAAACGTGGGTGATCAAAACAAAAAAATGAAACATAACAATCTTTAAGAACAAATTTAATACTCTACCTTATGCTAGGACTTTGAAACTTTCAAAGCTTACACAGTCAAATAGTAAATTGCAATTACATATGCCAACACCATATTGGGCTTGAAGCAGTGAGTAGGAAACAACAAAAGGATTTAAAATTGGCTTCCTTCTTCATTGATAATTTTTGCACAGTAATCAAATACTATGACCAATACAAAGTTTAGCTAGAAAAAAAAAAGACAACACAATAAAACAATTACAACAATCTCCTTCTTCAATTCAAGCATATTTTTTCTTTTTTATTGCTCATCAACCCATCCAAACTATTTCCTCCATGACTCCTATAACTGCCTCTCCCTTCCTACGCCAACCATCCACCCTCTCATTCAATGATCCCCCTTTCCTCTTTGGAAAACTAAAAATATAACCATTTTTTTCTTTTTCCCCATGCGACCTATGTGAAAGTTTTATTTGTCACTTTTACTTGCTCCCCCACACAGTCTGTCAAAGCTAAATTTTTAATACCTTTTTGTGTGAAATAGCTCATCGCCAGTGTTGGCCTCCTACAATGATCTTAATGACTAAGTCTTTACAGACATGATTCATAGATTGGACATCTAACCTAAATAACCATTTCAACCATCATGAAGGTGCATTTAACTTGTCAACCTAGGGACATGAACTTGAAATGGTTCAGCACAGTATGTGCACTAGGAACTCAAAGTAGCCATTCTACTCTATAGCTAAGGAACACACGATACTGAAAGTAAATTGCTTGAAACAAATGTTGAACATCAATCAATGACTATGCTAAGCTGAAATGCATAACATGAATGAAAATCTGAGTGACATATAGGACACTACTATGTCTGCTTTAGCTGTAGGAACAGTCACAGAATGAAATTCTAGTGGCTGTAGGAACAGTCGGTGCCAGATTTCTAAGTACTAAACAACAAGTAATACTAAACTAATGCTAAGCTAAGAAGATGGATTACTCAAAAAAAATTCCCCCTTAGATAAGTATCCTCTAAAACTAATGAAAACTCAGATGCTCGAACTCAGAACTTTATTTTATTCACTATGAATCATGCATACAAAAGAGTAATGTATTTGTATTACTGAAAACTGGAGAATGAGAGTACAATATCAAATCGTGCAACCTCCTAAAGAAGGAGCATCAGATCATTATTTATACTAACAACTAAACAAGGAAGTCAACTTCGCGACTAGGAGGACGCCATTTAGGGAAAACAGAGGAAATGGAGCGATGGCGGTTATGCATGCATGGAATTTGGTTAGACATGCAGGTCCAAATGTAGATCTAGCATAGCAGTAACACCCATGCATGCTTGATCATTAAAGTCCACTACAAGGCAGTTATGTTCAGTTGCATGAAGAATCTTCTACTGTCGGTTTCCTTTGACTTGGAGCGATTCCTTTGTTGGACATTATGGTGCATGCCCAACTAGCGGTGGCTTCCTCAACTTGGCGTATTAAATCTGCATGGCAAGGTCAATACGCATAATAACTGCACATCTATAACCAACTTTAAGGGACATTCATTAACCACGTGCAAAATCAATATAGATAATCCACATATTATGCCAAATGTCATTAAAGTTTGTAGAGATAGGATTAAGTCCAATGTCAATGGTTTGAGGGAAACATTATGCAAATACCAACATTTAACATTAACATCCATGACATCTACCAGAAAATAGACTATAGATTCTACCCAAAATTGGACCGAAAACTAGGCTCATCACTCCCCCCAACCTAACATTTTCTTGGTCCTCCAGTAGAGGAAGGGTTGTTCTTCTGCTTGTTCAAAGCTCTGAAGTTCGCAACTGATAGTTGTCCAACATCAGTGGCTATAGTGCATGAATCAGGATCCCAATAGAATCCTCCCAATCTATTAAATCTGTTCCATCTCTGTCTTTCTGTAGCAATGTCAAGCTAGTAGAATCTAAAGTTTGGCAAGGGCCACATGAGCATGGGTGGCTGGAAAGTTAGGGGAAGCCAAGACCGCCCCTGTGTTCTCCCAATCTGAATATACCTGTCAATTCTCTTTAGTGCTACAGCATAATTGTGGATGGAATGAGGCTCAGCCTGCTTCAGCTCATCAGATAGACTATTCCATCTTTGTGATAGACATCTTCTCATAGTTTCCTCCTTTGTTGTTGTCTTTACCTCATACTCACTGTAGACTGCCTTAATCCAAGGCATAATCTTGTTTCCATAACTAGGTCTGAGAAGCATTTTGTGCCTTTCTCTATAAATATCCCTTGGGTTGCTTGATTCAGCTCTAAAAAGCAAAGGGATATCAGACTCCAATTGTTTATAAGAACCATGTTGTTGTCCCCAACTAATCTCATTGTGTACCCAAGACATAAATTCTCTCAATTGAACATCCCTAACATATAACAACGGGTTCCAATCATGGTCTTTTGTGATAGCATAATTATGGAAATAAAATTCACATAGAAAATTCTTCATTTAAGGGGAGGCAATCCTATAAGCATTGAAAAATTTTATAGGGGTGTCAATAGAAGGATTCAAACCTGAGGCAATCCTTGACAGCTTAAAGAGAGATACTTCTCTTTCAAGAGTAGAGCATAGACCCATGGAGGGGTCCTACATTCCAAAATTCGTGGTGCCAAAGTTGCCATATCATCCACCCTCTACTTCAGGGCAACAATCTCTACATCTTTATCTTCTATCTCCTCATCCTTCTTTTGAATTTCCTCCTTCAATTTCCATTTTTTCTTTCTCCATTCTTCCTCCCTTCTTTGTATTTCTCTCCATAAATTCAAAATTGTTGCATGTACTGTAAAACCAGGAGGATTATGAATGCCTACTAGTCTTTTTGTCGATGGTGGTTCCTCATATGACACTATCTGCATGGACTCAGGCTATCCAATTATCTTTGGCTGCAGGGGTACTGTTTCTTCTTTCACCTCTTGTTGCAGGGACTCTCGTTCTTGTTCTTGTTGTGGTTGTAGGAACTCCTGCTCTAGTTTTGGTTGTTGTTGCAGGACATCCTACTACAAGACTTCTTGCTCATGTTGCAGGAAGTCCTGACTTTCCTCAAACTCTTCTGCAATGTTAGCAAGATCGGCCAGTGTTATATTTATTGCTCTCCCAAATATATCTTCTTCTTTAACATTCTCTTGCCCCATTGGAGCTTCAGGGTCCTCATGTGATGTCTCACTAGGCTCAGGGCTTTCCTGCAGAGGTGTACCAATCACAGGCCTAGTTGGTCTTGATTTCCTGGGAGGTTTCTCACGCTTTCCTTTGGCTGGAGGATGAACAATGTCGGCCTTCCTCTTTTTAGAACTTGGCACCTTTCTTTCTACAGGCTGTGTTTTGGCCTTTCCTTTTCTCATTTCTACTTCTCTCTTTTGTGCCCTAGTTTTTATCAGGGTCTCAAGTGGAATGTCATCATCAGAATCAGAGGAAGAACTTTCTTTTTTTGAGTGCTCTGTTCTGGAAGAACTAATTTATATGGTTTCTTCTACTGTAGGAGGATTCACACAAGAGGCAACACCATAGGTTGAAGCATCAAGAGGGGCTTCAGTCGTGCTCAATCTCCTGCTAGACCTATAGGGTTGAGGTAAATCCCTAGGTTGCAAGTGCTCAGGTCTAATTTGATCAACATTTATAAATTCTTCCCAGGTTATTGCAGATACATCATGCAGAGACTTTTCAACTAGCAATTTAATCAGGCAATGGTGGGAAACATAATTATCCCTATCTTTTTGGGTCTCGTCTGCCATGATTGGGAGAAGATTGTACAACACGTTGGACACATTCATCCTCCTTCTGTGCCTCATGTGATTCAAAATTTTGAAGTGTACATAATGAAAATTTTACTGGCAACCCTCACGGGTGATGTATTTGATAACATACACAACTATCTGCTTCCATGGCTCGGGCAAAGACATTCTCTTTGCACCCTGTTTATCAATGCTCAATGGGGGTCATTCGACTCTGTAAATTTAGCCTTGGCTGATCTGGCGTCTCTGGAGACAGGGTAATTTTTTCCATCAGTTGGTAACCCTATGACCTCTACAATTCGTTCCTTTGTTGCCACAACTTCCAACCCTTTTACTGTGGCTTTCCCTTCTGAAAATATCTAGGTGAATTCAAGGGCAATTCTTTCATCAAAGCCATCCAATTTCAAGAAGTAATTTTCCCATCCATAGTTTCTAAATTTAGCCAGGCATTGTGCATCCTGCAATAAAACATCATCCACCGTGGGTTCATTTCGAATTAACCCACCTCCCATTGTCTGCAATCAACAAATGCTCTGCAACTTCTTTCTTGCAATTCCTATCTGAAAATCAAGCTCAATTTCCTGCAATACCTATTAAATTTCCAGTGCCAATATTGACTGAATTTTCTCTTCTTTGCTTCACCTTTTTGCTTGCAACTCAAGATTACAATAGGGAAATAATGGCAAGAAAGGAGCGATAAAAAGGGGAATTATGATGGGAAGAAATGGTGGTTGCAGTTATTATCACTTCACACATGCAAGCTGTCCTCTCACTCAAATTTCAAATCAGCTCATTTCAAATTTTCTGACGTAGCCTAGTATAAATTGACACATGGGAAATAAATTCACAAAATATTTGCATATTTTTCTTTCCCCTCCCCCCAACCTAAATTTGGACATGTGTCCACACATGCGAGATGGGAGTGGTGATTTGACAGGGAATGATGGCATTTTATGTAAACTTCTATACTAACGTATAGTGATTAAATGAACACACTTAAAAGATGATTAAAGATAGCAATTAATGTGCACATACCTGAATATGTGGAAGATTTGCAGCAAAGATCATGGAGAAAGTATCACTCGCCTTGTGGGAATAAATTGAGAAATTAATGAAAATGAAGTGGAGTGGGATGAGGTGGAATGAAGTGATGGAAGAGAGAGAAAAGGTGGTGATGGATGGGTGGATGGGAGGATGGATGAAGAAATGGGCTTCCACATAAGTGAAATTATTTATTATGAGAGAGTACATACCTTAATTAGCCAGAAGGAGGGACACTAGGTCCACTGCCTTCGGCTGCAGGAAGCTCGAGTGTTGAATGTTGGGTGAATTGCTACAAGAACTGTTCTTTGGAAATTGGCTTGTGATATAATCTGAGGCGATGACCATTGAAAAGTAATTTAAACCTAACAGGGTCAATGGTAGTAAGCTGAACAACTCCATTAGGAAAGACCTCAGCAACTTCATATGGTCCTAGCCACCTTGTTTGCAACTTTCTTACATTGTCCTGGTATCTTGAGTCATAGAGTAGGGCCCAATCTCCTGGTTGGAATTTCTTTTCCTTGATAAATTTGTCATGCCACCTGATTCTTTGATTTTGCACCACTTATGTATGTTGCAGAGGTTCTCTTCTTATCTCATCCAAAGTGTTTAGTTGAATGATTTTTTCTCTTTGTGCCTCAGAAATATCCATCCCCAAATCTACTGTAGTCTGCAGAGTCTTATATTCAAATTCAACTAGCATCATAGTTGTCTTCCCATGCAACAAATCAAATGGCATGAAGCCTATAGTTATTTTCCAGGTTGTCCTATAGGCCCAAACAACTTCTAGTAATCTGTTTGCCCAATCATTTCTATGAGGAGCTACTGTTTTAGTTAGAATGGCTTCATTCTCTTTGTTGGTCACCTCAACTTGGCCATTAGCCTATGGATGATAAGGAGTAGACTTCTTGTGCCTTATGTTGTACTCATTTTTCGGAAGTGGATTCACTTTGAGAGGGGGGTGAATCAGAGTGATATAATTTTTAACTTTTGACTTTGAAAGCGCAATGAAACTTTTTACTAATTTAAACCCAATGTGGCAGACTTGTTTATGCAAGTGAACATGAACCTTGATTAACATTTACAACTCATATTAAAAGCATCATCTGATATTGTTCAATTAGTGTGTGAACAATCTTGTATGTGCTTTTGAAACAGAACTACAACTTTACTCAATGCAAATTTAATTTGCTTAACATAAGGCTTTTAAAAATAGATTTAAGTAATTTTAACTTTGCATGACAAACTTTTGAAATATGAACCTTTCGAACACACTAAGAGTATCAGAGCATTGATTGAATAAGCACATTAACATAAAACAAAATGAGAGACAAATAACATCACATAACACAAAGACTTCCTGAGTGGAAAAACCCTCTTGGGGTATAAAAAACCACTCGCTAAAATTTCCCTTTTATTAATCAAAGAACACCAACTCTATAACAATGTGGAGCACCAACTCCCACAATCTTTTTGAAGCACCAACTTCATCAAACATTCAAGATATTGCAACCTATCAGAACCTTATAACTGCAATAATTCTCTGCAGTTATAAAATTACAATAGGATACAAAATTATTTTACAATAATGCCCAATTCAAAATAATCTTTGTAATACAATCAGAGAAGAAAACAATATGAGCCCACTTTTCCTCTTTACAAAAATACTATGTCCAGACTATTTCCTCTCTTCACACTTTCTTTAAGTGTTTTTGCAAAGATACATATATATACAATGTTTGTAAAACAGTTATTCATCTTTGTCAAGAAAACTCGTATTCAATAACCAGAGTTTATAAAATGGTGAGAACAATAATATTTAATCATGATACCAATCAAGGATTTTTTAACAAAAATCAATGATATGAAGATGAAATTCCACTATGAGATGAAACCCTTGAGTTTACACTCAGGTTCAAAGTAGTTTCAGATTAGTTAAGAAATTTGTTGGAAACTGAAACAAAGTTTTATTTTCCTCTTTTACTTCTCATTTATGAGATTTACCTTTGAAAGATCAAAATAATGCATAGATATTACCTTTGTCATGGTGGATTTAACCTACAAACAAAATCCCTAAAGTTCTTCATGAAAAACTACCCAAACTACCACTTCCAGCTCAAGTGAATACCACCAACTATCTTGCCATCCATCAAAGACTAACGTAACTAAAAACAAGTCAGAATACCATAGCAAACTTGCTCAATCTGCAACTATAATTCCAGCATGGTGGCGCTAGGGTTCAAACTTTTGTTTACCCTATTTCTTCCTTCATCGAAACTCCAAAAAAAATTTAATGAAATTTGAAATCCTAAAATCATATTACAATCATTTTGAAATCCATGTCACCAACACAATGAAGCATTAAATGAGTGCCAAATCATAATCCACGCTTGTTGTCCAAGTCAACACAGTCAACATACTCATTGAAACAATAATATTGTTGTTGCCATGTAAGCAAATCAAGAATAATACATATGCCGACAACCCAAGTCTCTAAAAAATATGTATTAACTGTTGTGCAATGTATAAGCCCGAAACATGATTGACCTTCAATAAAAAAACTAAGGAAATGCCACCTTTCCAATCACTTTATAAGTGATAACCATAGTGTATATTGTCGGCCTTAAGTGCTAATGCACTTTAAAAACAAATAGAAATGTCTTAATTCCAAACAAGGCATTTACCAAAACTTATATCACAAATAAACCATATGCCAAGATATAAGTAAATATGAAATGTGAATCCATGTAAAATGTGAAGGCCCAAGTATATGTCAAAATACTCTTTGTAAGAAATGATATGAAAATTCCAAGCAATACCATTGCTTATGAAGCTATAGTAGCCAACTCAAGGATACAAAACTGACTGTGTATCAATATAAACACCTCTACCTCATGTATAATGCAATAACTCTTGTGAAGCTATATGTATAGCATGCTAACATATGCACCAAACTAATCTGGCCATGAAGATAAGAAATGAAAAAAACCAACTGAAGAGTGTATATATATACCAATGATGCCAAATGAAATATCATACTCAAGTGTCAAGAAGAGCATTAGTAAAATTTCAACCCAAAATGCCATGTACCGAATAATATATCATAACCGTGGATACCAAAGAATTATGAGATAGCCATGAAGATCACCAATAGAACACCATGAAGACATAATGAATCTTGTCAATGATGCCATGATCAATCTGATAATGAACAATTGAAATAATATACATGTTGTATAATAAAGAAGTGCCAATCTGTCAAAATGAAATCAACTCAACATGATCAGTACCACAATATATGATGACCCAAATGCATCAACCCAAAGCATGATCCACAAAATACTGAATTAAGCCAATCACCAATCAGTTTTGTTACCAATTAGTTTTTTCATCAAGGACAATATACCACAAAGAGAAAGTCAACAAACTCCCCCTTTGTCCTTGATGGAAAAAACCATTTGAAACCATCTGAATTGAACATGATCACCAACCCAAAAGATACCAATGATAAACCAATGAATACCCATATTTCTCCCCCTTTTTGTCTCAAGGACAAAGGGTAAACAAGGAAATACCAAAAACCAGTAACTCAACCAGCTGTAAATATAGCAAAGAAGCAACAAATAATTCACAGAAGCACAAGAAGCTGCTAGGAGAGCTAAGTAGCTCCCCTAAAGCAATGATGGAACATTAAGAAAGTAGTGATTGAGAGATAACTCCCAATTGAGATAGAAATCTTTCAAAAACCTCTTTAGCCAAAGGCTTAGTAAAAATATCTGCCACCTATGCTTGAGTTGGTACATATTGCACAGTAACCTCATTAGCCAAAATATTTTCTCTCGGAAAATGAAATTTAATTGCAATATGTTTAGTTTTGGAGTGCATAACATGATTCTTTGATGAGTTAATTGTACTGGAGTTATCACAAAAGATAGAAACATGTTTAGTAACATCAATACCCATGTCTAAAAGTGTTTGAGCCATCCAAAGAAGCTGAGTGCAACAAGATGTGGCTGCAATACATTCAGCTTTTGTTGTTGATAATGAAATTGAATCTTGCTTTTTGCTATGCCAAGCAACAAGACGATCACCAAGATAAAAAGTTGCACCACTTGTGCTTTTTCTATCATCAAGACAACCAGCCCGATCAACATCAGTAAAATTCATTAAAGTAAAATCATAACCCCTCGAATACCAAAGAACAAAGTCAAGAGTACCCTGGATATACTTAAATATTATTTTGACAGCAGTAAGATGGGACTATTTTGGTGCATATTGGAATCTAGAGACCATACAAACAACTTGCATTAAATCTGGTCTAGAGGCAATTAAGTATAATAAGCTACCAATCATTGATCTATATTCAAATTGATCAACATCAGGAGAATCATCAGTTTTAGATAACTTACAGCCAATCAACATTGGTGTACTTACTGGACGTCAGTCATCCATTTGAAACCTTTTCAACATTTTTTTTGCATATTTTTTTTGTGACAAGAATATTCCCTAGTCAAGTTGTAAAACTTGGAGGCCAAGAAAGAATGTTAGTTCACCTAACATTGACATTTCAAATTCTGATTCCATAATCTTTGAAAACTTCTTTGATAAAGCATCATTGTCACAACCAAAGATTATATCATTACATATACCTCAACAACCGGTATATTATTACCTTCTTGTTTAACATAAAGATTGTTGTCCACACCACCTCTTTTGAAACCATTTGTTGTTAAGTGTGCATCCAATCTAGAATACTAAGCTCTAGGAGCTTGTTTGAGACCATACAAGGCCTTTTTCAATTTGTACACATGATCAGATTTATCTTGTACAACAAATCCTTCTGGTTGTTCCATAAAAACTTCCTCATCAAGACAACCATTCAAGAATGCAGTTTTAACATCCATTTGGTACACCTTAAAATTTTTAAAGCAAGACTATGCTAAGAAAATTCTAATAGATTCAATACGAGCAGCAGGTGCATAAGTTTCACCAAAATCTATACCTTCCTATTGTACATATCCTTTTCACATAAAATGTGCTTTGTTTCTCACTAATTTGCCACTTTCGTTCAACTTATTTCTGAAAATCCATTTGCCACCAATAACATTTTTATCATCAGGTCTTGGGACTAGTTCCCAAGTTTTGTTCTTCTCAATCTAGCTGATTTCTCAATGCATAGCTTTCAACCAACAATCATTATTTAAAGAATCATTAACAGTTTTGGCTCAAACTCAGTTATTAAACAAAAATGCTCAGCAATTTGAGTTTGTTCCTCAATTTTTTCCTTTCTTCTTGTTAAGATTTTTGCATCTTTATCTCCAATTATTAGATCTTTAGGATAATTTTTCGCAACAATTTTGGAAGGATTTTTAGGAGGTATTGCTTTGGAACTTGAGGTATCCTCCCGTTGTGATCCATCTACTACTACAGTTTTGGGAGTGATATTTGAATCTGCCACAAATTCCTCTTCATCATCCTGCACATAATTAGAATCTAGGAGCAATCTTTCATCAAACTTCACATTAATAGATTCAACAATCTTATTCAACCTTTTATTAAAGCATTTATAGGCTTTGCTATGAGTAGAATAGCCTAAAAAGACACCTTCATCAGATTTTGACAGAAAGCTTCCTAAATTTTCATCATCTCTTTTAATAAAGCATTTACAGCCAAATATTCTGAAGTAATTAATAGAAGCAGATTTACCATACCAAAGCTCATATGGAGTGAAATTGGACTTTACCCTTATTTGTACTTTGTTTAGAATGTAAACAGCGGTGTGAACAACTTCTTTCCAGTACATATTAGGCAGTTTGGCTTCATCTAACATTGTTCTAGCCATTTCTTTCACTGTTTTGTTTTTCCTCTCCACAACCCCATTTTGTTAAGGTGTCCTTGCAGCAACATATTGTCTTTTTATGCCATGTTGTTCACAATAATCAATGAATACTTGAGATGTAAATTCACCTCCCTTGTCTGATCTTCAGCATTTGAGTTTCAAATCATATTCTTTCTCAACCATCTTACAAAAAAATTTAAATATGTCAAAAGCTTCAGATTTATGTTTGAGAAAGGTTACCCAAACCATTCTTGTGTAGTCATCTACAAATAACATGAAGTATTTTTCACCATTTATTGACCTAGTCCTAGTAGGACCACAAAGATCAAAGTGTACAAGCTGCAATGGCTTAGTAGAAGAATGTTCTTTAGCTTTAAAGCTCACCTTAGTTTGTTTTCCATTAAGACATTCTTTACACACTGTATTTTCTAGTTTACTCAATATAGGCAAGCCTCTTACATTGTGATTTTTACTTATTTTAACCAAATTGTCAAAGTTTATATGCCCCAAATGTTTATGCCATAACCAATTTTCTTCCTCTTGACCCATAAGACACATACCTCCATTGCTTTCATGATTAGAAGAGTCAAGAAGATTGTAAATTTTTCCAGAAGTTCTCAAACCTATTGCAATTGTTTTACCAAACTTGTTTTTTATTTCACAACCTTGTGCACCAAATGTAACATGATATCCATTATCGCAAATTTGATTGACACTTAAAAGATTATGTTTCAATCCTTCTACATAACACACATCATAGATTGGTGTTTCATCATTTAGAAGTAGAGAACCTTTACCTTTTATCTGAATACCCGAGTTGTCACCAAACTTGACAAATCCTCCTTCATAATCTTCAAGTTTCAAGAACCTGTCTTTATCACCAGTCATGTGGTTTGAACAACCACTATCCAACACCCAAAATGCCTTCTTCTTGGAGAGAAAGGTAGTTTGCACCAGCATAGATTGCTCTACACTTGGAACAAACTTGGGTCTCCAAAATTTTTGTGAGTTAGGTCTATTTTGTTTGCATTGTTTGGATGTATGACCAATAGTATTGCATTTGAAACATCTGATTGTATTTGGAAAACCAAAGAATTTTTTTTGGCCAAATCTAGGTGTTCTAGACAGTATAAATCTGCATCTATTCACTTTATGACCAAATTTATTGCAGTAGAAACAATAACCATGAAAGAATGCATTGAATCTAATATTGTTTATTTTATGCTCAAAAGATTGCTTCTTATCAACTATTTTGAAGTTTTGATTCGAACATTCACCAGTACTGAAACCAATACCAGTCATGTCCTTATGTTGTTTTTACTTTCCAAGCAAATCATTTAAACGCAAAGTGCTTTCATAACCTTCTAATTGTTTCTTAAGTGTGATTACTTCCACTTCAAGCCTATGGATTTCCTTATCTTTATCTGCAAGAACTAATTTAAGATTGTCTACAGTTCTCCTAGAATCATCAAGATCAGTTTGTAAAGGTGTAATTATCTTATTTGGACTTTGCTCTTTTGAAGCAACTTGTTTCTTTAATTTTTTGATTTCTTGTAGAGCACAAAGTAATTCACCTTCAAGACGCACTTCTAATTCAGATTGATCTTCTGTTTAACTTTTTGACTGATTGCTTGGATTCTTTTGTGCAAAAATTTCAGCCATGAAAAAAGTTTCATCTTCTTCATTTAAGGACTCATCTGTCTCAACATCTGAGTCTTCTTTGCTAAAGAGACTCTTTTTCTTTTTGAGACTATTGTTAAATTTCTTTTTAGGATTCCAAGACTTTTTCTTAAATTTTTTTTCTATTTTCTCATCATCATTGGTTTGATCTGGATAAGGAAATTTAGCTGCAAAATGACCAACTTTGCCACAATTGAAACATTTGAAAGACATTTTTCCTTTATATTTCTTTTTCAACTTTCTTACCAAAAGAGCTTCTAGTGTATCAGATAGTTCTGATTCACTATCTAATTCTTCTTTCTTTTCTGCTTTAAAAGCAGTCTCCTTAGAGGTTGAAGCAGAGCTTCCTATCCTCATTTCATATGTTGTTAATATGCCTTGCAAATTTTCCACAGTAAGAGTCAAAATGCTTCTTTTCTTCAAGAGTAGAAACTTTAGACTCAAATTTAGGATGCAAAGTTCTTATTAATTTTTGAACAACATCAGACTCTGCAATTGTTTCACCTAGACCTCTTCTTGCGTTTACAACTTCATCTATCCTTAAGAAATAATCAACAATATTTTCATCATCCTTCATTCTCATTTCTTGAAATTGACTCTTAAGAGTAATAATTTTAGATTGCTTAACTTTTTCATTTCCTTGATAAATGTTTTCAAGATTTTTCCCATATTTCATATGCAGATTTACAATGCATGACTTTGACAAACACATCTTTTGTCAAACCACACAATAGAGCATGTTTAGCTCTTTCATTCATTTCATATTTTATTTTCTCATCATGATCTATAAGAATGACATTAGGTACAACATATTTACTACACAGTAAGTTCCAGACATCAAGGTCTAGAGAAATCAGATATGTTTCCATTCTGATTTTCCAAAACACATAATTAGTGTCATCAAACAAAGGTGCTCTTGTAATGGATGATCCTTTAGGTGCATGTGCCATAATGACAAACTTCCAAGACCAGAATCAATCCTAGGTATGAAACCTAATGCAGGACCCTATGCTCTGATACCACTTGTTGGAATTGGATTCACTCTGAGAGGGGGGGTGAATCAGGGTGATATAATTTTTAACTTTTGACTTTGAAAGCGCAATGAAACTTTTTACTAATTTAAACCCAATGTGGCAGCCTTGTTTATGCAAGTGAACATTAACACTTTAAATTAGATTGACATGAACCTTGATTAACATTTACAACTCGTATTAAAAGCATCATATGATATTGTTCAATTAGTGTGTGAACAATTTTGTATGTGCTTTTGAAACAAAACTACAACTTTACTCAATGCAAATTTAATTTGCTTAACAAAAGGCTTTTAAAAATAGATTTGAATAATTTTAATTTTGCATGACAAACTTTTGAAATATGAACCTTTCGAACACACTAAGAGTATTAGAGCATTGACTGAATGAGCACATTAACATAAAACATAATGAGAGACAAATAACATCACATAACACAAAGATTTCTTGAGTGGAAAAACCCTCTTGGGGTATAAAAAACACTCGCTAAAATTTCCCTTTTATTAATCAAAGAGCACCAACTCTATAAAAATGTGGAGCACCAACTCCCACAATCTTTCTAAAGCACCAACTTCATCAAACATTCAAGATATTGCAACCCATCATAACCTTATAACTACAATAATTCTCTACAGTTATAAAATTACAATAGGATACAAAATGATTTTGCAATAATGTCCAATTCAAAATAATTTTTGTAATACAATCAGAGATGAAAACAATATGAGCCCACTTTTCCTCTTTACAAAATGATTTCACAATAAACAATACTCTATCCAGACTATTTCCTCTCTTCACACTTTCTTTAAGTATTTTTGCAAAGATACATATATATACAATGTTTGTAAAACAGTTATTCATCTTTGTCAAGAAAACTCGTACTCAATAACTAGAGTTTATAAACTGGTAAGAACAATAATATTTTATCATGATACCAATCAAGGATTTTTTAAGAAAAATCAATGATATGAAGATGAAATGCCACTGTGAGATGAAACCTTTGAGTTTACACTCTGGTTCAAAGTAGTTTCAGATTAAAAATAAATTTGTTCAAAACTAAAACAAAGTTTTATTTTCCTCCTTTACTTCTCATTTATGAGATTTACCTTTGAAAGATCAAAATAATGCATAGATATTACCTCTGTCATGGTGGATTTAACCTGCAAACAAAATCCCTAAAGTTCTTCATGAAAAACTGCACAAACTACCGCTTCCAGCTCAAGTGAAGACCACCAACTATCTTGCCATCCATCAAAGACCAACATAACTGAAAACAAGTCATAATACCACAACAAACTTGCTCAATCTGCAACTGTAATTCCAGCATGGCGGCGCTAGGGTTCAAACTTTTGTTTACCCTATTTCTTCCTTCATCGAAGCTCCAAAACAAAATGAATGAAATTTGAAATCCTAAAATCATATTACAATCATTTTGAAATCCATGTCACCAACACAATGAATCATTAAATGAGTGCCAAATCATAATCCACGCATGTTGTCCAAGTCAACATAGTCAACATACTCATTGAAACAATAATATTGTCATTGCCATGTAAGAAAATCAAGAATAATACATGTGCTGACAACCCAAGTCTCTAAAAAGTATGTATTAACTGTTGTGCAACGTATAAGCCCAAAACATGATCGACCTTCAATCAAAAAACCAAGGAAATGCCACCTTTCCAATCACTTTATAAGTGATAACCATAGTGTATATTGTCGGCCTTAAGTGCTAATGCACTTTAAAAACAAATAGAAATGTCTTAATGCCAACCAAGGCATTTACCAAAACTTATATCACAAATAAACCATATGCCAAGATATAAGTAAATATGAAATGTGAATCCATGTAAAATGCGAAGGCCCAAGTATATGTCAAAATACTCTTTGTAAGAAATGATATGAAAATTCCAAGCAATACCATTGCTTATGAAGCTATAGTAGCCAACTCAAGGATACAATACTAACTGTGTATCAATATAAACACCTCTACCTCATGTATAATGCAATAACCCTTGTGAAGCTATATGTATAGCATGTTAACATATGCACCAAACTAATCTGGTCATGAAGATAAGAAATGAAAAAAACCAACTGAAGAGTGTATATATATACCAATGATGCCAAATGAAATATCATACTCAAGTGTCAAGAAGAGCATTAGTAAAATTCCAACCCAAAAATCCATGTACCAAATAATATATCATAACCGTGGATACCAAAGAATTATGAGATAGCCATGAAGATCACCAATAGAATGCCATGAAGACATAATGAATTTTTTCAATGATGCCATGATCAATCTGATAATGAACAATTGAAATAATATACCTATTGTACAATAAAGAAGTGCCAATCTATCAAAATGAAATCAATTGTTCCATGATATCACTTGAAAACTAATGCCACCTGAATAACTTTTATCTGCACATGAAGCTCAACATGATCAGTACCACAATATATGATGACCCAAATGCATCAACCCAAAGCATGATCCACAAAATACTGAATTAAGCCAATCACCAATCAGTTTTGTCACCAATCAGTTTTGTCATCAAGGACAATATACCGCAAGGAGAAAGTCAACATCATTAACTAGGGCTGCAACAAGGGTTGATGTGAATTGTGCCCCTTGATACTATTTCTCTTGGGACTCCATATCTTGTGAAAATTTCCTCATAAAGAAATTTTGCAACCTTGTTATCTCTTGCATGCTTCATGGCCTTAACTTCTACCCATTTTGTCACATAATCAGTGCATACCAATATATAAGACTTTCCATTTGATGGAGGATCAATTGGTCCCACAAAATCCAATCCCCACTTGTCAAAGGGAGCGATGAATACCTGAGGACACAGTGGCATCTCATCAGACCTAGTTGGTCTGCCCATTCTTTGACATCTATCACATTTTTTGGTTTACCTTCATGCATCCTTGTGGAGTGTTGGCCAGTAATATCCTATGTTTAAAACCTTCATTGTTGTCCTCTTGGCTGCAAAGTGTCCTCCACTTGGTTCATTGTGACATGCATGAAAAATGTCATACGTCTCATCTTCTCTCACACACCTCCTCATGACATGGTCGGGTCCAATATAAAACAAACATCCAACAATCCAAGAGAAAGGAAAAGATTTTTCAATGAGTGCCCTTTTCTCTTTTGGAGAGAAGTGAGAAGGAACTCGACCTATGACCAAGTAATTGGCTATGTCAGCATACCAGGGTGTTTGTACATTGAGGGAGAATAGATGCTCATCAGGGAAAGAGTCATCTATGGGCTAATTATCTTCTGATGTAGTTAGCCTTGAAAGAAAATCTGCAGCAACATTGGCCTTCCCTAGCTTATCCACAATGGTTATATCAAACTCTTGCATCAACAATAACCATCTTGCCAATCTACATGTGATCAAAGGTTTATTCATTAGATATCTAATGGCTGCATGATCAGAGTGTACAAAGATTTGGTAGTCTGTTATGTAATGTCTAAATTTGTTCAGTGCATAGACTACTGCCAATATCTCTTTTTTTGTCACTGTATAATTGAATTCACTCCTTGTAAATTTTTACTGACAAAGAAAATGGCATTTCCAATAGCTCCTTTCTGTCCTAAGACTGCTCCTATGGCATAATCTGATGCATCAGTATGGATGTGAAAAGGAAGCTCCCAATTAGGCCCTTTGATTACAGGAGCATGAGTCAAAGCTTCCTTCAAGTCAGAAAATGTCTTGTCACAGGCTTTAGTCCACTAAAATTCAACATCTTTAGTGAGAAGAGTGTACAATGGTGTTGCTACCTTGTTGAAATCCTTGATGAAATGCCTATAATATCCTACATGACCCAAGAAACTCCTAACATCTTTTTGTTTTGCAGGTGTGGGAAGATTTGTGATTACCTCAATCTTTGCAGGATCTACTTGAATTCCCTTATGGGAGATGTAGTGGCCAAGAACTACACCTTCCTACATCATCATGAAGCACTTTTTACTGTTTAAGGATAATTTTTGGTCTTCACATCTCTGCAGGACCCTCCTGAGATTTTCCAATGCTTGATTAAAATCAACACCATAAGTGGTGAAGTCATCATGAAGGTGCATTTAACTTGTCAACCTAGGGACGTGAACTTGAAATGGGTCAACACAGTATGTGCACTAGGAACTCAAAGTATCCATTCTACTCTATAGATAAGGAACACACGATACTGAAAGTAAATTGCTTGAAACAAATACTGAACATCAATCAATGACTATGCTAAGCTAAAATGCATAATACGAATGAAAATCTGAGTGACAAACAAGACACTACTCTATCTACTTTAGTTGCAGGAACAATCACATAATGAAATTCTAGTGGTTGCAGGAATAGTCGGTACCGAATTTCTAAGTACTAAACAAAAATTAATACTAAACTAATGCTAAGCTAAGAAGACAGATTACTCACCAAGTGGGCCCCCTTGGATAAGTATCCTCTAAAACTAATGAAAATTCAGATGCTCGAACTCAGAACTTTATTTTATTCACTGTGAATCATGCATACAAAAGAGTAATGTATCTGTATTACTAAAAACTAGAGAATGAGAGTACAATATCAAATCGTGCAACCTCCTGAAGAAGGAGTATCAGATCATTATTTATACTAACAACTAAATGAGGCAGTCAACTTCGTGACTAGGAGGACGCCATTTAGGGTAAACAGAGGAAATGGAGCGATGCAGTTATGCATGCATGGAATCTGGTCATACATGTAGGTCCAAACACAGATCTAGCATAGTAGTAATGCCCATGCATGCTCGATCATTAAAGTCCACTACAAGGCTATTACGTTCAGTTGCATGAAGAATCTTCTTCTGTCGACTGCCTTTGACTTGGAGCGATTCCTTTGTTGGACGTTATGGTGCATGCCCAGCTGGCGGTGTCTTCCTCAATTGGGCGTATTAAATCTACATGGCAAGGTCAGTACGCATAATAACTGCACATCTATAACCAACTTTAAGGGACATTCATTAACCACATGCAAAATCAATATAGATAATCCACATATTATGCCAAATGTCATTAAAGCTTGCAGAGATAGGATTAAGTCCAATGTCGACGGTTTGAGGGAAACATTATGCAAATACCAACATTTAACATTAACGTCCATGACATCTACCAGAAAATAGACTATAGATTCTACCCAAAATTGGACCAAAAACTAGGCTCATCAGCCAGATAAAGGAAATCTACCCGAAACTTCAAATTACAAACCAAAAACTTGGGTACAAGGACCCGCACCCCAAATTCATAAAACAAAAACAACTAGAAACCAAATTTTGAACTTCCAATCTCAAGCCAAAAATTGAAAGTTGATGCTCCTACATCACCATTGGTATGACATCTTTTATGGATTTATATGGAAATGTGGCATTAAATTTTATAGATTTGGTTCTTACTAACAACAATGTACCAACTAGTGACTTGCAAAAACATAGTCAAGATAATCTAAGATTACTTAAGGAGCACCTACAATAGGCTCAAAATTAACAAAAAAATATGTAGATCAACACTACAATAAGAGGATATTTAGAGTTTGGGACATGTTTTTTTATTCCTATATCCTTATAGGTTGACCTCCATTAAGTAAAATAAAAATGAGAAGCTCAAACTTCACTTCTATGGAACCTATAAAACTATGAGGAGTTTGTAAAGTGGCTTATGACTTACATTTTCTTGCAAATAGTAAGATTCATAATGTTTTCCATGCATCTTATCTCAAAATGGTACTTAGATAGCATATTATATCAACAATTAACTTTCCACCTTAGATGATAAAGGGAAAATTATATTAGTGCCAAATACTATTATTGATACAAATAAAAATAAGATGGGGAACATAACAATCAAAAAATACTCGGTTAATTGGAGGGACCTACCTATATAAGATGCTACATGGGAGTGACAAAATATTCTTGAGCACCAAAATTTGCATTTCTTGTAGTCAAGAAATTTGGGGAAGGATTAACTTTTAATGTCCCTTTTTAGTTAATTATCCTATGTAGTCCCTATCCTTATTTTCTTGATAAGGATCCAAAAATATTTTAATAAAGGGGTCATGATTTATGGTAATAGAAGCAACCAATAAAATAATAATAAATAGAGTAACTTCAAAAAATTGGGGGTGTACACTCCATAAAAAAATTTCTAACCCATAGGGACATTTGGGATGTTCATTATGAAAAATTCTATGCTAGATCATTAATTAGGAGTTACAATTTGGCATTCATCAAAAAATAGGGAGTAATTTGAGGAGAGAATTTTGTTTCTAAGTGAGTGCAACTAGGGCTACACCATTATATTAAACAAAAATGAAGTTAATACATATTTTCATTACCGACTAGAGTCGAGGCGAGGCCCCTGGCGAGGCCCCTAGAAATGCTATTGTCGTTAGATGTATATACAAAACTAGGGTCTACTTGTTAGCTATTAAAAAAACACTACTAGAACTAACTATCACCTGCTCATACAAACAATTGGACAAATTCATTAAGCCACCCAAGATGATACACTAGCTCCAGATTGGTCATCTTCTTGAGAAATTCATAGGCTTTCCTAGCCTTGGCACAATGTTGCATCAACATCATCGTCTGAAAGTTGGAGAGGGAGGGGATCCATTTAATGGCTTCCCCCATGACCAACATCTTTTGAATATCACTAGGCCTCAAGATATCAACTCCACACCTCACCATTGGGATGACTTCCTCTAAATTACCTAGATATATTTTCTTGAAGAGGTTCATCATTAGTGCTCTCACCATCTTTGGTGGCTCCCCAAGGTCCAACAACAAAGCCACAAACCGAGAGGAGATGTTAGTGCTCATATGATAGTGACCCTCATCCACCTAAAAATATACTCCCAACATCCATTTTATCTCCCATAGGATTATATTACTATGCTCCTATAACATAATATTGAGGTGCTAGTTTGAAATGGGCCCTAGGAAATCCATTTGACTCTAAGAGAAAATTAGATGTACAAGAGTGTTCATCATAGCAAAACCTGAGCTCAACAACCTTACCAATCGAATGCCTCATATTGTGACTGAGATGGTAGAAATAGGTTTGGTCAATAGCCTTCACACATTGAGGTTAATGCTAGAAATAAGGGAAAATATAATCTCGTCCTTCACCCAATCCATCCCACAATTATCATACTTTAATAGTGTCCTTAGAGTTAGTACGTGTTGGCACATTTGTATACTTACTTTACTTGGCATCTACTAAATTTGTTGGTTAGGAAACCCTGTCCCATCAACCCTTTCAAATATTTGATTCCAATTTTTGACCAACAATTGTCGATGGGAGCTAGGGGCACCTAGTCATCAATATAGACTGATGATGCCATAATTTCCTCCACTAAACATTTGATGCCTCATTTGTTAACGCATTGGTGAGCACATCAACTTCCTTGTTGCCTTCCTAATAAATATGTGAGGCCATGAAATATTTGAATAGGCTTAGTATCTTCACACATTCCAACACCCATTCCAATTCACCATGCTTTGATTGCAAAGAGCATTCACCATCAACAATGAGTCACCTTCTATGTGAAGCTTCTTCACTTTGATCCTTGCACTTTATTTTAGCCTAAACCATAATGCATATAATTCTTCTTCATTGTTTTTTGTGAGGGGGATAATAATACTTAGGCTATTAATTATCATCCCATTATGATCTCTCTAGAGATGGCCTAAGCTAGAGACACTTGGGTTCCCCCTAGAAGCACCATCAAAGTTCAATTTGATCCACCCTTCCTTTGGAGGGGACTAGGTGGCTAGGGCTCTAGGGATTCTAGTAGATTTAACTCTACTGATCCCATGAATAAGGGGGAGAGACAACCCAACCTATAATTTCTAAATTTTATTATCTTAGAGTGAGAATGCTTTATTCTTCATCAATTGGCTTCTAACCACATTTTTGGAAACTTCCACTATTGCACCTTCAAGCTTGCATAGGAAGGCATGCAGTGCCATCGTTGTGTCCTAGAATATTTTGTAGTTTCTCTCCTTCCAAAATTTTTAGATTAATAGGGAAGGTGTTGTAATCTATAGACAAGAAAAGAAGGCGTCCTTATACATAATTGGCTAGGCCATGAAGAGATTCGGTATGTCATTTGATAGTGAGCTCTACCATTTTACTTTATTTTGTAAGAAGAACCAGCATTGGTTCATGAATTGGCATTCCAAGAGGACATGGTTGGTCATCTCTTCTTCATATTTGCATAGAACACAACGGTTTGATCTAGCCACCCCCAACTTCTTTAGTTTTATTTGAGGACAAAATATTATTAGTTTATTAATTTTTATTTTGGAGAGGGAAATTGGGGTGTTGAAATTTATACCCTATTTGAGCTATTTACTAAGGAATTCATTGAACCTTGATAAATCTATCAATTTTTCTATAATTTCTAGAATAGCTTTCTCCTTGTGTTCATATATTGGTTTGAGAATGAAAACATGATGAAACCTCCTCGGTTTCTCAAGGACAAGCTCATTCAAAGGTTGCATTTATGAATGTAGACACTTAAAAATGTTCTTAATGATATTACACACTTGAATTTGATCACTAACATCATTTCATCCTTAATTACATCCTCTTTTCGCTTGTTTAATTAAATAAGCCTAGTTATTTAATTAAATTCATCATTTTCATCTATTGATATAATTAATCTAGTTAGGTTAATTAATATCCTTTCGCAATAGCATTCCTCCCTATTTAATTGAATAAATCAAATTATTTAGTTTAAACCCTAAGTCCTCTCATTTAATTAAATAATCCTAAATTATTTAATTAAATGTTATTTGCACTCCTTATTCATTAAATAAGTTAATTATTTAATGGATATCATATTATTCCTCATCTTGCACATTCCAATTTAGTTTTAATTACTAAATTTCTAATTTCCCCTCCGATCCACTTGCATAGGGAATATTCCAAAGGAATATTCTCCTATTTGGCTCCAAAAATGGAATGATTTCTTTCAAACAAACTTTGTAACAAACTTTCAAAGTTGTTACAAAGTGTGTTTGTTTGAATCATTCTCAACCCTTGATGCTTTCCTTGATCCGTGTGATCTTTTATTCTCATCCACTGATGAGAATCCTTGATCCATGTTTCAACCTTGCTTCGATATTGACCATTGATTGACCAAAGCAATCTGAGCCCTTGATTCTTCATTTGCTCTTCTATAAATGCTTCACTGTTTGGAGAGAAATGGATCCATCTTTTGATAGCAAAGTTATGATGTTGAAATTCATACTCACTTGCATCCATATTTAGCATTTGTTAAGAATTTTAGATTAATATTCATCCATATTAGCTTAAGAATCCATTAATGGCTTATATTTTAGATTAGCTCACATCCATTTTAGCATAGTTTACTGGTGCAGGGCACCTTGTCAATTTTGGTCAATATGGTCACATGTTTGGTTTTTAGGTGTTTAGAGTCTTGTTGGATGTAATAAGGTCACAATAGGCCATTTTCCATGTATGGAGTCATTTTGGGTCGGTTTGGAGTCATATTGTTAAAATTTTGCGAAAAAAATTGAAAAGCTGCTTATGCAACTTTGCATTTTTGGTCATAGGTGGAAGTTGAAGAGTCATACATTCAAAAATTAGTTTTGAACCAAATTTTTTGGTTGGACAAGCATAAATTGGCCTGAAAACATTTGAGGCTTCTTCTGGATGTAATTTTTGGTGATCAAGCAACATTGAAACTCTATTTTCCTGTGAGATTTTTGTGTTTTCTACTGCTCCAAAGATCTGTACAGCTTCGTACACTCTCCATTTGACATGAATTGAATTTTAATTGGTAGAATAATGAATCTTCTTTGATTTGGTAGTGGTTGTATAGATTTTCATTGAGAATTGAGGTAATTTGAAGTGATTTTCTAAAAACGGTTTGGAAAACCCTGTTTTGAGGGTTTGGAAGTGTAAAATGGCATAAGAGACCATTCCACCAATGAAATGCTTTTAAATTCAGTGGAATGGTTAAAATTGAAGATCTCCTCCCTGCTCTGCATCAATTGGCATCAACTTGCTGCTCCAGAAGTTGGAGAATCCTTAATGGTTAGAAGAACACTCCTCAAGGCATCAAAGGAGAAGGAGCCAACACAAAGAACACTTTTTAGGACAACTTGCAAATGCATGGGAAAGGTATGTAAAGTTTTAATAGATTCAAGAAGTATTGATAACATGGTGTCTATTGAAATGGTTGACAAACTTAAATTGGAAAAGATACCATATGAAACACCTTATAAAGAGTCTTGGTTGAATGATAGTCAATCTATTTTGGTGAATGAGCAAGCTTGGGTTGAGTTTAATATAGGTGGATACAAAGATAAGATTCTATATGATGTGTTGCCTATGGATGTGTGCTACTTGCTATTAGGAAAACCATGGTAGTTTGATGGACATGCAATATATGATGGTATGAACAATACCTATGAGATTGAAAATGATGGAATCTCTTTTACTTTGACTCCATTGCAAGAATATGGTAAAGGGTAGATTATGAAGTCTAAGGTGATAATGTTAGGTAAGAAAGAGTTTATAAAGCTAGAGGAAGAAAAGAATATGGAGGTTGCAGCCACTTCAAGACTTGAAGGTACCAAGACAGCAAAGGTGAAGAATGCTCTGATTTTGGAGGAAAATGATATTGAGAAGGTCAAGGATGAATTGATTTTGGAAATTTAGGGTCGGCTTAAAAAGCATTTTGCTATGATGGTAAGTGAAGTGTTCCATTAATTGTTTGCACAAGGGGATATTGATCATTCACAAGTTGGTAAATCTGAGATTAGTAGACTTAAGGTTGGTCATTTCATATCATGGGTTTGTGAATCTGATAAAGAAGCAATTAAAGATACACCACAACAAGTGGAAGGGATGAAGGGTAATGGTGAAGGGGTGAAAGGTGAGTTACAAAGGAAAGTGGAAAAAACTAAGCACATAATAAAAGTGGAGAAAAAGGTAGTGCATTACAAGGCACAAGGAGGTGTGGTAGCAAATAAAGAATCAACTTTGACAACATTTTTAGATGTAGCACAGATGAAGGATCACCCATCAAGGGAAGAGCAACATTTTCAAGGAACGAACCAGTCACAGGCAAGGCACAATGCATTTATTTAGTACTTGACACATTGGAAGGGATTACAAGATGAAGAAAATACTTGGAGGTCAGAGTATGATGTCATCAAGCAAGGTTTTGGTTGCAACACAGTCCTCAAGGGGACTTGAGTTCTCTTTTGTCTGGGTGTATGGTGTAGGGCACCTTGTCAATTTTGGTCAATATGGTCACATGTTTGGTTTTTAGGTGTTTAAAGTCTTTTTGGATGTAATAAGGTCATAATAGGACATTTTCCATGTATGGAGTCATTTTGGGTCGGTTTGGAGTCATATTGTTAAAATTTTGCAAAAAAAGTTGAAAAGTTGCTTGTGCAACTTTGCATTTTTGGTCATAGGTGGAAGTTGAAGAGTCATACATTCAAAAAGTAGTTTTGAACCATTTTTTTTTGGTTGGAAAAGTTTAAATTGGCTTGAAAACATTCAAGGCTTCTTCTGGATGTAATTTTTGGTGATCAAGCAACATTGAAACTCTGTTTTCCTGTGAGATTTCTATGTTTTTTGTTGCTCCAGAGATTTGTACGGCTCCGTACACTCTCCATTTGACATGAATTGAATTGGAATTGGTATAGTAATGAGTCTTTTTTGATTTGGCAATGGTTGTGTATATTTTCATTGAGAATTAAGGTAGTTTGAAGTGATTTTCTAAAAACGGTCTAGAAAACCCTATTTTAAGGGTTTGGAAGTGTAAAATGGCATAAGAGACCATTCCACCGATGAAATGATCTAAAATTTAGTGGAATGGTGTTAGATAGGGTTTAATTTCATGTTTGTAGGTTGTATATGCAAGGAAGGAGGTTTTGGGCTAATATGGTGATGCCCTAGGGTGAAATTTACAAGTTTTCCTGCAAATGAGAGGTGTAGGTGTTAGGGTTTGATGACAAAGCACTAATAAAGAGTGGTAGTTGGTTTGTGAATCATGTGCAAGACATATTTGGTATATTTTAAGTGTTGGGTTGTAGAGTGGAGGCTTGGATTTGGTAGTTTCAATAAACCCTCTTGTCTACAAGCCTAAGTAGTCCTAAATAAGGGTTTTGGGGTTTGGTGAACTAGAAGGTGTTTCAGTTGGAAAAATTTATTGATTTAGACCATTTATGACCTATGAAGAACATTGGAATAGATTTTAGTGGATTAGGTGAAGATTTTCACAAAGGTGCTTTGTACAAGGCTAATTGAGCCTCATTTTAGCGTAGCAGTCTAAATAAGAAGGTGAAGTTACAAAACAAAGGTATGCACAAATTAGATATGTTAAATAAATCCATAAAGGGTATCTATAATGTCAATTATTTTGTGGCTGTGAAACTTCTTTTGAGAGATATGGAGAAAATTTATTGTTTGATATGCTACAAGAAGAATATGAAGAAATTGTGAAACAACGCCAAGTTAGGGTTTTAAGGGCTGAAGGATTGTTTGAATCTGATTGAATTGTGATTGCTTGAAGATCTCCTCCCTGCTCTACATAATTTACGTCCATGGCTTGCATCTTTGAATGATGTTTCCATTTATCATAGCTTGTATCCATCTCCATCAAGCATTTTAGCATTTAGCACTCTTTTTCATCATGTTAAGCTAGTTTTGCATCCATGTTTCATTCACATTTAATTAGTTTCATCAATTTTCTTCAATAAAATTGATTGAAACAGATCATATTATCCAAGGGATTAGGAAATGGTCACCATTCCACATCAATGCGACACCACTCCCTCAATGGGATAAGATTCGAGGTCTTAGAATAGGTTTTTATTATGCTTTCATGTTGATTTCATGTTAGTTTAATGGTTATTTAGTTTCTTGATGATTTCGAATATCTCATTGGAATCATGGCTTAGTGGATTAAATATGCCTCAAATCTGTATGGATCTATTGTATTTAACCTATACTATGACTATGGTCACAATGATGAAATTTATTATTTTAATTTCTATAAAATATTTGTATTTTGAATAATAATATTGTAATGGATTTTTGTCCATACATGATTTATATTCTATGATACTCTAGCATATATGAATATTTTCCTTTCCAACATATTTTTTTATTGTTCATCCCATCTATTGTTGCACAGTTTGAGTATTATTGCTTATTTGAATAATATGTCTATAATTTATTATTCATCCATCATATGATCTCACCTCACCCTCATAGGATCTTGGTGATCAAAAAGATAAATAATAATACTTACTTACATACGCTTTCACATCACTTTCATAAGACCTTTGTGATACAAAAGAAACAATTTTTTTTTTTTAATCTTATGAGGTCATTACAATAGAGAATAAATTTGTAATGATATTGGAGGAACAAGTTAGTAAAATCTAGATATTTTCTCTAATAGTCTTATGACTGTGAGATTTTATGAACTTAGAATTATATCATCATTGAGAAGAGTTAAAAGAAAAAAGAAACCTTAGATGTGAAAAAAAACTTCAAATTAAAACTAATTTATGTCAAAAGTTTTATTAGAGCTAAAAAATTGAAAATGAGTTGTTAAATATTATGAAGGAATCTAGATGTAACATGAATTTCAGCCTAAACTAGAAGATTCTTTTGGATTTAAAAGGAGATTAGGGAACAAAAGATGGCAAAGTAATAACTTGTAGAGTATGGCTTATCTTGGATGTAAAAAATAATTAATTAGAACTACCAATCAATTTAAATTTGGAAACGCAAGAAAGAAAAGGAAATGTCACAATATCTCAAACATGGAAAAAATATTGAATCTAAGTTAAAACCCATCTTGGGTCTAGATTCTCAATAGTGAAAAAAATATGGAAATTAATTATGATGTTCTCTAAGATAAATTTAGGTGCAAAATTTTATTCAAGTTGATCTAAAGGTAGGGCTAAGTATAAAGTAGAATATCTAAGACTTAATATAAGCAAAACTTAGATGTGATATATCTTGAAATCTAATTCAAACCCAAATAGGTTCTAAAAGTTTATTAGATCCAAATAAGGTGAAATTAAACCATGAGATGCTACAATGAAGTCTAGATGGAACAAGAGTTCTCCATGTGGTATAAAATAATATCACATACAATAGCCAATATACCGAGGAGATTGAAAATCATAGAACTTAGCCATTTATTCTCATTCCCACCTAGCTCTATATGGATGATCCTTTTCTTTTCTTTTTTGCAAAGGATCCCTAACACCTACACCCTATACTATAAGGATCATTATTTTCTTACCCACTACAAAAATTGTCTTTTATCTTGCAATGAGATTGAACTCCTTCAATTAGTTTTTAAGACCCATTCTCACCTTTTTAATTATATTCAATCCTTATCTCTTTGTCTTTAAAATAACATCATTATCTACAATTTTTTTTACTTTGTGAGAGATCTTATATGTAGCTATGCAATTTTACTTATTTTTTAATCCTTGTATAGTGTTTTTGATGTAGGAGCATCCACGGTCTTTGGAAATCTTGCATCAACCAAAAAAGGGAAGCATTTTAATTTTTAATTTTCCTAAGGTTTGGTAATTATTTATTTGGAGAAATAACTTGCAATATTAGGCCAAAATGATATATTAAATAAATTTGTCTTTATTTATGTTACAAATTTTGGTGTGAAAGCTAGTCTAGGTGGTGGCATTGTAATTTGAATTGATAATTGTCTATCTTGGTGTGGGATTCTTGGGGTTACAAGTTGTGACATGTCATTTAATTCTCTTACATGCAATGATGTAGAATTTGGGTGCCCATGTTGTGTTGACCATTTCCTATTCATGCAGGGTCACTAATTGTGAGAGTGGGAATCCAAGTTGTCACTTAATTTGGAATTTTATTGAAAAAGGATTTGGAGATGCTTTGTGGAGGTATATATTATTAATTTTAATTCATTTTGATGGTTATTCCATGTTGGGCATGGAATTTTGGGGGAGGTTACAATAAGGGAAGTGGATGGAATTGTAAAGGGGTAGACTTGACAATTTTTGCAGGAGTCGTTTTTCCAGAATGGGAGAGGAGGTTCCCAAGGCATAGCCTTTGGAGGAGAAGTCTATAATACATTTTTTTGCGGGTTTTAAAGGTATGTTTCAGCAGAAAATGGATTATGAAATCCATGGTTGAAGATCAACAAGTTGGTGATTGAAGATTGCAAATTGGGGAGCCAATTTCTTAGTGTATGAGGATGATTTGAAGAAGAAGAATTTGGGGTTTATTTGTGAATTTTTTTGTTGTCATATAGCAGATTTATATCTATTTTGTAATGATTTTTTCAGCCTATGTGGCTGCACAAACTTTTATAATCAAATTTATTTGAAATTGTGAAGCATTGTTGGAAGTTAAATAGAGAGGATTTAAAGTCTATTGTTGCAAATTGTTGCTTCATGTTTGTTGTTGGTGGTGTTGAAAGATTGTGTGTGAAGGTTGTGAAAGGTATAGAACACATTTTTTTTTAAGGTTTGAAGGAGAGAAAACAACAACAAGCATATTTGAATATTTCCACTTGATTGCAGTAGTGGTTTTTCAAAGAATATTGTAGGTTGAAGGAGGTTAAGGTTACTAGAGGAAGGTGGATTAAAGATTTATGATTTATGGGTGTATTTGTTGTTTGTATCAAACCTCCATATATGATTTGTGAGGTTTTCAAAGAGATCATATGGCTATGCATGATGTATTTTAGGTTTTACAGTGATTCCATGTAATGAGGAAGAACTTGGAATTGTTAATCAATCAAACTTTTTGTAGATTTTTTAGACGATTTCTTTATTTCATTTGTGTTGTTGGAGCTTGTATTTGAGAGCTTGGTTGTTCTCTTACATCAATGGTATCATAGATAGATATTGTAAGTGTATAGGCATAGCGCTAAATGTGAGATAGCCTATGCCAAGACCTGTGAGTGGAGAACGAAGAATTTACAATCCACGAAAAATAATAATTTAATTTTTGTTGGAAGTTTGTGGAGTTTATCATTGATATGTCTATTAGAAACATGAGTATGAGCATGAGTTGTATAGTATGCACTATTTTCATTGACGTCAACATTGTGGTTTGGCATGAATATCAATGTGCAGACCATTATGTGTAGCATGAGCATGCATAAACATGTTAATCTAGTTCTTAGTTGCAAGAAGGTTTGATTCGGTGCAAATAGTTGAAGTGGAAAATTGGTTGTATCATAATAGTATTTTTCAGTGTATAGAACATCCAATATTTTGGTTTGCATTAATTTTCCTTGAAGAATCTTGCTCTAAAATCTTAATACAATTTTTTTGGATGTTAGAGGAGTCTAAATCCATATTTTCACATTGTTTTGTTCTCTGGTGAAGAAGTTATGAATGATAGTATATTGGGTCTTCCAATGATTGTGGTTACCAGTACAGGGTGTATGTTTTGGTGAGTTCGCACTTCACCATGGAATGGTATCTTGTCTTGTAGATTTTTGGGAGTATTTAAAAGTGTTAGTAGAATTTTTGCTCCAAGTGGCGACAAGTTTGGAGGTTTGTGTGTCCGTTTGTTGTTGATCAGTTGGTGAATTTTGATATTAGGTCTTCACAGGTACCAACCTAATATGATATGAGTATTGCGGAGGTTATGTGAGTGTTGATCCATTATAAGGGTGTTATTATAGGTCCACCTCGACCTATTTAAGGTGTTACATGTTTTTGAATTAAGGTGTGAGGTGTGTATGGTTGATTGGGAGCTGACAAGTTATATTTTGCATGGTACATCTAATTAGGTCGACCTAATTGATGTTGTAAGTGTTTGTAAATAAGATAGATATATATATATGCAAGTTCATTTCAATGTTGTAGGGTATGAATTTGAGTATTTTGGATGTGAATTGTGTGAAAGTGATGAGAGTGCAAATTAGAGTAGAGTGTTAGAACAAAGTGATATGAAGTGTGTTGACTGTGTATTAAGCTTTAGTGGAACTGTATTCTAGCATGTTGTAGATACATTTGTAATAGTTCATTTTGGCTATGTGCAACCCCTCTCTTCTATCATTTCTTCTTTTTGTGGGCAATGAGTCCACTAGGATAGTGAGTTCACCTGTAGTGAGTATTTTTGTAATATGTTGTAACCAATTATAATATATTGTGAGCTAATCCTTACCATGGTTTTTCCCTCTTTGGGTTTTCCACGTAAAAATCTAGTGTTCATGTGTTATGTGCTTTGATGGTTTCTTTCATGCTTTCCCTTCTTACTACAAATTGAATATGTTATGTGGAATGAATGTTTAAATGTTTAAGTGGTTTCAGAGAATACTAATTCAGCCCCCCCTCTCAGTATTCCAGGTGTTCAACAATCGTATTTTATTTCACCTATAGACATGATGCATCCATAGATTTTGAGCTCACATTGCATACATCTCATGTACATAATAAAAAATAATATAAAGAGCATGAGCATAAAAACGTAAATATATAAGCATAAACATATATTAATAAACACATAAATTCTAAAATAATCCATGTGCACAAGAGGGGAGAAATGGAAAGTGTGTCAACCACAACTATGTATAGACTAATAGATGAATGCTAATCTCAATTTTCATTGAAAATAAGTGCTAGTAAATAACAAAGTATCTAAGTACAATGGGCTCCATGAAGGGAACCCAAGAGAAAAATGTGCATGTAATCATGTGAATCTCCCCATACAAAGGGGGAAAATAAAAATATATAAATCTATGAAGCAAGTCTATCAAAGACCTCAAGGTCAACTCTAGCCCATATATTTGTTGTGTGGTCTCACAACACACCCCAAGACTGAAAGACTTGGGGACCCAAGTGAAAAAATAACTCTTATGGCAGGAGCTAGCTAGTTGAAAAATCATCGGAAGTGAAAAGTGAAGAAAAAACTTTAATCAAAGAGTACTTTGTAATGTAAGTGTTCTGAGTACCGGATATCGGGAATTGAAAACGTTTGAAAAGGAAAAAGGTGATGTAAATATGAGTGGAGTGTTTGGTCTGATATTTGGAGTCTGGTAAGATGGAAGTTCGGTAAAACTGAAGTCCAGGAAAGTTCATGGGTAAAGCTAAATACCGGGTACCGGGTAATGATGTGAAATGGAATTTTGAAATATTAAGGTTATCTAATGATTCTGATAACCCGATATATGTAGAAGATAATCATGCAAGGATTTATAATATGCTAAAAAGTGTGTTAATTATGAGATTTATGTACTAGCACTAAATAATGGTTTTGTTTACATGAGATGTTTATAAATGTTTTTTTCTTTTAAAAGGGATTTAATAAGTGGAATTTGTGACTGCAGGAGATGTAGATTGTGATGAAAATTTCAGGTATGGACGGTCAGGAAAATAAAATTTACGAACAGATCTGATAGTGTTGCCAGGTTCAATGATACACTTTAAAAGCTCATGTTGGAATAGAGTTCATTGCAAAGATGTGTCAGATACTAGGAGCCCAGGACTCTGGAGTTTAAGCATGCAACAAAGAAGTGTACCTATTTTGGGGGGTTGCTCATTCCTGGAATGTTCAAACCAAGGATGAACCTGAAATGTAGGGACAAAAATTCCACCTGATCACTTCAAATTTGTGGGAAGTTCCTACATTTTGTTTGAGCGAATTTGTTTGGTTCTAAGAAGGAATCTTGATGATAAAAGAGTAGAAATCCCAAAGAGATTCAATGTGCAATTGGAGTTGACCTTCATTGACTTCGATTGCAATTCTCTTACCAATCACTATATTCCACGTGCCTTGATGTGATTTGTCCCTTGGATTTCCTCATGTATTTTTCTTATCCTATATGTGCCTTGTGTTCTATTAAAGGCTAGAGGATACCATTTTTTAAGTTAAGTTCAAAATTTGTGGATGTCGAAAGAGCCAAAAATTCTCTAAGTTTTGTTCTTTTTTCCTATTTTCTGAATCATTTCAGTCTAAAAACTTGTATGCACATAGATGTTAATCAATATCAGAGCCAATTTGATAGCTACCTATCTCATGAATCTTTTGTAGCTGGTTTTGTTAGTTCATCCGAACAAGACTGTGTGCTATGTTGTTTAAGGGTGCATACAGAACCTACTCGGTGTCCAAAATAAAACCTCTCTCTTTAAAAGCTCGCACCATTTTATATGCAGCTATGAAGCAATCTGGTGAAGTATAAAGCGGTTTGCTTTGATTTGGTTAATTCTTTGGGGCATGTGTGGAGAATAACCAGGAGAAATTTTAATTTTTTAGTATTTTTATGCTTTGTTTTAGAATAGATGTTTAAATTCTTGAAAATGTTCCAAAAAATAGATGAATGAATGGAAATTTATTGAAAATATTTCATTTTCTATGAAATTGATGAATGCTTAATGCTAAATCTACTTAATAGCAAAGAAATTGTTGATGTTCATGAAATATTATTTCAAATCTTTCGATTTCATGATATTTGTTCTTTTGATCCAATTAAAAACTTAGTGTCTAATATATATGATTTTAAACAACCATATTCCCTTTGAGATTAACAACAATATCACATCATACATGGGAGTGAACCTAGTATAGTCAAGACCTGACTACCAGAGACTTGGGATAGAACTGAGTCAATCTTTTCCTGTTAAAACAAATTCCCCTTTTAGATTGTCTTTGTTCCATATCTTTCAGGAAGGATAGGCTCTTTGCGGTTTGTCTATGAAAAATTTATTCACCTTGTTGTTTTAAGTAAAATCATCATCAACAGGAGTTGGCACTAGAAGGATGACGGTTATATTAAGATTTACATTAGTCCTAAGTTTAAGAAGGAAGCTTGTAAAGTGAAATTTAATGCAAGATGGTATTTCAGCATGGAAGTTGAGAAACTTTGGAAAAATTTTAACCAGAAATTACATCCTTTGAGTTTATTCACCTTTGGTAGAGTTACCGAGTGTAGAATTCATGGCACAACTGATCACAATGAACTCAAGTGTGAATTTTTTTTAACTAGGGTAAGTCTAGCCATATGTAAAGTGATTTCATTAACAGAAGAAGTTCTAATTTCTAGAAGAAAGGAATTGTTAACAAGAAAAGTGTTCAACCCTAGTGGAATTGGAAATATTAAAAGATTAACTAATACATCAAAACAGTTTGAAAACTGTAATTATTATAAAGAAAATCCTAACATTTTGTAGGAAAATAGGTGAGAATGTTGAGATTCAAAGACATCGCATCAGAAACGAGGAAACGGTATCGATGAGTCATCATTCTCCTTATACATGGAAAACAAAAATGAAGAGAAGGAGCCGAAAAATCGAGTGGGAGACGTGTGTATTTTGCTCCAAGTTGAAAAATTCACAAGTTATAAAAGGAAATTTTCCTAATTTTATACAAGATACAAGTATCAAATTTTTACTTTTTCTCTCTTTGATAACAATATAAATTGTGATATATCTTGGTCTAACAAAGTGCAAAGTGCAGATAGGACCAAAGACATGAAGATTTTTGGAGGAGAAAGCTGAAAAATGGACACAGCCATTTATGGAAATGGACCAGGGCTGGAAGAAGGTAGAGTATGGTCACATTAGACAAAGTGTGTGCAATCGACCTTTAATGAGGATGTTTTCATACATATAAACCAAGTTATTGGTAAGTATGCTTTTGAATTTACGATTATTAAACGTAAAATTTTTAGAAGAATTCATTGTTACAGTAGAGTTGGTGAATTTTTTTTGAATGAATTTAAGGATAAACCTGTTGTAATTCATACCAAAATGACAAGGGAAATAGTCATAGAAATTAAAATAAGCTACTTTGTTAAGGTTAATCACTTGTTAGGTTAGAGTTTGGGTACTTAGGGTTAGTTTGCTTTTTGTAAGGTTTTGTTTGTTTTTTGTTTTGTTTTATTTTTCTTCGCTGTTGCTTTTCTTTTTCTTTTCTTTTTTCGTTTGGCCTTTGCATTAGAAAAATTTGTTTAACTTATCTTACACATGAGAGTTAATTCAAACATTTATAAAATTGAACTGTGAAACGCAAAATGATAAAACCATGCATAGTAAATACACACTTTAAGATGTACTAAAAGCTATATATGTGTGTGTGTGTGTATCATGTATATACATGAGATATCAAAAATTCTTGCTTTAAAAGATCAAAAGGCCAAAAAGAGTGAGTCGAGCTGCAGATAGGAGTAGCCATTTAGTCTATATGCGACGCCTCATCTATCAAGGCTAAATACCCTATGTAGGCGAGTTCCCGGTGAAATTCAAAGTCACGAATATGGAGGTCAGTGAGGAAAGGCCAGAGTGGAACCACTTCCCCGTGTTCTAGGAAACAAGGAATATCATCCATGGAAGGAATTTTGATGGTCAGGTGTGCAACAAAAAAAATAGTATCCAAATTCTCCAAATATTCAAGCCTTACTATTAGATTGGCAGTCAAACGAACATCTTCAACAGGTAGCCCAATATCTAGAAGTGATGCTACAATATGAGAAGCCACGTTGGAATAGAAATGAAAGTAGCGGCTAGATTCTACATACTTTTCCTCAAGGACTAAGCATAAATTTGGTACAGTGAAACTAGAAGTATGAATGAAGAAAACCTTTTCAATCCTTTGCGGTGTGATACTTCCTAAGAAAACATTCTGGCAGTGAGAGCAGCTTAAGAAAATTGGAGTATCCATGACCTAGAAGCAAGTGAGAATAAACAGAGCAAAATGCAGAACAAGAAAAGAAAGATAAGAAAAAGTGTGAAGAATTCAAGAAGTTCAGAATTTATAGAAAGTCGTGAGGAAGTTACAGTACATAGTTTCCTCGAGTGAAGTGTTGGAAATCGTAAGCAAGGTGGCAACTAGATAATTATCTTCAGAATAGAATGTTAAATCAAATTAATTCTTTACACATAGTTGGTGATAAATTGCTTCAAATTTGATCAGTACGAAGATTGTGAATCAAGCAAGTTGAAGATTTCAAAGTTAATAGTGGTCATTTCATGTTTTTTTAAAAAGTGTATTAATTATAAAGGTGCTTATGTGTGCGAAGTAGAAAGGAAAATGAAGTCGGTAAAGCAGTAAATGTCATCACCTGGATAATTTGAGAGAAATAATACGTGTGAGCTCAGGTGTGCGAATTTAATGCAAAATAATGTGATCATGTTTTAACGTAATCATGACATTTTTCATCCATTAATGAGGTGTAGAGCCATCAAATCGGAAGTGCTAGCCGAATATTTAGCAGTTGCCATAAAATTTAATCGGATGGATGGTAACAAATGTTTCTAAATTTAGATTTAAATTTGATGATTAAATTGTTCATTGCTAAATTTTAATTTATGCATATTTTTTAACACATAGCGAGTTGTAGTTAGTTGGGATTTGACATAAAGTAGTAAAATTTAGCCAGAAATATGCACCAACAAGAAATTATTAAATGATTTTTTTGGGAAATAGTGAATTAATGAAGGGATTTGCATTGAATAAAAAATTAAAAGGTAACCTTCGCTACCATTGTGATTCCCAACCTAATAGCTGGCTTCATTGCTTGCAAGTTGAAAATGAGCTATCATTGAAATATCAAAAGAGAAAAAATGAGCTATTATTGCTATATCTAAAAAAAAGAGAGAGAGACAAATCAACTCTTTAGGCTATCCAAATATCTCTACCGGGGCTATAGACACCCAACTGGCAGTAGAGCTATGTTTGGGGGAAATTACAGAGATAACCTTGTCGGGATTATGCATACTTGACTAGCAGCAAGGCTCTATCCCTGGTTGGCTTTGAAGGAATTACCAAATTATGTAGTTCAATGTCAATGAATTGATTCTTTTTACTAAATTCCAAAAACTGGAATTAATCAGAGCACAAACGGATGTTTCCTGGGGAGTTTTACTTTTTTATGCCAAAATCTAGGTAAAGGTGAAAGTTTTTGTTTTAAAATATGTATAAATTATAATTTACAATTGGTGATTTAATTTCAAGTTTGGTTTAAATTTGGTTTTATTGGTTTCAAGTTGTTGTGTGGTCTCACAACACACCCCAAGACTGAAATACTTGGGGACCCAAGTGAAAAAACAACTCTTATAGTAGGAGCTAGCTAGTTGAAAGATCACTGGAAGTGAAAAGTAAAGAGAAATATTTAATCAAAGAGTACTTTGTAATTTAAGTGTTCTGAGTACCAAATACCAGGAACCAGAAACGTTTGAAAAGGAAAAAGGCGATGCAAATATGAGCGGAGTGTTCTAGTCTGATATTTGGAGTCCAGTAAGATGGAAGTCTGGTAAAACCAAAGTCTGGGAAAGTTCATGGGTAAAGCTGAATACTGGGTACTAGGTACCAGGTAACAATGTGAAATGAAATTTTGAAATCTTAAGGTTATCTAATGATTTCGATAACCCGATGTATGTAGAAGATAATCATGCAAGGATTTATAATATGCTAAAAAGCGTGTTATTTATGAGATTTATGTACTAGCATTAAATAATGGTTTTGTTTACATGAGATGTTTATAAATGTTTTTTTCTTTTAAAAGGGATTTAATGAGTGGAATTTGTGATTGCAGGAGATCCAGATTGTGATGCAAATTTCGGGTATGGACGGTCAGGCAAATCAAATTTGTGAACAGATCCAATGGTGTTGCTAGGTTCAATGATACACTTTAAAAGCTCATGATGGAATAGAGTTCGTTGCAAAGATGTGCTAGATACCGAGAGCCCGAGACTCTAGAGTTTAAGCATGCAACAAAGAAGTGTACCTATTCTAGGGGTTGCTCATTCTTGGAATGTTCAAACCGAGGATGAACCTGAAATGTAGGGACAAAAATTCCACCTGATCACTCCAAATTTGTGGGAAGTTCATACATTTTTTTTTAGTGGATTTGTTTGGTTCCAAGAAGGAATCCTAATGATAAAAGAGTAGAAAGCCCAAAGAGCTTCAATGTGCAATTGGAGTTGACCTTCATTGACTTTGATTGTAATTCTCTTACCAGTCACTACATTCCATGTGCCTTAATGTGATTTGTCCCTTGGATTTCCTCTCATGTATTTGTCTTATCCTATATGTGCCTTGTGTTCTATAAAAGGCCAGAGGATACCCTTTTTTAAGTTAAGTTCAGAATTTGTGGATGTCAAAAGAGCCAAAACTTCTCTAAGTTTTGTTCTTTTTTCCTATTTTCTGAATCATTCTGGTCTAAAAACTTGTATGCATGTAGATGTTAATCAATATCAAAGCCAATTTGATAGTTACCTATCTCATGAATCTTTTGTAGCTGGTTTTGTTAGTTTAGCCGAACAATACTATGTGTTGCGTCATTTAAGGGTGCATACAAAACCTACTCAGTGTCTAAACTAAAACCCCTCTCTTTAAAAGCTCGCACTATTTTATATGTAGTTGTGAAGCAATCTGGTGAAGTATAAAGCAGTTTGCTTTGATTTGGTTAATTCTTTGGGGCATGCGTGGAGAATAACCAGGAGAAATTTTAATTTTTCAGTATTTTTATGCTTTGTTTTAGAATAGATGTTTAAATTATTGAAAATGTTCCAAAAAATAGATGAATGAATGGAAATTTATTGAAAATATTTCATTTTCTTTGAAATTGTTGAATGCTTAATTCTAAATCTACTTAAGTGATAGCAAAGAAATTGTTGATGTTCATGAAATATTATTAAAAAATCTTTCGATTTCATGATATTTGTTCTTATGATCCAATTGAAAACTTAGTGTCTAATATATACAATTTTAAACAACCATATTCCCTTTGAGATTAACAGCAATATCACATCATACATGGGAGTGAACCTAGTACAGTCAAGACCTAACTACCAAAGACTTGGGATTGAACAGAGTCAATCTTTTCTTGTTAAAACAAATTCCCCTTTTAGATTGTCTTTGTTCCATATCTTTCAAGAAGGATAGGCTCTTTGCGGTTTGTCTATGAATAATTTATTCACCCTGTTGCTGCGAGTAAAATCATCATCAACAATATCCTCTTGGAATTTTTCTCCATGGCTTCCTCTTGCTATCTACCATATCAAAGTGTCTAGGAGACATTTGAGATTGTCCCTATGAAGGGACTAGTGTATAAATTCATGTGTGAAAATGGCCTTTATTGTATTTCATTTTTTGTTTTATAAGGTAGGTTTTTCTTTTATTTCATTAGCCTTGTAGATCATCCAGACATAGTGTGTATACAAAGGTAGCATATATTAAACCTTGCATCAATGATATGTCATCTATCTATATTCACCACTTAATTTGAGCTAATCATCTATCAATATACACTTGAGTCAATTCAAGTCAATATTTATTTTATAAGTTACAAGCAAGCAATAGGGACAAAAAAAAAATGTAGCATTTCTCAAACCACTCATCAATGGTAATTTCTCTCATTATTTTTCATTATTGTTTTGCACCTGATTAACCAATTATTTCTATAACAAATCTTTATTTTTATTATAAATTGATCCCAACCTTGAATAAATCTCATCTTTCCTTGATTGATTCTCCTTTCCTCTTTAATTATAATCATCTCTTTAATTGTTTCCCACTCTCCTCCCATAATTGTGAAGCATTCTACCTATAAACACTCCCCTTTCCATTAGAATTCAAGAGGTTGTTCATTTTGAATTGTTTTCTTTAGCAATCCCCATAGCATATCCATGCTTAATATATGACATAGTACCTTTTCACAACTCTCTAGACATGGAGGTTGTTCAATTTTTGCATTTTTAGCTAGCTATTTTCTAGAAGTTGTCATTTATTTCCCCTTCTCTCTCAATTATTACTATAAATCACCTTTATAATACTAGGATATCCTTGCACATCAACCCCCATCCACAACATTATCATGCTCTCTAGAGGACTCTCACACCTATTTTCCATTTTCTTGCTTAGAAGCTTTAAAGCTTCTCTTTATATTCCTGTCATCATTATATTTACATTGATCTATATTTCCTTGTATCCTATTGTCATCAAGGAGGAGTATCATTTTGCTAGAGAAGAAGATATAGAATTTATACTTCCTAAGGACATACACCAATATATGCTTCTTAAAAGAAGCTTCAAAGCTTCATACAAATTCTACATTTTGCAGAAGCTTTCAATTATTTTTAGTATTATGTTAACATAATAATTTAAAAAATTTAATTGTCTAAGGATAATAATACTCCATTATTCATCCTTAGGTAGAATAGAATTTTTTATAATTTTCTTATATAGGGATAATTTAACTATGTTCTAGATTAGAATAGATTAAGTTATATTTAATTTGATTTTACATTCCTTGAAAACACTTAATCCTAACACAAGACACTTTAAGAAAAGAAAGTCCTTGATCTCCACGCAAGGCAATTTAAGAAAAAAAATACTACACAAGGTAATCCAATAAATCAATACATTCATGGTAAATGAGAAAACACAAAAAACAAAAATGTAGAATTCACTTTCATATAAGGAAAGATTTATTTCCTTCAAGTATATTAGTTAGAAAACATTTTATTTCCAAAAAAATATAAAAATCTAAAGTAGATTTACTTTTGCATACATTTAGACTAGTGCATTTAGAAGCATCATCATTAAACTAAAAAAACATAAAAATAAAAAATAAAAAATCCCTTGGTAGCATCATGAAGCACCTAGCCAAAAGTCCAAAAATACAAAGCAAGTTCAACTATTCATAACATCCAACAATTTTAAAATAAATAAATAAACACAAAGATCGAGCAATATATCAAAACACTTCTTTTGATCTCCCTTTTTTGTCACTCAAAATTTTATGCTCAATCTATGTATAAATAAAGGAATATTGGGTTAAGGTAGTGTTGGGTGGAATTAGAGAGAACTTACCAATCTATTAATCACCCATCAAAGACCAAGCTTGTGAGCAAGTGGAGATCTAACAAACTAATGAGAAAATTCATGCAAGGAAAGATTTATGTGCAATGAAACTAACACTTTTGGAAGAGCTAATAGTGCTATAATAATTAATGCTAAACACCTTTCATCTCTTTACAATAAATGAGTTAAATAGGATTAGATTCAATGATCCTCCAAGCCACATAAGAATAGAAACACCAATGTCACTTAAATGATTCATCTTACCATAATAAACTTCACCCTAATGTGTTAAAATCATAATCTTTTCCCTCAATAAGTGGATACAGTTGTCAATATGACTCCTTAAAAAAAAACTAACTACCATCCATGGCATTCTTCTTTCACTCACAAAAGGTGATCAATGAGATTCTCCCCTACTACCTTTTCCTAGAAGAGCAAGAGTGATTTAACTAATTCATTAGCAATGTTACAACACATATGCTATAGTAGGTATACTTAGGTTGATTCTAGACAATACAACACCTACTAATCATCACACACTCATTTAAGATTCAAACCATACATATAACCATACACTCACAAATTCCTTCTTTAGCATGGTTATCGTGTCACTTATCACTCAAAAACATTTAAAAATACCATATGAATATAAAACTTTGAAGATATCTACACCATTGTGTAAGCCATTAAGCAAATGACACTATTATATTCTTATAAGATATACAGTCATTCATTATAACTATTAGGTGCTTTAATTCTTACACATGTAAATTAATTTGGAGAAAGCACACCATATCAAACAAATGACCTACCTTTAATAGTTTCACTAGTGATCAAGTATAAGAAGGGGTGTGACAATAAGGTTGTTAATTCCCTTAGTCAACCACTAATCCATGTGCTCATCACCATGTTGGAATTATATGACCACAATTTTGCTAACTAGGTATCACTTTAACATAAACAATAATTTTGTGCAAAAATATATTACACCCACACAAGGTACATCAACTAGTAACTTATATCTATCTAATGGACTTCAAGTTACAAGAATAAAAATATTTTTGTTCTCATTGGTACGTTGTAATAATGATTATTTAGGAAGTAAACTACTTTAAGATGATAAATCACTTTGGCATAACCAAAACTGTTGTCATACTCTAACAAAAAAATCACTAGCCTCATATGTGCATGCAACCATTGAGTGCCACATCAAGTCATGAATACATTGTTGCATTACCAAGCCCAAAAATAGTACACTCATGCTCTAAAATATTTTAGTGGTATCACAATACCCTTGGATTCAATTGGTATGGATTTCCTTATTAACCTTGCAACCACCAAGTGCTAGAACAAATTTATTTATTTTTCATTGACAAATTCTCTAAAATGGCCATCATGGTTTCTTATAAAAAGATATTTACTACACTTGAAACTACACGCATCTTCTTCAATAATTTATGGATTCACTTTAGGCTTCTAATTTCCATTATGTGTAACTATGACCCAATATTTTTTAGCACTTTAAGGAAAACTCTTTGGGACATCTTGGACAAATAATTAGATTGCTCTATAACCTTCTATCCATAAACTAATAATCAAATAGAGATGATAAAGGAAATATTAGTACACCTCCCCCGCATCTACAACAAACCACATCCATGTATTTGAGATGATACTTTTCCTTACATTGAACATGCCTATATTGGAGCTCTTCATATTCTATAAGGTATAGTCCTTTCTAAATATGCATGAGATTCTAACTAGTGATGCCCATTGACATCTTCTACCATGCACCATTGAAGTCAAAAATGTGATCTTAGTAACATTTAATGGCTAAATCACACCAATTCATTCGATAAATTCATCAATAATTCCAAAAAATCCTTCTACACCAACAATAAAAGTATAACGCACACCACAATTCCCATTGTGAACTATGCACCTTCTAGGTTAATAATAAAGTTTGGTTGCATCTATATAAATAATTCTTGAAGGTTCTTTATTGTAATATTAATCCAATGCAATATTATTCATACACTACCTTATTCATGGTTAATGAAAATTATTTCATTCTCTATCTCTTGCAATACTTGCACGTGTATCCTATTTCAACATGGAACTACGTAAGCCATACTTTTCTCCACTTTTGGATCAAATAGAATCTTAAAATCTTATACATTTAGATCTCACTCATGTCAATCAATTTATGATGGATGAGATCATTAACACCATAATTTCTCATACTTTTGCTAAAAAAATTTATTATTTTATATTGTTAAGATCATCCAATATGATGAGCAAGCCAAGTGGAATAACTTGTAGTAACTCCAAACACAATTTCCTCATATTAAAATTGACATAATTTGGACCTTTTATTTTTAATAATGCATGAATTTTTTAAGGACACCCTCATGGACAAGCCTACTTTTACATTTGTTCGCCTTCAATCTCTTCCATTTATTTTAGTATTACCACCTACATGTTCATCTCCACTCAACCTACACCACACAATACCCACACACCTATTGTCATGGCATATGTGCACATGCTTCACATTTCATCATAAAGTCTTACACATGAGCATGAAATGTGAGGAATTCATGTCCACATGAAGTGCCACCATACATGTCTAACATTTGGTCACACCCACACCATGTGTTCATTCCAAACAACCGATGCCATATAGGTTTGACACCTATCATCATCATTTCCACATGATAGAGTGCACACAATATGTGAATGTTGTGTGTTATTATATTGTGAAGGCCTAGCTAGCTACCCACTTGTATAAATGCATGCACTATGTAAGGTATGAATAGAGAAGAACCAACCAACATATATCCTACATACATTTCATTATAAATAATTTCTCTATATTCAATAGAATTAGTTTATATTCAAATCCTTTTGTGCTTTTGAATGCGTATTTCCAATTTTGCTTACATGTTTTATAAATTTGTAGATTATTTCCGAATTTACAACTTTTCCCACCAATATCATTAACATGAGTCACAAAATTATTACATCATTAGGCATAACCTTTGCATCAATTATTTCATCTACATTATAGACTAGATGTACATCTAATTCATTACCCTAAAACTCAATTAAATCAATAGTCTAATCACATATGGAATAACAACCATCACAAAACTATAAAATTATCATACCATAATGTCAACCTACCACATGTCACTCCAATAAGAATTCTTTAAATGAACAATCAACACATATACTTAGATCCTCCTTCAATGATAATAAATAGTTGTTGACCAAACACAATTGATAGTGAACATGTCTTCATAAAACACCACCAAGACCAAATAATGGCTTAAAGTAAAAAGGTAACACTTTTGATAACATGTGTCAATCTAGAGTATTGCCTAGATCATATACTTGTCCATTGGTACCTAGATTGTCATATATACTCCAACAAATTTAGTTTATCATGATGTGATAACCAATTCCTAACCAAACCTCATCTAGTTGCTACCACAAAAGCACCAAGATATAAGAAACCTCCATGCCAGATTGTAAAGTCTAACTCCATTACATTCTTATAACATAGGCTTCTAACACTATTTTACTAGCTTGTGATAAAAATTGTTAAAAAAACTATCACAATCATAAATATGATCTCTCTCAATAATTCTTTATAGGTGAATAGTACACCAAAACTCCAACATGGTGATGTATGATGCAACAATGACTTGCACATAGGGAACACAAGATGTTGATTCTTACATGCTATTACATAGTGTTATTGAGGCACACATGTGGATCTTTTAGACTTGAATGATTGTACTATGACCACATGTTATTAAAGTCAACCATATTTTTTTAGTAAGTATATATTTTGGTTTGTTACCCCATAATACCATGCTTTTGTAGTATAGAATTTTTTTTGGTGTTGTAGAGTGTACCTCTTTACACTTTCACACTTATCTAGGGCTCCCTTAATTAATTGAGGTTAATTTGACTTAATTAGCCACTTTAATTCAAATCCAAGCCTAATTAATCACATTTTCTGAAGAGGAAACCCAACATTCATTAATGCATAAACATAACACTTCTCATTAAGCAATGTGTGTCCTAGGTGAGAGACCTAGGACCTAAATTTAGATTGTTTTTAGCAGTATTTTAACATATTCAAATGTCAGCTTGCGTTATTTGAATTTCAGGAAATTAATGTTACATACCTATAAATATAAGGTCATTTCACTAAGCTTCACCTAGCAAGGTTATGAAAGCAATTTTATGAGATCAAGAGCATTTCAAGGCATTCAAGGGTAGATTTATTGAAGAATTATTGCAACAATCAAGATCTAGTTGTCATGTCAAAATCTTCTTGCATCATGCATGTTATTGGAGCTAATATGATGATGTAGTGTCCATGATCCATTCAAGCAATTAAGGAATTGTTTCAAATCAAGTTTCAAGATCAAGATCCACATCAATTGAAGCCATTTCATGCAAGTTGCAGACCTACATTCCAAGGTCCATCCAAGGGATTGGTGAGTTGTGACATTGAGTTGTTCATTCATCATTCCTTCCATGCTATTTCATTTAATTTCAAGGTTTAATTACCAAAATGGGGTTTGACCAAGGAAAACCCCCATTCACCAAAATAAATAAAAAATCCCTCTTGATTTGTATTTGTAGATTTAGGTGGAAGAAATCTTGAAGAGAAAAATTGAAGAAGTTGCCAAAGTTGCAAAAGTTGTCATCTCACAAAAACTCAATTATAGAATTTATTTATGACTCTTCAAACCTGAAACCTAGGCAAATTGAGAGATTCAGATCTGTTGTAGAGGCTCCCAAAAGTTGCAAACAAACCCTAAACCAAGACCCATTCACCCCTAGGCGAATGAGTCCTGGGTCAGCTTCAACAGAGAACTTTTGGCGATTGGTACACATAATCTTACCTCTCTTTGATCTGTGATCTATTTTTTGGTTCCATCAATATTGAGCTTAATCTATTAGATCGAGTTATAGATTGCATTTTGGGGTTAGTTTGCTATTTTTAATATTTCTCCCCAAATTGTTGTTTAATCAATACCCTTGTCCTTGCAAAAAAGGAAATAAACAAATTCACACTTTGACTTGACTCACCTAAAGGTTGATAGTCCTTTCATTATGTGGATCTCATTTCCAAATGAAATAGTGGAAGATAGGTCCCTAATTGATCCATAATCCCACATTAGCACCAATTTTTTGCCATTTCATTTTGGTGAACTTGAGTTTTGAACATTCTAATTTCTAATTTGGAGTGCATTCAAACCCTAGATCTATATTTTGAATTAATTCATTGCATTTAGGGTTTCTAAAATTGGCATAAAGTTGCATTGCATTTTAGGAGTAAATTTGCATTTTGCATTCATTTTAAATCTAAAAATTCGAAATAAATTGCATAATATCATATTGATTTTGCATAGTGTTTGTATATTAGTGTACTTTTTATCATTCATATTCAAAAATTGAGACAAAATTGCTTATCAAAAAGTGTCATATAGTTCATCATTTGTCATTAATTTTACTTACATTAGGTCATCAAATTCTAGAAAAATTTGTTATAGAAATACCAGTCTGAAACGTGGAATAGAGAACACATATAATCAATTAGAAATTACATTTTTCAATTTTAAAAAACCTTGTACTGGGACCTATTCGCCCATAGGTGAATGATTCCTTCAAGGCCTACAAAAACCAACATTTCTAAGCTTTTTTGTGGTTTTATGCACTTCCCAGATCTCCTGTAACACCTATTTCTCTCTAGAAATTTTTAGGAGTTTATGTTTTATTCATCTAGGTCTAATCATCCATTTAGTGTAGCCATTTTTAAGTCATTCCAAAACTTATATCAATAGTGAAAATCATCAGATCTATTAGACAAATGTTTACATTTTGAAGCATTGCATAAGTTGGATAGATTACCTTTTAGGAACACACTCAAAATTCACAATGTTAGTATCCTTCCTTTCCAACTAGATGCCAAGAAAAAGCTCACCAACAAGCATGTTAGTCATTCCTCCAATATATTTCCTAGTTATGAGAGTCTCTTAGTGCAAGAGAGTGAAAATGTTGACACATTCCTTAATTCCACACCCCCCATATCTCTCCTATTTGTGGGAATGATGTGATAGAAGAAGATGCATGCATAGACAATCATGATAATCATAGTTTCTCTTCTCCCAATACCTCTCCTACTTGTGACGAAGGTATTTTGGTGTTAGAAGATACACCCATTGAGAATCATGACAATGTTTAAAGCTCCTCTTCTATAAACTCTCCTACCATAGAAAATATTATGGCATGAGAGGATGAGATCATTGACACATTTCTTAACATCACTTTATCTAGTCTCCATTCATCCCTCACCTGCGAGAATTCTTTAGAGAAAGAGGATGAAATCATGGACAAACATGACAATCACATTTGTTCTTCTCTTAATGTCTCTCCTATTTGTGAAGAAGATAGTTTGGTGTTAGAAGATACACCCATTGAGAGTCATGAGAGTCTTATTTTTCCCTCTCCTAATGCTTCTCCCACTTGGAAACATCTAATTGAACAAAAGGATTCAATCAATGATAGTTGTTCTTCTCTTGATGCCTCCCCTATTTGTGATGAAGTTACTTTACAAAATCTAACCGTTGAATGTGATGAACATCTTGTTTGCTCCTCTCCTAAAAGCTCTCCTACTAGGTTAGATATCATGGTGCAAGAGATTGATAGAATTGATGCATGTCTTTCAAACAATAGTAATGTAGCTTCATTAGATGAAAATGATGAGGTAACCTTAGACTCTCCTTCGCTAAAAGATAATCAAAATAAGGATGTCTTTTGAGGTTATGAACATTAGATATCCCTTGCAGTGATCTTCTAAGCCAATTCTTATCATTTATCCACCCTCACATCAACCTCAAGTTCAAACCAAACCTGTGCTTATCTTAGAGGCACCTAAAAAGAAACCATTAGCTCGAGGAGATATCTTTAACTTTACAAGGAAACTTGATAGTAACAATGTTTCACAGCAACCAAGTTACAACACCATTGCTCACACATACAATAAAAGGAACAATAGGCAACCACAAACCACTCCCACTTCATTACCATTGCATCAACCTATTTTTTCTAGTGCTCTATGTTTGCCTCTACATAGTGGAAAGGAGTATGATCTTGTTGAACAACTTAAGAATACTCCTGCTAAGATATCCTTATGGGATCTTATTCAAGCCTCACCTAGTTATCATAGTATGCTTCAAAATGCATTGCAACAATTTGTGGTACCCCCTAGTGCAAATCTAAATGATATAACAATCATAATTTAAGGAATGAATGCAGAAATTGTTTTCCACCAAAGTGAGCTACCTCCTTTGGACATGCAAAAAAATATGAAGCTTTCATGATACTATCTATTATTAATAGGAAGGGGATAAAGAGAACCCTTGTTGACAATGGATCAGCTCTTAATGTGTGTAGTGTAAGCCTCTTGGATAAGCTTGGAGTGGATAAGACTAAGATACAACTTGATTCTTTATCTATTTGTGGATTTGATAACGTAGGAAAATAATCGCTTGGTGTGATCACATTACCTGTTACAGTTGGAAATTCTACATTGCATACTACTATCCATGTTATGCCTCACGATATTTCATATAATCTTCTTTTAGGTAGACTATGGATTCATGAAATGCATGTGGTGCCTTCGACTCTTCATCGTATAATGAAGTATATTTACAACAACAAAGTATATACAATCAAAGCTGATCCTGAGCCTTATAGTGTTTTACAACTTAAAAAAGATAAGGAAAATCCTTTGAAAACATTGACACCAACTACACAAGTAGAACTCGTACAAGAGAAAGACAAAGAAAAACATGTTGAGGAAGTCACAAAGCTATTGGAAGATGATTGGGGTTCCTTGGATTTCACACCTACATTCATGGGAAAATACAAGATCATAACAAAAGAGTTTGAAAAGGGAAAATAAAAAGCGGTAATGTCAACACAAAATTTGGAAGAACCATCAAAAGCATCTACTTCAACCACTTTGGGAGAAGAAACAAATTACACAGCAAACTTTGATGAAGTTGATTACAAACAACCACCAAATCCAAAAGAAATGAAAAAGATTTATGGAAGAGGTTATGAACTTTTGAAACAACTTGGTTATAGTGGAAAAGGATGTGGTGTTAGAGAACAATGTATTTGTGTCCCTATAGAGCCTAATACACAAGAAATGACTATTGGTCTTGGTTATTGTCCTTCGAAAGAAACAAAAGCATCAAAAAATCCTTCACTCAATATTAACACTATTACAAAATATTCTTCAAGACAACTTTAACTTTGGTGCATCCTAAACTAATCAATACTACATGTGGGAATATCTCATTAGATATGCATGAAGTTGATACTTTGTCTACACATTATAATCAATAACATTAGTTATTGCTCCTTGTCATGTGGTAGTTGTAGTATCATAGTATATTCACTACCATGCATGAGGGTATAAACTTGGCTTTATGCAATCATATTTTCCTTTCACGAGGAGCAACATACCATCATCCATTTTTGGCTCACCTTTTATCCTTGGGGGGCAAGGGGTTAGGTATCCTTGTCCTAGTTTGGCACTTGACGTTGTCCCTTTGGCTAGTTATCCACCTTTCATATATACTAATCAAGATTGGGATGCAAATGACTTGCTATAGGTTGACTCACATGTGCTTTACTAGTCTTTTTTCTTTGTTTTCTTTTTCATGTTCTTTGTGTGATTGCATGTGTGTAATATGATCTCCCCGTACTGTTATGTTTGATGTATCTCTCCCTTCATGTGCATTCCTCTATTTGTACCTACATTCTTCTATATGTAGTAAACCTTTATCTTTTCTTTGTCTTATGTTGTCCTTTTGGGGATGACACAAGGCATCGAGACACTTAGGTCTCTTCCATGTTGACCAAAAATATTTTTCTTTATTTTCCCTCTCCATGTGTTATTCCTCCAGTTCTACAAGTATTTGGGGAATGATGAAATTTTTGAGCTCTATAACAACATTGTAGAAAAGATATACTGACCCTGAATCCATGGATCCCTTATGTGTTTTGGGATTTCCTTTTGGGGGAAACCCCTTCCTCTCTTTTTCATGATGTAGCTTCATTTTGGAACATATGGCTTGGCATAGGGCTTTCTGAATAAGCTCTCATGTCTTCTCCATTGTCTACTTTAAAGAAAATTGCTCCCAGTAATGGTGTTAGAAATTTCTTTAAAGTGGGGGCATACATTGGCATTCCTCACGTTTCATTATGTGTTTTTCTTTCTTCTTATGATGCGTCTTTTTCTTTGTGGTGTCATTGGGATTGATGTCCTCTAAAGGCATATATTTCTTATCGTACAACTTTCCTCTTAGTGGTGATTCTATGTGTTGCATTCTCTAAGTTGTGATTCTCTTATCTTAGACTTTTCCTCTCTTGGAGACATTAGGCATGATGTTCCCTAAGAAGAGACCTTACACGAACTAAGCAAGATCATTTTGAACAAACCTTTATTTGCATTTTTCTCATAAGTGTTTAGCATAATACAACTTGTTAACCTTGTGAAGCCCAAACCCCTCTTCAAGGCCACCAAGCATAACACACTTTGCTTTCCAGTGGAGCCTTGCCCTTGTTCATAGGTGCTTAGCATAACACACCTTGTTAGGCCTTATGAAGTTTGAAGCCTTAGTTTTGTGGCACCCTATCGGAGTTATCTGAGGGATAGCTTTGGTATGGTTAGTATAGTGAGATCCTGTAGACCTAGCATGAATTTCTCACTATGCCACTTTCCTAGGGGCTCACCTAGTGGGTAGCTTGAGGTTCCATTAGCCTAGAGTGAGTGTGCATTCCGTTTGCATAGTGGACATCATTTTTTCTTGTGAATGTTCTTGGACAAACAACTGAGACGTGTTCCACATCGCATTGGATAGTTAAGGCTTGATCCTCCCCCCTTTTCTTGGAAAAATAGACGAGGCGTGTTCCACATCGTGTTCAACAGTCAAGGCTTAATCTTCCCTTTCTAGTCTTTCATGTTGTATGATTGAGTATCTTTTTCATTATTGCATACATGTGTCTTGAATGTCTACTTTAGTGTGATTTTAACATGGGGTCATCCTCTCACTAAAGTGGGGGCTAAATGTAGTATAGAAAAATGTATCCCTTTACATTTTTACACCTAATTAGGAATTAATATTAAAATGAACTTAATTATGCCTTAATTTAGTGTTGTAATATGTATTTTACATATTCACATTAAGTTTAGGGCCCTAATTAATTAAAATGGACTTAGTTGTGCCTTATTTTGGTGGTGTAGAGTGTACCTCTTTATACTTTCACACTTATCTAGGACTCCCTTAATTAATTGAGGTTAATTTGCCTTAATTGGCCCCTTTAATTCAAATCCAAGCCTAATTAATCACATTTTCTGAAGAGGAAACCTAACATTCATTAATACCTAAACATAACACTTCTCATTGAGCAATGTGTGTCCTAGGTCAGTGACCTAGGACCCATTTTCCCATGGGCGAATGGGTACTCACTTAGACCTAGGACCTAAATTTATATTATGTTTTTGGTCGTATTTTAATATATTCAAATCCATATTCAGATGTCAACTTGTGTTATTTGAATTTTAGGAAATTAATGTTACATACCTATAAATATAAGGTCATTTAACTAAGTTTCACCGAGCAAGTTTATGAAAGCAATTTTATGAGATCAAGAGCATTTCAAGGCATTCAAGGGAATATTTATTGAAGAATTATTGCAGTAATCAAGATGTAGTTGTCATGTCAAAATATTCTTGCATCATGCATTTTATTGGAGCTAATATGATGATGTAGTGTTCATGATCCATTCAAGCATTCAAGGCATTATTTCAAATCAAGTTTCAAGATCAAGATCCATATCAATTAAATCCATTTCATGCAAGTTGTAGACCTACATTGCAAGGTTCATCCAAGGGTTTGGTGAGTTGTGACATTGAGTTGTTCATTCATCATTTCTTCCATGCTATTTCATTTTATTTCACGGTTTAATTACCAAAACAAGGTTTGACCAAGGCAAACCCCCATTCACCAAAAAAAAAAATCTCTCTTGATTTGTATTTTCAGATTTAGGTGGAAGAAATCTTGAAGATCTCTTGAAGAGAAAATTTGAAGTTGGCAAAGTTGTAAAAAAAATTATAAAAGTTTTCATCTCATGGAAACTCAATTACAAAATTTATTTCCAACTCTCTGAACCTGAAACTTGGGCAAATTGAGAGATTCAAATATGTTGCAGAGGCTCCTGAAATTTGGACACACCCTAATCCAGGACCCGTTCACCCCTGGGCAAATGAGTCACAAGTTAGCTTCAACATAACAATTTTGGTGACTGGTACACATCATCTTACCTCTCTCTAATCTGTGATCTGATTTTTGGTTCCATCATTATTGAGCTTAATCTATTAGATCCAAGTTGGCGATTGCATTTTGGAGTTATTTTGCTATTTTTAATCTTTCTCCCCAAAGTGATGTTTAATTAGGACCTCCATCCTTGCAAAAAAAGAAAATCATTAGATTCACACTTTGACTTGACTCACATAAAGGTTGATAGTCCTTTCATTGTGTGGATCTCATTTCCTAATGAAATAGTGGAAGATATGTCCCTAATTGATCCATAATTCCACATTAGCACCTATTTTTTGCCATTTCATCTTTAAGTACAAATCTTCTAAAACATGACTTACACATTTTCCTTCATATGTAATCTAAAACATTTGGTATTGAATAACCATATTGGTTCTTAATAAATGCTTTCAATTCACTAAGCTTCTTTGAGGTACCAAAATCCTACTTCATAAAATAAATCTAGGTACCCTTGGAAAATTATCCATGAAGATCAAGATACACTTTCTCCCAATGATGAAGGATGGTTAATGCAACACGTATGAACTTGAGCCAAATCTAGATGTCCCTTTACATGTACTTCCTTTTTAGTCATGAAACTTTCTCAATTATGCTTTCCAACAAAATTCCCCTCATAAACACACACACACACTTTAGAGGAATAAATAGAAGGTAATGCATGCATTTGAGAGGCCCATCAAATAAATGCTTATAAAAAATTTGGTGCCCTAATATCATATTCCACATCTAACTTTCCTCATTTGTCTTTATCACCATTACATAAAAGCTCTATCCCTTCAAAATATTTGTAAACTTAATACAATTGTAAGATTTAGTGCAATTTTAAAGTGCATTACTTTTAAATAACTATAATTTATTGTTAACATCCTCAAAAAATATTTATCAAGGAAAAAACAACTTTCTTCCTTTGTTGTGTTAAATTGAATATGAACAAAAGGTTAGCAATCAAATCAATAACATGATAGCTATAATGAAAATACCCCATTATAAATCATAAAATCCACATTTTCTATAGCAATTAGGGTTGATCATCTCCAACATAGATCTTATTATCGTTAGCATTGATTATATATCAAAAAATGTCATGCTTAGCCATATAATGATTACATTTGGAATATACTGGTGTTTCTAAATGTATAAACATGCAATTCCTTACAATTATGATAAAACTCTTCATAATCTCCTCTATATTCTTCAAATGCAATGTTTCTACATAAGACCCTCCTATCCATAATTTTAGCATATCCTCTTACCATCATTGCATTCCTTTGGTTCATTTTTGTGGCTCCCTATCTTGGATCTCATCACTATAATAGATAAGCCTTTGTGTTTCAGTCATCAATTCATCCTTGGTATTTATTTTAACAACAATTATGTATATGATTTCATCTTCCTTTAAGCAACCATTTTTACATTTATGTCCCTTGAAGTTTTATTTTTTCTTTTCCTTTTTATATGATCTTTGCTACTATGAAAAAACTAAACCAAGTTTTAACTTCTCCAATTCACTAAGCAATAGTAAACAAAACCCATTAAAATTAATAGATTTATCACTTCATCATATTTATATTGTAGAGGAGAGTGGAGAGGAAGATATTCTATGGTGATTTGAATATCTCAAGACCAAATTCCACCACTTTAATATCCTTATTAAATTCCCATCGGGAGTCCTCAAGCTAGGAGAGTGGAGGGGAAGATATCCTATGGTGACTTGAATATCTCAAGACTGATTTTCACCACTTGGCTATCCTTCTTAAATTCACTTTAAGATTCCTCAAGCTACTACAAAGGATTATTCACTTAGGCAAAATAGTTCTTGATCTAAACATAATATTGATGAAATAGTTTTAACTAAATCCTTGTCCAAATGTATTTCTTATTTTCTTTGTTGGGGAACTTTGCTAGCTATTTCAATATCTCATATTGAGTCTTATTTTACTTGAATGAAAATGAATATAAGGGAAAGTGTAAAGAATGATGATTAACATCATTTTATATTCCTATCTTTTATATATAATAATGTTCCAAACATTCTAGTATCCTAAACAATCTACCACCATCGTAATTCCCCAAATTTTACCTTAGGACATTATTTGAAAAATATTTATGAACAAAATTTTCACATTTCAATTACAACATGCACATGTCATAACCTCATTCTTGTGTATACAATATTTTCAAAAATCAACAACATTGTGACCAAGGCACGTGATGACACAACCAAGTACATGTCAATACAAGGCTAATACATAAAAACACCAAGACAATAATTACATTATCATCATGTAATGACATAAAACAATGATGGATAAAGGAGATAGATTTTCCCCACAACTAAAAATAGATTCATTCTCTCAAATAAAACATACCACAAAATAACACCCAAGAAATGGATTCACAACATATAAGCATCCCCTCAAATAAACCATAAATATTTTCTCACAAGGGAGATATAAAGTCTCAACTATATCTCGCTAGACATAAACCAAGCACACCCAAGAGAACGATAACACCTCAATCTCATCAAAAGGATTAAAAAAATCAAAAACTTCAAACCAAGACTCTAGGAAGAAAGAGAAAACCCTAAGATCTGCAACTCTCCTAGATAATTTTTCTAGAATTTATATAGGACACTGCCCATTATTTCAAATTATTCATTTTTCTAATCCAAATTTCCTTAGATATCCTAGGATCACCCCTTTCACTAGTGAAATCACCTATTTCTACTATTGTTGATTTTGAACTAGTGGAGCATCCTATTTTGGATAGCAAGACTCTAATATTAACACCAAGGTGCCCAAAAGGACCCATAACAAGTCTCCTATCCAAAACTAATACCAACCTAAGACTACAACCACACATCATGGGAAATAAGGGCACAATATCCAAGAAAAATAAAGGATAAGTCTTTGCAAACCAAAGTAACCTACATTAAACAAGGCATATCTTTTATTATAAAAGTTAGTACAAAATAGTTGAAACCATTCATTTCTAATGAGTTTAAGAATTGTAGACAAGGTTCCAAACTCCACAAAGCATAATATTTCATTTAAGACAAATTTCCTTAGCTCACAAACTTATAAACCATGATAACAATGTGACAAGAAAATATTCAATCAAACATAAACCACTACTACAGTAGCCAAATTATGATAGTGATCCATAACAATTATAATTTCACTAACATCATGATAGAGTACAAACAACATATGAATATATCACTTTGTAACAAGATTACATGGTAGGCCTAAATATCACACATTCAAGAATTATAACTAACAATAATTCCATTACAAGGTAATGCATGCATTCAAATAAAATGATAATTATTACATGATTTCTAAATAGTAATCACATCCCAAACATGGATGGAATACATTCAAATACAAATATGAGATAAATGTTTAGTTACAAAAAAAATTGTTCTTTCATAAAATGTCTAAAATATCTATCAATTATGACTTTACAAGTTACAAACAAATACAACATTTTAAACCAAAGAGAGCTACAACATCCATGTGAACTTCAATATGCACCATCATGATCCACTACACTATAATAGTGGTGATAAACACCATCGAACCATGTGGGACCTTGAGACCCACACCTCTACACTAAGAGATGATCACCATGGTGCTCAATCACACACATGTTAGACACTCAGAAGATGGCCACAATGAATAACACATCACACAAATTTCTCTCAAACACATGATGGAATAAATTATTCCAAACAAAGGAGGAATATCAAGCTCGTATAGGACATAGGAACGATATCCCTTTGGTTCTCCAAAACCAAGCTAGGACTAGTTAGACTCTAGGTTTAAATAGTAAGTGTATATAATGGTCACGATTATAGTCTAATGCAATACACCATATTTCAAATGGCATTTCATTCATTGCATTATTAAGAAATCATTTATTAAGATGCAACCTATTTCAAATGTAGCATATAATTAGTTCATATATTTATTATTGTTATGCAATAAACTTATTTAAGACATTATATATTGGATAAATAATTCTTGTGTTTACTATTATAATGCCATACATCATGTTTCAAACATGACAACCCACATTAGATTTCCATGATGTCCCATGTCCTTTTCTAAACATGACATCCATAAATTTTAAGGAAAAATAATTTATGCAATCAACCCTTAGAAGTAAAAGGTATAAATTACACAAACATGCATCCCAAGGAAAAAACTATTCCATTTTATGGTAAAATTCATGTTTCCAAAAAATTCCAAAATAGATTAATAATTTATAAAATTTCCCAAATATTTATGTTCTACCATTGATGAACCTTCAAATTTTCTTCAAAACTAAATACACATAATCTTAAATTTCTAAATATATCCTCTTTTCGAAAATACACCAACAATGCAAATATGCAAATCCAAAATTTTAAGGAATTTTTAAGGGTTTGGGCACAAAAATCATATTTTCCCAAATTTCCTAAACTATAAATAAACGAGGTTTTAAAACTACCCAATGTCTCTAAAATAAAATAAAATCATTCTGGACCTAAAACTATAGTTTCCAAGCCAAAAATCCATTACAAATTAAAATAAATTTAAGCACATAACCCAATAAAATCTTTCTATTTATGCACCAAGATTTCAAAAACAAGCTTTCTTATTTTTATGAAATTTATACATTTAAAACTATAACAATGAAAGATAAATACCTCTAATGTGATGCGAATAAAAATACAAGATATTTATTTCTCCTTCGAAACACTCTTCAATCATCTTCCAAGCTCACACAAATCCCCCTCTATCAATAGTACAAACTCCTCTCCTATTTTCTCTCTAACTTTTGTAAGGTAAAACATGCATAATGAAATCAAATTCACCTATTTCTGTATAACCAAAGCCTAATCAATAGTCCCTTTTTTCTTTTTATATTATCAATTAACTTTAATTTAATATATGTTTTTAACAAAATATGTATTTAACCTCTTTATCAAGCCTATAAAGTTAATTTCCACCATTTTAATAAGTTAGAAGCATTCCTATTGTTATCAACTAAAATTGCACCCTTGTTGAACCTGATGTTCAACACCTCAGTGTAACATGGGAAGACCTCTAAAGATGTGGGTTTCTTGTAAACAGAGGTCAACCTCCGGAGAAGGTCGGCTTCCTATGGTGTCACCTAAACTACTAATTTTGTAAAGGAAAAGGGAGGAGTGCATAAAAATAAAACTAAGCGCTATGGTGATACATCGAAATGACAAGAACAATGAGACACTCAAGTTACACTAGAATACTGATGATGGATATGGGACTACACAACAAGTTTTTGTAGATTATGCATAAGTATTTCACAAACAGGTTTGACATGCACACACTTTCAAGAAGGAAAAGCAGATTTTCACAAATTAAAAGCTCATGTGCAATTAAGTAAACACAGTTTGTAACCTACATAATACTACTTCTGCAAAGAAATGCATGCTAACATGAGACAAAGCTATAAGGAAAAGAAAGACTTCATGAAGTAGCTTGATCAATCACCTGAAAATGCACAATATTTTGCAAGAACCAGAAGGCAAATTGAACCATCAATGGTAACCAAGGTAAATTTTATATATCATGCTCCAAAATGAGTTACAAAAGTTTGCTAATCTGAGAAAGGACTGCAAAATTCACTAACTTTCGAAAAGCATAAGGAGAACTGCTTTACAAAGAGGCAAAAATGCCTTATATACAAAAGAGATTTCGGCCCCTGCCTTAGGGTTACAAAATGAGTCGGTGTCTGGACACGTCGGCCCTAGAAGCCCTTTGGAATGAAGTTGATGAGGCATTAAATGCGCATCCCCTGCTCATGTCGGTGAAAGCCCACTCCAGGGGTGTCTTTAGATCTTTTACAGCCGTCGTCATTAACTCGCAACCTTCGAATCCACCATTAAGACTTCGTCAGAGCCGCTTTGAATGCTCTGCGGCAAGGTCATTAATGTCGCTCCACCTTTTCCAGCCGACGCCCCAGCTGTTATTGCGACTCACATTTTCCTTTTCTTCGGCCTTCTTCTATTTCAGATCTTTCTTCAAGTCAACCATCTTCAAGGAGTAACATCAGATTTACCTGTCAGATCCAAACGCCATTGCTTCACCGAGCCGACCCATGCCGCACACATTCTCGATGGTCAAAGGTCGCTTCCTCAGAATCGCATGTCGGTGAGACACTAATCATGTCTCCCCGATGTGATTAGACCTCGTAGCAGCGCTCACCAAGACAAACAATGGTCGACAAGACCTCATAGCGGGTGCTAAGAGTCCTACTGACATGCCTATTTCATTCGGCAAGACATACGATGGTGGAAAGACCTCACAGCGAATGCTAAGAGTCCTACCGATCTCCTTTCTTTCGCTCCAAGCTCCCTTCATTTCGGCAAGACCCTATCGGGTCGGTGAGACCTCATGGCGAAGGCAAGATCCTTCGGTGAACTCACTCCATTTAGTCACCCAGACACCATCGATCAGGGAGACTTCCCTCCGAACTCATTTCATTTTGCCGAGACCACTCTGCTATCGGTAGGACATTACCCTGACGACCAGACGTTATGGCAATGTCAACCATGTCAACGTGATCCTTTGCATCGGAAAAACCTCCAACGAACACAAACCACCAGTCTGGGCTAAAAGATTTCTTTCGGTGAGACACCCAATCTCAGAGCAAGGTCTTCACTTCCTGGCGAAGGCACTCCTTTTCGCTGAGACTGGCGAGGGCGGGGCCAAGATGACATTGGAAACGGGAATGGAAGCAAAAACAGATGAATCCTGGCAGAACCGGGATCGGGACCAAATCCTGCCCTGAAACTTTCTTCAAGTTTCAGTTTCGGATTCAGACCCAGTCCCGCCCCCAACAAAACTCAAAAGAAGACGAAGGAAAGGATGAGAAGGAAGAAAGAAAAATGGGAGAAAGCACCCCCCGACAAAATACAAGGAGCAAAGGAAAAGAACAAGGCTGGCGGAACTGGGATGAAACCAGAGGCAAAACCAAAGAGTCGGCGGAACCGAAATCGGAACCAAATCCGGACTTGAAACTTTTCAAAGTTTCAAGTTCGGATTTCGTTTCGATCCCGCCCCAGGAAATATACAAGGCACGAAGGAAGAAAGAAAAAACATAAGGAAGAACAAAGAGGAAGAGACATCCCCCGACCATTGGTAGCAAAAAAAAGTAAAGAAAAGAAGGGCGGAACTGGAACCGAAACCGAAACAGAAACAAGAACTGGAATTTTTGGAAAAGTTTTAAGTTCAGATGCGGTCCCGATCTCGAGTCTTCCAAAACACAATAAAAACGGGAAAAAAGCGAGAAGAAAGAAACAAAGGGAAACCACCATCCCACGGTCAAATGCAAGGTCAAAGAAGAAAACGAAACACACAAAAGCGCAGAACCGGAAACGGAACAGAAATGGAAACTGGAACCTTAGAAAAGCTCCAGGATCGGGTTTGGTTCTGGTTCTACCTCCGACAGAACAAAAGAAAAGGGCAGAAAAAAAACAAAATGGAAAGGGGAAAAAACAAAGCAAAAACAAGATGAAGACCCACCCAAAACAGAATACCTGCACGTTGGGCTCAACCCTTGTGGGAGCCACATTTAATCCACATGTCGAATTAACATAACAATTCCCCCTAGAGCTGCACAAGAAGCAAAAAAGTTAGAAGGTATGTAGCCTTGATGCAAATTTTCCTTCAGTTGGCCTTAGAGAATGCCTAAAAGCACAAGTTACCCTGCCTGATTGAACCCATAGGTGAAAAATGGGTAACACCTATAGCATAGTCATATAAAACCCATCCTTTTTTGCACAATCAAAGTAAAAATGACATTTTCTAACACTTTTAATTCTCACACCTTTTATAATTTCAAATTCATGCTAGCATTTCTCCAAGGTATGGTCACTTATAGCAACCAAAATGCACATAAGGAAATAATGAAAATATACAAGAATGCACACATGTTACTAGGATAGCATAATACAAATCTAGAACCAATTTTAAATTATTGGATTCTCAAGTTTCACATGAGACATGTCATTAATCTAGACAATTTTGATGGGTTAACATATTCAAATAAACCATATGATAATTATTAATTAACAAACATTGATATTTTTCATATACCTACATACTTCAAGTCAAACATTAATGCACAACTACTTAACACATAGCAGTAGCCAAAGAACAATAACATCAACCCATTAAAATATACAATCCACATTTTAATAATAATATTCAATTATATAATTTATCAAAGAAATAAGTAAAATCATGGAATCAACTCAACTAGCATACCAATTTTTAATGAAAATGGTGTAGTTGAAAGAACCACACAAGATGAATCTTAAAATGATCCTATATTTATGTGTATATATATATATACAACACAACTATCAAGGAAATAATAAAAAACATGCGAAAGAGGGCAAGAGAGGGTGTGGGGGGTTGAATTCATTTTTTTTGAGGGTGATCAGGATGAGGATGATGAGGACGATGGCTCTCTCCCTAATCTCTAAACTGTTGTGTGCTTCTCTCCTCCTTGTTTCGATGGTTGTTGCTCTCTACCAAGTGCTAAGGGGTTATGGAGTGGTGCTTTTTGTTTGGCTACAGGCGATCTTATTTTGGTTGCACCTGTTGGGCTTGAAGCACTTTTCTGCTTCTGTGGTTCTTTGAAGTGGGTTCCTGCTATTATCTGTGAGGTGGGATCCTTTGGGAGCAGTTTGGGCTTCCTAGGCCTTTGTGTGGGGGATGACTCTTTCTCTTAGTGGTCGTTGGCTTTCCTTTATGCTATTGTTCCTTGTTTTGTGGCTAGTCTTGGCTTGGTCCTTGGTGTTGGCTTGTGGCTAAGTTTAGGCTCTTAGTGGGTGTCTCCTCTTGTTTATTGGAGTTGTGTCTCCTCTCTGGCCCTATTGTTGGTGTTCCTCACCTCATCTGGTTTGTCCCTTGCATTTGGGGGTTGCTCTGTTGAAGGTTCGTTGGTTTTAGGAGGGTTGTTTTTCCTTTGCTCGAGTTTCTTCCCTACTTTGGGGTTCTTCGTTGTTGCTTTGCTCTGGTCTATGGTTGAGATGTCAAGCCCCTGTCTTGTTCTTCTACCTCTTTTTATTACTCCCCAAAAATTGGTTGGGTACCATGGGAAAGTTAGGTTTTTTGAACTCTTGGGGTTCTTCTTCTCTCTGCCTTTGTCAAGGCTCTTGTTCCTCTGTTCCCTTGCTTTGGATAATCCTTTGGCCTTTATGGTCTATACAGTCTTTGTGATTTAGGCCTCTGGATTGGTCTGTAGTCTTTTGGGACTCTACTCTTCCTTGTTGGAGTTTTGGTGCTCTATTTGCTCTCTCAGGTTGGATCTTTCCCCTCTCGTGTTGAAGCTTGGCTGGGGGTGCCCCGTTTCTGTGGGTGAGGCTGTTTTGATTCATATTGGAGTTGTCCTTGAAGTTTTTTTGGAGAGGCAGACCTTTTTTGGTTTGTTGGTTCAATTTGTGGATGGAATCATGTTGAGTGCTAAGGGTGTTGTGGATCCCTTGATTTTACACATTATGGTACTAATGGGGCTTTATTCAAGTCCATCTTGGTATTTTTGTTGTTGTTGAGGGGCACTTTCCCTTTGGTGGGTGCTTTAGCTCAAGATTTTCTACTTGTTGAGATGCTTCATATTGCTTTCTTTTGGTACTTGATGCTTGTGTTTCCTTGGGATGAGGTGGGTTTTCATTCTACCAGAGTTTTGGCTTCCTACTGGGTGCTACATTTGGGGTCTCCTATGGAGGTGGAGATAGCTCCTACTGAGGTGGATCCCTCTCCTATTGAGGTGGAGATGGTTGCTATAGTTGCAGTGGGTTGTCCCCTTTCTTTCTACTAGTTCCTTTTGAGGTGGAGCCTGTCTGGGCAGGAGATTGTTGGCTCTCGTAGTTTTGTTTCTCATTTCATCCTCTCCTATAGAGGGGAGCTCTCTCTTATTGAGGTGGAGATTGAGTTTGTGCGTTGGGCGATGTGGTGCTTCAAGTTGGCTATTATTCCTTTGACTATTGTTGTGCTCGTGGACTCCTTTTATGTGAAGGACAAGAGTTTTTACAGGAGCTATTGTTTTAAAGGTGATGTTGTTTGGAAGATACTGCTTTATGAAGGCCTTAAAGTTCATGTTGTCTTGGCCACCCTTGGCGTGGATGTTGTTATGGGTTGTTGTTATTACAACCTGATGGGTGGCTTGCAGGCCTGTTATATAAGTTGTGTTCTTAGCCCTAGGTTCTCTCAAGGTGTCTTGATGGATGGGCTTTGTTATATTTTGGTGGTTTGGGTTTCACGATTTGCTAAATCTTGTTGGTAAGCATTTGAATTATGGTTTGTCTTACTCACCCTTGGGGTGGTTACTGTTTTAGGATGATATTTTGGAAGCAAGGAGGGCGACATGTTGGCATGTTATGCTTGCTATGAAGCCTGATTTGAAGGTCCCTACAGGCCTGTTTTGTTGGCTGTGAGGCTTGTTTTGTTGTTTGGTCCCATTTATTTCTATTTGTAAGGCTTGTGGACTGTCTAGTCTTTTCACCCTTGGGGTGACTGTTATTTTTGTTTGTTGTTCTACTACTTTGTATTGGCATGTTGGCATTTTCCTTTGGCATTGTTGCCTGTCCTACTTTTGTTGCTTTGTTGGCTACGAATGTAGTTTCTTGATGTTGTCTTGTCTTGTTGTTGTTCCATGTCTTGTTGTGCTAACTGTTAAATCTTTCATGATGTAAAAGGGTCAGGGCCCTTTCAAAATCCTTGCTTACCTAATAAAAAACAAAAGACACCATCATTCCACATAGAAGACACAAAAGTTGTGGCATTATATTCACTCAAAAAATCTTACCAAAAAAGGATGGAGCACCCACAATAATGTGACCACACCAAAATTACTACCTATAACACTACTCCACTTAAACTTTACGAGGTGCATGCTTCATTCATGAACACTTTACTTGTAACAATGCCAACGAAGATTGAAACTCTACCTAATAGGTACTAGATAATGAATGCACAAGACAAAATCTATCGACATCCATTAATATCATATCCAACAAAGCAACACCTTGACTGCAAATTATCATTGAAATCAATAAGAAATATCTTATATAACGTCCCACCATAAGATAATCAAGTAAGATTTTTTCAAATGAGACAATGTGGGGTATGTCCTATTAAACTACCAAAAGGTTGAGAAACTAGAACTAGGTTTCTCTCCTCTAGCCTACTACTAAGGTTTTAATACAAGTTCACTCTTAGATTGCTCTCAAAACTCATAATGATGAGGTTGAGTTGGCTTCCTCTCAAAACCTCATTGAGGCACATGCTCTTAATACTAGTGTTGCTACAATAGAGTCTTAAGAGGCACATGTGGTGTCTAAAATTTATCTTAGGTTAGAGTTGAGGTCCTTAAACACTTGAGTCCACTTGATAAGGAACATGAGTCTAAACCCTACCTTTCTCTCCATGACCCCGCAACACATTATCCTTTACAACCTTCACCTTCTCTATGACAAGTATCTAACATCTTTGTACTCGCCATTTGAACTACACTTGTAATCCATGAGTTCTATTCCCTCATAAACCTATTTATGAGAATATTTACATTAAAAATATAATATATATACTTCACAGCCTCAAAAATTGATTCTCATACTAAGTAATCATCAAAGCCAACTATTGTAGGTTGTGAAACTCATTGATATTGCAATACCTATAGTTATTTGATGATCATCTCACATGGAACCACTCGAATATTTTCCACATAACTAAAGCAGGGGAAGATTACACTCTATTCCTCTTGGCACCACAAAGTAGAAGCATACCCATGCAATTATAGAAGGGAAAAATAAGCCTTGATATTAATCTCAATGGATTGCATGCCAAAACACCTATCCAAGGAAAGGAATTTAAGTTTACCTCTATCCCCTCAATAGAAACCTCAAATGTTGGCAACTACAAATGAATGATATCCTTCATGTTCCCTTTTAACTCATTAAATTTACCCACTACTTTCCTAGCCTCCTAGTAATGAGGCTACTCTTTCCTAAGATCATTTTCCACACTATACCTACAAGGGATCCTCAAGTGCTCAATTCTTCTCCTCCCTAGATAAAACCTCAATAACAACTCTTGCAACACCCCACTATCTATGGATTATCAATTACAACGTCCAATGACTATTTCCTCATAAATAGAGATATTTATCTCTGAATATCTAAAGAATCCCAATCAAGATCATCTCAACTAAAATGATGAGTGTAATAGTAACTATGAGGAATCCTTCTTCATAAGTAAAAATCAAATATCAACACACACATATTAACACACAATAAGATAAACACAAATATAACCAAACACATGAAACACACAATACAATAACAAATCAAACCTCCCAATATTTCAACATGGAATTTGATACTAGATGTAATACCTTGAATTTTGTATCAAGAAATTATAAAAAAAAATTGAATTTACAAATTTTTCATGTTTCAATTGTAATATACACACGTCAAAAGATCAAACTCACATACACAATATTGTTAAAACTAAACACCATTATGAGAAATTCACATGGAAACATAACCAAGTGCATAACAACATAAAATCAATTCACACCAAAATATAAAAACACTAATGAAATGCTTACACAATCATCATGGAATGACACCACATAACGATGGATAGAGGAGATAGAGTCTCCTTACAATCAATGATTGAGTATTAACCTCTCAAAATAAACATAAACAAAGGGAAATAGTGGAAAGGAATAAATAGCAATTTTAGTACACCCTTCCCACATCTAATACCACAAACTAACACCCAAGGACTAGATTCACAATATTCAAACATCGTCTCGGAGAAACTATGAGTAGTTAATCATAAGGGAGATAAAATATCTCTAGTGAGGCCAACCAAGAACACATATGAGAATTTTAACACCTTAATATCATCAAACAAATGAAAATAACATTCAAAAACTCTAAAAAATTAACATGTGAAGGAAGAGAAGACCCTAAGGCGCATATAGAGAACTTTTCTATAAAATTAGGCAATTAGCCACTATTTTAAAATTGCCCCTTTCAAGGGTAAATTAACCCTTTTTCTAGTAAAAATCACTCTAGCTATCTAGGATTATACCTTTCACTAATTAAATCACCCCTATTTGATATGAATGATTCAAAACTACAAATGCCTTGCTTTGGTCAATAGGTCTCCTAAGGACTCTAAAATTGACACCAAGGTAGGAAAAAGGACCCATAACATGTCTCCAATCCAAAACTAACCCCCAAACCAAGATTACAACCACACAATATAGTAAATAAGGTAAACAAATCATACAATACAAGTGAAGGGATAAACCTTTGTAAGCTTAAGTAACCTAAACTAAACAAGGCATAAATTTTTTGTTATAAGAGTTATTACAAAATAGTTTGAACCTTTCGTTTCCAATGAGTTTATGAATCATAGAAAAAGGTTCTAAACTTCACAAAAGATAAAATTTCATATAATTAAAATTCCCTTAGTTAACATACTTATAAACCATGATAATAATGCAACAAGGGAGCATTCAAATGTGCACAAATTGATAATACAATAGGAAAATTATGAAAATGATCCATAATTATTTAATTTATTGCCTTGACATCATAATAGATCATGAAAATATATATGAATATATCACTTTCTAACAAGAGTACACAATATCCCTAAATGTCACGCATTTAAGATGTACAAATAACAACAATTATATTATAAAAAATTGCATGCATTCAAATTAGATGATAATTATTACATGATTTAAAAAAGGTGTTTGCATCCAAAACATGGATGAAATACACTCAAATGTAAATATGGGATAAATATGCAATTACATCATTTTTAATCTTTCACAAAAGGTCTCCAATATCTATAAATGATAACTTTATAAGTGACAACCAAATATGATATTTCAAGCCAAGGAGAACTACACTATCCATGCAAACTCCAAGAGGTACTTCCATGATTTGCTACACAGTCACAATGGTGATAAACACCACCCAACCATATGGGACCTAAGGCCCACCCCTCTATAAGAGATGGTCACCGTGTGGTGTTCAATCACACACACTCCAAACACTCAAACTATGGCCACAATGAAGAACACATCACATATTTTTTTTCTCAAACATGTAATATACTACATGAGTCCAAATAAAGGAGGAATATGAAGTTAGTCTAAGGCATAGGAGTGGCATCCCCTAGGTTCTTCAAAACCAAGATAGCACTAGTTAGACTCTAGATCTCAATAGTATTGGTCATGCTTGTCCAATATAATATGTCACATGTGTCAAACATCCTTTTGATCATTTCATTCTTGAGTTTAGCTTGTTATTATGATGTGACACATCCTATTCAAACATAGCATCCAATTAGTTCATATGTTCATTATTGCTATGTAATACATCTATTTAAGGCATTAAATATTGTAATGTATAAATAATTCTTATGTTTCTTTTTATGATTTTATACATCATATTTTAAATGTAACATCTCATACTAGATTACCATAATGTAACACATCCTTTTTCAAACATTACGTCCCACATTTAAATACATCCACTCCTAACCCTAACTACCTAATCATATGTATACCACTCATTCTAAGGAAACTAATTTATGCAATTGGACCTTAGAAACAAACATGAATCCTAAGAAAATAATATTCCATTTTATCATAACTATTATGTTTATTTAAAATAATTCCAATTCAAAGTTTTAAATTACAAAAATAATAAATCAAGACTCGTAAAATATACCAAACATCTAGGTTCTACTATCGATGAATAGTCAAGTCTTCTTCAAAATCAAATATAAATAATGTTAAAATTATAAAAGACCCTACCATCCAAAATTCACTCAACAATGCAAATATGCAAACACATAAAATATTAAGGATATTTTACAAAGGTTGTTGGTATGTGATGACAATTTTGTTTATCTAGCATTGATTAAACAATTGATGGTGATTTTTTTGTGGGTCTTACTATTTTTAGCCATTTTGACATGTATTCATCATGCAATTGATCAACCCACACTTTCTATTTTGGGAAAATCTTCTATGAAGATGATTCAACATACTTGGATGTGTTATGGTTTGATCAGTCATATTTTTTTGTTATGAAGTGTGAATTGTTGTAATTGTATTTTTTTTCCTAAGATAATAAAGATATCAAGACACCTTTGCCCATGGTTTTCTTGGTATATTACCAAGTTTTCCATGTAAATCTATGTGTTTTCATTTATTTCTTTTCATTGGTAATTTTTGTACTGTTAACGTTCTCAACAAAGGCTTGGTTACAAAAATCATACCCCCAAATTTCCTAAACTATAAATAGAATATTTTTTACTCTAATAATTGAAATAACCATGCAAGATTAGTCTTACACACACAACATGAGTATCAAAGTAACAATATAAAATATTATCAAATATCATATAAATATTTGATTCAAAACTACATCCCATATAGAAGAAATAAATGCCTATAACATTAAAACCACCTTTTCCTATTAGAATTTTCATAATTTATTCTTAAACTCAAATTTTTGACTAGTCATCACATGCAGCCCTAAAATCAACTTCATCTACATCTATGATATATTATAGTACTCAAATGTAAAAAATAATAATAGCAATTCATATGAGTTTTAAATACCTTTCTAATGCTTCAAACGCCTTGTCAAATTCCCCAAAAGATGAAATCTCAAATTTAACTTGTGATGACCAAATATATATCTTAGTAAATTTAGGTAAACATTAAAAAAATAGCCTCAATGAACTTTTGTAAGGAATTCAAATATGTAATCAAATCCATAATACTATCCCTCACCACCTCAAAAAATGTTAAGAGTTGTGATACACCACCAAAAAATGTCACTCTTCTAACTTGCCAAGTCTTGCTTTGCTTCACACAAATAAGCCCTATGGAAAATCTAAAATATGACCAAATTCCTTCATTGTTGATACTCTCCTCCTTACCTAAATTAACAATATTAGGAGAAAATTTGGTGACTCAAGATACTTCATAGCAAGTGATGTGATTTTTACAAGAACCAAAACCTAGGGTTTTAGCCTTAGTTTTAAGAAACATATGAGAATTAAGTGTAAAGTCCCATAATTCATAGAAAAAAAATCTATAAGATGTGGTGGATGTATAATGAAATGGGAAAAATTAATGTTGCGGGATGGTATAGACAATAGAAAGTCCTTTATTTATAGATATACTATTAAAAATATATATAATAAAGAAAGTGAACTCTATATGGCTTGGTACCGTTACATCAATTTATTTTTTATTTGTTAACGTGGACTTGGGGTCCATTCCCATTGTATTAAACTTTCAAAAATATGAATATAAATTTAAAATCTTTAGATATTTAACAAGAGAGTTTGAATTTTTTCAAAAAGACTTTAAGCCCTATTGGCAAGGGATCCAAGAGACATTACAAAAATGCCTAGTTGAAAATCAAACAAGTATACTATCTACCTCTATAAAAAATAACTATTAAAATTTTACATTTCAAACCTATTATGTCCATACAACACTACTACAACAACTCCCACGACTCGTTCACCTTTGTTTCTAGTAATGAACCTTGCATGATGCTTTGAAAAAAATATGGCTCATTTTTCACTTTGGGATTTTGCTCGTTTCAAAAGGATTTAATATTTGTGGGGGCATTTCAAATTAAAAATTTCAAACCCACACTAAGAGGAGTGCTCCCTAGTATTTGTCATATGTCATTGCGTTTTCTCAACTAAATTAACCAAAACCAAAAATGACCCTCAAGCTCCCTAAAGGTGGCTATAAACACCAAACCTCAACTCCACAACCCATAATGGGAAGAGGTTGGCCTAGATGCAATAAATAAAAATCTAGAGTTGCCTCAAGACTACCAAAGAAGTCTTTATTAACATAATATTATGTCACAACCCTAACAACAATCTTATCCTCCTTATAATCAATTAAATTTGAAACAAAAATGGAAGGAATGCCTAAATTTACCCTATGGGGCACTAAAAATTCTAAGTAGTTTCACCTAATGACCATCTTAACTACCTATTCAATAGCTCTTCAATCCAAATGAAATTAGTTTTCCAATTACTAACTCTATTTTAAGTTTGAGGAAAGACAACTATCCTTTCTCTAAAAATAGATGAAATTTGGGCTTCATTGTATGAAAATATCAAAACACATAATATCAAAAGGGTAATAAGGTCACCTTTATTTACCATTTAAAGGACCATCTATTCATGGTGGGTGTCAAAGAAGTGATTATGATTGACTAAGGTGACACTTGGCACCTTTTGTGATGCAAGAGCATCCAAGGTGTAAGAGCAATCTTGCATCCCCAAAAAAATGTTTAGTTTGATTTATATTAGGTTTGGTGAATAATTTTTCAATAAGGGCTAAAAATGGTAGGGTTACTATTTTTAATAAGTTGAAATTTGTGCATGTATGGACATTAAATCTTACAAAAAGCTCCAAAATGGTGAAATGAAGCCAATGGCGAAGTAATCACTTCAATACCATTTGTCATTTGTGAGATATTAATGTTTTTGTCTTCAAAATCCCTTTAAAAATATTCAAAGTCAATTTTGAGGCACCTAGAGGTTCTAGATGGGCCAAAAAATGGTCAAACATCCAAAGACCCCTTTAAGAGACCTTTAGGGGACCTTCATCTTTTTAAGAGATTTCTAACTGTGTAAATGGTTTGTCAATCTGATGCCTGATTCAAAAGTTATGGATCCCGAAAGTTGGACTAAAATTTAGTAATTTTATTAAGCCCAAAAAAGGGACAACTAAATTTGTTTAGCGCCAAAATGGAAGTGATAATTCGTTGGAAAGTGAAAAAATGATATAAAGTGGTTACGAATGGAAATAGATCCATTTTGGATGAGAAGATAGACGAATTTTACAAAATGGAGGTTGGGGTTTCAATGGCCATTATTGCCATTCGGAGACATGCATGTATGATTTTTTGCATGCATTTGCAACCCAAATTTTTGTAATAGTGGTCTTGTGATCAAATAGTTGTATTGCATTTGATTGCATGTATGTAGATGGTTTCATGAAAGTATAATAAATTTGCATGTTTGTTATCCCTGAATTTTGTTGTCTGTGTAAGTTTGTGTTTGAGGGAGAGTCTACCTTCACCATTTTGAAATCATGTTGAATTTATTGTAGATCCTATCCTATCTTGAGGGATTATTATCAATAATTATTTTATCATTATAATTAATAGCATGTTTGGCTAAAAAAATTGCTTCTTGTAAATAGTGATTGATAGAAAATAAAATGTTGAGAACATAGGAAATAAATATTATGAATGTACAAACAAATAGTGCTCAAAACTAATTAATTGAATAGTACATTGATCAAACCATCAAATATAATATGAAAAAGAATACATAAAAACAATAATAACACATAACATCATAATTACATGAAGAAACCCTTTCAAGAAAAAAAACTCCACCATCAAAGAAATACTAAGCTTGTATTAATCTTAAGGACAAGATTCAACCAATACAATCCACTTAATCTTCTTTAGTCTAACAATATTTTAACTACATAAGAGTACTTCACATGCAATGACACTAGGAAACATTCATCTCATTCACTAAATATTTAGAGAAAAAAAGAAACTACTTAGTGGTTTTTGTAAACTAGTGGTCACTGATATCATGGTCCACAAGCAAAAACCCATGTCCCACAATGCACTAAAACATGTACACAAGATAGAAACCAACAAATGACAAGATAATCCACCCTTCCCAATTTTTAATTCTTGTTGTTGATCTTTTTCCATGACCTCCATATTCAATGCCATCACAATAATATCCTAAGAATATCTAGATATTTATTTGCAACTCAAAGATCTAGCCTCCTTAAGGGTTTCCATATCTTACGCTTATCGTTTCTCAAGTATCACATTACAAAATTTTGGAGCTCTTTTTTCTCAATTTCTAGTGGTTTTTTCAAAGGTTTTAATGATATTCAAATTGATCTTTGATTTATTTAATGTGACTTGTTAATCAAAAAATCTTAATTTATTTTTAAAATGTTAAATTCAAAGCTCTAAATCAAAAGTTACACCCTTTGGAAGGTGTTTGGAGAAAACAACATTAAACATAATATTTCAAATGAGTAACACATAGATCCTAACTTAACTTGGGGAATCCAAAATAAGCCAAATATTTCATATTATATTCTCCACTTTCTAATTTTGGGAGCCTCTGTATCTTATAGCGTTCATTATAATCATCAAATATCCTTCTATAGAGATATTGGAGATTCCATATTTGATATAAAATTGTAGACCAAAAAGGAATGTCTAAGTCCCGACTTCATTATTTGTTTCATCCATCAACATCTCAAAGGCAACACAAATCATTTTTGTGGTATTGTTTTTTACTATACAACCAACTTCCAACACTCTAGGATCATCTTTAAAAACTCCATCAAAATTTAGTTTAAGACACTCGAATTAGGGGGTAACCATTTTACACAATCCCATGAATGAGAGACCTTTACATCAATCTTAAAAGAACAAAAAAAATTATAGTGATTAGAAGTTAACCAACATTTGTCAATTAAGTCATAAATGAATGATTTCATCTCTATTTGCAAAGGAACTCAAACATAACATCATAAAGGTCCAAACTATGGCAGCTTGTCAACACACCCATACACAAAATGTTATAGTTTAACGACCAAAATACTATAATTTAGAAACAATTAAATGACCAAAAATTTACAATTTAATGACTTAGTTAACTTAATAAATGGAGTATTAAATAAATGGGATATTATAACTCTACATACACCCTCAAAACAAAATGACCAAAATCAAATTTTATTTAAGAAAAAATAAAGTTGACACCATTAAGTAAAATAAAAATTCAAAATTTAAATAATTGACAAAATTAAATTTAAATTAATAATTAAATTATAAAATTATGTAGATTTATAAACCTAAATGATTAAAATTATTTCAATGTTTTTTTTTAAAATTTCTTCTCAATACAATAAAACACTTCCAGTTGACACTATCCATCATATTTTCTATGAAATGTAGCGAATCGAGTGCAGGTCTAACATTGCAGGTGCTAGTCAAGTAGAATAAGGTCAGTGTAGCTTCCACAACCTGAACTAGCTCCTCCCACTTGCGTTTTATTTCCATATTCAAGGTGCTTTCTATGGGTATACTTCTATATCCAAAGGGCGCAACATTTTTACGCACATTTTCCATACTTCTATCGGTCAGCTTCAGCCGGCATCGAGCACAACTGTTTTAAGGGTCCTCTGTTCAGACACAGTATAACAATGTTCATCATAAGCAGGGGATGGTTGATGATCATATCTGCTCTTATACGTGTGATCCTTATAGCTTATGGTGAATGGCAAGACACCCACATGGAAGTACACTACACTGATATTGATTATTTGGTGTTCTCTGATGCCGCCTCTTTGATGGCTTCTAAGAGATCTCCATATGACAGAGCTACATATAGATATTCACCGCTTTTGGCATTTGTGCTATTACCCAATTCATTTCTGCATTCCTGCTGGGGAAAGGTTCTCTTCTCTGCCGCAGGTAAGATTTCTCCCAAATTAGGTCGTAAGGTTTTAGATACCCGGATTTCAGGTTTTATGCATTATTGTTGAAGGATTTAGATTGCATTTAGTGTTTTCTTTCTTTCTTTAAATTGGGTACTTCTTTTTTATGATCCATCTTTATTTATGATTGGAGCTTAGTTATATAGAGTTGCATAGGGTTTACTCTCCAATTTATATGAGCCATAATTTAAATGGTAAATCGATTATCTCATACAACTAGGTGCCATTTATTTGCATTGCAGATCAGGTTGTTTAAAATGGGGTGGGTGATGCGGATTTGCATTGTTATTAGAAGTTTTTGGAAACTTTTATATTTATTTTTAATATACAAACTATATCATTTCCACTAGGCTAAGCATCAGAAGAGTATTACATTAGTTGCAGGGACGCTAAATTCACGCAGCACATCTGAAGGGTTGTGGTGTATTGGTGGCGGAGAACACTCATAAATGCATGACTCAAGTTCAATTCGTCCTCACTCGGATAACGTGACTGATAATTCCAGTAGGAGATATGTAGCAAGGTTGTGGTGTAATGATTAAGGGTGCTTTGTAGCATGGCAGTGTGTTCTAAATTTACAAATTTTAAGAACCCAGCTCAAGTTTGCCCCTTGGTGGAATGCAATCCTAGCTTAAACCCACAACCTTACTCCGAATTCACCAGCCAAAAACATATTCCCCCAGGACGATAAAGGAAACTGTATTTCCAGGATAACCAAATCCAAAAATGCTTCATGAAAGTAAGAGGCAATATTAGTGTTATCACCAAATAGTGTGGCCTACTGGTGAAACATGGGATAACTCCCTTGATTGTGGGCTCAGGATGTGGGAGTTAACCTCCAAAGTGAGCTGGTTCTCTTGATGTTCAGCTATCCTAGCTTAAACTACTGCTTTTGTTGATGGAGAAGGATAGAAGGATGACATGAATTGAAATCCACCTATGTGGGTGATGCACCAAAATGTTTACAACCTGATCCCACTGTTTTGATGCACAAACTTTTGTTTATTCAGTTTATGTTCACACAACTCACATGTTCAAATGCTCAAGCATAAGTGTTTCATAAGAAAGTTTGATATGTTTATAACCTCTCGAAGGAAAACCGGATGTTTTCACAAGTAAAGAGTTTAAACCTTAACAACATAACTTATGACCTGCAAGAAATGTACATTTTCTGCCTAAAGGTGCTGGAAATGAGACAGTATATTTGAGAATTCAAACATAAAACACAGAAATACACATCAATCATCAGTTGCACACAATAAGACAGCCATTGAGAAGGCAAAATCACTGAACTTTATTAAAAGAAAGGTGTTCGTACAGTTTGCACAAGTCTGAAATATGCTTCTACTTGCTTGAAAATGTGTTACAAAAGGTTTTCTCAGTTGCTATGTCTGAGAGAAAGTGAGTTACAATGCTCTGTTTTTTCCTTCTACAGCTTCAAAACATGAAAGAACTCCATAACAAAATGATGCTTAAGGGTTTTATATCTCATCCCAAGCATAGGAGAGAATATAGGGGCTGTTTTTGACAAAGTTACAAAGCTTAAAAGTAGGGTAAATTGTTTTACACGCCCAAGAGGTTTGTGCCTTGACTTGGTCCGTTCAGTTCCTTGAAAAGTGCTCCAGCTGATGATGAGGCTCCTAAATGCTTGGGAAGAAGTTGAGCTGCTCCTAGATACTCTCAAACTGCCCCTAAGAAGCTCAAACTGCCACCAAACTGCCTTGACTGCCTCATAGATGCTCTCATGATGTCTTTGACTGCTTATAAAGACTTCCAAACTGACCAACCTCCCATCCTTAAAGCTTTTAAACATTGTAAAAAGGTTTGAAATGGTCAAAAGCCTCAAGGGGTGTAGGGGATTACTTTGGATATGAAATCAACACATGTTTTATAATTATTTTTGTATTTCTATCAACGAATTCCTTTTGACTTGATATGCCACCTTCTATACCATTCTTTATTCACCCTTTGTGACTGCCCTACCACTTGGAGAAGCACTGTTATGTCATGCCAGCCCCCTTCCTTTGCACAGATCTATCTAAACAACATGACTGTCATTCTCCCTAGTTTACAAGTAGTGTCATACTTTTCTCATGAAATGCTACTTAGGAGATAGCCTCTTAAACCTTGACACTACAGTTATTGCATTTGTCAAAAACAGGGTCAAGCACACTCTGATCTGAGTTTTCATAATGAAATCTTCCAATCAGTCCTTTTACCTTTAATAATACTCATTCATATATTGACAATTGGTAGAATTACTAAAGTTTTAATAAGAGTCTTCTCCTTGCTTACGGACTGTGATTTCTTCCTCCTTTAAACTGTGCTATGGACCCGTCTTATGACTGCTCATTCTCATTTCCTGGGAAACCTGATATTTATGTGATGATAATGCATATGATATTAGTTACTTTGTTTGTTATCTGCCTGTTCCGGACCTACCAAAGGATTGCTCCCTTGATTTCCAACCATATCAAAATCATAAAGGAATTGTGTTCATGCAAGAACAACAAAATCCTTACTGTCATAGTTATTTCACTGTCCATTCACGACCATAGTCTTTATGGTGTCAAGATTATCACCAGGTCTACCCTTTATCACTAAGACAATGACCTTGAAAACCTTAGCTTTATATGGATGATTATGCTCTCTTATCCTTTCCAAGGACTACTGACAAGGCACTGTACGTTATGCATTCTATCCTTGCTTCTTTTAGTACACTGTCATTTGCTGATTACTGAAGCATTCTCCCTTCCATTCTAGACTGTCACTTCATATCACCACCATCGTCTGCATAACCCCTTATTTGGACTGTCATGCTGATTATAGAGTAATACTTCCCACTGCCCTGTAGGTTTTTTCCTGCCCAGTCCATTCATTCTAAACATCATTATCAAATTCAATTTCATTACTGTGATCTTCATCTCATGTTCTTTCTTCAAGTCACATTGCTAATATGTGTCTGTTCAATTGACTTGCAAGACCAAAAACAGTGAGAGCTACATTAACCAAGAAAACTTGACAGATTTTGAGACCACCTTAATTTGGAGATCCTTTCAGCTTCCATAGCTTCAAGTGAATCTTGGCTGGCAGGTTAAGCAACTGCCATAGGGCACCGTCTTCTCGACAAGACTAGTCTAGAATGCATTATAAATGGTACTAGTGTTTACAAATTGCAACATTAAATATAACAATTTGATACATTCTCCTTGAAATGGATGCTCCATCATTAGTTCTGACTGTCCCATGATCATGCATGTACAAATTCTGCTCTTAGGACTGTCCAATATCTTACTAGGCTGCCATCTTCTATTCACTGTCCTCTCAAGTTTTTGTAATGCCTATCATTTTATAGGACTATCCTCTGTTCATGGTGTCATGAAACAACATCAAAGATAAATTCATGTAAGTCTGGACAAAGAAAAGAAGCAACACAGGGTAGTATGGCTGTCCATGCCACCTTCAGTCCATTCACTCCTAAACCATAAGAGTCCTCACTACCAGAGGAAGAGTAACCCAAACTAAGATCCTATAAGAAGTTCTGACTCAGTTCCCTTTGCATATGAACTCTAGCACTATTGACTGTCATGGTGATGAATCATATGCGAACTTGCTGTCCTTTGTTGCAATGTCATTCATAGACCGCTCTCTGTCATAACTGCCTTCCTGTTCCACTTGACTGCTACTAAAACCTTGCTCTCACTGAGCTGTCCATAACATGAAAATATCTTCTAACATGTGACTTTGTAAAGGCACTGCACCTTATCACAATCATAAAATCTCATGTCCTCTTTCCTTATGACTGCCACCTAAACCTTGGTCTCTGCTCATGATGTTGTCCTCAAACCTCCTGCTTGTCCACTGTCATCATAGTCCATAAACTGCCACAGGATCATAAACTTCTGCATAAGAAAGTGTGTTTACAATTGACTGGCCGCAACCATTTGCTATATATATTTTATCATGAAAAAATATCCAACTGTATAACCTCATTAGTTGTAGTGAAATTCTTCAGCTGAGTTAAAATATCACTAGAAACCTTCTTTGCCACATTGATATATGAAAATCCCAAATGTTTATTATTACTATTTTTGGTTGGACCTTGACCGGGATATAGGTGGCAAGGGATACCATTTTCAGCTTCAGGATCATATTAAAACTATTGGAATCTCTTCTTTGATGCATTCGATTGAACTTTACAATGGCAGTCTCCATTGTTGATTTGTGAACTTTCTATTCCATGTTTCCTTTGACACTTCGTGTGCATTTGTCAATTCAGCTAGTGACTCCAGCACATTCACCAGACACTGTTGTGATGAAGGTTTTATTGATGGTATTTTGAAACTTTGTCACTTATATCACTGTCACATTCATCATAACCTCTGCCCCTATTGACTTTGTCCTTTAAAACTCTGTTATGCTTTCTTTTAGGATCTCCATTTATGCAAGGAACCTCAGCCTTAAACTTATCATATTATCTACCCTCACCTTTCCTGGTGACTTTTCCCTGCTACAGTCATATACTCTATTGCCTTTTAGCACTGTCTTCTTCCATTGCAATGATGAAGTTATCTATATCTACCTTCAGGCCCATTTCGTCTGCCATAAGCTGTACTGGATATTAACTGTATCATGAACTGTTTGCACAATACCTTCTTCATGGCTGTCATTCTTGACTGCACAAGGTTTTAAAGTGTTACTCACTTTGTCACTGAAATGACTATGTCTTGTTGTCCTCATAAAAAGTCCTCTATTAGCAACCCTTGTAGGTTGCTGCCTCTTTCAACAGTGAACATCACTGTCATAGATAAGTTTGATCATTGCTACTTACGACTTTTCTTTTGAAACCCCCTTGTGACTTATCTTTGATTCCTCTCTTCTTTCAACTCAGAGTCTTTACATCTGCCTTTTACACTCATGATGACTGTCTTTCATATGGTTGTCTCTTTCATATCAAACTGTCCTTGTACAACATTCTGTCACAGCAGATTCCAATACCTAAAGGGTTTATCTTTTGTCAACAAATCCAAGGCATTTACATTCTTACTAACTTTTAAACCATGCTCCTGTCTTCTCTAATCTATGTATGAATCTGTATCTTTATGATTTTGATATTAAAAAAAAAACCCCAAACAATGCAAATAAAGGCAATGAATAACAACATATGTTATCCCTTAGAATTATGACTGTCATTGTATGTACTACTATCAATGCATCCTTTAGAACCTCCTCTCAACCATAAAGAAAGAGTAAAACTAAGTGACACAAACCTCCAGTAACAGGGAACATACCTGGTGGGTTGTAACAGCAAAATACATAATTTTTGAAACATGGAAAAAGTCTTAAATGAACGCGTAAAACCTGTGCAAAAGCAACATGGGTTCTCTTTCTATCTTGACATTTTCAACATGCCATATCTATCCCTTTGTTTTGCAATGTGCTTGATCTCCCAAAAACTCTGCAACGTGGGTTCTTCTTCGCAGGACAACAACACAATGCTTTCCACACCTGGCTGTAATAGAGGAAAAATTGTCTTGATCTTTTCTTTGGCTCCAAATGCACCTCATCTTGACAGCAACATGGGCTTACATCTGTTATTGCATCCTCATCCTTTTGTATTCCTTCAATGCTTCCACCTGAAACCCTAAAGTCTCTCCATGCTACGCGGATAAGCAACAATGAAACCTCTTCTTCTTAGCGCCCAAAAGGCTTGGTCAAAGTTTCTTTTGATTTTTCCCTCATTGCTAAAAATTTTCAATACAAGACTTTACTTTTGCACGTAGATTATAATTTTATGTCAAAAAATTATAATGATAGCCTTAAAATAAAAGGTTTGCAACAATTAGAATTAGATGCTTGGATATCAAGCCTTAGCAAAGTAACAGGCCGTTATTATATCTATACATGAGACTCAGAAAACCAAGTTTGATAGAAACTAAAGCCAACAGGATTAGTTCTGCGTTCTTGGTTGCTGCCAAATTTGAGAGTTCTATTGCAAGAGGCTGAGACTTGCTTGATTGCGGTGATCCATTTGGTGAATTTTGAAGCCACAATGTCCATGGTTTGATTCTCTGTCATTTTAGTAAGCAGAGACCAGTTACTTTTCTGGAGAAGGTCTACCACTTGATGAGAGATCCTAAACCTTTGGAAGTTTTTATGTAATATTGGTTAGAATAAACAAGATGAATTGGCTGAATAAAGGCTGAGAAGTTTTTATATAGGTATACAATAGAGATATTAGTTGGTGGCACAGACTTAGATCATGTATATAAAAAGAGCAAACTTATGCCCAAAGAAGATTTAGTCTTACATGAGTTTTGTGCTGATGTTTTCGGCAAATGTCTTGTACAATGCATAGTATGTTGAGGAGGGTAAATGTTTTTTCACATGGATATTACTACATAGTACATATTTTCTTCTTGAAAATGGATTCTGCAGAAATAATTCTTGGGTCAACTTACATAGTGCATGTTGTTGAAGAGTTAATGCAGATTTGTTTGTGGGCCATCTCATATATTATATTCTGCGGCTACGTGAAGTACCAGAAAAACAGTGTACACTTTGTGTGGCAGCATGGCTTTTCAATCCATTCACATTCACTATTGGCACAAGGGGAAACTGTGAACCTGTCGTGTGTGCAATCATTTTGTGGATTCTGATATGTCTAATGAGAGGTGACCTCTTCATATTTGAGTTTTTTCATTGCCCTTCAAGTAAGTGACTAGTGATGGATGATCGAGGAGCAGAGGTCTAGAAAACTTATTTTTTGTACTGGTGGTTATTTGGTGCAGGTCATGTTGTGGAAGCAGCATTATGGTATGGACTAGTTGTTCATTTCAGAATCTACCCAATTATATATGTTCTGCCCATTCTTATTATTCTTGACAGTAAAACTTTTGACTCATGGAAGAGACCTCATCTTACTTCATGGAATAATAAACAACTCAGATCATCTGATACAGAACCAATAGTTTTCCACTCAAAAGCCATATTCAATAACTTATGGCTTGTGTTGAAAAAGTTCCTGAACAAACAACGGATACTATTTGGACTGATCTCTGGAGGGTTCTTCTTCTTACTGACTGGTATCTCTTTTTATTTATACGGACAAAAGTTCTTGGATGAAGCTCTGTTATACCACCTCACACGGACTGATCCAAGACATAACTTTTCCATCTATTTCTATCAGATATATCTTAATCATGAACATGAGTTTACATTGGCAGAAAGGCTTATGACATTTTTACCACAATTCACAGTACAGCTTGTACTTGTTCTTTTCTTTGCTAAGGATCTTCCATTCTGCCTTTTTGTGCAGACGGTTGCATTTGTTGCATTCAATAAGGTATATTTGCATCTTGTTCTTATCTCTTGTACATGATAATGGAATTTGTTGCCATGTAATGGTCATGCTTCCCTGGCTACTTTGTTTCAATATTATAAATCCATCAGTAGCATTACAATTCAGTCTATGGTTGCTCTGTACTTGTTTCTTCTCACTTCCATCCCTTTTCATATTTCAATTAGATCTTGTTCTCACAAGTTGATTGATTTATGTCAGGTTATCACAGCTCAGTATTTTGTTTGGTTTTTCTGTCTTTTGCCTCTGATATTGCCATGGACAAAGCTTCATTTGCGGTGGAAGGGCTTGATATGCATTGGATTATGGGTTGTGGCTCAGGTTCACTGGTTGGGCTGGGCATATCTACTGGAGTTCAAAGGAAAAAATGTTTTTGTACAATTGTGGTTGGCGAGCATTATTTTTTTGGCAGCAAATACATATGTCTTGGGATTGATTTTGGCAAATCATAAATTTTGTCCTCTTTTTCAGCCCCAAGTTACAAATTATGGCATTCAAGATGAAAAGAAAAGTGATTGATAAAAAAAGAAGTTGCTAATTTGATCCAGAATAGGATCAAATAACTGTATGTTGAAACCATTTCACCAATATTTATATGTGATCCCAGATTGTGTCACTTGATTGCTTTAGTTATACAATAGTGGATCACAGTTATGTAACAAATGCAAGAATCAAATAGTCATTGCTTAATCTTCAATTAACCAAATCTTAAACTGAAAACGTATATGCTGAATTTCTATTATTTTTGATCTGTTGCATGGGTTCTTGATAATTCCACAGTATGCCTGGCATTCTTTTTCCAATGGCACATTTTGGCCAATTTGTGCCGATCCCCATTTTCAAGAATTAACTTGTTAAGGAACTTCATATGATGTTATTTTATGGCATTATATTAAAAGAAATGGGTGTTCTCCAGAGACATAATAAACAGCATGTAGCTATCAAGAGCAAGACTGTGAAAGCAAGTCCATATGTGGATTGGTTATGACTCTATGAGTAAATCAGCATTTCGGAGTTTGAGATTTATGGATTCAAGACTGCATATTTTGCAAATTACCATGTGGTTCAATGACAAGGTGGAGAACTGGCTGACTGAGTGTTCTAGAGTTCAGTTCTTGCTAGTTCGGGGTTGTGAAGTCAGGTGAATAACCTCATGACTTGTAATGTGTTGAATCTTGATTACTCTTTGTACTTGCGCTTTGGGTGCATATAAGTGTCCTGGACTTGGACTTGGTTGGAGCTACTCTAGTACTAGCACTTTTGTGTATTCATCAAATATATATAGCCTTCCCAGGAATTGTATATATGAGTTTTGTTATCAAGGATAATGTTAGAGAAAACTTGCACTAAAAAACATTCTCATCTATTGCTGAGAGCAGGCATAAAAGGTCTTAAACTTCAATAAATACTATCCTTGTTTTACTAGATGTTTATATTCATGTATAAATAATAATGTCAATTTGACTAGTAAAAACAAATAGCAGTTTGAAATACTAATGCATGCAATAAATAAGATTACTGTCAAGTTTCAGTAGTTGAATTAATACATAACCCAAGTTCCCTGTGAGGGACGTGTAAATTCAAATCTTTCATCTAAAATTTATAATTTTTTGGGCAAAGTGATATATTTATTTCTTGCTATTATCTTAGCATCTGCAAATATGTTTCTCTCATACCTCATTGATGTCATTAACTAATACACCTTATTTTTAGGTTTTGATGCCTGACTTCATCGGGACTAATACATATCGGTTTGTGAGTTTCCTAATAGGCCAAATGCCCCCCAAAAGTCATGCAATTCTGCTTAGACATCTATTACATGATTCCAGCAACAAACACCAGCAATTTTTATCGTCTCTAGACAGCTTTTTAAACATTCTAAATAAAAATAAGTGATTTCGCTTTTGTATTGGAATAGATAGACAATTGATCTCAGAAGCCCGTGATAAATTCTCTTGCTTTGTCACAGTTTTTCTTGATCAGCAATTGAAAGAAACAATTGATCTTATAGATCTAATGTATTGTAGCTGGAAATGGAAAATCATCTTGATGGATTTGTTTCATCCAGTTCTACTTAAAGACCATATACCTGTCACTGCATTGACATGACAAGGTGAGAGGCAACTGTATTACTAATTTCCAAAATCAAGAATAACACTCAAGAAACTATAAATTGATCATTTCTCTTTCTGTATCGAAGGTCAATGTTTAATTTATTTGGATAAAGGGGAAAAAAATGATTCACCAAAATCAATCTATCTCCCAACTTATATATGGTGCTAAAAAAATCTCTTTGAAACAAAATTTTATATGATCATTTCCTCTTTTGAACTCTTGTAGCTAATTCTCACCAATGTAAACTGTAAAACTGAGCAACAGTCCATAATCAGATACATTCCAGCCCTTCTACAGCAGGTCCTTGAGAAAATTGGTTGAAAAAGTAGAAAACCAAACTAAGTACTGTTATGATAATATGATATGAATAGGATAGCTTTGTGAGGACTAGATTAGATTTGATTGCTGCAAAAGTGTGGAAGTAAGAAGATAGCTTGAAAAAGCTACTGCAAATTGACTTTCATAGTTTCACTTTTAAACGCATGCCAGTTAGATTCCCACAATTGAGTACAGGCATGCCAGAGCAGTATAAACAGTTCATGCCAATAGGATACAAATTCCTTGACTATGTGCAAGAGATGATAATAGGATGTAAATGTACCTTATTAAATCTGTGTCCTACTTCAACTTCTCCATGTGATTGCAGGGAGAATGGAATGTAGTTGGGTAGTGCAATGCAATGCACATGGTGCTTCCACTGATTCATGAACTCTAAGAAGCAATTGTTTTTCTTATATCAATTAGCTGTGTCATCTTCGTGCAATGACTAAATTCTCAAAGATCAAAGGCATCCATCGACTCAACCTGCAAGCATATCCTTCTTTATCAATTTTCCCAGCTTTGTCCCAAACTTGATCGTCGGTGCTTCATCGAGAACCAAGTTTATTTCATACATATTTTTTTAGTGAGTGTGTAAACAAGAATTGCGGGGGAGGACAACAATATCTATGGTTTCTGATAGTATAGGATTTTATCTATATATGTCACACCCCATTTTTAAATATTTTAATAATCTGGATTCTACAGTAATTATTTTGATGTCTTGATGATATAGATTTAAAATGTGAATATTTACAGTTCTATTGCATTGACCATTCCGATGTAAATTTATGATTTATTGCAGGATTAATTAAAGATGTCAATGTGATAATATAAGAACTGAGAAGGATTTTGTTTAATCATTAGTATGAATTTTGTTTAGTTATCAAATTATGGTATGACTATGATTTATGGACTAACTGCTTTGTGTTGTTGATGAGGTGAATGTAGGGAATTATTTTCCCACTCTTGAAAGAGGAGAGAGAGCATCATCACACAGAGTGGTAGATCGAAACAGTGGGTTATCATAACATGCCACCGAGAGTTAGTTATCCACACACACTTGTAAGGTCTTGTCATTGTTAAAATTATTGGCTGTATACAGTGTTTTGTCTTTGTCGATCTCTTTGTAACTAGCTTAACTAGTACATGTGGTCAAAGGTCAAGTTTCATTACATTCCGATTACAGATTAGATGTATGGTTGTGTTATTGCATGGTTATCCTATTCTATTTGTCAAATGAGTAGGTGAATGGTTGGGAAGGAGAGTTCTTTCTTTTGTTTAGTTTTTTTTTTTTTAAATAAAAAGAAATGATTTTGATTAAATTAAAATATTGTAAAATAATATAAATGATAATATTTAAATTTAAAAATAAAATAAAAATTAAAACATGCATAAAAACATTAAATATAAATAATAAAATATTTTTACCTAAATATTTATTGCAATCCCTTTTGATTTGACACCACTCCTTATCAACACGCAGAAAAGAGGCAGAGGAACTGAAATTGGAAGTGGAGTCATTGAAGAGCACACAAAAAATACTAAGAGGGGGGAGGCAGGAGGGGCGTGAATCAGTATTTTAAAACTTTAAAACTCAAAACCATATGAATCAGCAACCAAAACAGTAAGAGCAAACATTAGACAAGATGAACACTGAAATCACGTGGAAAACCCTTTCAGGTAAAAACTGACAGCAGAACTATTGCTTTTATTAATTTCAAATGGGCACCAACCCAAGAGACTACAATCTCCAGATTACAAAATTGAGCACCAACTCTCTGAAAGCACTGACTCTAGTGTGAGCACCAACTCACGGAAAAACTTTCACAACACTGCAACTCTGATTTCAAATACAATCTACACATCAATCGAAAGGCACATGTTTGCATATATAAACTATTTTCAAACTCAGAAATCTTTATCGCTCAAACACTTAACTTCATTTGAAACAGCACTTCGATCCTTTCATTGCCATTTAACATTCTTCATAATTTTCTGATATTCAAATAAAAAACTTCTTCAATTCGAATCCATCCACACCTCAGTGCAAGAACAAATATAACACTTCAATCCTAAAGGAAATCGCATAACTGATATATATTTATATATATATATATATATATATAAATGCATAAGCCATCACTTCAAAAACAAAATGAATGCAACGTTGAAAACAGGATGACTTCCAGACTTTCACAAATCCACCTCAATCCTCATATGGCACGTCTTCTACCTCTACCTTTCAAATTTGAGATTCCTCAATAAAAGGCCGAATAAACACACAACAATCTCATTATGCAATTGTGCACAATGAATGGTAACAATGGTGATGAAATATCTTACTCTTCAACCGTTTTTCTTTACTCCACACAGAGGCACAAAATATCTCTCACGGCTAATGTATTATACAATCCGTGCGAAGAATAGTAACGATGGCATTTTTTATTCACCACAACAATGGTCTTTTTATTACCCACGAACTTACCCCATATCTCCAAGTATGGAAGTGATGGCATATGAAGTCAAAAAGGTCTTCCACACAATCGACAGACAAAATATAGAGCGGCTTCACACCATAAATCTGGCATTGCAACAATAAATATAGCTACGGTTTTTTATTTTCATCAGAGCCTGTACTCCACGACTTCCTGATATCAACAAAAAAAACCGACTCCAAATTAACTTTGCATATTTTGACTGCTTTTCAGAGCATCCTAAAAGTGGTCCGCAACCTTCTTAATTACCACGAAGACCACTACAAAAATGACAGGCATAGAATCTAATCCAAATCGCATTACAAAGGCCACTCAATATAGGCAGGAGAAAAGTCGACCAATTTCACACAGACATGCCAAAGATAAATGGTATCGATGGCATTTGAAATTCACCACAACTTCCACAAAGGCGCATTAAACCCGTCAGGGAGTCTTAAGCCGCCCGCAATGGAGTCAACAAAAACAATTAAAGCCGTTTCCATATAGATGGAAGGCATTACAAGGAATCCTGATGGCTTATTTAACTCTCTGGCGGCTCCCTAAAGTTCACAGAATGAAATACTTTGACAGCTCCATTTAATCACGACCTTCTCTGTCCATGTGGCGTCAAGGAAGAAATGAATAAGCGATGGCTAGAGAAGTCAATTTCCTTTGACCACATGTTATGCCATTTGTTTCACCAAATCAGGGCGGAGCTATACATTGACTGGCTGACTTCCTAAAACATGTCACGACTCAAACTATGATGCAACTTGTTTTTGCCTTATGTGGATTTGATATATGACTGAATGTGTGGTAGAATAAATAATAGATAATATGGTGTTTTGAGAGATGAAATAAGAAAATTGGTTTCTTTTAATTTTGAAAAAGTTGAAATGTATTGAATTTAGTTTTATTTTGAAAGTGATGCAAATAGAAACGTGTTATTTGGATTAATGAATTATATTGTTTTGATTTATATTTTACCTGAATACTAAACTATTAATGGGTGCCTGAGTGTACTTGAACTGTAGGTTGTCGAAAACCAAGGGTGCGGCTAAGGTAGAGGAGGTTAGCTTCCTGGCAGGGTAAAGGAGGAACGGTTCTCTGCACACACACGAGCACTTAGAATCATGTAGATGCATTTAGTATTTAATTAAGTTGACTGTTTTTATTGTTTGTATTTTAAAATGTTTAATTAAATTAATTAGTAGTGAAATAAAAGTGCAATGAAACAAAAGGAATTAATTATAATTTAATTATGGATTTTATTTTGCAAATAAATGATAATGCTTTGTTATTTAGAATAATAATTATTTTATTTGCAGTTGAATGATATTTCTTTATTATTTATTTGGAATAAATAGTTAAATTGTAATTAAAACAGTATTTTTATATTATTTGCTGAGGATAAATATTATGCATGAAAATAAATCTTATTTTATTTTCAAGATTAGTTTATTGGAAAATTCGGGGAGAAATCTTTAAAAGAGGAAAAATCAATAATGGAAACACAATATAGTTTTCTTGATCTTTATTTTTCTCTGCAAAAGAATAACTGAAAATGGGTGCCTCGGAGGAGGTTTTCTAAAGCATAGTAAATTAAAAATGGTGGAAAGAAGGGGAGAAAACAATATAGGGAAAAACAAGGAGAGGAAAATCTACAGAAAGTGATTTCCAGTAGTTCAAGAATGGAAAAAGGAGGAAACAAGAAGAGGAAACTCAATCTGAAAGCGATTTCCAGGTTTTTAAATCTTTTCCAATGCATTTCAATTACAAAATGTGTGAATAGATGTTTGCTTGTGGAAAGATTCATCCTCTCTTGAAACCTTTTTTAATATCAATTGCAAATTTAGTTGAGTGTTTTAAATGCTCTATTTTCTGTATTATATTCATCATCATGGTTGTACAAATCTGTATGTTCTTTCCTATTCATTTAAAGTATATATATATATATATACTTTGGCAAATCCTTGTATTGAATATATATATATATATATAGTTGTATATATATATATATAGTTGTATATATATATATACTTCGTCAAATCCTTGTATTGAATATTTTATATACAAGAATGAGTTTTCAATTTATTATTTTAGTTAAAATACTGTTTCAAATTTTGATAATATTATATATTTAAATATATATATATACCATACTATGTATATATATATATATATATATATAATATTAATATACAAGTTTATTTAGGTGAATATAATATTTGAAATTGAAATCCATTATTAGAATCGTTGTATTTTTGTTTTTGTGATGGAATTTTGAAATGGAAAGTTAATGGGCTTTCACAGCCGCGCCTCCCATTAGGGAAGGTTGTGCTGTGGAGGCAGCACCCTCCATAGGTAGTGCATCCTCATGGGAAGTCGTTGGCCATCCTTGGCTACGCCTGTCTTAAAAGAAAATTTGAATCTTGTTTAAAATTTACAACCTGCTTTATTAATCGCTACCCGTGTTTATCTCTGTGGATCCGTGTGGATATACATATGTGTGTGTGTGTGTGTGCATGTGTGCAAAATTATATATATATTGGGGTTTTCTTTGTATCTACAGTATATTATTCTATTTAAACATGATCTACCTTGAGGACATGTCAACATGAAACTAGAGGGATTGACCAAGCATCCAATCTTTGTAATCTAATTATGAAATTGATTGATAAGATCAGAAATAGTTCTTAATTGAATATGTCGCTCAGCTTGCATGAGCTCGATGATAAAAATCTCTACCCAAAGAGAACAGTTTGACCTAAAAGAAGTGCTATATATTGAGTCAAGTCTCACACTGTACAAATGGATGTTAGATAACAACCGTATAGCTTGAAACAGAGAGAAAAGAAGGAACCAAGTCATTGAAATGGAAATCTTAAACCTTATCATGTCAAGCAAGGGTGAGAGTGTTGATGGCACAGTCATGCCAAAGATATCGACACAGTAGTACCAGAGATATCGGCACAATAGTGCCAATAACATTAAATCCTTGGCCAAGGTAAGATGTCAGTTAGGCATTAGTCAACTTTCATGATCCAGATATACTTCTAGTCAGAATGATCCTTCTGGATAGGAGGTACCTACAGAGGAGGGATTGACCAGCAATATAGGTTAATGACACCAGGCTCAAAGACATGATGACAAACGATCCTTGTTGATTTCCCTCGAGAAGGGACAAGTTTCTTTAGCCGAAGAAACACGAGAGGCCAGTAGGTCTTCGGTTGGGCGGTAAAGCCCCTGATGATAATTCTCTTTCCTCATTGATAAAGATGCCCAAATATATCAACATGAAGATGATGTCAAATGCAATCCTTTCTCACTCGTAATATTGGTTACATGCATTTGTTAATTAAAGTTACTTTTTTTAAGCAATAAATATTATTCCTTGAAATTAAATGTTTGTTGAAGAATCTGCAGCTGTTAATTTTAGAATAGCCAATTGTTCATTCAATTGAATTGTTGAATTCGTGAAGTTAGTTATAGATAATGAAATATTATTTGTTTTAAAAGGAAACCCTAGTTTGATAGTTATTCTGTTTTGGATCTTTTGTGAAACAGTTAGAAGACTCATTTCAGCTGAAACTGAATATTTAGAAGTTAGTTGAATGTTTTTGATTCAGTTGGAATCGAATTGGAAACCCTAGTTTTGGAAACAAGTAGTTGCAATTCAGCTGAAAGCTAGTAGATAGTTAAAATTTTAAACTGTAGACCGTTTAGGTTGTTACAAAAACAGATGACTTGTAACACCCTTTTGGTGTATGTAATTTTGGTAATTCATTAATGAACTTGCTTTGAGCATTTATGGATATTTAATGTAATAAACATGTACTATTTTTTCCTTACTTGGAATGTGTAATGTTCTTGGAAATAATTTGTTTTATTAAGTGAGTTTTTCGAGCTTTACATTTTTGGTATCAGAGTGTCTAGGTTAATCTCTAGGACCTATGCCTAATTACGCTTAATGTTAATGTTTTCCAGAGTAATTCTGATGGATTTTAGAACTTATCAACGTGGAGGTGGATCCCGTGGTGATACAAATGATAGGTTGGATCATATTTTAGCCTTGTTAAGTCGACAGGAGGCTAGGATTGATAGCCTAGAACAAGGCGATCAGGCCAACAAGGGCCAAATTCTGGTGGAAATGAAGGAAATGCAAATGCAGAATAGCCTGAGACTGAAGGAAACTCAAGTAAGCTAGGGAAAGTGGCTGAAGAATTTGGAAAGGACCTCAAGAAGGTCACCCTGCCAAAATTTGATGGAAAAACATTTGGGGATGGGGCAGAAGCATGGGTGATTGAGATGAAGTATTTTGCCCTATGAAATTTGTCTAATGAGACTAAGGCTGAATGGGGATCATATCAACTCACTGGTGAAGTTGCCACTTGGTGGGAGAACGAAAAGGTAGAAAAACAATTTTTGCATGGCAAGGTGACTTGGGAACAATTTTTGCAGTTGTTCAGGAAAAGGTAGCTACCACAGTCGTATTTTGACAAAAAGATGACCGAATTGTAGACTCTCACTCAAGGGGGAATGACAGTAACTCAGTTTTTGAAAAAAAATTCCCACTTGCTCAAATACGTACCCCAGTACCAGCTTGATGAGAGGTTTTGGGTTTGCAAATTCATCTTGGGGCTTAGGCCTCAAATTGGAGTTGAAGTGGATATTCATAATCCTTCCACCATGGATGAGGCTTTTGAGAAAGCAACCAAGCAGGAACAAGAGTTACAACAGGTTGCAAATTATAGGAGGAGTAGGGATGCTAAGTATGGTAATAGGAAATCTCAAGGAAACAGTCAAAATAACAATAACCATAATCAGTACAATCAGGGCAATAATAATAACAGGCAAATCAAGAATCTCAAGAGGGGTAATAATTCTCAGGGCCGCAATGATGGAAATTAGAACAACAATAAGAGGGAAAATTACAATAACAACAATAATAGGAAAGATGTTTCTGATAGACCCGGAGCATCCAGCAGAGGTTGTTATACATGTGAAGGTGAGCACTATGCTAGTGTGTGTCCTCAGAGAGTGAATAATCTGAAGAACAGGAATCAACATCACATCCATGCGGCGGTTGATAATCGCTGAGCTGACTACCAAGCTACACCAATCTAGCTTTCAGGTAAGCTTTTTGGATGTCCTGTTTCTATCTTAATTGATACCAGAATCACTGAGTGCTTCGTAGATCCTCATGTTATTTCTAGATTATCTATTAAGCTGGGATATATGGCTAATTCATGGAAGGTTCAATATGGAAATCGGGCAGAGAGAATAGTGGAGCAATGCCTAGCTTACAACGAACTTGAACTTCCTAGTTTTGAGACGCAGGTCAATTTGTAGGTAGCACCTCTAGAGTCATATGACATGATCTTGGGAATAAATTGGCTTACTAAACATAAGGCCCTCATTGATTGTGAAGAGAAAACAATGAGGTGTTTTGATGATCAAGGTAACCGTGTTGAGATTCATGGTTTAAAAAGACCTTTAGAACTCAGGCATATCTCTGCCATGCAGCTAAAGAAGGCTAGCAGAAAAGGGTGCACTATCTATGCAATAAAGGTCAGGGATCTTGATAGTTCGGAGTCATCGGCTAATGACCATCCTATTCTGAAGGAATTTCAAGATGTTTTACTTGATGAACTGACTAAACTACCACCTAAGCAAGTATTTGATTTCTCAATAGACTTGATACCTAGAGCTGAGCCTCAGTCTAAGGCACCATACAGGAAGAACACTATCGAATTGCATGAGCTAAAGGCCTAGTTACAAGAGTTTCTTGACCAGGGTTTCATAAGGCCAAGTGTGTCTCCATGGGGAGCACCTATCATATTTGTAAAGAAGGATGGGACCTTAAGGTTATGTATTGATTATAGAATGCTTAACAAGGTTACCATCAAAAATAAATACTTGCTCCCTAGGATAGATGATCTGTTCGATCAGATGAAAGGGGCTAAGGTATTCTCAAAAATTGATCTGAGGTCGGGATACCATCAATTAAGGATAAAAGATGAAGACATTTTCAAAACTGCTTTCAGGATGAGATACGGGCACTATGAATTCACGGTGTTACCATTTGGGCTAACCAATGCCCTGCAGCTTTTATGAATTTGAGGAATAGCATCTTCCGAGACTACCTGGATGACTCTGTCCTAATTTTACTTGATGATATCTTAATATATTCTAAATCAGAGGAAGAACACGACAAACATCTGAGGATAGTGTTGCATTGTTTGAGGGATCATAAGCTTTATGGGAAGATGTCTAAATGCACTTTCTACCAAACTGAGGTGCACTATTTGGGACATGTTATTTTAGTTGATGGGATAGCAGTGGACCCAGATAAGATTAAGGCAATCGTGGAGTGGCCAGCACCGCAAAAATTTTCAGAAGTTCAGAGCTTTATGGGACTTGCTGGCTATTATAGGAAATTTGTCAAGGGGTTCTCAACAATCGCAACACCTATCACCGCACTCCAAAGAAAAGGAAATAAATTTGAATGGAGTGACAAGTGTGAGAAGGATTTTTGGTTGTTGAAGGAGAAACTTACTTCTGCACCTATTTTGATTGTGTTGGATCCAAATGGGTACTTTACAGTGATAACAGATGCTTCAGGAGAGGATGTAGGAGTAGTCCTTATGCAGGATGGACAGGTGGTGGCATACGAATCAAAGGAATTGAAACAACATGAATTGAACTACGCACCACACGATTTGGAGTTGGCTGCCATAGTACATTCCCTTCAAATGTGGAGGCACTACCTTTTGGGGAAGCCTTTTGAACTAAAAACAGATCATTCAGGACTGCAGTATATTTTTACTCAGCCCAACCTGAATGCTTGTCAGAGACGATGGTTGGAGTTTTTGAGTGAGTATGATTTTGGCGTTGAATATATAAAAGGAAAAGAAAATAGAGTAGCAAATGCCTTAAGTAGGAGGAGACATCTTGCAGCTATGGTCACTATAAGGTCAACTTTTAGACAACAGATGATTCAAGCTTTGCCAAGGGATGAGCATCATGAAAGGGTAAAACAATCCCTAGAGTAGGATCTTTCGAATCATAGATATGCTGGATATATGTTTGAGACTGATGGACTCTTGAGGTACCAGGGATGGATGTATGTTCCTAACTTAGCGGGATTGAGGGAGCTAGTGCTAGAAGAATTTCATAACGCACCGTATTCAGGGCACCCCGGTGTAACAAAAATGGTAGAGGGACTCAAACCATTTTATTTTTGGCCTGGACTTAAGAGAGATGTTACTACTTTTGTAGCCCGATGTTTGGAATGCCAGCGAGTTAAGGCTGAGCATGTGCATCCGACGGGACTTCTATATCCACATAGAGTGCCAGAGTATAAATGGTGGATAATCACTATGGACTTTATTCAAGGGTTGCCTATGCCCAAGAACCAACATGATGTCATCTTGGTTGGGGTAGATAAATTGATGAAAGTAGCTCACTTCATCCCTAGGAATCTTAAGGATGGATCCTTGGTATTAGCGAAGAAGTTTGTGCAGGAGATTTTTCGATTGCATGGAGTGCCAGAGACGATCATCTCAGATCGTGACACCCAGATGACTTCTAGGTTATGGACTACATTAAATTCTTCTTTGGGAACCAAATTGAACATTAGCTCAGCTTATCATCCTCAGACTGAAGATGGAGAGGGTGAATCAGGTAGTAGAGGATCTCCTTAGGATGTACTTTATGGAACAACAACATAAGTGGGAGGAGTACCTACCTTTAGTGGAGTTCGCCTATAATAACTCCTATAACGCCTCCTTAGGAATGGCACCGTTCAAGGATTTGTATGGTCGCAAATGTCGTACATGTATCAGTTGGGACAGGGTGGAAGACATGATTGTTATTGGGCCTGAGATGTTGAGAGAGATGGAGGATCAGATGAAGCTAATCAAGCAAAAGTTGAAACAAGCTTCAAATCGCCAAAAGAGCTTTGCTAATAGAAATAGAGCATTTAGACAATGCTCAGTGGGAGATAAGGTCTTATTGAGGGTTTGGCCGCAAAAGAGTTCAATCTCTTTCGGCAAGGGCTCTAAGCTTGCCCCTAGATATGTTGGGCCTTTTGATGTTTTGAAAGTTATTAATATGATTGCATATAGGTTTGCTCTACCACCGACTCTATCCTGTATACATAATGTCTTCCATGTTTTTGTGCTTAAGCCATACCATCCGGATGTTACTCATATTCTTGACTGACATGCATTGCAGGTTCAGGATTCAGGGGTGGTGCTAGTGGAGCCCATCAGGATTCTAGAAAGGAGCAACGTTAAGTTGCGGAACCGAGATATTGTGCAGTATAAGGTCCAATGGGACCAGTATTCGGTGGACGGTGCCACCTGGGAGAATGCAAAAGATATTGATAGATCTTTTCTGCATTTGAGATTCTAGCATACATTTTTAATTCTTGCATATTATGACTTATGATACACTGAAAGTTTAAGACTCTGTTATGTTGATGTTTTGTAATCAAACATTGAGACGATGTCTCTTCCAAGAGGGGAAGGATGTCACATCAAACTATGGTGCAGCTTGTTTTTTCCTTATGTGGATTTGATATATGACTGAATGTGTGTGGTAGAACAAATAATAGATAATATGGTGTTTTGAGAGATGAAATAAGAAAACGCTTGTTTTAATTTTGAAAAAGTTGAAATGTATTGAATTTAGTTTTTTTTCGAAAGTGATGCAAATAAAAAAGTGTTTTTTGGATTAATGAATTATATTGCTTTGATTTATATTTTACCTGAATACTAATCTATTAATGGGTGTTTGAGTGTACTTGAGCTGCAGGTTGTCGAAGACCAAGGGTGTGGCTAAGGTAGAGGAGGAACGGTTCTCTTGCACACACACGAGCACTTAGAATCATGTAGAGGCATTTAGTATTTAATTTAGTTGACTGTTTTTATTGTTCGTATTTTAAAATGTTTATTTAAATTAATTAGTAGTGAAATAAAAGTGCAATGAAACAAAAGGAATTAATTATAATTTAATTATAGATTTTATTTTGCAAATAAATGATAATGCTTTGTTATTTAGAATAATAATTATTTTATTTGCAATTGAATGATATTTCTTTATTATTTAATTGGAATAAATATTTAAATTGTAATAAAAAAGGTATTTTTATATTATTTGTTGAGGATAAATATTATGCATGAAAATAAATCTTATTTTATTTTCAAGATTAGGTTATTGGAAAATTCAGGGAGAAATCTTTAAAAGAGGGAAAATCAATAATGGAAACACCATATAGTTTTCTCGATTTTTATTTTTCTCTACAAAAGAATAACTGAAAATGGGTGCTTGGGAGGGGGTTTTCTGAAGCATAGTAAATTAAAAATGGTGGAAAGAAGGGGAGAAAACAATACGGGGAAAATCAAGAAGGAGAGGAAAATCTAGAGAAAGTGATTTCTAGTAGTTCAAGAACGGAAAAAAGGAGGAAACAAGAAGAGGAAACTCAATCTGAAAGCGATTTCCAAGTTTTTAAATCTTTTCCAATGCATTTCAATTACAAAATGTGTGAATAGATGTTTTCCTATGGAAAGATTCATCCTCCCTTGAAACCTTTTCGAATGTCAATTGCAAATTTAGCTGAGTGTTTTAAATGCTCTATTTTTTGTATGATATTCATCGTCATGGCTGTACAAATCTGTATGTTCTTTCCTATTCATTTAAAATATACGTGGTGTTGAATATATATATATATATAGACTTCGGAAAATCCTTGTATTGAATATTTTATATACAAGATTGAAATTTCAGTTTATTCTTTTAGTTAAAATATTGTTTCAGATTTTGATAATATTATATATTTAAATATATATATATACCATATTGTGTGTGTGTATATATATATATAATATTAATATACAAGTTTATTTGGGTGAATATAATATTTGAAATCGAAATCCATTATTAGAATCGTTGTATTTTTGTTTCTATGATGGAATTTTGAAATGGAAAGTTAATGGGCTTTCACAGTCGCGCCTCCCATTGGGGAAGGTTGTGTTGTGGAGGAAGCACCCTCCACAGGCCACAACCTGTGGAGAGGGCACTACCCTCCACAAGTAGCACATCCCCATAGGAAGCCCTCGACCATCCTTGGCTACGCCTGTCTTAAAAGCAAATTCGAATCGTGTTTGAAATTTACAACCTGCTTTATTAATCGCTGCCTATGTTTATCTCTATGAATCCGTGTGGATGTAAATGTATATATATGTGTGCAAAATTATATATTGTGGTTTTCTTTGTATCTACAATATATTATTTTGTTTAAAAATGATCTACTCTGGGAGCATACTTCTGTTTTATATTGATAATTTATGAATACTTATTTATATTTATATGTATATGTGAATGAACAAGATGAAATTTTTGAAAAGAATAGATATTAAAATCTGATTGGGAATGATGAATATTTCTTTTTTTAAGTTAATATATTTTTGTATTAGATGAATTTACTTCTGAATATATGTGTGTGTGTGTGTATGTGTGTGTGTGTGTGTGAATACGAGTATGGGCAAACCTTTACTTCCTAAAATATATATATATAAATCTGATTGGAGAATATTTCTTTCAAATTTATACAAATCAGTTATTTAGATTAAATCATTTAAATTAGAAACGGGATATTGGATACTTTGAATAAGTAGAGAAGAACACAAGTGCTTATAAATGTTTTCATCCATTGATGTGTAGTGGAATGATTAAAATGAGTTCATGGTGAAATGTAAAAATCAGATGTAAAATTCATCTTCTTGAGAATTATATTCTTTGCAAATCAAATAGCGAACTTTGGAAATGTAACTATTTTCCGAAAGAGTGCTTGAATCATTGAACTTTGTGCAACTTGTAAGAACTATGCAATATTTACTCTTTTTATGAGAAACTTCCGAGACAGGATGCCGAATGTGGGCTCCCAGAGACGGTAGTTAACATTTTCTTAAACTACCATTTATTTTTGAATGCTTGGCCAAGCTAATGAACCATTGAAATAGATAGATAAAAGCCTAGAATTTTTATGTTATATATGTCTCTGCCACATCCTGCACGCAAGAAACATGTTGTTCTAGTATAGGATTGCATATAGGCATCAGGTATGCATCAAGAGTTCCCTCTTGCTTTATTGTTCCAGGTTGCTAGGCTCCTCGTGCATGGTCGGGGATTTCTTCGAGTTAGGAAGAAACCTGGGGAAGTCATGTGCTTCATGGTTGGATGGAAAATGCACCTTAACCACACTCTTAGCCTCAGCGCAAGAAGACCAGTGGTGTCATGGTAGATGAGGATCAGAGGTTCTTTATGTTATGGATGTACTTCACGTATTAATTTTGCATGGCTTGTATAACCATTTTGTAAAATGTAACTTTACTTCATGGATGTAATTACTGATGTGAACTTTTTTATGTATCATTGAAATAGATGACTTGTAACACCCTTTTGGTGTATGTAATTTTGGTAATTCATTAATGAACTTGCCTTTGAGCATTTATGGATATTTAATGTAATAAACATGCACTATTTTTTCCTTACTTGGAATGTGTAACGTTCTTGGAAATAATTTGTTTTATTGAGTGAGTTTTTTGAGCTTTACAAAACACCACGTAGCCTTCCAAGTCACCTTGCAATAGCCAAAACTCATGCTACCTCAATAAATTATTAAGTGATTCAAAGTCACAAATAAGAGATTCGACTCTAAACAACATACATAGATATACTAAACCTTTGACATCAATGACAAAATATTCAACAGTCATAATTTCACTAAAGTGGAAGTACGAGAGGAAGTAATGGAATCCACCATTTTTTTGGGCATAGAAGAAGGGTTGAGTAAAAGAAATAGAGACAGATTTTATTAAGCACAGTAAAATTCTGGAAGAAGGGAGGAGTGCATGAAGAAAAGGGAATATTTGGGAAAGAATGTTCAATCACAGGTGTGGTTTTCTCCCTTATTATTTAACGAAGATATGTTTCATGCATAAGGTTGTTTGAAAGCATCTACAAATGAAAATAGGGAACATGAGGAAAGAAGAGACTTATTGTGAAATTGTTGCAGTATGTAAAGTTGTTCGAGTCATTTTTCAGGCTCTATAGAAACTCTTTTATCAACTTTCCTATAACTGTTAGTAAGTATTTCCTGTAACATGAGGAAAGAAGGGAGCAGTGCATGAAGAAAAGGGAAAAAATGGGAAAGAAAGTTGAATCCCAGGTGTGGTTTTCTCCCTTTTTATTTAACTAAGATATGTTTCATGCATAAGGTTGTTTAAAAGCTTCTCTACAAATGAAAATATGGAACATAAGGAAAGAAGAGATGTTTTGTGAAATTGTTGTGGTATGTAAAGCTGTTCGAGCCATTTTCCAGGCTCTATAAAAACTCTTTTATCAACTTTCCTATAATTGTTAGTAAGTATTGCCTGTAACACCATTTTCTTGGGTGCATATTTAACACCATGGGTTATTGTTTATCAATCCTGTATTATTTCCAAATATATTGTATAAATATATGCATATATGTATATAAATACATATACACATACTCGTACAATTACAATGTTGTAGAGTATAAAATACCCAGAAGTCGATTTGTCTGTCTACCATTAGCAAATAAAAATATATATCATAATATATCTTGGATGTTGAGAGAAACAAGCCAAAAGAATTTGTAGGTCTTGAAATCCATAAGACTGCCATGAAAGAATTTTTGTGCTAATGAAAATGTCAATGGCATGACTATTTTATCCTCCATAAGAAGGAAAGAGTAATTGTTGTTTTGTTTTGGATATGTCTCAATTGTAAGCCAGCCTTATAGTATGTGATTTTTGGAAGCCAATCGATCCAGCCATTAACTTATTTCTTTGTTCAAAAATAAAGTATGGTATGTTGATTCCATATAGTATAAATAGCCAGATTGTTAAAATATTAAGAAAACAAAGATTTTCTTTCTTGGCCTAGGTGCCATAAAAGTAATTAGTGAATACCTCTGTCTGTTATAACACTTCCGGTTATAAAATCTGTGTCAAATATTTTATATCAACATTCCAGTGCAACTAAGAGCACATACTCTAATATATTTATTTTATATCAACATTCCAGTGCAACTAAAATCACATACTTTGTTATATATATTTTATATCAGCATTCCAATGCAGGTGAGAGTACATATGTAGTTTTATTAATTTTTAGTACTCCAGTGCAGCTAAGTGCATAAACCTTGTTATACAAATCCCCAACTAAGTAATTCTTTGTTGGAGTGCAGTCAAATACTCATACTGTATTATATTGATTTCAAATTATCACTACTATATTATAACATTGCTACATATTTATGTACTTTGTTTTATTGTTGTCACTAATAGGGAAAACTGCAATATAGAATTACTGGACTAAGTGCTTTTAAGACATTGAGTACCACTGTGTAAATTTAGATATAAATCATATGGACAAGTACACATGAGTACATGTACACATGTACACATAGACATGTCCACATGATATGGAGCAGAACTTACATTTTACCTGCAAACAAAAGGATTAATGAGTTAAGCAAGTTTAAAACTATGGGAAACTATTATGTAAAATAAAAGAGAACACAAGTAAAATTTGAATGAAATTTGTTAAAATATTTCAGTTTATTTATAGTTAAGATTTATATATCAATGAAGTTATGTGTTAAAGTATACCCTAAGTTTAAAGTTGGGATGGGAATGAGGATTTTGGAAAAAAAGGGGTCAAATTGAGAATGATGTAGAAAGTGTATAAAAAGTTCACACTCACACACACACACACACACATATATGTTTCTACTTGTATAGGCTTATACGAAGGATGACCTATATTATTTGATCTTGTTAATCAAAATGAAACACATTTATGTGAGCCAACAAGATATATGGGATTGTACCAATCCTAAAATATGGAGGACCTATGAATAGTTCTAGGATTTTTCCTAAATTAGTGAAATTATCTTTTTGTCCACTATAATTGTATGATGTAACAAGGTGTTCATGTGAAAACACCGAGGTCTTTAGATGACAAGTTTGAGAATGAGGTGTGTGAACTATGACACACATAACCATATGGGAATACGATTTTTATATTTAAAACTTTGGCCAAAGTAATGCAAATGCTACTTGTATTGCCAATTCACACTATCTATAGGTTGCATCCAATTTGAGTTGTCATACTTAGTTAGAGAGTATCTAGGGTTGTATGGTAGGTTGTAAGTGACAAAATTAGTATACTACACTAGTTCTTGGATGACACAATATGGTTACGAACTCCTTTATCTACTGCCCTCACAATGGGTAGGGCCACTTCCAATTGGAAGGTGTGTAGAGGAATGTCGGTTTGTGGTTGGAGGTAAAAGACTCTGATGATGCTCTCCCTCATGCAGCTAGAGATTGTCGAAGACTTGTTCATGAAAGAAAAACTCTTTGTACCATATGCATATTGAAAAGAATATAAACTCTATGTGATCTAAAGGTTTATGTTTTATTGACAGATAATTACATGTACATGCTAATAAATTATACTTGAATTCAAATGTGAAATGAATTTATTTTTTATTGAATATCATATTATTTAATGATGTGCATTTAATTATTTGATTTGAATATGTTTAAATTCATGATAATAAAAAAATCATTAATTTTGATGATTTTTGTTTTAACGAATGATTGTTCATCACAATATACTTGTTTTCTATTGCATAGCCAACTGCAAGTTATATGAAATGACTGTTGGGGTTGGTTCCTCAACACTACAACTCCCAAAGATCACCTGCAATCAAACATCTATCACAGGAAGAGAGAATAGCAAAGCTATGAAGGCCATTGATCCAAAAAAAAATGAATCATTATGAATGTGCATCTTAATGATTATACAATAAAAAATCTTTATAAAAAGATAATAAACCTAGAAACCCTAGGTGAGGATTAAACAAGTGTTAGATGCACAGGACCACTGAGGGGAGGGGAGGGGGTGGTGAATCAATTATATACTTAAAACATTCAATTCCTCAATATCATTCAAACCTTTGTTATCCCTTAAACCCTTATCATGCATTAGTAGAATTTAAACATATGAAACAGTAATGAAAACACATCCAAACACATAAGAACACCAGATTTACATGGAAAACCCAAGAAGGGAAAAACCACAGTGAGGATTAGCTCACATGTATATGAATTGCAACACCGAATAAAATCAAGCTCATTGCCAAAAGGACTCACTTTCCAGAAGAAAGAAGAATAGAAGAAGATTGTTACAAAGAGATTCACTATCTCAAGGCAACAAGAGAAATCCACCATTGCAACCTTATGCCATCTGCAACCTTTAGCTCACTGCCTCTAGCAACTTCAAGCACAACTTCAAACACACTAAAACGTAGACCCTTCAACTTATTGCATTGGAGTCATAGGCATTAGGCTCGCACTCAAATCACCACACTTAATCAAATTCACATTTTTTGCACACCTACAGATCCACACACATCTCCAACAATTTACCCTTCTTATATACCATTCTCGACCTAAACAATCCCAATTAGGTCAACCTTAATGAAACGTATGCACCTCAAACATGCAACACCAAATAGGTTGGCACCAAACACTTCCGCGGTGGAAAGAAGTGAAGGAAGACCATGCCAAGGGTTAACTATGACCCAAATCTTCATTAACATGCTTCTTAACACTTCCACAAACAATAAACATCCTTTGCAATTAGCACTAGCATGCCAGGTCAGTCAAACCTATACTAACACTAACAAGCGACAACAAACATGCCTCTTCAGTTCCAAAAACATCTCGCAGACCACACAACAACACTCCACAACATCCATGAATATTCCACATCATCAAAATATTCAATACTACTGACACAACCATTTGAAACTGAAGAACACTTTCATTCTGTGCAACTAGACACACTGGCATAGACATAAAACTCATTAACCAACCTTGCGAAACACCTCAACACCTGAAACCTCAAAGGAAGGAAGTTACAAACAATATAAGCATGTTCCCAAATCCACAAGACAAGAAGCCTTATTGCAGAGAAATGCAGAGCAATCTCATTTCTCACAGACAACCTTCTACACAGATAGGAAAACTATCAAATAAAACTTTCATTGCAAAACGATCCAAAAACTAAAACTCTGGTTATACTACCTTTGAATACCGTTGATCATCAAATCCAAACCACACAAGCATATCTTCAACCATGAAGAAATGCGGAACACAACACTAAACACAACTCTGTCACACTGCACACTATTTTATTCAAATTTTCTCAAAAGCACTTGGAAACCAAGTGAACCAGCCGCATCAACAACATTACAAACACTTCTTCAACACATCTACAACATTTGCAACACTTTCCATACTAGGGTTGACTTTAATAACCAACACCAGCAATTGTTGACATCAATGACAACACCAACAACATACTTGCAACAACAAGAGCATGACATGTGTCCTCATCCTATTACATGAGACATAAAAAGAACATGACCTAAGTAAGCTTAAGTAACTAGAGTGAAAAGGGGCTTAATAATTAATTAAATAATTAATAAGGAAATACCTTTTACTCTAATAATGAGGACCCTTGTGGTTGATAACCCCTGTGCAAGTTTTGATAACCCCTGTGAAAGTTTTTTATTTGATAGACATAAAGTATATTCTATGTATGTCATATATTTTAATGTACACCATTGGGAAATTTGTAGCCCTCAAAAGTTGTTATTAATCCTTCCTTAAGGCAAAGAACCACTCTGACTGTGATTAAACATGAGGTTTGATAAACAAAAACTCTATTTACAATCCTAATTGACTATTGGAAGAACCCTCAACTACAATGGGTTAAATTCTTCCTTCCAGGATATTACACGACCTGGTAACTCAGGCTATAAATATGAAAATTTTCCTATTCCAAACATATGGAAATCTATTGTTGTCTTCTAGTTGTAGAAGAAAATAGTTCAAATACATACCTCAATGACAAGTAGGTTTTGAACGAAAACCTACAAAATGTATAAGGCTAAAAGAGAACCAAAAGTACATTTATTAGGAATTGTCATGATAGATCTGCAAGGATTAGAGGTGAGCTTTGCTACCATTTATGTTTCCAAGCAATTTCTACAAATGATTGCCTCAACTACCTTGTAAGGTCTTTGGGAAATAATCATACAAACTTAGACAAATTGATGTTGTGTAACATCTATATATTTTTTATGGATTCTGCAAGCTCCTTTGTCCATGGTGGCCATAGCCCTGGTTCTTAGTGCATCTTATAGTTGCAACCTACCCAGCCCGAAATTTGTGCCTCCAAATAGACTCCCAGATATCTTCAACTCTTCCACTCCACCTTCATGCCCCCCTTTCTGAAATCCTTGAAATCAACATTTTCCGGGTTGCAAAAATGTCCTTAACCATACAAAAGGCTTCAAATTGATGTGTTACAGAGATGAGCTATCATCTTTATGCTAATTGCAATGTGTACACACATGAAAGGATGGTCAACTTCAAAAAAATAGTTTTCACAAACTTGTTTGCTGCTACCACCTTATGGTTTCACTCATACACAAATGCAATGGTACAATACTAAAATCAAAATATGTATGATGATGTTATAACTGCTATGCTTAAGAAAACCACTTTTATAGAGCCTCATATGATTGCTAAAGTGCTAGAAATGGAAGAATTGAGTAATACACATGAGAATGGTGAAAAATCAAACACAAACATTTATCCTGAAGAATTCCATCGTGGGTTCACTGAGTGTGAAAGTACTGGAAATGGAACAATTGAGCAATAAGCATGAAGAGGATGTAAACAACAGCAAACACACCATCAAGTACACATGTTTATCCTAAAGAATCCCATTATGGTGAAAACTCTAGAAAATTTGGTGTTGTATTTTCAAGATATTGCTCAACCGTGGATCAAATGGCCTTTATAAAATAGTCTACAATTTGCTACAACAAACTCCTATCTCACTTTGCAATAGAAAACTCAAGTTGACTGGGAATTCTTTTTACTCTAGACGAACTTCTCATAGCACCTACATACATGTTAATGCTTCAAAATGGTTCCCAGATTTCCAAGCCCACATTCTTGGAAGATGCAACTACACTGTCAGGAAAAGGAGTCATTTCAACTTCATCTAGAAGTTGTGCTTTACATAACACTTTTATTTAGCCGAACTTGTAAAGATGATTTTTGAAAAGTTCAACAGGCACAAAACCATTAAGATAGCATTAGATGTCTTTTTCACCACCAAAAGCCTTGTGAGAATCCAGACTTCTTCTAATGCCTCTACACTTAAGTTTTGTTCCCCTCTTACAAAACCATCTTCAAATTACTTCTTTGCCTATCAGTTCAATTGGTGTTTGTTGGCTTTGAGGGGTAACTTGCATCAACTACCCCTGCACTCAGTTTTGTCCCCCCTTCACAGAACTATCCTCAAATTATTTATTCCTTGCCTTGTCAGTTCGATTGGTATTTGATGGCTTTGAGGTCTAACTTGTATAGGCTAAGTGTTGGATGGATGTCCTTGCATAATTCCATTAATCCAATTCAGATCAAGCATGGATGCTGCACTTTGCTATGAACTAGTATTTTATAGACTAGACTTTACTGTCCTCCAAAATCTTAAAGCATTCTATATAATTTCTTCTTTTCAACCTAACTTCCCTTATCACAGTAAGGTTCTTTCTAAATGTGCTTGCATAATTCCATTAATCCAATTCAGATCAAGCATGGATGCCACACTTTGCTATGAACTAGTATTTTATAGACTAGACTTTACTGTCCTCCAAAATCTTAAAGCCTTCTATATAATTTCTTCTTTTCGACCTAGCTTCCCTTATCACAGCAAGGTTCTTTCTAACTCCCGATGCCACCTACAATGCTCTATAACCCCTAATTGCTCTTTGCATCTTTTTATGACATCTAAGATACTTAGTAACTCCCTCATTATTTTTTAAAACTCTCTTAAACCTAAGATGTCTTTTTTCGCTCCCTCGCTTCTTTTTTGTAATGCCCTGTATGTCAAGATTCCTTTGAACTCCTCCATTATGACAAATATGACAAGGTTCTTTGTACTCGGATGACATTCTAATGACACATAAATTTCCAGGTATTTTGACTCACCTATTATGTAACTTTCAAATGTAGATAAACAATAACTTTAGTTAACAAATAGTGACATTACTGTATGGTTTAAAATTTCCAGGTATTTCTCGCGAAACAGTGGTTGTTTCTTAAGAAATAATCAACACTTCTTGATAATCATTTCTGAAAGCCCAAACTGGGAAGAACGAACAGAAAGAGTCATTTTTGTCATCAATCCTTTCTTTTAGTGTTTTGGAATGGGATGCCTTACTCTCATCGTATTCATGTTGTGCACAAATAGACACGTATCTCCATAAAAAAGAGAAATACATATCGTTGACGTTATCAAGACTTCAAAGCACTTTCATGTTTGCTTGATATAAGTTATTTGCATGCAATGAAACCATCCGGCTAATGGAATGATAAAGCCCACAAATTGTAATTGCATAGGGTTTTCTATTGTTCATACTTACTATGAAACCAAGCCAGGTTTACCAAGGCCATATTACATTGATTCAAAAATTGAATGCGCTCAACTGTAAGGGAGACAAAAGTTTGAATGAAAAAAAAAATAGCATACTAACCCTTTGTTTTCTTACACATGTCCCAATATTCCATGAAACCTAACAGAACAAATCAACAGGAAAGAAGCACAAACAAACTAGGTATAATTGCTTGTATGGAAGACAAAAACTACATTATAGTCACCAAACCTAAATTTGTTTATCCAAAGCAAGTAGAAAATAAATTGGCAGGTGAGGAAGGAAAGACCAAATTGACTACGAGGAAATCAACTTCATCTGCATCTGCTCGGTGGATACAAGTGTACAGAGATAAGTGATAACCATAAATATTAGAACTAGACGTGTTCCTATTTTAATGCTTATGTGTTCTTTCTATTAAGTCTCTATAATCACGTAACCATGATTATTGGATCTCATGCTTTTGTAAATCTATATGTACATTTTGCCTTTGTTGAATCAATACATTCGATCATTGAATATACATCTGCTCTGCATCTGTAACATGGTATCAGAGTGAGTGTAATCGATCTGGTGAAGAATTTTTGTTCTGTCCATTTGAATTTCTCCCGCTTGTGATTTCTTTGAAGGCGTTATCATCCTGTGTTCATAATCGGGTGTTTGTGTGCGTCTTCTTGAGCCATCGTTTCCTGTTTATGCAATTCCTTCAAGGGTCATGTTTTCTTCTATGCACGGGATTCCTATGTTGTGCTTCTGGTGAAGTGTGTTCTTGTTGGGTGTTGCACGCGAAGGCGCATCTCCTATGCGACTCCTCTGTTCTCATCTGGCGAACATTTCCGTGTGTGAGCGCTTCCCGTGATCGGAGTGTTCTCTGCTTTGGAGCTTCCCGTGCTTTGGGTCACTTCCGTTTGTGGCTCTTTGTGCACGTTATTTGCGTGTGGTCATGTATCCGTCTGTGCTTGTTCGCACGTCTTCCTAAGTTCATCGAGATTTCTCCTTCATCGTGAATATTCTCACGACTGTTGCAGCTCATCCAACGCAATTTCCAAGAACCCACGTTTTCGATCTAGGCGCGATCTATCTCCTTTGGGCCGCGATTTTTTTATCAATAATCTGGCGTGATTATTTTGTGCAATCTATGCACGATTTGGAGCTGTCTGATTGCATTTAGTCTCCCATTCTGAGCACGTGATTTCTAACTCATTTTTGCTACGTTTTTCAGAGGCGGCTAGAGTTTCTGATAAATCGTTAGCTTGGAGTCAAAAAAAATTCTGACAGTAGATTATTTTTGGGTTTTTTGAGAAAATTTATGGGTTGGTCTTCATTTTTTTTGGGTCTGTCAGAAATCCGTACATCGGGATTCGCGCCAGTTGTACCTATTTTCTTGCCTTAAGATTTGAACCTATTTTCAATCCTTATTTCTTCCTTGGAATTTGTGTCATCAATATTTCAGGTATTTTTTTGTACCTAGTGTTTCGTGTTTTCAATATACAAAAATTCTTGATTGTGCCTCAAAATCCATGTTCGTATTTTTTTCCTGAGTTCAAGATGTGTTGTCTCAAATTTTGTGTCGTATATCTACGTGTGTCATCTTCGTTTTTCATGCTTCAAAAAGCATGCAGCATGGCCTCTTTGACCAACATCATGTTGGACAACAGTCAGAAGTTCAACGGTCGCAATTACAACACATGGAAGCAGCATATGATGACGATATTTGAGTATTGATGTCTTGACACGATTGTTCTAGGCACCATGAAACGACCTCCCACAGTTGATAAGGATGAGGTGAAGTTTGATGATAGAATTAGGAAGCCGTCATGCTTATAAAGTTATCAGTCACTGATGACCAGTTACCTCAGGTTCCTTCAGGTAAATCAACAAAGGAGATTTGGGATCTTTTGAAAGCTCTTCATGAGACTTCCGACAAAAGTTGTGTGTTCTTTCTGAAGAACATGTTGTTTTCCATCGTCATGGATGAGAATACACCTCTGCAGGCACACTTAACTAGGATCAAGGAAATTCGAGATCAGCTCGAGGCTATTGGTTAGAAAATGGAGGAAGAAGATATGGTGGTGATCACTCTGAAAAGTCTACCACATCCATATGAGCACTTTATTGAGACACTCAACATTACAACGACTAATGTTGACCTGACATTTCCAGATCTCTGCAATAAACTTCTACAACAAGATCATTGGAAACAATAGTTTGGTACTAGTGCCACTTCATCCTCTTGCATGCAGGCATTCCCTGCAAACATATTTCAGAAGAATAAGGGCAAGCCTTCGTCCTTTCAGCAATACAATCAGGGGCCATCTTCAGATTCTTCGAAGTCGAAGAATATTTAGTGTAATTTTTGTCACAAGTTTGGCCACATGAAGAAGGATTGTCGAAAACGCTTGGCCTCAACACAAGGCAAGCAAGGAGAGTCTAGACTACAAGCACATATGGCGGAGCACACTGAGTGGAATGAGTCTGCCTTCTTTGCACTCATGGAAAAGAGTCCTACAGATCCTGTAAACTCTTCTACTTGGTACATTGACTCTGGTGATTCACGCCATTTCACGCATTGCCGTGATTGGTTCATTCAGTACATGCCTTTTAGAGATTCAGTTATCTTTGGAGGTGGCGAAGAGTATATTGTTGTTGGCAAGGGCAACATACAGATTCAATCTAGTGGGAGAAATTTGATATTTCTCAATGTATACTTTGTACCTGGCATGGAGATGAACTTACTTTCTGTAAGTCAGATTATGACTCACTCTCCTCAGTTGGACATAGTCTTCAGTATGCATGCATGCAGTATTGTTGAAAGAGAGACACAGACTACCGTCATTCAGGGACTTGAGGATCATGGTCTTTATAGACTTGTTGATTCTGGTGATTCTCAAGAGCACGCTATGGCAGCCAGGAGTACTTCTATTAGTAGTCTATGGCATCGGCGTTATGGGCACCTGAACATGAACTATCTCTCTCAGTTATCACGAGATGATCTCATTGGTGGTCTACCTACGATTTAGACTCAAACTCATGGAGTTTGCGAAGCTTGTTAGGCTAGAAAGCAACATCAGACTCCTTTCTCTGATGGCAACTCATGGCAGGCTTCAAGGGTTTTACAGTTGGTCCACGTTGATGTATGTGGTCCAATGCACACACCCTCTGTCACTGGATCTAGGTATTTTTTGCTTTTTGTTGATGATTTCAGTAGAAAGATGTGGGTGTATTTTTTGAAGCTTAAATCAGAGGTGTTTAGCATATTTTAGTAGTTTAAGGCCTTGATGGAAAAAGAGTCTGGTTCTTCTATTATTACTCTTAGGTCTGACAATGGGGGGGAATTTTGTTCCAAAGATTTCTCCACATTTTGGGTTGCACATGGCATAAAGCGTCAATTCACAACACCTTACACCCCTCAGCAGAATGGTGTAGTCGAGCGTCGCAATCGCACCATTACAGAAATGGCATGTTCTATGTTGGAACATAGACATGTTCCTAAGAAGTTCTAGGCTGAAGCAGTGTATACTGCTATTTATCTTCTGAACAGATCTCCTACTCATGTTGTGAAGAAGATGACTCCTGAAGAAGCTTGGTCTGGACATAAGCCAAACATTAGTCACCTGAAGGTTTTTGGCTCCATAGCTCATGTTTGGATTCCTGATGCTTAGCGCACTAAGTTGGATTCCAAGAGCCAGAAGCTCATGTTTACAGGTTATAGTGAGAACCATAAGGCATACAAACTGATAGATACAAACACTGATCGTCTAATCTTCAATCGTGATGTTGTGGTTGATGAGAATGGTGGGCTCTTCTATCAGTCTTCTCTTGTTTTTTTCTGAGGATCAACCTCAGAAAAATTCTGATTTGGGTGTTTATCTTCCACTTGGTCCACTTTATGGGAGGGATTCCGTAGAGGTGCAAGTACCTCAACAGCCGCTTCTATCTCAAATCCCTATTCAACACGATCTGGATGTTCTTCCAGATATATCAGTTCTAGCTGATCTAGTAGAGGTTGTTCCTCCTGATTCTGATATTGGTTCATCTACTCTACGGCCTAAATGGTGGGCTTCGACAATTGGTGCTCTTCATGATGATGAGTTACTAGAGGGTAGATCTGCTCGGAATAAGAGCAAACAACAGAATATAGTGATTTTTTCTCTTATGGCCAACCTTCATAGCATTTCAGAGCCTAAGACATATACAGAGGCTAAAGGCACACATGAGTGGGAACAGGCTATGACAGCTGAACATCATAGTCTCATGCAGAATCACACTTGGGAGCTTTCAGATCTTCCACATGGGAAGAAACCCATATGCTGCAAATGGGTTTATAAGGTTAAGTATAAGGCTGATGGAACCCTTGATAAATACAAGGCTAGGTTGGTAGCCAAAGGGTTTTCACAGCAAGAGGGCATTGACTATGAGGAGACTTTTGCTCCTACAGCCAAGATGACTACCATTCGGCTTGTCCTCTCGATAGCAACTCAGTTTGGATGGAATGTCCATCAACTGGACGTAAAGAGTGCCTTTCTCAATGGTAATTTGCAGGAAGAAGTTCACATGACGCAACCTCTTGGTTTCAAGGTTGTTGGTAAAGAACACCAAGTATGCAAACTGGTGAAAGCACTCTACGGCCTTAAGCAGGCACCACGGGCTTGGTACATGAAGATTGATCAGTACCTTATTGATCATGGCCTTCAATGAAGTCCTTCTGACTCTAATCTGTATGTCACTCGAACTGGTGATGATATCTTGTTTCTAGTTGTCTATGTTGATGACTTAATCATTACTGGAAGTTCAGATCATTTGATTGAGGAGATCAAACATAATCTCAGTCAATCATTTGACATGAAAGATTTGGGACTCCTCCATTATTGCCTCGGTATAGAGGTTTGGTAGTCTACTGGAAGTACCTTCATTTCACAATTGAAGTATGCCAAGATCTTGTTGGACAAGTTCCAGATGACAGATTGCAAACCAACATCTACACCTATGGAGAAAGGGCTGAAGTTATCAGCTCAGTTAGATTCACCCATCGAGAACGAATCAAAATTCAGGCAACTTGTGGGCAGCCTCATCTATCTCACTGCCACTAGACCTGACCTTAGCTTTGCAATGAGCTACATCTCTCACTTCATGTCAGCCCCTAAAGTTGAACATTGGGTTGCAGCGAAGCATGTACTGAGATATGTGAAAGGCACTTCTGACCTTGGCATTTTATATGGGAGGTGAAAAGATCCAAAGCTGATTGGTTATACAGACTCAGATTGGGCAAGTTTTATTGATGACAGGAAGTCTACTTCAGGGTATGTATTAAGTTTGGGTACAGGTGCAGTTACATGGACCAGCAAGAAGCAGTAGGTAGTGGCTTTCTCCTCGACTGAAGCAGAATATAGAGGAGCTGTTAAAGCAGCTTGTGAGGTAGTTTAGCTTCGAAGGATGCTCACGGACATGCAAATGTCTCAAGCAGGCCCTTCCCCCCTATATTGTGACAATCAAGGGGTGCTAAAACTCGCCAAGAATCCAGTCTTCTATGAACCGACAAAGCATGTTGATCTCCATTGTCACTTCATTCGCCAGCTTATCGAAGACAGATCCATAGCATTGCAGTATGTTCCGACAGAGGATCAAACTGTAGATATTCTCACCAAGTCTTTGAGCCCGGATAAGTTTGTTAGATTTCGGGGGCATCTTGGTGTAGTTGATAGATTAAGCATTAAGGGAGGGTATTAGAACTAGACGTGTTCCTATTTTAATGCTTATGTTTTCTTTCTGTTAAGTCTTTATAATCACATAACCGTGATTATTGGATCTCATGCTTTTGTAAATCTATATGTACATGTTGCCTTTGTTGAATCAATACATTCGATCATTGAATATACATCTGCTCTGCATCTGTAACAATAAATGCATCAGCATGATGGAGATGAAATAGTCAGTGTGCTTATTGATTATGAATAAAGAAGGTAATAAAATACATTAATGTCCACAAATAACAAAAAGTAGATCAATAGGACTGGAACATACAGTAGGTACAATAAGAAAGGACTGCGGAGAAAAAGGACAAGCTGCAGAGGTGATGCAGATTTCTCTGATCTACAAGTTAATCTTAAAAAACAATACTCTGTTCTTGCCCTTCAAGACTCTTCTCTAGGAACTATGCCAAACACACTCAGCAGACTAAAAAGATTTAAAGAACGAATGCATAAAAGGATCTACAACACTCATTAAAATATTCTCCAACCTAAGAAATAAAGGCAGGGTAGTGTAAAGCTACAACTAAATACATCCACACAGCACAAATTATATTCATTTATATCAGAAAAAAGAATGTTTACAAATTATCTAATTTAGCTCATTTTTCATCAAACCAAGATTATTCCCAAATCTCTCCCAAAAACTCCTCTATTTTCCCAGCAAGGCACCCCATAAATAAATAAAATTCCTGCGTCAAAAATGGGTAACCTCCATTAAACCATTATAGCAGTTACAAATTTAATAAAAGGCAGCCACCACAAATATCTTCCTAAAACATCTAAGTGACTTGAGACTGACGGGAGGTGGGACATAAGGGCAGTTACATCAAGAGATCCAAAATCAAGAATTGGAGGGTACACAAAAGAGATTTTGAAAAGGGAACTCTCAATGATGCCCTGTGTTTCCAAGAGTTCACTTGGGGTAGTGTTGGGGTGATTTAATGTGTCTGGACAACGGTTTGACAGTTTTTTCAATGTTGTAATGTTGTCTTGAAATACTGCGAAAATGCTTGTTGAGAATTGTTAAGTTTGTTTGAAAAGTTTCAATAATGTTTGCAATGAGTATAGTTGAACAATAAAGTTGTTTGGATTTTTTTTAACATAAAAGTAAAAAATATATTAAAACAACTGATTACAAAGTGAGTCAGCCAGTCTTAAAAAGACTCCTGCCACATCTATTCCAAAAAATCCTGAAAATCCATATTGATCGAAGATAGACAATCAGTACAAGAGGAGGAACACTCCACACCTCATAGACAAGGTCTAAGCCCTCGTTATATTGAAGATTGTTCATGTTATGAGTATTAAAAGTAATGTTTGTCTTTATGCTAAAAAAAATGAACCAAAAGGAAAACCAATTAACAAAAGGAATAACAAAGTTGGTAGGAAAGACACCCCAAGAAGCAAAATACCAACAAGCAGCACACTAGTAGGAATCAAGAATCCAAAGAGGCATTATAGTCAGCATTCACAAAATCACTAAAGGCTCTAATCAAATCTCATCTTGATTATTTCAAGTATCAAACTTGATATTGGTCCAATTGAAGTTGATTTATTCAAAAAATCAGCAACTTGTTTTCCTTCCCTTCCAATATGGTTCCACTAACCAACATTGAAACAATGAATGAGCATGCCAATGCCTTTCTTACATTCATTCAACTAAATTTTTAGAAGCAAGAGGAAGACTTGTTTTTAAAATGAGCAACCAAAATTTTAGAGTCATATTCCAAAATAATATGATCAAAATTATTTAGCTTAGCTTCTAAATGAGCTTGGAAAATAGTCATAGCCTCAACAAAGTTATTAGAAGCAACACCAAGATTACCAACAAACTAGAACTTAACCCTGCCATTATGGTCACAAAAAACACCTCCCATGCTAGTGTTTCCAAGCTTTTCTTTTGAAGTTCCATCAACATTAATTTTAACCAAACCTAGAGGAGGACAAACCCATTCAATAATGTGAGAATCATGAGGACTATTTAAAGAAGCAGAAGATGGATAAGCCACAAAAGTACCAAGTCTCATCAAAACTCTAAATTCCCACCAAGAACTCGTTTGATAATCTTGAATCCAAACTTGACAGGTTTCTTTCAAGTTAGCCATATTCTACCCCAAACTTGACAAACATGCTTAGTAGTATCATTGAAAATCCGTTGATTGTGTTCCCACTAGATATTCTAGCAAATTAGACCAGGACTAATATCATGCAATAGATTAAGGGTTTTTAGCTTCAAAGGAGGTCATAGTTGATACATAAGAAAGTCTTGGATAGACTCATAATTATTGCATGAAACGCCTACCAAATCACATCATAAATGGCGAAGGAAAGTGGTAAACAGATAATCCAAAAGATATCTTCCAAACTATTTAGCTTGTGTAATGCCCAAAATTAAAATCTTTGCTTCATTAAGGCATTTTGGTAAAAATGGTCAAAGTCTTGTAAAAATTGTCATCAAAAGTCAAAATTTAAAAAATAAAAAATAAAAATTATATTTTTAGAAATTTCTAAAAATAGACTTGATTTAGGGTTTTCTAGGTTTGTTGTCAAATGGATTCTAGTAAAATTTTATAATAATAGAATTTCTATTTTTAGAAATGTCTAAAAATAAAATCTTTGATTGGAGGGTTCAAACTGATTTTGATTGCTTTAAAATACTTCCCAATCAGGCTAGTCGAGTCAGAATTGTCAAAAGGCTAGTATTTCTCTGGTGGGTCTATTTTTATTTTTTAGAAGATAAATCAAGACCTCTGAGGTCATCAATGGAGGAAGGTCAACTGCCAGGTGTCAGATTCAAATTCTCAAATGCTACACAGATTGATCAACGACGAAAGATGCATGAGAAACGGTGAAAGGAGGGAAATCTAAAAATAGCAAAATCTATGAAAAATATTCCAACACTACGAAACCTAGGCACCTTTTTTCAAGGAGAGCATCTGGTTTTCAATTCCCTAGCCAATTTTCAACTTTCGACAACGATCAACGCAATCGACAAAGGTGGTCAACGTAGTCGACAAAGGTGGTGAACGAAAAACGAGGAAAATTGAAAATCTCAAAAAATAAACTAAGTCTAAGAAATCTAGGCGCCTTTTTTCAAGGAGGGAACCTAGGGTTTCATGCCTTAGAATTTTTTACCTTTTTTGAAAAACGTGTAATCTCATCCATCAGCCCAGTTCTAGTTGCACAAAAAGCAATCAAAGGCAGTTTTTAGGGTTTAAAAAGCTAGAGGTCATCTTAGATATGTTCAAGCTCTTCAACGAATCCATCATGTAGTTCAAAGGATCTATCAGATGCCAGGAGTTGCAAACCAAACATAGCCATTTCATGCAAAATGAAGAAAGCCAAAGGAAAAGTTGAAAAATACGAAAATTTGCCTAAGTCTGGAAGACTTGGGCGGCTTTTTTCAAGGAGGGCACCCAACTTCTTGTGCCAGTTTGGAAGACTTGGGCACCTTTTTTTGAGGGTGCCTAACATCCCAACACTTAAAATATTTTTTGCCTCATCTGTGTTTTCTTCAACTCAGCCTTCGTCAGTAGTTTCTGGGGTATACAATCATGATCAAATGTCATCAGTTGCTGAAATGAAGCTGAGGATCACTTCAATAGTGGTCAAAGATGAGATTTCCATGGTAAAACAAAGATTATTAGTTGACAGTGCCAGTTTGTTGGATTGTCAAAGACAAAAGAAGGCTCTGGCGGAAACACAAAAAGCAAAAAAAATGAAAATCATGAAATTTTTTCTATCTCTGGCAAAGTCGGGCGCCTTATTTCAAGGAAGGCGCCCAAGTCTACTTGCCTTAGAATTTTTTTGAAAACATCCTCATGTGCATTCTTTTTTTTCACCCTATAAGAGAGGAACTCTCCGTTTTGATGCAAACAAAGTCAAATATTTTTGCATAATAGACTCCAAAATTTTAGGGTTTTGCATGAAAACACTTTTTATCTCCAAACCCTATTTAAGAAAGCTTTTAGCATTCATTTTTCATAATTTACAAGTTAGATTTCAGAGGAAGAAACATAAAATTTTCTTCTCATCAAGATTTGGAGGCTCAAACAAAGGGTTTTTTCAGTGTTCTTCATGGATTCAAGATTGGGAAGCACAGAAGCACGCTTTTTCATGGTCTATTTTTCCAGGGCATCACATTTCAAATTCAGGTGGTCATAATTTTCAATTTTCATCGATCTAGGTCCACTTGCCTTTTACTCCTCTTGAAGATTGGATAATTTAATATTTTCAAGAAAATCTATTTTTTCACGCATGTTTAGGAAATCCTTAGATTTTTCAAATCTGATGATCTGGGTCTCTTTAGAATGAGATTGTCTACAAAACCCAAACCTCAGTTTTTTTTTGGCAACTTAGTAAAATAGCAAAATTGCAAATACTAACATTTTAAATGCTTGAATACTATTACTAAAAGACTAAAAGTAAATAAAATATTAAAATTTGTCAAATGAAATTGTCAAATTTGAGATTTCTATTATATCAAAAATATGACATGTCATATCATAAAGATGATTACAATAGGTAGCATGATACATTGATATCAAAATAAGTACAATATGCAAAAATATAGTGAAGGGAGGCCTCTAATCATCCCCAAACTCCTCATCACTTGAACTACTAGAATCCTCGTGGTCGAGCTCTGCCAAACTAACATCAACTAGCCTTGCATTTGAAGCCGAAAAATGAAGAATGAGAGTGTTTTGTTTAGCTTATAAGCTTTTAGAAGGGTCCCACAAGCCTTTAGGGTTCGGCCCAAGGCTCAAATTCCAAAAGTCAAAGAAATTAAAAAAAATGTTTTTTTGGACGTCCTAGTGCAAGGGATGCCTGGGTGTCTTCGAGATGCTCGAGGGACAGCTAGGAGTCCGCGAGACATCTTGGAGATGTCCAAGCATCCCCATTGTTTCCTCGAAGTCTCCCAAGTCCTAACGACGATGGGGGGACAGTGAGGGGACATTTCTCAGCCGTCCCCAAGTCTCTAAGATGTCCTAGTTAGGGAGACGACTAAATTTTGGGGGGGACATGTCCCCGTGGAACATTGCTTCAAAATGAAATTGTTTACAAAACCTAGACCTCAGCTTTTTTCTAAAAATATGCCTTTCTTCTAAAGAAAAATCAGTAATCTATTTTTAGCTCTTGTGCAGTACTTTTCTGAACATAGGCGTGTTTACAATCAAAAGTCAAGTTTTTCGACATGCAGTACTCTCCAATAGAAATCAGGACCAAATCAATGTTTCTTCATGATTACCTGGGAACATTCGAAACTGACTTACATCATGTGCTTCCAATGTTTGATTTGCATGCTTTGGAAGGCACAGGAAATATTACAGTCAAGAATCTTGATCATTCTGGGTTGTTGGCAGTAGCTTGTATCCCCATCTCGGTGCAAAGCCTTGAATTTATAATTGCTTGTGTCAAGCATTACAATCCAATTTCATGAGAAATCATATCAGCAGATAGGTGTATTATTTGCATCCTTAGGTTGAAAGACATTCAGAAATGTTTTGCAATACCACCATGGACAAAAATTTCATCATATCTATTGAAGAACGTGAAAAGGTGTGGTATGCACAAAAGGGGAAGTGCTGGAAAATAATGGCTCAGAAGTGGCTAAAAGAAAAGAAGAATACTTTTCCAAGGAATATTGGGCGTGGTGAGTTCAAGGATGAACTTGCAGTCATGATTAATTTTCTCAATCGAATCACAGGTCGAGCAGAGGCCAATAAACTTCAGCCTTGGATGTTTTACATCATTTCCCAGATTTTGACAAAGCATAACACTATGACTGGTCAACGTTGATCAACGATCGTCTCCACCATCAGATGACTGAGTTCTTCAAGGCCCATGAATTCCACATGATATTCTACCTCATATATCTAATGCCCTTTCAAGGCAAGTTCAGAGGTTTGAATTTCATTGGAACTCTGGGTGTTCAACATGTATATGATCATTACCCACAATTAGAGTTTTTAGAATCTGAGCGGTGTTAAAAGCAGGGGAATGATCTATTCCTAATGCATATGGTGTGAGATCTTGATGATGAGTTGCATATAATAATTTCAAAATATTCTAGATTGGCAATGGCGGAGTGGGTTGATTAGTTTATCCAATTCCCCACATTCTCCTACATAAGAGTATATGGCTTCTCAGGTGATCTAGTCATGCTACCTAGATATCCAACGGATGAGGTCGTGTTCATGGAATTTCTAGGGAAAGTACATGAAGTACACACATTTTTGTGTATAAGACACAAGCCTACATTTAGTTTCCCATTTGAGATGAGCATATACAGATGTAGATCAACAACTGATGCTAAGTTGATGAATGATGAAATATCAAAGTTTGGTCTCAAGATTTTCAAGGAGAGACATTCATATGATCCTCATGGTGTCTTTGCAGCTCATCTTGGTCAAAATAATTATTACTACAATTGAGGATTTTTGGACTAACTATGAAGATGAGTTCGTGGTGCGCAAGCGCAACTACAACAAACTTACCCTTCAGCAGATGGCTGATTTCTTATCAAAAGATGTGGAAGGCCTTTTAGATGATGATGGGGAAGTTCTACTTCCCATGTATGCCCAAGATCAAGTTGAGCAACAACCACTTCCACAAGTTGATTGGTTCACCAAAGAGAGCACTTCAATTGAGGAAATAACGAGACAGATTGTCAAGAACAATAGAATATTCTTGAGTAGTAAAAGGACATGAAAGGTAGCTATTCCAGTTGCAAAGTTGCCAATAGTTCAGTCATCTCTACCTCTTAAATCAAAATTGAGAGTGAAAGCTCTGAGCAATCCTCCAGAAGATACAAAGATTAGCAGAATGATGAAAAGTTTAAAGAAAAAGGTGAATCAGCAGGAACAGTCAACAGATGCACCAGAAGTTCCAATTGAATCAGCACCACGAGTTGAAGCAGAGCCTTCATCTGTTATTCTTCCACCATTGTTGAGGCCTTCTCCTATTCATATAGATTCAGAAGGTGATTCACCAACAACATCTCAACACCTATTGATCCATCAAGAGTTGTTGGAGCTAGAACCGATCCTCCCAGAGAAGTTAGTAGAGACTCCCCATCTTGGCTTGAGAAGTTGTTGGGTAGGAAGAGGAGGAAGCCTTCTTATTAGTTGAATTTTGCAAAACTTGATAGTGCTTAACAAGACACAACAAAGAAGAAACTTTCATATGGAGAAGATTTATGAAGGCGAGATTATCCTTGAGTTTGCCACACCTCTAAGGGACAAGAATGTTGATGAGGTTGAAATTGATGACTTCAAAGTTTCAAGGCCAATCTCAGAAGAAGCACCTGATATACTAATGTGAATCTCTTTGAGGTTGATGGGACTTTCCAAATATTGATGGTTTAGTGTTGCATTCTAGAGCTTTGGCCTTTGATTGCTAGTTCATGGTTGCTTGAGTTATAACGATGTCCATTGCACCCATGTGTTCACTGGCCCCTTTGCTTAGGTCGTTTCTCATTTCTTTTTTATCACCTGTCGTTGAAAACATTATGATTCCAGTTTGACTTTAGCAATGAGCAATGGTTGGTGGTGATGATTGAGCAAACATTGAGTTTTCAAAGGGAGTCTTACATGACTCTCTTCGATAAGGTGACATAAAGAATAAAGGAGGTAAAAGACACAATGTATTTTCTAGCTATGACAATCTATGATGGGGATCGTGCCATGTGGGTCAATCCCAACCCTTCCCCGCTAGCCCGGGGGGGAAACCAATACTGCTCGTCATCCAATGAGGGTGTGGGGAAGGCTCCATGTGGCTTTGTGGGATCGACAGAAAGGCGAATTGGGTAGTGATGTGTGCTGGCGTGGCGGCAATGAATGATCGAAGGAACTTTAGAATGTTAGAGAAAGACATGTTTGGATTTCTCTGTTATCTCGACGGTGCATTAAGGAGCTCAATCGATGATTGATCATCGTGTTACGATTTGATCTTAGCCATCCCCTGCTAGCCCACGGGGGACGCACTAGTATTTTACATAAGCCCACGTGGGAGCGGGTAGGTGCCAAGTGGTGAGGTTTGGTCCATCAGGGAGCTATAAGGGGAAATGAGTTATCTTTTTAACTGATCTGATGGTTTGGATTGAGGATGGAATGCAAGGTGAAAATGGGGTTTTTACAACTTGGTAAGAACAAGGTAAATGCTTTCACGAGTTTAGCCATTCTTAGTTGCAGGTGAAGGCACATGACTAAAGGCGGGAAAATAAAGAACAGAATGAGCATTCTTTGAATGCATAAGGTTGTTACTGATCTAGGGTTCGACTCATGCCAAATGTCAAACAAAATTTCAATCTGAGAATTTCCTCTTGTCTTTAAAAATGTAAAAAATGCTTCATTTGGGGAGATTACTCATAGTTTGATATCACAGGAATATTTTGTAACAAGTTTGTAATAAAGTATGAGTTTGTTCTAGGTTCTAGAGTTTTTTTAGCCCTATAATGGTGAATTTGATCACAACACTGTCATCTTTTAATACATAAATGACAAGATATTTTGGGCCAGTTTTCTCCACTGTAGACATTGCATAAGTTTTGAATATAATAAATCAAGGGTTTTTGTTATTCATCTTCTCGTCTTTCCCTTAATGTTTTTTCACTGTTATTACTCGTAGTCAAGGAGTAAGTTAAAATGTATTAACATGAATGAAGGTTTATGCAACTGTATGCAAGGATCACTAAGTATTAGTGGTTAAGTCTCTAGTATTGATGATGTAAGGCATCATTTGATTGGCATAGTCATGACAGAGATAATGTTGTGGTGTGTTTTCAATTTCATGGTTTAGATGACTCCACCCTAGGATAAGGCACTAGTTTTTTAATGTTGCAGTCTCCTGAGATCTTTTGTGGAATCTACATTTTAAAATCAACTTTAATATCCTATCTCAGTGTGATTGTGTGTTGAGCTTAATGTATAATATTTCTCATGTTTAAGTTAGACATTACCATGAAAGTTCAGCCAAATCTTTAGGGTATTGTGTCTATTAAACAATTAAAGGAGAATTATCTGTTAATTGCAGTGTATTCGATACTTTGGCACAAGAGTATTGAGAATTACGTTGTAGGGATCACCCTCCTGGGTTTCATAGAACCTGAAGTGCAGGGGAGAAAGGTTTCATATCAATCTCTCGTTTGTTGGAAAAATCTCTCTTTGAATCTGACCATAAGGCATGGCACCCCTTTAGGATTCAAATTGATTGCAAATTTCGGAACCAATAGATTGGCAACTCTACTGGGGACATCTCCAGTATTATCCATTTGAAAAGAGTCAATCAGTTTGTTGATCTATAGTTATGGGTTAGATGATCCAAGGACTTGCATACGTGAAGAAGGAGATTGTTGCAACATTTCTTGTGTATTCTTGAAGTTTGGTGCTCTACTGGTTGAGAGAACTCTGAAATATTTAGATCTTGGAAGAAACTTTATGTTGCTTGAAGATCTTTTCCTCTTTCAAAGAGGTGGCAACTACATAATATTCTACACCATCAAAAGAGTTGGTTGTAGCAGTTCTCAGGTATTTTTCTATTGCAACATTTTTGTATGAAGGTTTGCAACAAAGGTTCTAGTAAATATTGTCCCTTATCTAGTATTCTGAGGTACTAGTAGGAAAGGGAAATTAGAAAGCCAAATATTCTGAAAGAAATATTGAGAAGTAAATAGTTGTAGAAGGGATTAACTCATTTGTAAATATGTATGAATGTCTTGTTTCCCCCTCTACAAGCTTTAGTGCTATGCCTAAAACACGGTCATGTCCTCAAAGAAAGATGTTCACTAGTGAAAGATATAACCCTCTGGATTTCAGTAAAATCTAGGATTATCCACACTCTGTCCCAAGAAGAATTAATGAAATTTTCCTAAGTTTAGAGGAGATCTCGAAGAATCAACATCACAACATTTACATAATTTCATTGGTTTGATGAAGGACTGTCAAATAGAAGAAAAGGATGTTATCATGAAGTTTTTTGTGAGAACTTTAGAAAATGTTGTTGAATATTGGGTTTTTGGTTTACCAATGCATTCCATAGATTCATGGCATGAGCTAAGAATACGTTTCATTGATTATTTTGAAGGAAAATCAATAGACAATAAATGCATATTTAAGGATAGAAATCTGCATATCCAAGAAGAATTTGAAGAGCAGTCTGAAAATGAAGTTGAATCCATGTCACCTATTGATGCACTGTATGATATAAGAAGATTTGAGGGTGAATCCTTCTATGATTTTCATGATAGATTCATGGAAATTATGTTTACTACACCAGTATCAAATAGACCTGATGAATTAGTATGTATTGATGTTTTTTGTGAAGGACTTGAGCTAGGTCTGAGTGCCATGCCAACTCACTTGAAGCCCCCTAACCTTGAGCACCTATATCAATGGCTTTCCATGATTGAAGAAATGATAGAGAAATGGGGAAGTAATTTCCTAACTAGACTATGTGATGGTACCTTTTCCAGACTTGATCAATTAGATCTGGATGGTATAGCAAAAGACAATGATAATGCATCTTGTAGTGATGAGGAGGTTGTTTTTGAACAAACTGCAAAGAAAATAAATGTAGATGAAGATTGCAGCCATAATAGTCAAAATATCAGACATGATGAAGTGAATAAGACATGTGAAATTTCTTCTATTTACTCTGATAATACAGAAATAGGGAGCAAATTTTCTATATCAAATGAAGGTTGCAATGAAGCAGATGATACTGAAAGCATTTTCTCATTTGTTGACAAGGAGGCAAGATGTTATGATGAATCCTTTGGGTCAAGTGCATTGATCTCATTTGAAGACACAGTGGATGATTGTGTTGATTCTAAAGTTTCATGTCTTCATGATGATAGCGTTAGTGTTGCAGATGTAAATATGCAACCGGATGAGGAACATTCTTGTCTAGATGATCAAAGATACTACAATTATGTTTGCGGCCCTAGTGACTATGAATTCTCTCAAGAAGAGGAAATAGAATTGATGACCCTAAATGAAAAGTGTTTCAATGAAGATGATGACAATATGTTTGAAGGCTCACAAATGCATGATGAGGGATATGAATTGAACATATTTTTTGAAAAAGATATTTATGATCAGCATTACTATGGTTTACTTGGTCATACCGATTCTACACGTGTTGAGTGTAGCATTGATGCAAGCCTTCATGGTGGTGAGACAAGGGAATCTACTGATCCATGGAATACTCTTGAAAGTGGTAGTATATCAGATGCAAATGACAAAGTGTGCAATGAATTCCGGTTGGAGAGGTCATATGTTACTTGCTGTAATGAAGAAACAAATGGTGATTTTTAGTTTGACAGTGAAGAATATGACCCTATTGATTGTTGTAGCAATCTGGACAAAGAAGAAGATATGTGTGCAAGAGATTCATAGGATGAATCATTTCAGGTAGTTGATTATGAAGAGCATCCATATGTTGGTGATGTAAGTTGTGAACAAGGAAATGCTTTCTTGTTTGATCATTTACCTTCTTCTATCCCTTTTGTTGGTTTTGAAGTTATCACTGAATGTTTGCATGAGGATAGCATAAATGTAGTTGTACATGAAATTGAAAATGTAAAGACAAATGTTAATACAACTAATGAATTTTTTATGATGAGTTTGCACTTGAAGAATGTGATTGTGTCGATCACATGGATGCATATGAGAACCTTTTTTCTGGGTGTGCAACTCATAGTCTTCCTTATGAGCAGTTCACTTCAAATATTCATGTTGGTGCTGCAAGAGGTAATGTTGATTATGATGCTTTTTGAAACCATGAATGTGTTTTGAACAGTCACTATGAGGAATTTGTTGCAAAAGTAATTCTAGGTCATTTGAGCCTGCATTTGAAGCTTTCTTGTGTGATAATATGAAGAATGTTGATAACCTTGTCTTTGAACCTGGGTTGGAAAGCATTGTTTGTGTATGGGATGTTGACATTTCTTTTTAATGCCATGATTTGAATGTTGACAATGGTATTACGGATGATGATAAGTCTTGTTTCTAGAACTTTGAGGCATATAGTAATATGAATGATTTGGGTTGTTGGGATGATAATCTTGTTTCTGATGCAATTTAGTTCAAGGGGTTACAAATGTGCGAACATTCTTTGTTAACTACATAGGAGGATTGCACGCTGTGTCTAAGGCATGATATCTTTGTTGAGCCTAATCATTATATGGGGGTTAGTAGATATGAAGAGACTGTGTTTTCATATGGTCTTGATCAGTACCCTCATATCTTGTCACTTGTTGCAGAATCAAAAAATGCAATGGGTGGCTAAACCTATGAAATAACAACTGTAGAATTGAATAAATATAGACAAAAGGTTGCTAATACCCTCATGTTCATAATCACATTTGTCTCACAAATCCCTTGTTCATATTGACATGAAGATGGCACTTACTTTGATCTTGGTGAAGTGCAGACAGAGTTTTAGAACCTTGTTTGTGGCAGTTTTAATGGTTCTCCTGTGGCTTGCACGATGTATCATATTGCCACAATGTTAGCAAAATTTGATAAAGCAACTAAAGAGATAAGAGAATTTCTAAGTTTGATCACAAAGGGTGAGGAGATGCTGGAAAATTAGTATGTTGTTCTGGATAGTATCAATGTTCCCGATGAAGAGGTAGTTAATAGATTTTTGGAGGATATGATTTCCCAAGTTATCAATGAGTGAACCACCAATTGGATCATGCAATGTTTCCTAAAGATAGAATTAAAAACAACAGTTAACTTGATGCCTTTTTTGAGTTTAACTTGGTGTTCTTATTCATGCATATATATTCTTTGGAAATATCAATGTATAGTTGGAGTTTTTTAGTTAATTCATTGTGGACCAGTTGTTAACTATTAGTTATCTTTTTCTCTGCAGTTCCTTTGTACAAGTTCCTGTGTGTTGGGATGGTGTTGGTTCAATTTTTTTTCTGTTGTGCTCCTCATGCTAAAAATGTTCTTGGTTCCTCTGGAGGTTTGGCAGCCTTGGTGGTATTCAGAATTTAATTTGAAGATCCAGATGCTTTTGTTGTTGGCTTGTGCTAAGCTCATTCTCTCTACTACGGTCCTAGTCTTCTCTTTGAATACTGGGTCTTCTTTTGAGGTGGAGACCTCTCCTATGGAGGTGGAGTCCTTTCCTTTTGTAGTTGAGGTGTATTTTGTGGATGAAGGCTCTCTCTTGCATCTCCCATTAAGGCAGAGGCCATTCCTATTTAGGTGGAGTGTTGGTTTGCAGGTGTTGTGTGGTTGTTGTGGCAAGAATGAGTTGGGTTTGTTCTCCTATAGAGGTGGAGAGATTTGCTAGCTTTTGTGGTTTAAGGCTGGAATCATAAGTGTGTGCGGTGACTTCTCCTATAGAGGTGGAGAGGGAGTGTTGTGGGGCTCTATTTTTTTTTCCCCTATGGTTAGTTGTGATTTGGTTGTTTCTACCAGTGGTTTCAAGAGTTTGATTTTCTTGAATGACTAGTGTGTTGTTGCTTGGCTGTTACAAGCGATTTCTATGGGTTTAAGGTCCCTGCCAAAACCTGATTGTAAAGGGTTGTTGGTCCCTTCAAAACCTTTGGGTTCGAGATCCCTATAAAATATTGTTTCTATTTTTGGCAGTTTGTTGGCTGCTGATTTGGGTTGTGGTCCAGTCTATGTTTAGTTGTTGGTTGTTCTTATCTCTTTCTTTGGGCAGTATGATCGTCCTAGTTTGGGTTTCAGGTCCCTTCAAAACCTGATGGTTTCAATTCCTTTCAAAACCTTTTTGTAATTGGTTTCGGGTCCATTCAAAACCTATTTTTCCCTCTAATCAAAACTATTAGTTATCTTTTGTTTAGTCTTAGAAATAAAGCTTGCATGTTGGCAAGACTAGTTGTTAAAAACAAGGAGATTTTAGGGTTCCCTACTCCTTGTTTGTGTATAAATAAGGGCAGCCTTTCCCATTTATTTTTAACCATAATTGTGATGACAAATTGCTGAGCTTATTTTGCTTGCAACTTTTTTATTCAATGTCTGTTCACTTTTGTTTCAAGTGTAATCTAGTTTGATCGCATATTGTAAACCTACTTTTCTATAATTTGTTGTCCTAGAAGTGTATTTGTTATAAAATTGAGGAAGGAAATCTCATGCCTATCTTTCTCTGATCTACTATCTCAATCTATTTCAGTACTTTATCTTATGTTTTTCTTTTATAATCTCTATTTCATTTTACATCTAATAAGTACAATGAGTCTTCGGGTGGGTTTTGGAAGCAAGTTTATTTAAGCTTTTGTGTTAATCAAATCATTCCTTTTTTACTTTTGATTCTTAGGCTCTGTGTTTACTTGAGTTGTTAGAAGAATCTTTAGAGTAGGCCTAGTTGTGTTGAAGTTCTAGAAAAGAGAAAATCTCAACTACGACGCAAATAGTTTTATAATCTTGTGCTCTTAGCTGAGAATAAAAAGATTGGCAGTAGTTTAGTATTTCTTTTTAAGCATAATCAGCGAAGAGGGAGCTTCCCCTCCTAATTTTAAGAGCAGTCTAACTATGTATAGCTATCCATTTCTAATCCACATTCTAGAGGTACGAATTGAAACGCCAACAGCTTGAAGGCGTAGATACATTTGCTTGGATCAACAATTACATGATTTCAAAGATTATCATAATGAAGAAATGCATCAAGATCTACAAACCAAATTAAAGCATTCACATTAGGCTAGCATTTAGGATGCCAAACCCATTTCGAAAGCTTAGAGTTCTTATCTTCCATTAGAGTTTTATATCCAATTTTCACCATGTAGATCCTCGAACCTTTCAAACCCCATCCAAGGAAATTTGAATGTTGATCTAAAGAGACTTTTTGGGAGGTTAAAATATGAGCTAACCAATCAATGAGATGAGGGAATTGTTGGCTAGGCAAAATATCTTTAGGTTTCCATTTCCAAATCCTCACACAATTTTGGATAACTACATACTAAAGATCAAAAACATAACTCCAACCAACTTCAACACATTTATATTTTAATTCAAGGAGATCAAGAAACTCTACACAAAGAGGGATACTTTGGTCCCATGCATCATCCTAGAAAAGAGCACAATCACCCTTCCCCACAATCCAAAAAAGGTTAGCTTTAATAAGACTACTACCCAAATTCAGTGTTCTCCATACTTTGGGTCCCTTGCCAAGGGTCAACATCCTAGGGATAAAAGAATGATTATCCAGATTCAAGTACTTGAGCTGAATAATTCTTCTTCATAAAGCATGTACCTCCACACATCATCTCCAATATAATTTTGTAGCAATAGCTATATAATTAAGGAGGAAAAATATCATACCTAAACCACCTCTCTCTTTAGTTTGGCATATTTTATTCCAATTAATCAAATCCCATTTCTTCTTATTTGAATTTATTTCCTAGAGAAATTGTCTCATCTTACAGTCCAAAATATGAAGGGCGCCTTTTGGAGCCACAAGAGCTATAAATCTATAAATTGAGAGAGCTTGAATTACAAATTTAAGGAGGACTATACGGCCAACCAAAGAGAGGTATTTGTGTGTCCAATGATTGATATGACATTGAACAAAATCCCAACATAACATTTTAGTCTTTTTTCCTTAGGAAAGTAGGAGAAATAGGGATACCCAAATACTTGAAAGGCAGAGAAGCAACTTGGAAATGAAGAACATTAGCAATCTAATCATGAAGATGAGGGTCAGTATGGTAGAAGAAAACTCAAGACTTCTAATCATTCAAAACTTGGTTAAACACACTAATATAAATGTCAAGAGCTTTCCTAAGAGCTATAACTTCCTCAAGAGTGGCATTTCCCATCAAACAAGTGTCATCCACAAAATGAAGATGAGAAAGTGGGTTTAAAACCTACACAATTTGAAAGCTAGAGATAGAACTAGAACATTTGAGATACTTCAAAAACCTACCCAATCCTTCTACCAGAATGAGAAAGAGACAAGGAGAGAGAGGGTCACTTTGACACAAACCTCTTTCAAAATGGAAAATAGCAAAAGAAGAACCATTTATAATCATAAAAAAGGAGAGGTACAACAAGCCATAACTGATTGAATCCAATTATCGTCGAAACAAAAGATGCATAAGATATCTTCCATAAATTTCCAACAAACTCTATAATAAGCCTTAGGAAGATCAAGCTTCATGAACATAGGAATTTTTCTATTAACATGCATAGAATGAATAGTTTCTTGGACAATAATAATACCATCAATGAATTGATGACCTTGAAAAAGCCTCCCTTGTTCAAGAGAAATAATGGAAGGAAGGGAATGTTTCAACCTCTCATAATGTTGTTGGATGTTCGCAAACTAAATGCAATGTTCATAATGTAAGTTTGGTTGTAATGCCCAAACAAGGTAGGTATGCTTGATATGTCTTTGAGTTGAGTATGAAATCATTTGAAGCTCACAAATGAACCAATTTGAATGTCTCATTTGAGTTAAATGGTTGATGTTTGGTTTGAGTGTGTGAGAGCAATAAAAGAGTTGGTTTGTTGCCTTGAGGAAAAGGAAAATACATAAATGAAAACAATATTAATATAACACATAAATTAGTTAAACACTAATCTATCTAATAATTTGATAAATTAACTAATTACTAACCATTAAATTAAAATCTATCATAATGAAATTTAACTAATCTCGACCTTTTACTTGAGGTCATTGACCAAGAGTTGATTTGATGTTGATGCTAATGTTGATGTCCCTAAGAGAAAATGTCATATTTTCAAGCTCTTGTGAGTGGTTGATTATGAAGAGATTCCAATAGTAGATGAAGCATGGCTGAAAGAGATTTGGATAATAAAATGGGAAAACAAAGGTCGACGTTTTCTTGGATTATAGAAAAAATGAAAGGACAACAATGAATAGGAGATTAAAATGTCAATACAAGGAAGTGAATGCAAAGGATTTTGTCACATCCTATTTTCATTTACTTATAGCAAACAAATTTTTAATGTTTTAAATAAATTGATTAAATTTGTATGTTTTCAATGTTTGGATATGATGTATTAAATTTCATAGAGTTACGATTTGTATGTTATTCTAATTTCATTTTTTGCAGAATATTCATTATTGTCATTGATATGTAATTGTTCATAATGTTTTGCACATGTTTGTTGTTTTTGAATAGTTGATGAATACTATGATGAAATTGATTATTTCACATGTCTTATGCATAAATTCTTACTATTAGTTTGTGATTGTAATCATTTGATGTTGACTCAAACTAGCTATTGTCTATTGTTATGAGGTGCATGCATGTTAGAATTTCTCTCTCTCACTCGTAGAGGGTTCAAAGCATCATCTAAGAGAGGGAAGTAAATCTTGTCAATAGGTAGTTGTACCATGATTTCCCAAAAACCCACACACACACAATTCATAACTCAATTATATATCAAGCATGCACTTGTAGGAATGCAATTTTATTTAAATTTTGTTGTGAGCTTGTGAATGAAGTTTTCATTTCTTTTGAATGGTTGCATAAGGTCATTATGTGGTTTGTAGTTGCTTTAAAAGTAGTTTTCGTTTAGTGTGCTTGATGTGCGAGCATGTTGTCTTTGTTGATGAGTCAATGTTTATGTGGATACACAATGTTAATTTGAAAAAAATTCTTCATAGGATTATGGAGTTAGCTCCTTCATTTGTTACCTTGACTCAATCCTATTTAAAAGATTGATGGAAAATGTAATTGTTTAAGATATGAGGAAGACAATTAATTAAACAAATTGTTAGCCCAAAAGGGTCATGCATAGTGGAAAGGTAAGATTTAAATGATTTTTGTGTTAGGGCAAGTATGGTTGATTTTGTTTGTTGGAGTTTTGGGAATACATGGTAGCAAATGGTTTCCTTTTGGAAGGAAACTTTGAAGAATTGTGAAAGGAAATTTTTGAGTCTTTTATAGGGATTATGGCTAATAAGGCTTACCCAATGCTAAAATTTCACAATTATCTACTCACTATTAAATATTGGCAAGGAGTGGAAAGATTTTTTGACAATATTCTTGTTGTCACAAGGATTGCACCTTGGCTAAGTGTAGAACTTAGCTATCCTATGAAGCATGGGATCATCTTCAAGTTGTGGGTCACTTATGGTGAAGATGAACCTCCAGAGAGGGCCAATTCCCTTGATGAACCTCCTAAAACTATTGCCTTGATCAAGAAAAGGGGTAGAAGAGAACTAAAACTTAAAGATTGTTGATCCTAGGAGGTGATGCACCAAAACTTTGAGACTTATACTTGCTGCTTCAACTCACAACTTCTCTCAAAAATCAGCTCTACCCTATGCACAACTCAGATTTCACAAGATCACACAACAATGTTTCATAAAAAAGGTTATATTTCAGGTTTCTAAAGGAAAACTATGTGTTTTCACAACTATAACTGCTGAAAGAAATAACAAAATCCATGACTTGCATGAGTTTTGTTTATTCTAGCACAAAATGTTTTGTAATGAGACATAATTTAAGGATTTTTCATTGATAATCACAAAAATCAGATTAAATCATATACAAAGGCACTCAACACACAAATTTAGAGAAGACAAATATGTTATTTTTATTGAAAAATAGAATATTTTGCTGATACAAATCCGAAAATACTACTAAAAATGAGTTACAATCTCGTTCTTTTGCATAAGGCAAAAGAAGAACAGAAAGCACTAACTCTTAAAAGAGTTAAAATTTTGGCTTTATGGAAAGCATCCTCAAGATAACTGAAGCTAATCCTCATGGAAGATGTTGAGCTTGCATGATGATGAACTCTCTTTGAACTGGTTGTGAATCATGCAAAGCTTTGGTGAAGAAGAGTTGACTTGAACTGCTAAGTTCTTGACCCTTGCATACTCCTTGAAGTGTGCCCTCTACTAAACCTAAACTGATCTTCACAAATATGCATGAAAATTGATTGAAAAGTTGTCCTTAAACACTTTGCATGAAGTCTTCAACTTGTTGGGTGTATAAGGTAAAAAAGCCTTTATTTTAGGGCCACAAACTACTCTAAACTACATGCTTTTTGCTTCAAACTCCTCTTAACTCCAACTACAATCATGCAAGCTTCTTAAATAGGCCTATACTAACTGAAAGTGCACCAAAACAGAGCATTTAGGCCACTTAACTTGTTCTTATTCTTGCATGAAAACTATTACATCCTACCTTAATTTCCTAAAAACTACTTTTTATATGGGTGAATTATGCAATGAAGTTTATGGTCTTGAAAACTAGTCATGTTTTAATGAGATTATTTTATGTTTTGAATTAATCTTTTTGATAGAATCATGGATGTTGATGTCATGAAACAAATGAAATGTATGCAAGGAATTCCTTTCTTTAAAATCAAATGTGAATATGAATGTGATTTGATGAAGATATTGAAATGTTTGTCAGGCTAACTGCCTTTACTCTTCCTGAGTGTTGATGTAGGACAAACCAAGCACCTTCAAGGAGAAAGAGGGAAAGTATCATCTTGAAGAGAGGTTACATTGAGAAGTCTCTAGTATTTCCATCTAAGCTTGAGGCAATTGTGTATGACTCGGTAAACCTAATAGGTCTAGGGCTTGTTCTTGCATGTCTTGAGGTAAGTCGTTTAAGGTTGGTTTGTTTTGTTCCTTGTTTTGTGGTGAAAATAGGTCTAGGGTTTTGTAATCTTGCTTGTCTCTCCTTCTGCATAAGTAGTAGATTGAATGAATATAAATATATGTTTATTCTTGGTGAGGAAGCCACACTTGCAGACATGAGTTCGTATATACGTACATAGATGCATATGCACACGAATAGACAAAACTATCATGCCTACAAACGTTCATGTACGTTCATGTGCATATAAACGAACACGTGCATGCATGTGTGCATATTTATATGTATATTTCCTCTCACTACCCTGATAACGTATGGGCATGATATTCTTTTGTTGGCGATGATGCCAAGTTGACTTAATTAATGACATTGCAATTGAGAAAACCTAAGTTACCATGTTAAAAGAGTATTAATGATTTTTTCCATAGCACTGAATTGACTTATAAAATCAAAATGGAAACATAATGGTTTAAAAGTGGATTGGTGTAAATATTATATTCATAGCCTTTAAATTCGAAGGAATTTTTTTATTAAGATCATCAATGTCATATGTAGGAATAAATTCATGTCTTAATGGGACCAACATCGTAGTACTTGTTGGGCTCTTATTAAACTGACTATTGGCCAATTACTAAGGCCATTTAAAAGAACACGTTAAGATTTTTATAAACAATTGAGCCACGTAAGTGGCCGACTTTTGTGAACAAGAGCTCTGAAAGAGCTAGAGTTCCTACTAGACAGGAAAAGTAAGGTTTATGAGATTGTTTGAGTAGTTGTGATAGTAGTTGTTTATATAATGTCGAATAGTTGTGATATTAGTTGTGTGTACAATGCCCAACAGTTCTGACTTGAGAAAATGTAATGTAGGGTGATGTTAGGAAGAAGATGCTCATTATCACTTTGTTCACAGCATAAGCGAATGGACATATATAAATTTTGCTGGTGTAAATTTAGGGAATACATCTTTCATTTTGTAAAGCTTGACTGGTCATTTAGAATTTGGGCAAGTTTAATGTCTTAATTACTCGTATTTTTGGATGTAGAAGACAAACAATTTATGGTCTTCTTACATTGTAAGATATGGCCATTTTTCATTGTTTGAAACAACCGTGTTTGTATGTTTATGTATGTATATATATGTGTTTATATACATGTATGCGCTTTCCATTTTGCATTTATTTTGATCTGGTTTTTATTTGTTGTGAATAGATTGAAGTGTGGTTGCTTTAATGCATTATGTTGTTCAAATTTGAACGTGTCAAGCAAAAGATTATTTATGTATATTATATAGAAGTATGTATACATACATATATATGTGTGTGTGTGTATGTACATATACATATATATAAGTATACACATATACATTTATATATGTGTCTATATATACATGTTATGCCTTGCATAACCACCCCATTTTATTTTATTTTGGAACAAAATGGGTCCCCCTTTTTCTTTTTCTTTTGGTCATCTTTGGTTGTCTGGTTGGGTCTTAGGAGTTCTTTGTTTTTGCTCCTAAGTTTGTCTTTTGTTCTGCCAGAGGCAGGTCCGAAACCAAATCTAGACATGGAACTCTCACAAGGTTTCTAGTTCGGATATGTTTCCGACTCTGACTCCGCCTTCTTCTTTTCTTTCTCCTTTGTTTGGTTGGTTGTTTTTTACTAACACTTGGGTTGGTTCATCCTTCTGTTGGTTGGTCGTTTCCTTGTGTTTTGTTTGTTTGCTCGCGCGGGAGCGGAACCGGGATTGGAACTCACATGAGAAGTTTTCAAGTTTCCATTTTTCATTCCCGTCCCGACTCCGCTTCTGCTCTCTTTTCTTTCTCGCTTTCTTTGTTGTTTGGGCCGGGTCCGGTGTTCGCTCTGGTCCCACTTCCCTTGTTTTTGTGTTGTTCTTTGCCCTTTGGTCGAGACCAGATCCGGAACTAGAATGGAACTTCAAACTTTGTGAAAGTTCCATTTCGGTTTTATCTCCGCTCCCGTCTCCATTTGTCATTTGTTGTTCGGTCCTTTTGTCGGGGCCGGATCCGGGTTTGTGAATGAAATAGGGAACTTTGTGTAGTTTCTTTATCTTGTTTCTGACCCGACTCCACGTTTTCCTTACCTTTTGATGTTTCGTTGACTTGACTTAACTGTTTGATCACGTCGTTGGCTTCATCCCCGATCTACCGCATTTATGGCATTAAATGTAGCCTGTTGGAACGCGCGAATTATTGATTAAAGGTTTAATTATGCTTAAACTACCTTATTGTTATTATTATGCAAAGTGTTTAAGCAAATTACGGCCAGGAAAGTCTCAAGAGAATTGATTTGATCGCGGGGGCGAATTGCGGAGCGAATCTTGGCAAGTTTTTGTTCAATCCTAAGGAGCGTTTTGAGGTAGGTTTCTTTTGTTTTTCTTTCTCCCGTTTGTTCTTTCACTTGTGTCATTTTTGCATATTCACATGAGGGTTTATTCTATGAATTTTTTCACTTGGTTGGTGTTTGTTTATGTTCTTTTTGTTTTGTTTGCTTGTTTCTTTCTTTTTCATTCCGTTGCGTTTCGTTGGGTTTGTTTTTTTTTTGTTTGTCATTTTTGCTTTGTCGTTTGTTCTGTTGTCGCTTTCGTGACAGGTCTATTTTTTCGTGCTCTGGTTTGGACTAGGGTTTCAATTTTGAAGGGGTTTCTTGCTTGGGTAATGAATTTTGTTTTGAGACCCTGTTCTGGTTTTATCACGTTGGTTTTGGGTTGTTCGTACCAGTTTCTCGTTGTGCCCTAGTTTTTGCAAATAGGGTATCGAGCGAATTAGGGTTTTATAATATAACCTATTCATGGTTTTAATGACTTCTCTATAGAGGAGTTATTGGAGGTTTAGGTTATGCTATTTCTAGTTTCCGTTGGGGGCCATATGACCTAGGGTTTATTCGTTCATATGACCTCCTTGTTTTAAATACTCTCTATTTGCTGGAATTGATCCGCTCCCGTTCCTTATTATGATGTCACTGTCTTTACTCTTGGTCAAAACCGGGTCTGGGGAGGAAGTTGAGCTTGGTAACTATCTTTTGTTTCTGGTCTAATTCCCGTTCTGGTCTCGCCTCCGATCATGTTTTGATTCCCATTCCAGTCCCGCCTCCAATCATGTTTTGGTTTTGATTCTGGTCCCGCCTCTAACTGTTTTGTTCTGTATCCAGTTCTGATCCCGGCCCCGCTTCATGATAGGAAATATTGTTTATGCCTGATACTTCTACGGTTCCGCCTCTGATAAAGGCATTATTTCACTAAGTAAATATCATCTTAGGAGGATGGGGGAGGGATTATATCATTGACTAACTTAGATGTTTTGTTCATCTAATACAGGAAATTGCTGCAGGTATTAAGAGATGTCGGAAGCATCAGATGAGGCCTCTCAAAGGAGATAGCCAGGTGAAACTTCATGGCAAGGAGTTAGGCCAAGGAAGATCAAAGTGGAGCAGCTCTCGTATACCTTGAGGTGTAAGCATAGGGAAGCTGTCCTCACGGCTAGCAAAATTGACTCCAACTGGACTGACATAACTGACACCAATTTGGGTCCTTTCAACTATGAAGAGTTGCATGAGGAGACATTCACTGAAGAGCAAATCATAGGAAGGACAGAAAAGATTGTTCAATCCGGGTTGGCACATGTTGCACTCTTCCCCCTGTCTATCCAATGTCTGAAGTTGATTCTTGCAGCAGCTGGAGCATATAACCCTGCTACTAGGCAGTGTGTGGGTGTAAAAGGTAATGTCATTATTGACTTCATGCCTCAAATGATCAAATTCATGTTTCATATACCTGATCCCAAAAATCCTAAGCAATCGAATGAAGCGGAGGCTTTAAAGCTTTACAGTGATAACAAGGAGAGGAATAGATTTCATATGAATAAGACTGTAATGGCCCGCCAAGCAACCCCAAAGGATACTAATATATATAACATTTATGGCACCAATTTTTTTTTAAGTACTTACATACATCATAATAATCATATACCATATGAAATGAAAACTAAACATGAACTACATATAACAAATCCCTCGGGTTTACTTGACTGCATTACTTTTCACAACAACATTATTACATCACATGAAAGGTTAGTATACACCAGTAATCATAAGATAACATGAACATGGTTAACATATTAATCAAGGGTTACAATATTACAATGCCGCTTCTTGACATGAATGGGGAAGATACAATAAAATAGAATGATACATTTGAAATGAAGGAGTACAAAGTTGCAATACTGGATCCAACTCTGGTACAACTCAGGAGTCACTGCAAGGTACAATTTTGCACTTCTCGATCGACAACTGGGGACCCAATGGGGTGTATAGCAACCACGTGGACCCAAAGGCCCACCCCCTTGTGCTAAGATATGACAAGAAGGATCCCCAACAATAACCATCATACAGAACAAGGATACAAGACTTCACAAAAAAATCCACAATAACATAAGGCAATCTCAGCACAAGATATAACCAACACAAGATGTGTCCAACATAAGGAATAACCAAATAAACATCAACATACAAATGCCAACATGTGCTTCCAGAGGCCCAAGAATAACATAGAGAGAAAAAAAGCATACATAGTTGTTAAAGGAAGAGTGTCATCGCAATGTTGCATGGGTTACCCTGGCGAATCTTCCTAGGCCCCGGACCCCAACTTGGGTTACCCTGGTGACCTCTTACGAAACTCGGCCCCACATGCAATCCAATGCGGCATCGATTATCTTTCATAAGGACAAGACAATGATTTCGCCATTCCAGGCCTTCTCAACTCATCTCAAGCCCATACAAGCACTTGATCCATGAGTGAGGCATTCACTTATATCTTGTTAATGTGTGATTCTATCCAAAACCCCTAAATAAATATTATCATTTTCACTTGATTAACAAACTTCCAATGAGTTACCCTGGGACCTCTTTCGGGTCCTAGCCCCCATTGAAAGCCACTCCCCTTATGAGCAACAAAACTCAAAAGACACTATCAGGGTAAGCCCCCTCCATGCACAACATATAAAGCCACATGATAAATTTCATTAAGCTAGGCATACACCATCCTACACAAAATCTTCATAACGAAATTATTTTCAAGTGCAAGGCTAAACCCATAACATCAAATAGATCATACGAGCAATAGTTCACAAAGAACCAAAAGTGAAGGCCAATAATAAAGCAACACTTTTCTTTCTCTTTCTCTGGAAGACTGATAAATCACTAAAAACAAGGGTTTCCCAAAAAGGTGACAACAAAACTTGATCTCAAAATCAACATCAAACTCAAAATAAAAGCAATATTACTTTCACAACTCAAGTTACGTAATTCACCTCAAAGAAGGTTTGTTTGAACTGTATTTAATTCATCAAGTATAGCTTAGTAGTAAAGCACAATTCTCGAGAAAGATAAATGAATATGGAAGCACTAGCATTAATTATATTTGTTAAATACTATGAGATATGAATTTGGAGGCGCTAGCTTAGAAAATTTAATTGTTTAATAGATTTGTATTTAAGATATCTTAACTGGTGGGATAGAATAAACCTAAATTTGTAGTATTTATCCACAAAGATGCAATATAGCTACATTAATAAAGAGTATTCTTTACGAATGCATTTATTATTATGCATTTAATGATACAATTCTCTGCTTTAAACTATCTGACAACTACAAATCATACAACGTATCTAATTATGTTTTTTCCCAAATAAACAAGGGACGCAATGCCTCTAGTTCTTACTATAGAGTCGAGTGTAATGGAGATGGTATGAGGTGTGGATGCTAGATTATTTGATTTCCACAGAGTATGGGAAGATTCAATATTTAAATACCAAAGTCCCAAGTAATTCTTTACATACCAAAACTGTGAAGTATATCCTCACCGAATTTTCCCCCATCCTCTATCGATACAAGATCATATAAGAAGATAAGCAGAGTATTTCCAGCAACACTGCTTTTAGTTGGATCCTAAAATGTTGCAACTTATGTTCTTCTCTAAAACATCTTGTACAGATGCGGACAAGTGTGGTGAGATTCAATTAGTAAGGAGATTGTGAGGTGTCTGAACTTTTAGTAAATGTCATCAGCTCGTATATGAGTACGGGCAAGTGTGAAGATTTTGTGGAGCGATAATGGAAACAGCTTTGGTGTTTGATGGCAGCAGGGTATTTCCAGTTTCAAGAATTAATGTGCTTAAGAACTGATAAAAGATCCCCGCGAGTATGTTCTATTTGCCTTGCTGCATCTAAACTCATCTTTAGATTGTTGCAAGAGAGTTCGTTCTGAGAGATGTGAACCATTTCGATCATTTAAAATAGAGACAATGTTGTTTTTTTTTTTTGTGGAGATTACTGGTGATGGTAAATGAAACAATCTGAAAATAAGCTGGCACAAAATGATGCGCACTATGCATAGATAGGTGCATTAGAAAGTAAAATACAAATTTCAAAAGACGTTATGCCCAACCACCACTGGAAAGAGATAAAAGCAAACAGCAGAAATACCTTCAATAAGCAAAGATATTTATATATATCCGCAGCCATAGCAAGAAAATGTAGATGGGTTGAATTTCAAACACCGTCCGTTCGTAACGATTTCCAAATATATTAAATCAATTGCAAGGGGAATCAAATTCAAGCTCTAGTAGCAACTAAGACGGCTAATGAATAAATTTCAGTAAAAGAATTCTAGCAAGACAATACATGATTGTTGCAATCCAGAGACCACAGAGACTTATTTCTTCAGGAATGGAAGAAGGCTTGACAGCATGGTTAGATTCCTATGGTTTTCTTCGTGTCTTAGCCATGGCAAAGATCTATCATTCTAGATTAATTTTCTCTAGCATCCAGCCTGACAGAGGTACAAGAAATTGTCCACACCATGCAAGGCACGCCTGAAAATGTTCTATTAAGACTTTGCTATAAGAAAAGAATACGCAGAAGATTGGTGCATATTCCAAGGTTTTAGGACCGTTCATCATAAGACTTATTAAGCACAAAATCTATAATGTTATGTGCATCTACTTGGTTTTCAAAATATATTTTTTTGTAGGTTCCGATTCAAAAACCTAAAAAAGGACCTAACAGAGAGTTGCAGACCGACTAACAGAAAGGAAAATTGTGCTCATTAAACAATAGACTAAGGATCCCATCATTTGTATGGGTAATTACATATAGCATACCTGTAGATTTCTTCCAACCCTGATTTGATTCCTTCAGCTCTTCTTTGCTCATCTTTGTACTCTCCAGTTCCAGCTCCTTCAAATATTTCTTAGTAATATTGTCATTGTGGTATTTTTCCCCACTAATCTGTGAATAGCTTGGTGCGTATCTGGCTTTCTCCACAGTTTACAAATGCGTCTCTTTTAAGGCAATCTATATATTCCTTTCCCTTTCTCCTTGTTTCCGCCATTCCTGTCTGGATTGCTTCGTGCAGATCCTAAAATGTTTGGCCCTCTAGACTGGCGTTCCTCCTCCATTCCCCCCATCGATCTCCTTCATTGTAATTCTTTCCACCACGCTCTCCCATGCAACCATTCAGATCTGGCCCCGAAAATGATAGTCTCCCTGCAAAGCCGTCATGCAACTGTACATGCAGAACCACCACCCAACTGTACATGTCGAATTCCTCTCTTTAGCTCACACCTAGAATTTGTTAGAAAAACTCCACTAAGAGTGTAACTTCCCATATTTTTCTCCACTAAGAGTGTAACCACCAAGTACTTCCTTACCCACTTCGGTTATCCATCAAGATATTTGTTGCCTATAACTTTAATTAACTTTATGGTTAATATATTAATTAATCCAAATATTAATTGACCCAAAACCACGTTATTTAATTTTATCCTTCATTCATATAAGAGCTTATCACGAAGCCTTTTAAATCCACTGATTCCTAGTTAACAAAACAATCAAACAAGGACACTAATCAATCACATTATTCATAGCATGCTATCAAACAATTATCTCTAAAGGAGAGACCAAATCACATACGGCTTCATGGTCAAGATGAAGTGCAGAGGGGGTATTACAAAGACTTGGATGAGGGTAGAGAAGAAGTCTTTGATCAAGCTCCCAGACTAGCCTAAGAGGGCGGACTTTAGTAAAGAAATTGGAGATATAATCATGTTCCTCTCTAGGGTGTTTGGAAAAAGGGATGCTTCGCTATTTAAAGAATGGATGTTTCCTTTCATCCAAACTATTTTGGATGGGAGGCAACAATTTGACCGGTCTATGATAGTATCAGATAGCATTCATAATCAGATGATAAAGGTGAGAGAAACCAAGCATTTCTTTATGACTTCCTATGTAGTTTATGCAGTTGCTCGTGTGGGGATTTTTCCTGGACTTCAAACAATAGGTATATTGGGGGAATCCCAAGGACAGAAGAGAGTGTGGGAATATTATAACCAACTCACCTTGAAGGCATCAGAGCAACATTATAGAAGGGTTAATGATGCCTTTCTTTATGTCATAATTAAAAAGATTAATGGTGATGTTGGGTATAGACTTAGCAGGGAGACAATGGCTTTTGTGAATGAATTGGGACATTGGTTTATCCAGTACCCCACATTCACCTATTTCAGGTTAGCAAGCTTTGATGGTCATCCCCATTTGCTACCTAGGTGTTGTTGTGATAGAATCATCTTGATGGAGTTTATTTATCAAGCCTTGGCTGTGAATCTCCATTTTAGCAACAAACACAAGACAGGTTGCCATAAATTTCCAATGAAGTTGGGGGCCTTTTGTTGTCCACACATTCAGGCGGCTAAGACTGTTTGTGATGAATTGATTTATTTGAAGTTGGGCTTGTACACTGCCAGGAAATGCTATGACCCCAAACACAAGATGAAGGCTTTGCTTCCCAGTGTTTTTGAGAAGCATTTTAATCTATTGGAGGATTTTTGGGAGGACTTACAAGATGAGTATGATCTCAGGAAGAGGAATTATGAAAGGATACCTATCCCACTCATGATTGAGTTTGGGATAAAGGAAGACATTCCTGACACATTATCCGATGATGCGATAGTTTTGGATCTCGAGTATGATGCAAACAAGATTGGAACTAAGGATCTTGATCTAATAGATTGTAATGCGGATGAGACAATTGAAATAATGCAGATTGCAAGACCAGTGCTTGATAGGAGTATTCAATGGGTGAGTCTGAGAGCTAATCAAACTGAGGCTACATCATCTAAGAAGAGAAAGGTTGTAGGTACCACCCAAGGATATAAGAGGGAAAAAAGAAGGATGGCACCTAAGGAGCCTTTAGAGTTTATGCCTTCTAGTGCACAAGAAGAGGAGGTGCTTCCTCGAGACCTTCCAGAGGTATAGGAAGATGAAACAACTGCAAAGGTGGGTGTTTCTACATCTGTTGTAGGGGAGGCATCTACTCAGCCCTCTGAGGCACAAGAATTAGGCCAAGAATTACCAAAGGGAGCTCTCCATGATGAAGCAGAGGTTTTAAAACAAATGGAGGATCAAATTGAGATACATAATATTGAAACAGATTCAGAAAATACTGCATCTGATAAAGAGCATCCAGCTTTGACATCTTTGGATATGATAGATGATGCAGGGACTGAGCACATATTGACTGAAGAAGATCAATGGAAACTCTTTGAGGATGCTAAAAGGGAAGTTGATGGTAAGGCACAAGCTAAGGCATTAGCTAAGCAACAGGAAGAGGAGGCCAAGGCACAATCTGAGTTGGCAGCCAAGTAGAAGGAGCTGGAAGATAAAGTGAAGGCTAATGAGTTAGCTCAACAACAACAACAAAAGGAGCAAGAGCTCAAAATTCAAGAAGAAAGGGATAGGTTGATAATGCAATAGAAAATTCATGATCTTAAAGAAGAAAAGGCTCAACAAAGAAGAGAAAAAGAAGCTATTGAAGCTAAACTCAAGGAGCAAGAAGAGGCCTATAGAAAAAGGGAAGAGCAAGAACGCCTGAAAAGGGAAAGAGAGGCTATTGATATTTTTGAACATGCAAAGAAGTCCAAAGAGGCATGGGACTATGTTGAAGAATTGAAAAAGCAGCGAGATGAAATGTTAGAAAAGAAGAAAGAGGAAGAGGAATGTTTAAAGAAGGAGCTGGAGGCTAAGAGGCTGCAAGATCAAAAGGATAAAGAGGAAACATAAAAGTTAGCACACGAAAGGGAGAAAAGTGATCAACAAAATGTGCAGGAGGTTGATTCTCAACCAAAGCTTACATTGTTGCAACCTTTGTCTTCCACTACTGTTGCTTCTTCTTCAACCCAGGCAACCACTACTCCTATTGCTCCTACTTGGCTAAAACTGGACTTAAGGAGAAAACAAGTTGTTCAACCACAACTGTTGAACTGGGAAGAAATGATGAAAGAAATTGGGAAGAGAAACCTAAGAAGAAGGCCTTGGTTCTTCACTCCACTAGGCTCACTGATGTTGGAGAGATCACTGCTAAATGTGCCATACCTGTAATGGAGAGAGTCGTGATGACATGCAAATCACTGATTATTAGTTGGGGGCAGAAAATTTGGGAAAGCCTACAAGAAATCAACAAATGAGTTTGATTGATATTGTGGCTTCTTCAACCAAAACCCGGATGATCAAGGATAAGAAAAGGAAGGATGAGCTTAAGGCTCAATTAGATCAGCTCCATGGTTTCTTGAAAGATGTTTCCAGTCCCATTTCTCAACAGGCTGCTCCTCTTGAATCCCCAGTTTTGTTAACAAAGAGGGAAGCAAATGATTTGATTCAGATGAAAAGCAAGGTGGGGATAATGGACAAGTGGTTGGATAAGCTCAACCAGGAGGTTGATGATGTTCTTATTGAGGGTGCTAAGATTCATAAAGCTGCTCTTGAGTTAGCAGAGGATCTGGACCAACAGGCTAAGGATTTGGACAAGCAGGATGATGAATATAAGGAATATGTTAAAAGGCTAGGACGTCAGCAAAGTGCCCAAATCCACCTTGTTAGAATATTCAATTCTTGAGCTTGGTAATGAATATTTTGTGGAAAAGACTGTCAGCATCATAAGATACAAGTCTAGGGCTATGCATGGACATCAAGAAGAAGTCTGAGAAATGAGTAAGGACTTGAATCAACAGATGATTGAGTTAGAGGCAGTTGTGACCATTTTGATCAACTTAGATTCCTCCAATAAAGAAGGCTTGTCGTTGGATAAACTAAGGGAGAGATGGAGGAGTAGATTTTAAGAAATCATGCAAAAGGGAGATGATGGGGAGATTTTATTGTTAGATTGGTTTATGGATATCCGGGAGGAGGTAAGAGCTACTAGAAAAGAGCTAATCAAATTAAAGGAAATGCAAAAGTTGGTTTCTATAGAATTTGAAAGAATCAAATTTGAAGGTGACTGGTTGGATGGGCCGGATTTGGATACTCTTCAACAGATATTCTCTAGTTATGACGAGTACATCCTTGAGCATTCAGTGAAAAATTGATTGACTCTTTGCGTCATACTCCATCTGCTCTTCTCCTCTTTTTGTGGATTTTGACATAGGTTCAACTCTGAGTCTGATCTATGGGTTTCACTTCCTTCTTGGGGTATCAGATTTCCTTTTTTGTACAACAGAGTGATCAGCCTTGAAAGTAGGGGTTCTTGAGTCCACTTCTACGTTCAGTTTCAACTCCATGAATTGTGGATCTTGATTAATGATTGAGAAACTGGTGCATGTGGCACCCTATATGTATTTTTAGAATCTACTTTGTAAAGGTCGGCTAATTGAAGAAAGATCAGCCACCCGAGGATAGGAGATAGAAACTAGATCTAGGATTTCAATGTTTTAAAAAGATACTCTGAAGTTCAGTAAAACTTGGTCATTTTACAGTTTTTATACATTTTCAAATTATGATTTCAAAGTTTGGATCCATTTTGATAAGGTTAATGGTACTTGATCAATCCATACACCAGTGGGTTTTTTGTGCTTAATTGTTCCTTATTTGATGAAATTTAATAGAAGGGACTGGATTCAAGATCATATCATTGGATTATCTGTGAATTAAATTGTTATGGTATTCATTTGATCTGTGTTTTGGATGATGAGTGAATGATTTGTTTGAAGTAAGTTTAGTGAACGTTGATGATATCTGAATTAGCATTATGGATGTATGTAGTAGCGTAGTTTATTCTATGGATTGCATTTTGTTGTAGTTGTGGTTAGGTAGAATGAACACTCATTGCTGATCTGCATGTCTGGATATGTAAGGATTTTATTCATGTTTCTTTGATTTAAGGCTTTGTTCCATCTTTTTCTTTTATTTAAAACCCCCAAACGTAGACTACCTGATGTTATGCATTCTTGTTCTTTGTTACCAGCAAAGTCCCCTTGAATATTATGGTTATATCAACCACTGAGTGAAATCAGCATAATCGAGAACTAATTACCAGGACCTTGGGAGTTAGATCTCCATGTGTTATCTTTCTCTTTCAGGAGAAATAGAATAGTAATATTTTGTTTAATGTTGTTGTGTTGTTTTGACCATCAACAATACATATCCATTTGGCCATCTTCTTTGGTGAGGTTTTAATCTGTGTCTGTTGAGATGGGTTACATCTACAGTGTTCGAGGCAACAAAACTGGCGTTTTCAAGTACCTATATGTTCTACACTTTCATTTTTGGCTTCTCTAGTGATTTGCTCGAATTGTTTGTTGAGGGCGAAATCAGTGGCTTTTGAGGGGGTTGTGCATATATATATTTGTACATACTTATACATAGATATATATACATTGACACATAGAGAGGTTACAATACACAAATCGAAACAAGGGTAGGTAGGCATATCAATGGCAAGAGAAAATATTGTCAATATTTGATTGAAATTTTCAATGCAAAAGCACATAGCAAGAAAAGAGACAACCTACTATATTGACGATGTGGAAACAAGATGGTCGTTTTCAGTTTGTCCACAACATAAGACAATGATCAGACATAAGTTTTGTTAGTGTAGATCTTGGTTATGCATCTCTTGTGTTGTAGAGGTTGATTAATCATTTTCAATTTGTCTTTCGAATGTGAATATTGAATAGGAAAATCTTTGAGTAAGTTGTATGGTTCACCTTATAAATTTTATGTCTTGAGTAGTCATATTTAATCATGCAGCTGGCAAACAATCTATGATCTTTAAACATAATGAGGTGTGCACATTATCTATCTTTTGGGATAGTGGGAGCAACTATAGAATAGTGTAGGATGTTGATCACGAGCATTTCTCTCTCTATATGTATGTGTGTGTGTGTATTGATGCATATATATATATCACAACGATGTATTGATCGATCATTTTCAATTTATGTTTGGAATGTGAATGTTGAGTAGGGAAATTTTTGTGTTAGATGTCTGATTCATCTTGTTAATTTTTTTGCTCTTGCTTAGTCATATTTAATCATGCAACTGGCAAACAATTTATGATCTTTAAACATTGTGAGATATGTACATTATCTATTATTTGGAATACTAGGAATAGCTATACAATAGACTACGATGTTGAACCTAACCATTTATATATATATATATATATGTATGTATGTATGTATGTATGTATGTATGTATGTATGTATGTGTATGTATATATATTGATACATATATATATGTATATAGTATGTATTATTATATGTAGTGCAATTGCTTACACATATATATAGATGTATATATATAGACATATACATATATATATAGATACACATATACATATGCATGTTTACATGCATATCTATACATGAAGAGTGCATTTATGGATAATAGATATATATGTCTATATGCATTTTATATGTATATCTATATTATTCATGATACACATGCACGTTGATGTATATATAGGTAATATATAGACATATACATAATTAGAATTTTGTCTTTGGAACCATTTTTTGTTTTTATTTATTTAATCACAAAGGGAGGACATTGACCCATAAAATGCAACAATGTAAAACAACTATAAAATGCCACTCTAAAAGAGATACAAAGTGACAATCGCAAATCATTTGAAAAGACATTGATTGAATGATTTAAGACCTGGACATTTCCTAATTACTCAGATCCAATTTAGGTTTTCATTTAATAAATTCAAAGGCAATTGGAATGCATCTGCATAGAAAATGCATACAACAACAAACAATAGACATTAACCGATAAAATACAAAGGAGTGGGAAAAGTATAAAACGACATTGTAAAATCCATATGATGCTAGAAATGCCTCGTTTTACACTCGCAAAACATTAGATAGATTTAACGATTTTTACATCAGGACATTTTCCAATTACCCAAAACTAATTTTCATTTTCATGTAATAAATTCAAGTGCAGTTGCATTGCATGTGTGCATGGGAAATATTACTTCCATTCTTAATCATGATCAACACACTATCATGTCAAGTATTTATGAAGACATAATGAAAAGTTCTTAAGGAAAGCAATAAGATAATTGATAAATGAGTGTAGTAAAATGCGATGCTGCACTGAAATGAGATGAAATCAGATAATGTTTGTATAAACAACTATTTTAAAAAATATTTTTGCTGACATAAGTTTTGTTCAATAAGTCTTATCCAAACCAAGATAAATATCCTTGATCAAGTTGCCAAAAAAAAAAAACATGGTATTTGATAGATTACAATGAATTATGAGATATATAATTTATAGAAATCCAAATAGTCTTATGTACATAGAATCAGTCAATTTTATGCATATGGAAATGACAATTTCATTGTGACTATAGCTGCATGTATATCAATGACCACCAACTGAGACGTTTTTTGAAACTTCACTGATTTAGGTGACTGCATCCAAAGATTAAAAGTATTAATTAGTTCATGCAAGAAATTGTTAAAAGCACAAAGAATGAAAATATTAGAAAGAGAAATTGTTAAATATTAAAGAGAGGCAAGATGAAAAGAAACTTACAAATGTCCTTTTGAATGCTTGTGAGAAGGCAGAAAGGATAGGTGCTTCAAAGATGGGAGACATAGATCCTGTCAATAGACACAGATGTCTCTTTCATCAAACAATGCAAGCCATTAAGTAAGCAAGACCAAAAAATGACAATGTAAAAGATATAGGAACTTACAAATCTCTTGCTTTTTGTTTCGAATATGATAGATGCAAAGTGACTGAGAAAATGAGTACATAAAGAATGAAAGAATTGGATCACTTATTGTGCATATATCAGGAGAGGGCAATGGGAAGTCCAATGGAGAATGCAACTATTACATGTGGACACAGTGATCTTGAGTGAATTTGAATAACAGGCTAGAGGAGAGAAGAGACATTGATAATTGAGTGAAAACAATTGCTTTTATGGACAAAGATCGAGTCACGACATGCAAGTAGGCAGTTGTTGGTATATAGCAATGTTGTTTGTCAAAGCATTTATCTCTATCAAAACTCATTAGGCTATTTGGAAATTCATCTAGGAAGGCAGGCAAAGCATATCAACTTCTTTCCAATTCCCCCCCTTATGAACAATGATAGATATAGGTTGTGTTAGTAGACAAAGATGTAATGCTTGTGAGCCATTGTAATCAATTGAATATACATTTAAAATCAATAAAATTTATACCATAAGCCATTAATGATAGTTGATTTACAATCTATTGACATTAAATAGAAATGGCAGGCTATATATGCATAGGCTGATTATGAGGGTGATATGCATAGATGGCAACAACAAGTGCAAGAGCACAGCCATATCAAAGAATTTCAAAAAGCCATGAAAAATTTCCAATATGAACCACCACATTGCATTTACTATTTTCAAATTTGCATTCTAGTAGGATGGTGCCCATTAGAATGGTCCATCGATGAATATGCCAACAAAGTATGTATATTGTTATGCCAATGTTACCAAAATTAATTTATTAGAGACAAGTTATTTTTTTTTTTGCCATTTTTCCATTCGTTGTAGGCATTTATGTCATGATTTTGTCATTTTGTAATTTATTTAATAATTGTTCAAGCAAATCTTCCTATTGGAAATATTTCATGTGTTTTCTCATTTTTGGTATGATTGTGTCTTTGCATGCACCTTATCTGGGTAAGCGTGGCATTTAAAGCATTGCATTTGCATATACTATTTTTGAGTTTCTTGTTTCTTTTTGGTTTTCAATATCATATGATTTATGTCTTGTCAACAGACACGGATTTAATAGGTGTATGAAAATATAGTTGACTCTTTCTTTGTTGAGCGAAAAGAGTAAACATTGCAAATCATTATTTGCTCAAGAAAGTCAAAATTTTATACCATAATGCAATAATGGCTATTGCATTACAACATATTGAGAAAGAAAGAAAATGATTTACTATATATGCATAAGGGTTTCATTATGATGCTATGCATTGGTAGTGAGAATGGATGCAAAAGGACAAGTATATGAAATATTATTAGGAAGCCATAGGAATCTGTGTCTGTTGAAACGAGGCGTTTGTAAGTTGTTGTCTTTTATAGTGTCATTTTATAGTGGTTTAGATGTTAGCATTTAATGGGTTAATGTCTAGTGTTTGTTGTTTTTTGCATTTTGTGTGTTAATGTTTATTCTTCGCTAGTGTTGATTGCTTGTGTGGGTTAGTATCTATTGTTGAGTTAAATATTGAACACCATAATTCATTGATGTCGATTTCTTTGCTATCCATGATTAAGAATGGAAATACCTAGTTGCACGCGTTTGTAAGTTTTTGTATCTTTTATAGTGTTCTTTTTATAGTTCTTTGCATCTCTGCATTGAGAGACAACATTAGTTCCAGCCTTAATCGAGGGCAGCAAAGAAGGTGCCATTAATGAATCATAGTGTTTAGTGTTTAATTCAATAACAAAGAGTGAATCATAAAAAAATTCAAAGACAACAAAGAATAGACATTAGATGGTAAAATGGAGGAAGCAAGAAGCAGTAGGAACAAGCAGATACAACACAGAGATATTAACAAGTATAAAATGACAGTATAAAGGTTATAGCAACTTACAAGTTCCTTGTTGTTCATTTCGAGAACAATAGACATAAACACTGCCAATAGACACAAATTCTACTTCCATTAGATAATGTAATCAAGAGTATAAACAATGCAAAAAATGATAGTGTTAGAGGAACATACAAATTCCACCTTTTGTTGTTTGTTACACAGTAGATGTAAACCCTGTCAAGAGACAAATTCCAACCTCATCAAACAACCTGAGCAAATGAGAAAACAATACAAATAATAGTTTGGTCAACAAACCTTAAACTTCAATGTTGATTTTTATACTAACCATGATTAAGATTGGAAGTAGCTACTTGCAATTCAATCTATTTGATAAAAATGAGAATTGTTCGTATTTGGAATATTTCTTGGCTTTGTGGCTTTAAGCTTGTCAACCAAATTATTATTTATGTTGTTCTTTCATTTGGTGAGAACAATTGCAACTATCCTTTGCTCGGTAGAATTAAATCTTCATAGCATTAGTCGTCAAAGACACCTGTAATTTAGGGTACTTGCAATTATGGAAGGTCAGGCAGTTATGAATGTAGAGAACAATGAACAGTGGACATTAATACATAAAATGCAGAGTTGCAAAGTACTATAACATAATAATATAAATTATATACTGAGCTACAATTGATTTGTTTTTTACTATCAACATGTAGACACAAATCTTGTTACGAGACACATATTTCATTGTTATCAAACAGTGTGAACGAGCGAATAAACAATGCAAAAACTAACACCATAAAAGGTTTAGGAACTTACAAATGACTTTGTCAATGTGCTCAATGGTGCTATTAGCAGTTAGAAGAAATGGATAATCAACATTGCCTCTTTCATATTGTGTTTTTTTCCCAATGAAAAAAATTGTATAAAAGAAACTTTGATGAGGTGATAACAATGGTAGAAATGTGTCAAATAGTTTTTTGTTGATGTTTACAGTTATTGTCATTTGACTATGGTTGTCAACTAAATTGACATGCATGATTGCTTATTTTGTTGGTTTTCAAAGAATTGTGGTAATAGCAGAACCATAAATGACCATATCATCACCCTCAAACAGTAAAGTTGATTGTTTTGTGCATATGTGGATAATGCTTGATGGCTCTGTGGTATCTATTTCCAATCTGCACATTGTAGATTGAACAATGAGAAGAATTAGATTGATAATTAAACATATGAAGAGTAAACCTATGTGTTACATAAGCAAGATATTGTACTTGCCTCTTTTCATCCTATTTGTCAAGCGACTGATCCATTTTCTATTGTGTAGTAAATGCAATCTACATTTTCCAAATGTTCTAGCAAGCATATGCAATGAGATATTTATGTCAAGCATGTCTTAAAACAAAGAGGGAAAAAAACATTATTAAGATCTCATATGATTTTGAAGTTTGCTAATGTCAAATGCGAGGTATCTGTCTATTTGCAAATGCTCTAGATGTTATTGCACATGTTGGGAATTGCTAAGATATATGTTGCATGAAATTGCAACAAATTTGTAAGCTACAAGGAGCAATTTATAAACTTCACATGCATGCCAAAAATATCATATGATTTAGCTACAACCTAGTTCAATGATGCATAACAATTTTTATTTTCCAATTTGGTTCCAATAAAGAAATCTATGGTTTGTAATGCTTTAGTGATGTTTTGCATAGTAGCATACCTACTCAGGAATGGTTGTGAACTCATTTTCAATAGGATAGATATGTAATATATATCCCAAAATATGGTTGATACTATTGTCTCGAAACAATAACAAAGTGAAGATTTGCATAAGCAGTACAATGGAAAGGTAATCATTCTTATTAGAGACATAGACAGTGTGAACAACAATTGACCTAACAATGCTTTTATAGTCACTGAAATTGTGGGCTGGTTTTTTGCATTTCTAAACCTACATGTGACAAAGCAATGTAAACAAGTCCATGTCATTAGACAGTCTACTGTATAGGAGATGGGTTCAAAGTGCGAATAAAACCCTTTATTGTAGGAAGATTGTTCAAAATCTTTTCATCATAACAGTGAGAAAAAACATTAGCCATTAACATGAACTTTGTAGAGGTTTCATCTAATTCTACTTTTCCACTGTCCTTCTCATTGTGAATTCTATTCTGAATTCCATCCATGTAGAACCCCCTCATCTCGTAGTTTCCACTCATAGCCATAACTTTATCAATTGTCAAGTATGGTTTCAAATTTTACCCAGGAAACAATTGGAAAATTTTGGTCTCACCAAATATGATATGTTGAAAAGCACTTAGAATTTACTCTGTAAAAGATTTGTTCAAAATGTAATGTGAATATTTGAGTTAACGCTTTCACATTAACTCCATATCATTGATCTGCTATTTTGAGCTCATTGATCTTGACCAAGAACGTGTTGGCTTGTGCTTTCCAAAAGTAGTTTTCCCTCCAAGTAGTCGATCAAAGATATGGAATTCATGCAAAGTGCCTAATTCAAAATGGTACATTACACTATCAAGAACTCTTTTCTAGAATAACATCAAAGAGCTTTTCAAGAGACTGTATTTGATGAGGCCTAATTGTGTCAATTTTTGCTTGGTTAAAAATCAAAGCATGGGAAAAAAATTCAATATGGTAAAGAGAGTGGGAAAGTAGAATTTGATGACACTATTGCAAAGTTCAAGTTAATCACTTATGCCTTTGCTCATTGACATGATACAACTTCCAAATGAAAAGAATTGCTTCTACCCTTATGGATTCTAAGATGTCAATGTTAAAGTCTTGTAGGAAATATGGAATTTGGATTAGGTGGCAATGGGATAATAGCGGTTTATATATAACTAGGTAGATCGTGAAAATGTGGTTTTGATATCAAGTACAAATTGAAGGTGTGCATAGTAATATGTATATACAATAGCTCAATGGTTATTGATTCTAGATATTTTGTTGTATAATTCTATTTTGTTTGCATTGCAACGGTTATTCTCCAAGTAGTTGCAAAGGCATGAAAGTATGATGCAATATAACAATTATATATTCCATCTGCAAAGCCAATGCGATTGAACAGATCATCTTTGGCTTGTTGCGAGCAAAGGACAATAGCTTGAAGCATATCATGATATTGGTTTATACTTTGTGCATATGAAAAAAAAAATTGCAAACAAAAGCAAAAGGGTGTGTTTTTGTTTGTATTGTGCAAAAGCCATAAGGCGTTGCATTTTTCTTTTTTACTTTTTTTACACTCTGAACTTTCATTCTTGCAGCTTTTGCAACAGATATAGTAACTCAATATCTCCCACATGTGATAAAGCAATGTAGAGAAGGCCATGTTGATAAACAATCTATTGTATAGAAGATGGTCTCAAAACAGTAAAACACTTTACTGCAAGAAGGTTGTTTAGAACCTTCTCATCATAACAGTGAACAAAAGCATGAGCCATTAACATAAGCCTTGCAAAAGTCTCAACAAATAGGACTTTTCCACTATCCTTTGCATCATGAATTTTATCTCCAATCCCATCCATGAAGAACTCTTCCAGTCTGTAGTTATTTCTCATAGCCATAACTTTAGCAAGTGCTCAGTATAGCTTCAAGTTTTTTGCCTAGGCGGGAGCTAAGAAAATTTGGTCTCATTGGATATAATATGTTGAAAAGCACTTTGAATTTACTCTAGAAAAGAGTTCTAGACAATATAACGTGCAGTTTTGAATTAATGCTTTTACATAAACTCCACATCATTCACCCACTAGTTCAATCTTGATGGCCTTCATCGAGTACGAATGAATATGTGCTCTCAAAGAGCAGTTTTTCTCCAAGTAGTCGATCAAAGATATAGAATTCTTGCAAAGGGCTTAATTGAAAATGACACATTATACTCATAGGGAATCTTTTCTAGACTAACATCAAAGAGCTTTTCAGCATTGTGTGCCTTATGAGACTTGATTTTGTTAGTTTTGCCTGGGTAAAAAATTGAAGCTAGGCAAAAAAAATCAAAATGGTAAAGAGAGTGGTAAAGTAGAATTTGTTGACACTATTACAAAGTTCAAGTTCGTCAACAATGCCTTCACTCATTGTCATGATATTTTTTTTGCATGGCAATGTTGATCAAAGCATTCTAATGTAATTATTTTAATTTTCGAATTCATGGAAGGAACTTCCAAATGAAATATCCACTATGTACTATTTGTATGCAAGTGTAGGTGGATTTTCCTAGTGCAATTTTATAGTGGTGATCAGCAGCAGTTTTGTCATGCAAAGGAATTGATATGGCAATATTACATGCAACATTCTTTAAATGCAAATACTTTTTTTTTTTTACTAAAGCACAAGTGCATATTGCAATGTTTAGTCAATATGCTATCCATTTTAGGCAGGTTGTGTCATTTGAATGCCTGGTTTCTCAACTAGTTTTGATTTTTGCACTGGAGACCCCCACTTTTCGTAGATACGTAGTTCTAGTCAACCAAATTATGCAAACTCATTTAGCATTCTTGAGTGCAAGCCAAAATTGCAAAGCCTTCAAGCTATAGGACAATGACTATAAAGAGAATTTAAGCAATGATCCATGAATCTATTGTGTAGATGCGAAAATGTATAATGGCAATTAAGGAAAACATGTATTTTGTCAAGCAACCAATCGCCAGGCTTCCAATAGAACAATTCCTATCAAAAACAATGTGCAAAATGTAGAGCTCCATCAATTGTGTCAGAGATGCATTTGTACATGCTTTATAAGTTCCTACGACAATTGGCTCTTGTAATAGCTTGTGTCTTTTAATAAAAAAAATTGTGACCATATTGATAGAATACACCTCAGAGGACAAAAGATATGACACCTTGCTAAAGTTTTTTTCTTTTTTGCAATTTATTTTTGTAGCGAAACAGAGTCTATGACCAACGGTCGGAAGCAAACGATCAAATGCTTTTATGTATAAATTGAAATTAAAGTGAAATATTCATTGAAATATGCAAATACCAACTAAAATATGTTTCTTGATTGAAATTGCAATAATATAGAAGTAGAACATAATAATAGTGGATAAAGCACAAAGCAAGACAAGCCTATAGTACAAAAACAATATAGTTGCAAACAATAGCACAAGAAAAAGATAACTGCAATGTAGTACATTTTCTATATCTAACCAAAACAACTCTCTTGCAAGAAGAATAGGTTGTGATAATATAGAATACAAGTAAAGAATAGGTTGTACTTACAAGTGTGCACCATAGCACACCATGAGCTTGATCTTTTATCTACTCATATACATCGCAAATGGTCTGAGTTGCAATTTCCATTTGAAAAAAAAAAAAAAAGGCACCTATCAATCCTAATCATAAATAGAAAATTTGTATAGGAATGCATTCCAATTTCCAATGGTCAATTGTAGCACGAGTTTCTAGACAAGGCATGTAAAATATTATGAACAATGCCGCTTATCAACCAAAACATTTGGATTGAACATGTGTTTAGGAACAAAAACATTAGGAATGCATAAGCCTATCACATCCTGCCATGCAAAAATGAGGCTTTTGCTATATTCTATGGGATTATTTTGTGCATAGCGAACTTTGGCCTTTTTTTGTAATTTTCTCATTAGAAGTTGGTTACATTGGTCTTGATTTTGTATAATTTTTTTCGTGCACTGATGTCTATTGGTCTATGCACTAATATTTTTAGCTAGGTATTGGCTGCTAAAAGAATGTATTGAGGCTTGTAACTAGATTGGCATGCACGCATCATTAGTAGCTTATGTTGTCAAGTTTTAAATCTATCAAGCAAACTATTATTTGCATTGTTTATTCATTTGGTCAGATCGTACACCCCATGCAAAAGCATTGAATCATCCATGGCAAACCAGACATATCTTCAATAGCTAGACATCCTTCAATACATATCGTTGTTTCATAAATGGAAAATTAATTTGGATTTAGTAAATACAAAATGACGAGCAAAATATCCAAAGCCAACGACAAAATTGCAAAGTGTTTGATGAATCGATAAGGGAACTGGATGATAAGCAACAACATAAAGTAGACCATTACAAAAATGATTTAAATCACTGAGAACATAAAATCTTTGTCTGTTGGAATAGTTTATGCTTATCATATTGAAAGCAAAGAACAAGCCAGTTGTAAGTTCTTATATCTTTTTCTGCATAGCTTTTTGCATTTCTGCATTTTATGGGCTAATACCCACTGTTTCCTATTTTTGAGTGCTTGTGTTGTTTCTTTATTTGCTTAGATTGTTCATGTCAGTGTGTTTATGGTTTAGTCTTTCTTGTTCACTTAAAGAATGAACAGGATAATGTGCTTTTCATGATTAACAATGGAAATAATATTTACCATGCATGCATGCATTGCAATTGCACTTGAATCTATTAAATGGAAATGAAAATTAGGTCTATGTAATTGGAAAATGTTTGGGTATAAAATTATTGAGTTTTGCATTTTAAACTTGTATTATTTTTATTAAAAGGGAGTTTCAATTGTTCATTTCCAAATTTTCCATTCATTCCAACTTAATAATATTTCCATGAAACAGCAAAAGTCATTGAAACATGCCTACCTGTTCAAGCTATATGTAAAGGTCAGTCTATTTCTTGATCGATGAGTATCATGCACATATTGGGAAAATCAATGTGGATATCTTCGATGGATATAGTAACTTGCAAACACTTCATTATTCAATTCATATACAAATGTATATATATAATTTATATGTGTTTGCAATATCCCGATTGGCTTGTGACATTTTTTTGGCATGGGGAATTAATGTTGTCACCTCAATCTTGCATGTTAAATTTGTACTCTGAGAATGGTGCTGGGAAAATAAAGATATGCTTTTGTTGATGTTGTGGGGAATATTTATAAAAAGCGAAAACTCAACACCACAATCCATTTATGGCAACCATTCTTGAATCTATCCACAGTAAATGCAAATCAAACCTAGGTATGTGCAAAATGCAGAGCACACACATAGACATATATATACATATATATGTACACATAAGTACATGCAAATACATATATATATGCATACAATCATACATATATATGCATATACACATATACAAACATAGAGGCATGTCTATAGATATGTATACATGTATATACATATATATGTACATATAGTTGTGTGAACATACATATATATATATATGCATACACACATATACATATGCACATATACGATTATATATATATACATATATATATATATGTATGTATATATATATGTGGGTGTATATATGTGTGTGTATATATGTATATATCTATATATATATATATATACAAATATATCAGCATATATATACATATGTATAGATATATATGTACATAGAGATACAATGATTTTATAACCAGATATTTTCCAATTACCTGGACCTAATTTTCATTGTTATTTAATAAATTCAAGTGCAATTGCAGTGCATGTGTGCAAACAAAAAGCATTAACCCATAAAATCAGAACCAGGTATATGCAAAATGCAAAGCGCACACACAGACATATATATACACATATGTACATATATATGTATACATAGCTACATGCAAATATATATATATATGCATACACACATATACATATGCACATATACAAACATTGATGCATATATATACACATAGTTACATGCACATACACACACACACACACACACACACATATATATATATGCATACAAACATACATATGTTGGAAATGTATGTCTCAATCAATACAGGCTGAAATATCCATGAGAGCAGAGTCGGTGTGACAGCTTCAATGTCTTGCCAACAAACAGTGTGTATCATCATATTTTGAACAGGTCGTTGTGACCTTGTTACTGTCTTGCCGAAAGGTTACTCTCTGAAGCTATTGCTGTGACAAGGTGTATTCGTTATGACCTCTTAGCGCTCAGGAGACCTCTGGCCGACAAGCCATTCAATCGTATGTCGGGGAGACTTTGGGCGACCATGATCTTCAGTGTAACACGGCGGCTCGGTGAAGAGTCTCAGCGAAAGCTAAAGTCTCACCGACAGGAATACTACTGGTGTCTTCGCCATAACATATGGTTCGGTGAGAAGTCCCAGTGAATAGAGAAGGTCACGCCAACGGAGACACATTCCAACGTTCATCGGAGTGACTCCTGGCGACGAGTGGTGGTGTCGGTGTAACACGGTGGTTTCGGTAAGAAGTCTCAGCACTTTGGTGAGTCTTGTCGATGAAGAAGAGCCTTCGGGGTAAGTCTTGGAGTTCAATATGTTCTCTCAGCAAAGATGATAGGTCTTGGCGACTACTGATAGCTTCGGTGAAACATATGGGTCTCAATATGATGTCTCGGCAAAAGTCGATTGTCTGGCCAATGAGAACACTTAAGTCTATGTGACTTGCGGAGCCTCAATGTAATGTCTCGATGAAGGTGTTTGGTCTTGCTGATAGGTGTATGCTTTCGGTGTAACCTAATGTTGCTCTATGAGACCTCTTGGCGATATCGGTATGTCTTGCCGACTATCTTTTGGAGCTCGATGTGACTTGTGTCTTCGGTATACCTTTGGTGACTCGCTATGATCTCCTAGCGAAAGCGATAGGTCTGGATGACTGCATGGTGACTCGGTGTAACTTATGAAGCTCGATAGAACGTCTTAGCGATAACAGAGACTCTTGGTGACATCGGTATGAAGGATATGTGGCATCGATGAGACACTATTAGTGTCTCACCGAGATGCCAATACAATGCGAATTATGTTGACAATTTGACCGTCTGATGTGGCATCTCGTGGACGAATCAGAAGAGCCGAATTAGAACCGTTGGGAGTCTGTTCGTTGTGATAGTTATGTGAGGAAGCTCGATAGATGGGGAACGACATGGATATATCCTGCGATTGCAAAGTGTGATTCGTTGGTTAGTTTGAAGGTTGAATCGACAGATTGTTGCGAGGTTGGATCAATGAATGAATTCTATTCTATGAGCTGTAATTGTGAAGGTTCCTGTGCAATATTGTAAATGGTGAATGCTGTTGTAAATAGACACCAGTAAGATAAGTCTGACTGTTGTATGTAATCTCAATTACTGTAATACAAAGTTATTTCTCTTGGTGTGGTGGATTTTTCTCCTGTAAGGGTTTTCCCACGTATATCTGGTGTTGTGTGATTGTCAAAACTCTGTTTCTGTAATCTGTTTCATAGTGCATCTTAACTTGACTGTAATTGTAAATTTTAAAGTGTATCTGCATTCTTTCCTAAGGTATTGACATTAGGAGAATTGTTTTCCGCATCTAATTTTCTTTACAAGTGGTATCAAAGCCTGGCCAGTTGTGTTATCCTTGTGGGTACGTTGGGTTTTTTGTGTCAATTATGTTCAGTGGGAGTCTTGTAGAGTTTGTTATTTCTAATTATAGATTAAGATGGCTAGTACATCTGGTAAGATTGAAATAGAGAAATTCAATGGCAGTAACTTTTAGTTGTGGAAACTCAAGATGGAGGATCTTCTTGTTGACCGTGATCTTTGGATTGTTGTGGCTAGAGTGAAACCTATAGGCATGAAGCAAGAAGATTGGGACCTTACAGATAGGAAGTCTAAGGGGCTGATAAGGCTTTGCTTGGAAGACTTCGTTCTTCTCAATGTACATGAAGAGAAGACTGCATCTACCTTGTGGAAGAGACTAGCGTCTATTTATCAGGGGAAGTCCTTGGTGAATAAACTATTCCTGAGGAAGAAACTATACTCTTTGAGAATGCATGAAGGAGGGTCTATAGCTGATCATTTGAATGCATTTAACATGTTGCTTGCTCAATTGACATCTGTTGGTGTGAAGACTGAAGAAGAGGATCGTTGTATGCTACTATTATGTTCTTTGCCAGACTCATGGGATCATCTGGTGATGGCCATTGGGAGTACAACATCCAGTTTCAAGATGGAGGATATTGTCAGTTCTTTGCTATCAGAAGAAATGAGAAGGAAGTATTCTGAGATGGCGAAGGAGGCTCTTATTGTCAGAGGAAGGTCAAAGGAGAAAGGCAAGAAGAAGGACAAGAAGTCCAAATTGAAATCAGAGGGGAGATCAAAGTCTCCTGGCAAGAAGTCCAAGGTGAAGTGTTGGAACTGTGGGCAAAGTGGTCATGTCCGAAAGGATTGTAAAGAGGAGAAAAAGAAGAAGGGATCTTTTGATAATGGTTCTTCTCATAGTGATGGTGACGCCTTCATTGCAGCCTTGGCTACTCAGGCATCAGATGATGTCTGGCTGATTGATTTTGGAGCATCTTTCCACATGACATCTCACAGAGAATGGTTCACGAAGTATGAAGAATACGATGGTGGAAAGGTGTATTTAGCAAGTGATTCAACTTTAGAGATAGTTGGCTGTGGAAGAGTCAGAATACAATTCCCAGATGGCAGAGTGAAGGGAATCAATAATGTTATGCACATACCAGGTCTGGATCGAAATCTATTGTCTGTAAGTATGCTAAATGATATTGGTGTACAAGTTACGTTCTCTAGAAATGGCTGCAAGATGACTAGAGGTTCAATGGTGCTGGCTAGAGGTGCTCGAATTGGTACCCTATACAAGCTAGATGCACAGGCTGTTCAATGTAACAGTGTCTCTAGAAAGTCACTGAAAGCTGCTCGTGGAGGTAAAGAGGGAAATATCCCTAATTATGTAAACTCTATGGAAGTAAAACTTCCTGCAGAGAAGACTATGCTTTGGCACCATAGGTTAGGCCACATAGGAGAAAAATGTTTAAACACCTTGAAGAATAAAACCCTGGTTGAGGGGCTTGAAGATTGTAATCTTGAATTTGAATTCTATGAACACTATATATATGGAAAGCAGCACCATGTTTCGTTTTATTCCAGTCCTCATAAATCTTCTGGTTTGTTAGACTATATTCATTCGGATGTGTTTGGTCTAGTAGATGTTCCTTCTTTGTCTAAATCAAGATACTATGTGACGTTCATTGATGATTATTCAAGAAGAGCATTTGTTTATTTTTTGAAAAGTAAATCAGAAGTGTTCAGTCAATTTAAGGAATTTAAGAACCTTGTTGAAAATCAAACTAGTAGAAAAATAAAATTCTTAAGGACTGATAATGGCGGTGACTTATGTTCTGATGAATTTGAAAGATATTACAAAGACCATGGAATTAAAAGACACAATAATACACCTTATACTCCACAGCAGAATGGAGTTGCAGAAAGGTTCAATAGGACAATGATGGAGAGAGCACGAAGTATGCTCAGTAGTGCTGGCTTGGAGGAGAAATTTTGGGCTGAGGCTGTATCTACTGCATGTTATCTTATTAATCGTTCTCTGAATTCTGCTCTTGTTGAGAAAACACCTTTGGAAGCATGGTCTGGTAAGAAGCCCTCTCTTAGACATGTTCGTGTTTTTGGCTGTGAGGCATATGCTCATGTGCTGGATGTAAAAAGATCTAAATTGGAGAACAAGGCTGTCAAATGTATTTTTATAGGCTATAGTGCTGTCATAAAGGGATACAAGCTTTGGAATCCTGATACAGAGAAGGTTGTATACAACAGAAGTGTAATCTTTCATGAGCTGAAACCTTCCACTTTGGATTTGTAGTCAGAGACAAAGTCAGAAAACAATAAGGATATAGCATTAATTCCTCCTACACCTAAGAAAGAGGAATCTGAAATTCAAAATGTACCTAAAACTGAGGAGAGCTCGAGCAGTTCTGAAAGTTTTGAAGAAGAAGAACCTCAGCCTCAACCTCAACCACTGAGGAGGTCAACCCGTGAAAGAAAAGAACCAGATAGGTATGGGTTCTCATTGATTGATTCTACTTGTTCTTATGCTTTGATTTCTAGTACTGATGAGCCTAGGACTGTAAAAGAGAATTAAAATGTCTGATTCAGACTCTTAGTTAGAAGCCATGGAAGAAGAGATGGCATCATTAGATAAAAATGAAACTTGGAGTTTGGTGCCCTTGCCTGAAGGCAGAAAACTTGTGGGCTGCAAATGGGTATTTAAGAAATAGATTGGTCTGGATGGTAGTATAGAAAAGTTAAGGCGAGACTGGTTGCAAAGGGTTATTCCCAGGTAGAGGGAATTGATTATGGGGAAATATTTTCTCCTGTAGCAAAGCTGACATCTATCAAATTTCTTTTGTCACTTGCAGCAGCATATGACTTGGAGGTAGAACAGATGGATGTGAAGACAACATTTCTCCATGGAAATCTTGAAGAAGAAATCTATATGTCCCAGCCTGAGCACTTTGTTGAGAAAGGTAAAGAAAAATTGGTATGCAAATTAAAGAAGTCTTTGTATGGGTTAAAGCAGTCACCTAGAATGTGGTACCAAAAATTTGATACATTTGTATTGTCTTTGGGATTTGTGAGATCAAAATCTGATCACTGTGTATATTATAAAGTTGAAGGTGATCAAGTACTTTTTATTGCTCTTTATGTTGATGATATGTTGTTCATAGGAAATAGCAAGCTAATGATTTCTGATCTTAAGTCTTAGTTGTCTGCTAAGTTCGAAATGAAGGATCTTGGTGCAACAAGGTATATTCTAGGGATGGAGATTACGAGGGACAGGAAGAATAGAAATTTTTGGCTCAGTCAGAGTAAGTATACCAGGACTGTTCTTGAGATATTTTGTATAAATGATTGCAAGCAGTTAGTTGTTCCAGTCATGCAGGGAACGAAGCTATCTGTTGAGGACTTTCCAAAATCTCCTACTGAGATGGAGGACATGACTAGTGTGCCCTATGCTAGTGTTGTAGGCAGTCTTATGTATGCAATGGTCTGTACAAGGCCAGATATTTCCCAAGCAATGGGAGTACTTAGTCGATTTATGGCTAATCCAGGAAGAACGCATTAGGATGCTGTGAAAAGAGTTTTCAAATATTTGAAGGGCACTTCAAATTTTGCTTTGTGTTACCATGGGAACTTGGTTGAATCACAGAGGACTCTTAGTATTCAAAGCTATGTGGATTCAGATTGGGCAGGGGACATTGACAATAGGAGATCCACCAATGGATACATATTCATGATGAATGGTGGTGCAGTGAGTTGGATGAGCAAGCGGCAGGTTGTAGTCGCTTTGTCCACTATGGAGGCTGAATACATGGCAGCTACTCATGCTTGTAAAGAAGTTGTATGGTTGAAATGTTTGTGTTCTAACATTGGTTTTGATGCAGGGGAAATAACTATTTTTTGTGACAGTCAGAGTGCAATTTGTCTGGAAAAGAACCCTACTTTCCATGCCAGGACGAAACATATTGATGTATAGTACCACTTTGTACGAGATATGGTTGAGGATGGAAAGGTCAGTTTGGAAAAGTTTGATACTATGGAGAATGTTGTAGATGCATTGACAAAGCCAGTGAGCACAGACAAGTTCAGGTGGTGTGCCAGTTCAATGGGCCTTAGTGCCCATGATTTTCAATAAGTTTTATTTGTGCTCTAGAGGTGCCTATATGATCTTCGTCAAGTGGGAGATTGTTGGAAATGTATGTCTTAATCAATACAAGATGAAATCTCCATGAGAGCCAAGTCGGTGTAACAGCTTCAATGTCTTGCCGACAAGCAGTGTGTATCATCATGTTTTGAACAGGTCGCTGTGACCTTGTTACTGTCTTGCCGAAAGGTTACTCTCTGAAGCTATCGCTGTGACAAGGTGTATTTGTTATGACCTCTTAGCGCTCGGGAGACCTCTGGCTGACAGGCCATTCAATCATGTATTGGGGAGACTTTGGGCGACCATGATCTTCGGTGTAACACGGCGCCTCGGTGAAGAGTCTCAGCGAAAGCTAAAGTCTCACCGATAGGAATACTGCTAGTGTCTTCGCCGTAACATATGGTTTGGTGAGAAGTCCCAGCGAACAAAGAAGGTCACGCTGACAGAGACACATTCAAACGTTCATCGGAGTGACTCCTGGCAACGAGTGGTGGTGTCAGTGTAACACGGTGGTTTCAGTAAGAAGTCTCAGCGCTTTGGTGAGTCTTGCCGATGAAGAAGAGCCTTCGGGGTAAGTCTTGGAGTTTGGTATGTTCTCTCAGTGAAGATGATAGGTCTTGGCGACTGCTGACGGCTTCGGTGAAACATATGGGTCTCGGTATGATGTCTCGGCGAAAGCCGATTGTCTGGCCGATGAGAACACTTAAGTCTATGTGACTTGCAGAGCCTCGGCGTAACGTCTCGACGAAGGTGTTTGGTCTTGCCGATAGGTGTATGCTTTCGGTGTAACCTAATGTTGCTCTATGAGACCTCTTGGCGATATCGGTATGTCTTGCCGACTATCTTTTGGAGCTTGATTTGACTTGTGTCTTCGGTATACCTTTGGTGACTCGCTATGATCTCCTGGAAAAAATGATAGGTCTGGGTGACCGCATGGTGACTCGGTGTAACTTATGAAGCTTAATAGAACGTCTTAGCGATAACAAAGACTCTTGGCAACATCGGTATGAAGGATATGTGGCATTGGCGACACACTGTTAGTGTCTCACCAAGATGCCAATACAATGCGAATTTTGTTGACAGTTTGACCGTCCGATGTGGCATCTCGTGGATGAATCAGAAGAGCCGAATTGGAACCGTTGGGAGTCTGTTCATTGTGACAGTTCTGTGAGGAAGCTCGACAGACAGGGAATGCCATGGATATATCCTACGATTGCAGAGTGTGATTTGTTGCTTAGTTCGAAGGTTGAATTGACAGATTGTTGTGAGGTTGGATCAGTGAATGAATTCTATTATGTGAACTGTAATTGTGAAGGTTCCTGTGCAATATTGTAAATGGTGAATGTTGCTGTAAACAGACACTAGTAAGATAAGTCTGACTGTTGTATGTAATCTCAATTACTGTAATAAAAAGTGATTTCTCTTGGTGTGGTGGGTTTTTCTCCTGTAAGGGTTTTCCCACGTATATCTGGTGTTCTTGTGTGATTGTCAAAACTCTATTTCTATAATATGTTTCATAGTGCATCTTAACTTGACTGTAATTGTAAATTTTAAAGTGTATCTGCATTCTTTCCTAAGGTATTGACGTTAGGAGAATTGTTTTCCGCATCTAATTTTCTTTACAACATATACATATGCATACACACATATACAAATATATATGTGTGTGTGTGTGTACTTATATATATATATATATATACACACACATACAAGCATATATATACACGTATATACATACATATGTACACATAGATACAATGATTTTATACCCAAATATTTTCCAATTACTTGGACCTAATTTTCATTGTTGTTTAATAAATTCAAATGCAATTGCAATGCATGCGTGTAGACAATAAGCATTAACCCATACAAGGCAGATATTCTAAAAAACTATAAAATGACATTGTGGAAGATATAGGAACTTACAAATGCTTCATTTTTCAATTCCAAAATGCTAGACATAAACCCTCTCAAAAGGCACCGATTTCACCCTCGTCAAACAATCAAAGCAAATCACCACACAACTCAAAAATGAAAGTGTACAAGATACATGAATTTACAAACGCCAGCTTTCTCGCTTCCAACACCATAGATGAAAACCCTCCCAACAGACACAAATTTCAACCTCATGAAACAACCTGAGCAAATAAACAAACAACGCAAATAACACTTTGCTCAACAGACTTAAAACTTCACACCATAATCCAGTAATAATGGTTACACTTCAATCCACTCATGATAAATGAGATGACACAAATAATAAATGTAAATGTACTGCTCAAGACGCCACACATCCCCAGGAAGAATCCATGCGAAGACACAACTATACAAACAAACTCATGAAATATTTCCAATAGCAAAGCTCCCTACAATAATTATTATTATTAAAAAAAATTAGAAAATGCAAAAACCATGAGGAAAATTACAACCGCCAATCACAAAATTGCAAAAACAAAAAAAAAAATCATTTTTTCTAAATATTCCCCACAACATCACCAAAACCGTATCTTTATTTTTTTGGTGTCATTCCCCAAGCACAATTTTAATATGCAAGATTGAGGTGATAACACTAACCCCCGACCTTATAAAGGAAGGGACTAAAAATACTAAACAAAGATATTTGAAAGATTTGAAAATTTTATCATTAAGAATGGAAGAAATATTTTCTCCCGACATATGCATTACAACTGCATTTCAATTTATAAAATGAAAATGAAAATCAGGTCTAAGTAGTTGGAAAATGTCTGGGTGTGAAATTATTAATTGTTTCTGTTGAGAGGGCTTTGATATGGTTGTCCTCTCGCATTTTCTCTTTGTGTGCATGCATAGCATTCTAATAATGGGCTTATGCATATATAGTGTGCCAATTCTGTTTAATGTCAATAGACTGGAATGCAACTCTCGTTAATGACTTCTACTATAAACTTCAATGACTTGTAGTGTTTATTCATTTCCTTACACTGGCTCTCAAACAGGGAAACTTGGAAAAAAGTTGTTGCACTATCATTTGGGTATTGTTTACTCACTTGCTCAGATTGTTTGATGAGACAGACATCTTTGTCTGTTGACAGGATCTACGTCTTCCATCTTCGAAACAAAGAAAGAGTTGATTGTAATTTGATATGTGTACGAAATCCATGTCTATTGAGAAGGTTTATACATATCATATTCAAAGCCAAAAACAAGTGATTTGTAAGTTCCTATATCTTTTTCATACTATTTTTTTGCATTGTTTATTCATTTGCTCAGAAAAATTGATCAATATCAAAATTGTCTCCTACCATGGATTATTTTTATCATGTTCAAAACAAGAAACAAGTCATTTGTAAGTTTTAACATCATTTACATTGTTGTGCTCTAGTTTTTCCTTTCTCTTCCCTCTTTGACTGCCTTTACAAGTCACTGTCTCCTCTTTAGTTGCAGACTTAACACCATAATTCATCATTGTTTGCTTCTTTGCTGAAAACAACTAACAAAGCATTTGATGGACTCAAGCGCACTCCCCATCAATGGATTTAGGTATCAATTTGTTGTCCTTTCAGCCCCCTCAAAAGCACTGAAAAGGACATTTGTAACAATTTTTTCATTTTGGCTTTCTTCTATATTAAACAATTTATCTTTCTCATATTTACATGTTTTATGCTTTCAACTATTACTTATGTAACCTAATTGCTACTTTGAATCTCTCTATGCAGTTACCTATATCAGTGAAGTTTGATAAGGAGGCTCAGTTGGTGCCGATTGATATTCACGCACCTATAACCACAATGAAATTATCATTTCTACATACATCAAGTTGGTTGATTGTATGTACATAAAACTATTTGGATTCCCTTAAATTATACATTCCATTATTCATTGTAATCTATCAGATATCATATTTCTCATAGATGCTACTTAGTTGAGGATATTTATCCTTGGTTTGATACACACACTTCATCAATACAAGTGTTCATACAAAGTTCATTTGACTTCATTTTCATTATGACCAATGGTATTTTCCTCCTGCTTTTCTCATTCTCTTGATTTTTTTTAATAATAATAATTATTGTAGCGAGCTTTGCCATTGGAAACATTTGATGAGTTTGTTGGTATACTCGTGTCTTGGCATGCATTCTTCTTCATGAATACTTCACATGATAATGTATTGTTCATGATCAAGAATGGAAGTAATATTTCCCTCACACGCATGCAATGCTACTACACTTGAATTTATTAAATGAAAATGTAAATTAGGTCTAAGTAATTGGAAAATGTCCAGATGTAAAAATCATTAAATCTATGTCTATTGTAGTGCGACTATAAAACAAGGAGTTTCTAACTTCGCATGACTTTTGCAGTGTTATTTTATAGTTTTCCCACTCCTCTGTATTTTATCAGCTAATTTCTATTGTTTCTTGTTGTAGGAATTCTCTCTCCACATGAATTGCAATTTCTTTTGAATTTGTTAAATGAGAATGTAAATTAAGTCTGAGTAATTGGATATTGTCCAAGTCTAAAACCATTGAATCTGTATTTGTTCAAATGATTTACAATTGTCAATTTGTATGTCTTTTACAGTGTCCTTTTATAGTTGTTTTACACTCTTGCATTTTATGGGTCAATGTCCTTCCTTTCTAATTAAATAGACAGAATCAAAAAAATGGCTTGCATAGAATAAATCCTAATTATGTATATGTCTACATATTATCTATATATACATCAATGTGCATGTGTATCATGAATAATATAGATATACATATAAAATGCATATAGACATATATATTTACTATCCATAAATGCATTCTATGTGTATAGATATGCATGTAAACATGCATACGTATATATGTATATATGTGTGTGTGTGTGTGTGTGTGTACAATTCCACTAAATATAATAATGCATAGTTACTATATATACAAATTTTATCTGACTTCATCTCATCACAACATAGCATTGCATTCTCTTGCACGCATTTCTCACTTATTTTGTCAGATTCCTTAAGCATTATTTGTTATGTCTTGATGAGGACCTAACATGAAAGTGTTGTGACCATGAGCAAGAATGGAAGTAATATTTTTTCTGCGCACATGCATTGCAATTGTACTTCAATTTATTAAATGAGAATGAAAATTACATCTAAGCAACTAGGGAATGTCTTCATGTAAAATCAGTACATCTATGTCTATTGTATTACCGAGACATTTGTAACTTCTTATGTCTTTTACAGTGTCATTTTATAGTTCTCCACACCTCTGTATTTTATCAGTCAATTCCTATTGTTTGTTGTTGTTTGTATTTACCATACACATGCATCACAACTGCAATTGAATTTATTAAGTAGCAAAATTTTCAGCTAAACTATTTTGGAAAATTTGGAGTGATTTGAAATTTCCACGTAGAATAGTTAGATACCAAAGTTATCAACTGCAAATCATGGTGTGAAATTTATAATGATTAGTGAATTGCTCAAATATATATACTTTTATATATGTATTTGTATATACGCATAGATATATGTATATCATATGTATGTGTAGTTGCAAACATATGTGTATAAATTTATATGTTTAGACACATTTGTACGTACATATATAGACACATATATATACAACTAGTCACACATAGCTACATACAAAGGTATGTTTTTATATATTCTTAAGCTATTCATATATATATGCATATATATACATACATATTTGTATACATAGATATGTATTTACATAAATATATAGACTATACTGAGAAAACCATGAAATATTTCAATTAGCAAAGCTCCCTACAATAATTATTATTAGATAAAAAAATTAGAAAATGGAAAAACCACGAGGGAAATACCTACAGTGAATAAGAAAATTGCAAAAACGATTGGGGAGAAGGTGTTTGCAACTTGCTATATGTTTTACATGATCATTTTTTGTTTTAGTTCTTTGTCCCTGTAACAGTTTTTTTATCGCTTAATCTCTATTGCGTAGTCAGGTACTTAACACCATAATCTAGCAAGCCATTTTTTTTCCTGCCTGCATTTTTTGTGTTAATGTCTATTCTTCGCTATCCTTGTTTGCTTTTATGGGTTACTGTCTGTTGTCAAGTTAAAGACTTAACACCATATTTCATTAATGTCGATTTCTTTGCTAGCCATAATTAAGAATGGAAGTGGCTAGCTGCAATTCAATCTATTTGATGAAAATGATAATAGCTCGTATTTGAAATAGTTCTTGGCTTTAAAGTTTTAAGTTTCTCAACCAAAGTATTATTTGCATTGTTTCTTCATTTTCTCTGTAACGCCCCGCCACGCAAACCCCAAAGGACAACTTGTAACTAACAATTATAACACAATTTTTATTTTTAAAAGGAAAACTAATATGAAACGTAAGTTAACATACAACACTTATAATGAAACTATACATACGCATCATCTAACTAGTCCGCTGGGGTAACATTACTGCATTACATACGAACGTTCTAACATAACCCAGTTCCCATAACGATGATAACTACTCACAAGTTTTCATTCAAATCCATTATGTAGAAAAAGTATACAATGTACATACATCCATTACATTACATAAATGATAAACATTCATATGAGAACACATGATAATACCAAGAATATATATACATTACATTTATTGTATGAGTTTACATCATTCAATAATTACAATGGTACAACAATGCTTCCCAACATGAATGGGAATGATACACCAATTACATAGAGTAATACAACTGAAATGAACATGATACATATCATCAAGGATATCTCCAAATTTGGTGAAGCTCTGGATACAATGCCACGGTACAACTTCGCACATCACAAACTACGACTAGGAACCCAATGGGGTGCATAGCACATTCCACCCGACCATGTGGACCCTAAGACCCACCCCCCATGCTAGGAGAGACAAGAAGGACCCACAACATAAAAATAGTCAAGCAGAAAAGGCTAACAAGACTCCACAAACAAATGCAACAACAATCATAAAGGATAATTGCTTCTAGAGGTACAAGAACCACAAGGGGAAAACAAACATGGTTGCTATAGGGAGGAGTGTCATCGCAAGGTCCTGTCATGGGTTACCCTAATAGTCTAGATGTCGGCCCCCATCCCTGAGTTACCCTGACAGTCTAGATGTCGACCCCCATCTATGGTTACCCTGACTGCCTCTCACTAGGCGCCAGCCCCATAGGGTGACACATGCGGAGCCACTTACCTTTCGAGAGGACAAGGTAGTGATCTTGCTAACCAGGCCTTCTCAACCCATCCTTAGCCTATGAAAGCACTATAAGCATGGGCGAGGCATCTACTTATCTTGTTTAGTGTGAACTCTACCCCACCCCCTAACTTATTTATTAGGTTATCTCTAAGTTAAGGAACTCTCCAATGGGTTACCCTAACACCCCTTTGTGCGTCAGCCCCCATTGGGAGCCACTCCCCCTACTAACAAAAAGACCATCCACATAAAATATAGGGTGTACCCACTCACATAAAGCACCAAAATCACCAAAACCATATATATACGTGAGGCATGAACCTTCTTGCACAAAGACCACATCAAAAGTAAAGCAATGGTGCAAGGTAACAACCCACATGAGCTCACAACAAGAGTCAAGATCAAAATTTCCACAAAGAACCAACATAAAATTCCACATGTAACCAATCCTTCCCTTAGCCTTTGGAAGTCCAATAAACCAACTACCCCTAAACTCCCAATGGAGGGTGTGTCAAAAAACTACGGGTTCCAACAAAAACTCCAACATGACTATGCATAAAATATATTCAATTTGAAATTAATACAAGAGGAAAATACAATCAACATGGAACCATTAACATCAAACTTTAATTTCACTACACATTCAAGGTAATAATTTCAAAGAGCGTTCTAAATAATCAATTACATTTTATTTAAATGTCCTAACGAAATTATTTAATTAAGGTAACTTAATAGATTCCTAAATACACATTTATATACAAACAAAACTGCTCTTTAATAATAATTCAAGACATACATATATTTACACACACACACATACGCACACATATATATCATCATAAATGTATATATATATATAAATATATTTAATTTAAGGTAATTGTTGTTAATAGATAGAATTTAATACATTTAACTAATAGTGATCTGTTGTCTTAAACAACATATTGAAATCATAAAGAAATCCAGCATATAAAACTAACACACACACACACACATATATATCCATAAAAACTAACATCAAGGTCGACTGGTTCAAGCAAGGCGTTGGGCGCCACACACAAGTTTCTTACTAGCCAAATTCAACATGACATAAATCCTTAGCTTATTCGACATTCACATCCAAGATATAGCAAATAATTATCTCACCCAAATCAATAATGGTGCAGCTGACTTCTTTAAGAAAAATTGAATTCTATTCCTCTTAAAGGATCGACCCAAATGATAACACAGGGCAGCTTAAAAATATAAACACATATAAACCAAATACCATGCAACCAACATGTAAGTTGCAAAAAGCCTAAATTGAAATAAATCAAATCTCTAGTCGCACCATATAGATAAAGCGGCGTATATATATAAGAACACAATTACCAGATATCCTAATAATCAACAAGGATAAATTGAAAGAAATCAAACTGTTAAATGAATTAAAAATTTACAGAGATTAACATGAATGCCCTATTATAATCTCATCAAACATAACTATGAGGCAGCATACATAAAAGAATGTAAATATCAAATTCCATGAAAGAAAGCAAAAAAATATAATGAATAATGTCGAAGTTCCCAACAAAACCATCTACATGAGGCGGTGATACGACTGGTAAACTACAAATTTCCCTAAGGGAAAACAAACCAAATTCAAACAAAATACAAAAAATAAAAACAGGGGAATTATGAATATAGACTGACGCTACTATACTTTGTTTATCAAATACTATAATTACAACTTCCTTTGGATGCAACCAGAAGATGGAAAATTTTCAAAGTTCAGAGCACATCCATTAAAAGGATAAGGGTTCCTAACAGTCGCACCTATTGTGAGTGCTTAAGGTACCTTCTAAATCATAACTTTTAAGATATGATTGAACAAGTATAAAGGCAGCAAAGGAAATCCAAGGAAAAACAAATGATGAAACTAAGAACATCATTTTTCCAATTACATGCAATACTATCGAAATCCGTTTAATCTAAGAGTATCATACAATGGCTAGATCGAATTTAGGGTGTTGAGCATGCAAATCAAATTTCCAGTACTAGACTTTATAAATGAAATACATACAAAGAAAATCAATTACCAACTTGGAGTCCTATGCTCGAAGATGGAGATGATGTGCTGAAATGAGCCCTTTCGCAATCGCAATCCGTTCTCCAAAATAATTTTTCAAAACACCCAAAAGCTGTATTTTTATTTGATAAAGAAAAATAATTGCAGAGCAAGATTCTTGTTAAAAACAAAATAATATTCTTGTTCCAATCTCTCCCAAAATAACCAATTTAAAAATCCAAGTAAAAGATAAGTTTTCGAATAAAAAAATCAACAAAATTGACAAGTTTCCGATTCAAAAATTAGTTTGGAGTCGTGTGTGTGCACGTACTCCTCTTTTTCCATCTTTTATTTGCTTTTACAATCAGTTTGAAAATATCATCTTATTTATTTAATTTAAAATTATATTACTTTCCACATTTAATTAATTAAACTCTAATGATAATAATATTTATCTTTATTTATGTGGGTGGCTAGGTGGGCTCCCCCCCTCCTTTTCTCTCCCCATCGGCACAACAGGGTGGTTTGTTGGATGACACAGTGGCGGAGTGAGAGGACAAAGGGGGAAGGTGGAGGGGGTGTGTAGGATGACGAGCATGTGGTCTTGCCACATCATTTATTTCTTCTTTTTTGAGGTTGTCTTAGGCATAATTTCCTGGAGATCGTCCCATACAGATTTGCTTAGGCAAGTTTGGAAGGTACTCACTAGCTAAGATGGCGGCAGCCAGGTACTTGGTAGTAAATGGGCTCATTGGTTTAAGTTGGCAAATTAATGGCTTCTTTCATCATTTCTTTGTGGAGCTAGAGTTGGTTGGTAGTGATGTTAGATGCGGCCTTTGTGAGTGCGAGGTGGAGAAAATGGTGAAATGATCTTGTTTTGTCATCGAGGTCTCTGTAGATGGGCTGGCAAAATTTGGTGCAAACACTCCTATCTCTCTGAGGTCGACATCTAGACAAGCCTCTTTCAAAGAAATTAAGGACCAGCATTTGAAGCATGTTCTCACGAATGGGGATCCTCTGGTTTTGGTGGCGACAAAAATGATTATGGGGGTTGGTCATTTGGCCAACAAGGAATTTGGAAGAGATAATCTTCACATCTCTTGATTCCTAGCCTCTCTCATGGACAATGGGGTTTCTAAGGTCAAGGCTAATTTTTTGTTGGTGAAGATGTTCCGCAAAGATCTGGTGGGTGGTGTCGATGAAGTGTTGGGCTTTGTTTTTGAGGGAAGAGGAGTTCTAAGACCATGCGACCTTGAAAATATCTGGGATTCGGATGAGGCGGTGAAGCTATTTTCGTTCCTACTTGATTTGAGCGGCTCGGCCCTGGTAAAGCACAGAATGGTGGCGGCAGTGGAAATTGTGTTTCTGAAGAAGTTCTTCGTTTTGTTGGTTATGGGCGGCATGGTTTGGGTAAAGGAATTTGAATATTTCGTATTTTAAACAATTTTATGTGATAATTTATATCTCTATGGGTGGTGGTGTTGGTAGTTTTTAGGGCTTTGTTCTCTGTGAATTCTGGTGTTTCCTTTCAGTGGATTTGTCGGCTCAACCTGTTCTTGGCCATTTTGAGGCACTTTTGTTGGTCAGGGCTCTGTTAGTTTTTGGCTGGAGCTGATTCCTCATGGCCAATTTTGGAGATGTTGTTGGGTTGTTTGGTGGTCGAGTTATATGCTATGAAGGACTAGTTCGTAGGTCTTTGGGCTAGTTTTTTGGTGATGGTGGTTGGGTCGGGTTTTGGTAATGAAAGTTGGTGGAAATATTACCTGTGTAGTAGACGAATGTATTTATTTTTACATAATTAATATAAATCTCAAAACTTGCATATCAAAAAAATATATATCTTTATTTATTTTTAATTATTAAAACATTTAATCACATTATTTAATTTAATAATTAATACTCAATATCCACATAAAACCTTTTCACAAACATGATTTATTTAATTATTATTTTAATTCTAAATCAATTTAAATTACCTTATAATCAATTTAATTTAATTAAACTGATTAAACAAGGCCATTCATAATATTAAATTTACCACATAATTTCAAAATCAAATCAAACAATATAATAATGAACAACGGAACATCACCAATCATCCAAACAAACTTACTCAAATGTATTGAGGAAGGCCAAATATGGAGGGGCACTACATGCTTAGGTTGTTTATGTTAGTGTATTTATGGATTAGTCTTTCTTGTTCAATTAAAAACTGAAATAGATAGAAACATGTCCACCTCTTCAAGATAAACCCATTGCTCTGTCTATTTCTTGATCCATGGACACCATGCACATAATGGAAAAATTACTGTGTATATCGCCATTGGATAAGTTGCATTGTTCATAGTAGTTGACATGCCCCATTGGAAATTGGAATGCATGCATACATAGATTTTGTTTACTATTAATATTGATAGGTGTCTTCATAATAGAAGCAATATCTTGCTGCTATAAGATGATCATTAGATGTAGCTAACAAATTCAAAAATCACCTAAAACAAATAGGATTTTGATCTTTGTCTTTGTAGCTACTTTTTTGAGATGTAGTTTTCAAACATTTGAAGAAGCAAAACCAATGACCAGATTCATGCCAGGGGATGAAATATAGTTAGCGGTCACCAATCGAAATCCAACCAAGATTAAAACATAAATTGGAATAGTTAGTACTGCATTTCATACAAATCATATCACCTTCACTAGAGAACGTCTAACAAGAACATGTACATAACACATAATAAATATGAAACATAAACAAATCACGAAATATGATCCAAAACAAACCTGAATTATTATCTATTATTGAATCCATGCATTTGGAAAAGCTACAAAGTCTCACTAAAAGGACTATGCATTTGTAAGATCATTTCCATAATCTTCTGAAAAGCATAAGAAAACTATATAAGCAAAAACGAAAAAAGACACTACATTGTCTATTGTAGCTTTAATGCCCATACTTCACTCGGTCGAGGGAATATTTAAAAGTGAATATACAAGATGAAATAATTAAAACCTTACTCACAAGCTAGTTGAACTTCTCAATGTTTCTCTCTACTTCTTGATCAGTTGACATTGTCATAGATACAAATTCCTCTCCAATTTGATTGTCTTCTTGTATGCACAGCTTCAAAACTGGTTCAAACAGAAGGTCGCAGACATATACTACAATGTATTAACTACAACTGTTAAGCATCAAAAAATAAATGACATTGCAATTTCCCTATTTTTCTCTTTATACATGTCCAGTGACAGTATCTGCGGATGCGTAAACTACTTCAGAGCAGACTTCTTCACGTTCTTTGCAACAGTGCATCGATTTGTACAACTGAGGTAAGTTTGCAATCAATAAACAATTGGCATAGATTCCTACAAAATCGACGTCAACTGTAAAACACACTGTGCCATATTTATACACACACACACATATATATGTATACATACATATATATGCACACAGATATATATGCAGTTATAGATATATATACATACATAGGTATATATGTCTACATTTATATACATATGCACATATATAAATAAATACATATATGTAAAAAACATATGCATAGATGGACACATATATATACATATATGTATACACACACACACACATATATATATATGCACACACACACACACACATATACATGTAGCTAAATATATATACATATATATGTATGTATATGCATTCATATATACACACACATATAAATACATATATATACATACCTTTTTTATACACATATATCTATATCAACATACATATATATGGAAATATGTGTATATAAATATATATACATACATATATATGCATACACACACACACATATATATACACACATGTTGTTGTTGCAGTCATGGTTATGACAATGTTGTTGGTATTGCCTCTTTAAATGTTACAAAACTGCTTCTCAAAAACCTAGCTAGAATCACGGGCATCAAAATCCTATTTACTTGAAATGTTTTTTGACTTTCTTTGCTACATTTGTCAATTGCCTTATAGTAGTAAGGCATTGCTTCTATTATCAAGGCACCTATCAATCTTAACAGTGAATAAAATCTATGTAATCATGCATTGCAATTTCCAATCAGACATGCCAACTACTATCGACAATGCAACCTATGCTCGTTTTAGAATAGTTATGAATCATCTCAATAGACATAGATTTTACACCAACAAAATTTACAATTACTTAGGAGTAATTAACATTTCTTAGATTTAAGTGCAATCGACATGCATGCTTGATAGAGAAAAGATTAGTTCCATTGTTAATGATCACTAACAAAGAGATCACAAATGTCTATTTTTTTTACATGTTATATTGTCAACAAATAATTTGTCAAGATGATTAGACAATGCAAGCAATGCTTTGCTCAATAGTCTTAAAACCTACTGGAGGAATCGATTAATGCCAGCTGCATTTCAATCCACTGGTAGTGAGTGGAAATTAGTGACTAGGAAATGCTAAAATTCCATGTTAAAACAACACACATTGAATTTTGTACTTACCTAAGCTTTATACTTAACCATAGTTAGCAAGATTAATGAATTCCATTGTTAATTATTTAACTCAACAACAAACACCAAGCCATGAAAACAGTCAAAGATAACAAAGAATACACATTAACACACAAAATACAGACAACAACAAACAATACACATTAAGCCATAAAATGGAAGAATGTAAAAAAATTATAGAACAACACTGTAAAAGACATACGAAGTTACAAATGCTTTGTCTTTCCCTCCCCATACAATAGACATAAGTCCTTTCAACAGACACAAATTTAATGATTTTTTATCCAGACATTTTGCAATTACTTAGAGCTAATTTTCATTTTCATTTAATAGATGTCTTTGTGGTTCCCAACAAAGAAGATGGCATTAATGAATTATGGTGTTAAGTCTTCTAGTGAAGAACAGAGACTAGTCCATAAAAGCATTCAAAGATAGGGAAGAGTAGAGAATAACCCACATGATGCAGACATTAAGAAACAATAGACATTAACCCATAAAATGCAGAGATGTAAAAAACTATAAAATGGCATTGTAAAAGATATAGGAAGTTACAAATGCCTGGTTTTTTGCTTCCAATACAATAGACATAAACCCTCTCAATAGGCACAAATTTCACTGTTTCAATTGTTCTGCACAATTTGGAAATGGTTTAATCTTCATTGTTCTCTATCAATCAGTATTCTTATGGATGAATCTCTGTATTTTGAAATTTTGTCATTTTTTCTAATATTTTGGTCTTTCTTTTTTATTTCTCTAATTCAAATGTATTGTGTGTTCATGAAAAAGTGATAGAAATTGGAGGATTTCTATCTATTCAAGAAATGTCTAATTTTCCATGGATCTAAGCAAATGAAAAAACAATGCAAATAATACTTTGCTCAACAGGTTGAAAACTTCACACCATAACCCATTAATGACGGTTGCACTTCATTCTACTCACAATAAATGAGAGCTCACATATATTAGAAAATGAGAAATCTACATGGAAAATACCAGCAGCCAATGAGAAAACTGTGAGAGGGACATAGAAATAAAACATAAAATGACGATATAACAGATATGCAACTTGCAGACGCCTTCTTTTTTATATTTTTTAATATTTTTGTCCTTTTCTAGTGTTGATTATTTTCATGTCTTAATGTCTCTAAGGAAATCCCTCGACTCATACAAACACACTACTATAATTCCAATAAGAAACAATTCTCATCTTCATCTTATTAATTGAAGTGTGGCTGGCTTCCATGGCTGCACACAAACACTTACTTTCATTCTCAAAGTCTATTACTTGGGAGACTCAAAACTAAACACCATAATCCATTAATGGCAACCGCAATTGAATCTATTAACAATAAATGAAAATCACACCTAGATATATGCAAAATTCAGAACACACATACAGACATATATACATATATATGCCTATATATATGTACACATAGATACATGCACATACATACATACATATATATATACATATTTTATTTACATGTTTTTGCAATTTTCTCATTGGCTTTTGCCATTTTTGGCACGAGGAACTAATGTTATCGCCTCAATCTTTCATATTAAAATTGTGCTTGGGGAATGGCGCCAGAAAAATAAAGATATGGTTTTGGTGATATTCTGGGGAATATTTAGAAAAAGTGAATTTTTTTTGTTCTTGCAATTTTGTGATTGGCGGGTGTAATTTTTCTCATGGTTTTGGCATTTCCTAATTTTTTTAATAATAATAATTATTGTAGGATGCACAGGAACAATTACTTCCATTCTCAAAGTCCTTTACTTGAGACAGTCTAAACTCAACACCATAATCCATTAATGGCAAGTGCACTTGAATCTATTTATAGCAAATGAAAATCAAACTCCTTCAACTTAAATTACAAAATATAAATTTAATTACAAAACATGAAAAGAAAAATTAGGTTAAATTGATAGCATATGAAACATCATTATCCCAATCTATACAACCTCATTAATATTTAGCAAACAATAACAGTTAGAGCAATTACAACAATTTTCTCAAAATTTGGACTTCAAACGTTTTTCAAATTTTTCTTTCATATCTAAAGACATATTTAACTGGATTTTAAACCATTGGCTTTCAGAATACATAAAATAGTATTATATAATTTGCAATTATTCTACAAAAAGAAATAAACTTGCATACTCTCTTACCTAGATCGCATAGAAGTTTTCGATCTACCTTCACTTATGAAGATAGACATAAACCCTTTCAACAACAACAAATTTAATGATTTTACACCCAGACATTTTCCAATTACTTAGACCTAATATTCATTGTCATTTAACAAATTCAAGTGCAGTTGCAATGCATGCATGCAAACACCAGGCTTTAACCCATAAAACACAGAGATGCAAAAAACTATAAAAAGGACATTGTAAAAGACACAGGAACTTACAAATGTGTGCAACTAGGTATTTCTATTCTTAATCATGGCTAGCAAAGAAATCGACATTAACGAATTACATTGTTAAGTATTTAACTCAACAACGAACGCTAACCCATACAAGCAATCAATGATAGCAAAAAATAGACATTAACACACAAAATGCAAACAACTACAAATAGTACACATTAACCCATTAAATGCAAACATGTAAACCACTATAAAATGACACTATAAAAAGCATACCAAGTTACCAATGCCTTGTTTCAACACACATAGATTTAATGATTTTATACTCAAATATTTTCCAATTACCTGGACCTAATTTTCATCGCTATTTAATAAATTCAACTGCAATTGCAATGCAATGCATGCGTACAGAGAATATAAATAACAACAACATGTTCTAATTACCTAGACCTAATTTTCATTTTTCGTTAAATAAATTCAAGTGTAGTTGCAATGCATGCGTGCCCAGGAAATATTACTTTCATTCTTAATCATGAAAAGCACACTATCATGCTAGCTCCTTCACTTAACAAGAAAGACTAACCCATAAACACACTCGGAAAAACAACCTGAGCAAATGAGAAAACAACGCAAATAACACTTCACTCAACAAAATTTAAACTTCAATCTCAAGAAATACTTCAAACACAAACAATTCTCATTTTCACCCAATAGATTGAAGTGCAACTAGCTATTTCCATTCTTAATCATGGGTAGCAGAGAAATCCACATTAACAAATTACGGTGTTAAGTATCTAACTTGACAATAGCTAGCAACCCATAAAAGTAGTCCACGATTGCAAAGGACTGAACAAGAAAGACTAACCCATATTTACACTCATAGAAAAAACCTGACCAAATGGGAAAACAACACAAATAATACTTTGCTCAATAGAATTAAAACTTCAAAGCCAAGAAATATTTAATGAAGTGCAACTAAGTATTTCACTTGGCAACAGACACTAACCCATAAAGAATAGCGAACAATTAATAAATTCAAATGCAGTTGCAATGCATGAGTACACACAGTAGAAATTAACCATAAAATGCAAAGATACAAAAAAAATGACACTGTAAAAGATATAGGAACTTACAAAGGCCACCTCTCTCACTTCCAATCCAAGCAAATCAGTAGACAAAAGAAAAAAATCAAAGCGTAAAAGATAGAGTAACTTACAAAGGCCACCTTTCTCACTTCCAACACAATAGAGGAAAACCCTCCCAACAGACACAAATTTCAACCTCATCAAACAACCTGAGCAAATGAACAAACAACACAAATAACAGTTTGCTCGACAGACTTAAAACTTCACACCATAATCCACTAATGACGGTTGCACTTTAGTCTACTCACAATAAATGAGAAGACACAAATAGTAAATGCAAATGTACTGCTCAAGACACCATGCGTCCCCAAAAAGAGTCAATGCCAAGACACGAAATTAGTTCCCCACCTTATAAAGGCAGGGACTAACAAACTCATGAAATCTTTTCAATAGCAAAGCTCCCTACAATAATTATTATTATTAAAAAAACTTAGAAAATGCCAAAACCACCAAGAAAATTACACCCGCCAATCACAAAATTGCAAGAACAAAAAAAATCGCTTTTTCTAAAAATTCCCCAAAACATCACCAAAACCATATCTTTGTTTTTTCGGCACCATTCCCCAAGCACAATTTTAATATGCAAGATTGAGGCGATAACATTAATTCCCCACCTTATAAAGGCAGGGACTAATAATGTAATTAAGGCAAGCCGCTTATATTTATCCTTGCCTTATGTTAATGTAACCTCTGGCAACGTATTCTCAGCACGTTTCTTGTGAGGGTGGCATCATTTTATTGCTGCAAAATGGTCAGGCTTTTAACATCTAATTTGATATAGTAATATCTGGTGGGGGGCGTTTTAAACATGGCAATTGAACCTTCTTTATTTTTCTATGGTAATTGGTTAATATTTAACTGATTCTTGAAACTTTATCTTGAGGATATCTCTAGTTGAAAAGGAGACTATCATGGTCAACTAGCCATTTCAAAGTTAAGTTATTGAACTGTTTCTTGCCTCTAACGGGCGAGTAAAGATCTTTTGATCGATATGGTAAATATGGGAACCAAAATTATAACTGATTTGAAAATTGATTTTGGGAAATTGAATCACCCAGGAGATATATATACTCCTAATAGAAAAAGAGTTGGGGTTGGTCAAGGGAATACTTACATTGCTACTAGAAGAAAAATGATTCTTTTAAATTGAGAAATCAAAATAGAGACAGGAAACAAAAGATAACTATAATATTTCAAGACTGAAGGCATAATCTATCGAGTCTAGTGTCTATGAGTAGCTCATTACAGGAGCCTCTCTCTTGAGCAACTAGAAGGAAGTCCATACAATCGTAATTTCAACCAACTTGAGCATGTAATCTAACATTGCAATTTTATTATTCTGACCCAAAGGCTTCAGAAGTTATCTTTTGAGACGAGAATTTTATATGCATAGTAATAAGGAAAAGCTAGATAATGTTATTTTAGTGTTTCAAAAAAATTAAAGGAATCTGTGATAGATTTTGATAGATCAAGAAAGAAGTTACAATCATGTATTACCTCACTTATATAGTAAATGTGGGCGCTGAAAGAATAATGGAATAAATTTTGCATTCTTGAATTTTGTTACCTATGCTATTATGAGACAAACTAGATTGGTTTATCAACTTCTTAAGATTTAAAGGGTATAAATGTCCGAGTTGTAACATAATCTATTTGTTGTTGTCATTTAATTCGTAGTCTTTTAGTAAGAAATTTACCTTAATTAAGAGTCACGGGCTCTAATATATGGTTAAATATGATAGTACATTGACCTAGGTCGAGCCTAAGAGGTTTCTCTTTGTAATGTAATTGCTGATGAACTTTTGTACTAGACTCTGTAAAGAGACAAGTGAGAGTACTACAATGCATTTTGTCACTAAGAGTCAAGAATACCTTGGTATAGAAGTTTTTTACTTGTTTATTTGTTGAATCTTTCTTTATGAACATGTGTTACTTGGAGTGTAGAGTTGTTATGTTCCAGTGCAAACCCCTTTTTACTACCTTTGTTTTAAATAAAGTAATGGGAAAAGCTATGGGGATTCTAAAAGATTACCCTATCTGAATAGGTAAACCCTTCTAGGGTTATATAATTAATCTATAAGCTTTTCAGAAGGAGGCTTTTGAATTATGATCACTAATTAGCCCTAGTCTAGATAGGACAAATTCAAAACCACTATGTTGGCATGTTATTTTCAAGAAGACATGTTATGAGGATAGAAAAACCCTAAAGTGGAAGACCAATGAACCTTATGACCCTAAATCAGTGGTAGGAGCCAAGAACCGAGAGTTACGCCAAGTAGCACTAGGTTCATAGATGGTTCAATCTTTTATTGTTCAATTACTTCACAATGGTAAAGCAAGTCATGATATGTTATAAACCTTGTATTATGGTTGTTGGGTGGGACAGATAGGTCCAGTATTCCCTAGGTCGAATGTGTTTTCCAAGTCAAGTAGGGTGGTGAACCATGACTTCACTCTTGTAGTGATTGTACTTTTGTACAAAAACTATGGCCATAGTGAGTGTCGTTGCCACCATGTACACTCGTCAATTCACTATGTCCCAGTCACTTAGCTAGCTAGAGTTGTCGTACTTAGTAGGAAGGTATCCTTAGTAGTGTGACAGAGTTAGTTAAGTAGAGGGCACACACCAAAGATCAGATGTCAATTGAGAGGGTTCCCAATACAACCTTTCATTGAAGGGTACAGTCACTTCCAATTAGGAAGTGTGCAGGGGACTGCTTAAGTCCAAGGTTGGAGCTAAAGCAATCAGATGATGCTTTCCCTCTCATCAATGGCATGCCCAATCTTGGAAAATAGGTTGAACTAGTTATGGTGTTTTGACCCTTCTCTTGTATTTGCTTATCAACTTATTTTAATGATACATGAAATGGATGAAATTTGTACATGATGATTATCATTTTCAACTAGAAAAGTGAAAGATGATTTTTCTCTTGTATCTTATGTGAAATGAAATGCAGATGCATGTTATATATTTAATTTGATGTTTACTTTTGAAAAAAAAAAGAATAACTATTTCCTTTACTTGCTTAATGTTATTAACCTTTGGTGAAAATCTCTTGGTAAACCTATGTTAGAAGGGGTTGGTTGTAACAACAACAGGCATGTGAGTTACTTGAAGATAGCCAACTTCTTCAAGGTGGCCAACTCCTCCAGTTTATTAAATAATGCATGCTTTAGGAACTTCTAAGTCATGGTCCTTAATGTTGATTACTGACACCTAAAACATAGTCATTGAAAATACAAATCACTATCTTAAGTACCACTGTCATGTATTTGATATCAAATGGTTGATTGTATTTAACTCTGCAAACTCTTCCCTTTCATTGATAGGATTCTTTCTTTGCAAACTTGTATTGAATGTCCTAGATCTTCATGGCATAAATCATTGTCATGATGCATAATTAAGGTCACGCAGTCCTAAATTCACAATCAAGGCTACTGTCATGGTTGAATGAAAACTTCTCTTTGATGGAGGTTGTCCATACATGTTTAAACCTTGACACTGAAGTGCCCTCCTTATTGTCTTACATCCACCTTTTGCGACATTTCAATATCTATCTCACAATCCTAGATATATTTGTCCATTGAACCTCTGTCTTAGGACTGTCTTTCTTGGTTTTATGACTGTCCCTTTCATTGTATCAAGACTATTGTAATGAAGTATAAACAACCTCATTCTTATGATGAGCTAAATACCCTTCTCTATTCTTGCCAACCACCTCAGCCATGCCAATTTGCTTATTTTTAGAAGCAATAATTGTCTACTTTTTATAAAATGGTGTATAAATATTTATTTCTCGAATTGGTTGGAATTAGCTAACTAATGTTGATATAATGGTATAGACTTTGAGTAATTGTGCAAGACTTATGCATGGCCTATGAAAGAAGTGGACTTCAAGCGGTTGAAGTTAGAGCACTAGAAGTTTGGGCGTCAGAAATTTAGGTGTGCATAGTGGAAAGATTTCTTTTAAAGCATTCTATTAATTTTCTATTAAAGACTTTACAACTCCACTTAGAACCTTTATTATGTTTTATGTCATGAACATTAGTTAGTTATAATTCTATTTTTTTTTAAGACTTTTTCAATGGTATTCTCCCACCATCTGAAAAATTAAGATTTTGTAGTAGTACAGTATATATATGTGTAACTACCAAAAACAAGGGTATGCTATTATGATATATTATGAATATTGTTCAACTATGTTCTTTGTGTTGCTACACTTTTATGATACGAATGAATGAATATCGCCAGTATTATTCTGAGTAATTTGTTCTGAGTGATGGAAGTGTTATGAATGGATTTACTTTGAGATTGTGAAAGTACCACATGTGATTTGAGCTAATCATAGGAACACCCAAGAGCTAGCCACTCGAGGGATCTCATAGAGTAGATAAGTATTTTTATTGTTAATATTATTACTTCCATTATGTGTATGTTATGTTTAGATGAATGTTACTTTGTGTTGAGCTCAGTCATGTGTTCCTGTAGGTCGTGGATTTAAGTTTATAATCTTTAAGTTTTGTTTAATTGAAAATTTCAGAGCATCCACTATGTTCATAAAAATTGTTGTTAATTACAAGTTGTTAGGTGTACTTTCGGTTAGTAGTAGTCGTTAGTAGTTATTCGCCTTTGTTTAAATTTCATAGTTTAACTGCAAGTGTTGATTCTTAGATAATTTACATGCTTTCTAGAATAGGAATTTGAATGCTTTCTAGCTTAAACAATTTCGTGTTTTCTAGTTTAATTTTTGCTTTCAACCATTTCAAAAAATCAAAAAATCTTACTAAGAGAGATGGCCAAAATATCCCCTATTGCATACAGCCTTTGGACACTACCCGATCAACATAATTGACATATTTTCAACCAAAGTGTTAGGACCTTACGACATCCTATCATACCGTGCTCATTTTCATGCATCTTCTAATGTGTGTACAAGATATAGGTATATCACTTAGTCATTTAGAAATAAATAACTATTAATAATGTGTACAAGATCTTCTAGTATGAGAAGCACAATTCCTCTTTCTATGTGATTGTCAAACTTTTGCTCCCTAGATTGTTGTTCTTAGAATATCCTTGACTGTCCTTTGAAGCTTTTAATTTCATTTTGGACTATCATTTAGAGAACTCTGCCCCTTTATCATTTGTGCATTGTGGGATTGGTTGAATTGGCTCTATCTTTTGGTTCCTTCTTTCATTACCACTGTCATAAGGTTAATGACAAATCTCATGTGATGATCATGGTCATTGTAATTGAACCTCATGTTTTAAAAAAATTGTGTTTAATATTTTCCAAGTATATGAATATGAAGATTGTCATGTAGAAGCTTCCTTGACTACCCCTCTAAACCTAGGTTCTAGCTATCAGCTATATCCTCAAGGTGTTTTCCTTTGCCCTATGACAGTAATCAAAAGCTTTTGTCACTATCCCTTAAATTATTCAATGGTTATTTGGTGGCTAGAATGATTTTTGGTAAGGACTGTCCATATATCTGCACTTTAACCTTCACATGTTGTGCATAGGATGTCAATTAATTCCTTCATTCTTTCTTGAAAACCATTTATTGGTTGCCCTTCTTTATGAAGTCATCTTCCTTGCTTCAATGCCTAATGATTGTCCTAGCTCTTGAATCCTCCTTGACTATACCTTTCGGCATGGTCTTTGTTGTTGCTCTCTACCTTACATTTATGTATTCTTCATCTTTGCAGTGGTGTAATGGCTCTCTTGACAGCTTTAAATGCTTTGTGCCTTGGACTATCTTCATCATTAGGGTATGACTACCCCTTTGAACCTTGAAACTATCCTTGAAGACTTGTTAACTACCCTTTCAATTGGAATTTCACCAAAACTATACCCTTTCTCTCAAGTATATCCCTTATTACTTGATTTGATTGTGATGACTCTATTTGAACTCATCCTCAAGGATTGTCCTTTCATATTGCATTTTGACTGTCCTTCACTGCTTTTCCATGAGGTTTGCAAAGTCTCCATGGTGATTTTCAACAACACTCATAAGGGTTGTCCTACTAGTGTTTACTGCCTTTCCTCATGCCATGTAGGTTACCTTTAGCATTGTTCTACCTCTTGATGATGACTATCAGCCCTTGTTGCATGGCAATTCCTATTTATTCATCGAGCAAACCCTTAAATATCACTATCCTTTACATTGCATGACTGCCACTTGTTGATTGACTCTCCTTTGAACTTGACAACCCTTCATCATGTCTTTTGGAATTTCCTTCAACCACATGTAGTTAATTTTTGTCAGCAATTATTAAGATGGGATAACCACTACTAATGGAATTTTCTAATATACTAATCAATTCTCTTGCATTTATCTTCTAACTGTCCTATCTTCCTGCCCTAGATTTGTATCACAATCCTAAATGTTTATTATTGTCTTTTTGATGTCTCTTTATTTCCCTTTGAATAAACCCTTATGGTGGCTACTCCTTGCAATGATTGCCCTCTTGCATCAAAACCTACCTCATGATTTATGAATAAGTTCACTAGGTCCTTTGCTTGTTACTATGAATTATCCTTTCTGGTTACTAGACTATTGATTGTCCATCAAGATTGCTTGGGGCTTCATGAAGCTTGGAAAATCCTATCCAACCTAACTTGCACTATCCTTTTTGGAAATTGACTATCTTTTATTACAATATTTGACTGTAATACATGCATTTAATGCTCTGCCCTTGCAGATGTGTCTTGAGCTAGCAAGTATTGAAAATTTTCTTAAAGAAACACTTTCAATGGGCGCCTAACCATCTAAGATGGAAAACTACCATAAATCTCATTAATGATCCTTTAAAAATGCATTTTCCTCTCTAGTTTTTCTCATCAATAACTAGGGTTTTGAAAATGGTTAAGAGTTTCCTAATTAAATGCTCAGTAGTGAGGGTTTCAGATGTGAGTCTTCATGCACATCTTGAAATGAAATATACGCAACTCCTTTGATAGAAAAGATAAAAACAAATAGGGGGAAGATATATGACATACCTACTCTTCATCACCATGTTGATTCCCACGATCTACTCTTCCATACTCTCTTTCACGTATAGAACTGAAGATGTTGAAGAGAAACCCCATGCATTGCACTTACATGACTTATTCTCCATTCTTGGTTGTCATAATAGCTTTGTAACAGTTGTGTAAATGTCACCAACTACTGAAAACCCTAGTTGCATCAACCTCTTCATGAACTTAGGATTCACCAAATTTTCCTTTCCTTTTGCATGCTTGTGAAAACTTTCTTTTCTTTTTTTCATGGACTTGGGCGTAGGAAATGGGCTTTAAGATAAGTTTTATTAAAACTTTCCTTTCTTTTTGGCAATGTAAAACTTTTCCAGCCTTCTTCACTTTTCAATATATGAAATTTTTACCATTAAAATGGACAAAAATGGACTACATTCTTGGTGACCTTTGAGGTTGTTTTTCCTGCTAAAACCAAAAAGACTAATAGCCTTGCATATCCATTGGGCATAGAGTCAAGAGAGAGTGAGACAAACTAAAAGCCAAAATTGGCAACAACAATATCTCAAGAACACCAAACTAACTGTGCATCAACACTTGGAGGAAAACAAAAGACTCAAAATTCCTCTAAAAGGACAACAAACTATACATCAACACTTATTGTCTTGAAAGAAAACCTACCCTAACCTACACTAACCAATCAATGGTAGTGTTTAAACAAATATGTTGATTGATTCTTTGAAGTAGCTTCCTTATCTCAATAATTTGCAATATTTCACATGCTTATGAGCAGCCAAAAGGATTTGGAGAGATGGAAAATGTTTGATCAACTGCTACAACTCTTGGAGAATGAAAACAAATCCACTTACCTCTTCATGTTGATCATACATGTTGTTTTGAAGTACATAGGTAAGATAAATGCATCCCTCCTCAGCTACAACTTCATGCCTGAGTGCAAACATGACATGTGGTACCTTGTTGGACTCAATCTTAGCTAGATGTCTAATAGGACATCCTCTTGTAAAGATAAATTCAAACTCTCCTTGTTGGTCTCTTGCTTATGTATTGTTGTCTCATCATCTTGTTGATTGGCTTGCTGCATTACTAGTGACTCATTTGGAAACATGGTCACTTCCATATTTTTCTCTTGTTTCTCATGATTTCCCTCTTCCAAAGGTGTTGGCTTATCATCTAAGCATGAAAAAAATAGCTCAATATCATCCCAAAATATGTCTCTTCAACCTCCTCTTTGATTTTTTGTGGAAGAGGACTGATTTTGACTTCATGGCAACTCTCTTGAGGAATCAAAACATCAAGGTCTTTCTCATGCTCATTCTCATCTTTCAGTTGCTCCAAAACTTGTGATGATATTGAAGTTTGTATACTTTCTTCATCCTTCTCAATGGAAGAAGGAAGTTCATCAAATAAGACTATGAAATCTTGGTTTTCATTACCTCTTTCAAAATTTTCAACATGTTTCCCTAGTTGATCATGCTCATCCAGCTCTTTTAACAGGTCTAATTTGACATCTTGTTCATCGTGTGCAAGCATATTAACAAAAAATTCATCCTGTTTCTCCACAAATGCCTCTTTTTTTTGTTCACTAAACCAACTATATTGATAAAAAATGGGTCCACCTTTGTAAAGGTAAATAGTGCTAGGACAAGAAGGTTGATTATAGAAGTCTTGTTGATCTTCTTGAGACCATATAAGATTTGGAGAAGGCTGATCTTGGTTAGGTTCAGGATGTTGCAAAAGATGAAGAATCCTAAAGCTTGGAATTTCAAGCTCAAGAGACTGATTTAAAGACTTAGAAGATTTATCTTACCTGAAACTTGGAATTTCATACTTGGGAAGTTCTTTTTTATAGGCTAATTTGGAATGTAAGAAAATGATTGGGCCTCCAACCTTTGTGCTCGATCAAGCAATGCAAAAAACTCTCTTATAAGATACTCCCCATATTGCTTCCTTTGTATCTACTCCTCTTGTTGGTATTAGTAAGCTGAGTAAGCCAACTCTTCTTGTTGTAAGTTATATTTTTTATCTTTGTCAATCTCACTCATCATCCTCTAAAATTCCAACATTATATCCATGACGCTCATGTTTTCAACGCTTTGCGGATAACTATGGGAGTAGCTATGTTGGTTTGAAATAAAATGATCTTCTTGGGGTTGAATTTAAGCATATGTAGGCTACCAAGAAGATTGAGCAAGGGTGGGTGGGTGGTAAGCATATTGAACATGCTAGTTTGTTTGTGTGGCAAAGGGATTTGGAGTAAAACCAACTGCATGCTCAATTTGAAATGGCTAATAGGGAGGTATATAAGCAACGTTTTCATGAAATGGGGAATGATAAAACTTATCTTCATAAAATGAAGGCATGATGCAACATTTAAATAAGCTAGAAATTTATTGGAATATTCTTCAAACAAGAATAATCAAGACTAATTTTTTTGCATACATACCAACACTTGGTCCACTTGAAACTAGTAGATTGAATCTTTAAGTCGCCAAGTGTGTGAAGATATTGCATTCAAAGGTAGAAATTGTTGATGTACACACTAAATACCAAAAATGAAAAGACAAGATTTGAACTGTGATAGTTCAAAGAGTCCCATCAGGCATGCAAAAAACTATTGTCACAAGGATTGCACCCTAAGTGTAAAACTTAGCTATCCTGTGAAACATGGGATCATCTTCAAGTTACAAGTCACTTATGGCAAAGATGAACCTCCATAGAGGTTGGTTCCTTTGATGAACCTCTAAAAACTACTGTCTTGATTAGGAAAAGGGATAGAAGAGAACTAAACCTTAAAGATTGTTGATCCTAGGAGGTGATGCATCGAGAATTTGAGACTTATACCTGTTGCTTCAACTCACAACTTCTCTAAAAAATTAGCTTTGCCCTATGTGCAACTCAATTTTCACAAGCTCACACAACAGTGTTTTATAAAAAGGTTATATTTAAGGTTTCTGAAGGAAAATTATGTGTTTTCACAACTATAACTACTGAAAGAAATAACACAATCCATGACCTGCATGATTTTTGCTTATTCTAGCACAAAATGTTTTGTAATGAGACATAATTTAAGGATTTTGCATTGATAATCACAAAAATCAAATCAAATCATATACAAAGACACTCAACACACAAATTTAGAGAAGGAAAATGTGTTGTTTTAATTGAAAAATAGAAGATTATGCTCACACAAATCCAAAAATACCACTAAAAATGAGTTACAATCTCTTTCTTTTGCATAAGGAAAAAGAAGAATAGAAAAAACTAACTCAAAAGAGTTGAAAACTGTGAATTATGGAAATCCTCCTCAAAATAACTAAAGTTGATCCTCGTGGAAGATGTTGAGCTTGCATGATGATGAACTCTCTCTAAATTGGTTGTGAATTATGCAAAGCTTTGGTGAAGAAGAGTTGACTTGAAATTTTGACTTCTTGACCCTTGCATGCTCCTTTAAGTGTGCCCCCAACTAAACCTGAATTGATCTTCACAAATATGCATGAAAATTGATTGAAAAACTATCATTAGGGCCCAAAAATGCTCTAAGCTACATGCTTTTGGCTTCAAACTCCTCTTAACTCCATCTACAACCATGCATGCTTCTTAAATAGGCCTAAACTAATTGAAAGTGCAACAAAACTGAGCATTTAGGCCACTTGTGCTTATTCTTGCATGGTAGCAAGCATGTGAGTTACTTGAAGATAGCCAGCTTCTTCAAGGTGACCAACTCTAGTTTATTAAATAATGCATGCTTCAGGAACTTCTAAGTCATAGTTCTTATTGTTGATTACTGACACCTAAAGCATTGTCATTGAAAATACAAATCACTATCTTACGTATCACTGTCATGCCTTTGATATCAAATGGTTGACTGTATTTAACTCTACAAACTCTGCTCTTTCATTGATAGGATTCTTTCTTTGCAAACTTGTACTGACTATCGTTGGTCTTCATGGCATAAATCATTGTCATGATTCATATTTAAGGTCACACAATCCTAAATTCATAGTCAAGGCTACTGTCATGGTTGATATGCAATCATTGAATGAAAACTTCTCTTTGATGAAGGTTGTCCATACATGTTTAAACCTTGAAATTGAACTGCCCTCCTTATTGTCTCAGATCTGCCTTTTGTGACATTTCATTATCTATCTCACAGTCCTAGATATCTCTATCCATTGGACCTCTATCTTAGGACTGTCTTTCTTTTTCTTTTATTGTCATTTCCATTGTATCAAGACTACTATGCTCATTTTCATGGATCTTCTAATGTGTGTACAAGATATAGGTATATCACTTAGTCATTTAGAAATAAATAACTATTATTATTAACAATATGTGTACAAGATCTTCTAGTATGAGGAGCATAGTTCCTCTTTCTATGTGACTATCAAAATTTTGCTCCCTAGAATGTTGTTCTTAGACTATCCTTGATTGTTCTTTGAATCTTTTGGTTTCCTTCTAGATTGTCATTTAGAGAACCCTGCCCCTTTATCATTTGTGCATTGTGGGCTTGGTTGAATTGGCTCTATCTTTTGATTCCTTCTTTCACTACCACTGTCATAAGGTCAATGACAACTCTCATGTGATGATCACGGTCATTGTACATTGAACCTCATGCTTTAAAAAATTGTGTTTAAGATCTACCAGGTATATGAATGTGAAGATTGTCAGGTAGAAGCTTCCCTAACTACCCATATAAACCTAGGTTCTAGCTATCAGCTCTATCCTCAAGGTGTTTTCCTTTTCCTTGTGACTATAATCAAAAGCTTTTGTCACTATCCCTTAAATTATTCAATGGTTACTTGATGGTTGTCATGATTTTTGGTAAGGACTTTCCATATATCTGCACTTTAACCTTCGCATTTTGTGCATAGGATGTCAATTACTTCCTTCATTCTTTCTTGTAAACCATTTATTGACTACCCTTCTTCATGAAGTCATCTTCCTTGCTTCAATGTCGAATGACTATCCTAGCTTTTGAATCCTCCTTGAGTATACCTTATTGCATGGTCTTTGTTGTTGCTCATGCCTTACATTCATGTATTCCTCATCTCTACAGTGGTATAATGCCTCTCTTGACAACTTTAAATGCTTTGTGCCCTTGGATTGTCTTCATTATTAGTGTATGACTACCCCTTTAAACCTTGAGATTGTCCTTGAAGACTTGTGAACTGCCCTTTCAATTGGCATTTCTTCAAAACTCTGCCCTTTCTCTCAAGTCTATCTCTTATTAGTTGATTTGATTGTGATGACTCTATTTGAACTCATCCTCAAGGATTGTCCTTTTATATTGCCTTTTGACTATCCTTCAATGCTTTTCCATGAGGTTTGCAGAGTCTCCATGGTGATTTTCAAGAACAGTCCTAAGGACTATCCTATTGGTTTTTACTGTCTTTCATCATGCCATGTAGGTTACCTTTAGCATGTATGGTTTTGCCTCTTGATGATGATTGCCAACCCTTGTTGCATGACAATGCCTCTTTATTCATCGGTCAAACCCTTAAATATCACTATCCTTTGCATTGCATGACTACCACTTTTTGATTGACTCCCCTTTGAACTTGACAACCCTTCATCATGTCTTTTGGAATTTCCTTCAACCACATATAGTTAACTGTCCTCAATAATTATTAAGATGGGATAACCACTACAAATGGTATCTTCGAATATGCTAATCATGTCTCTTGCATTTATCTTCTAACTATCATGTCTTCCTACCCTAGATCTGTATCACATTCCTAAATGTTTATGATTGTCTTTTTGATGTCTCTTTATTGCCCTCCGAATAAAACCTTATGGTGGTTGCTTTGTCTTGCAATGATTGTCCCCTTACATCAAAACCTACCTCATGATTTATGAATAAGTTCACTAGGTCCCTTGCTTGTCACTATGAATTGTCCTTTTTGGTTACTAGACTATTGACTGTCCATCAATATTGCTTGGGGCTTCATGTAGCTTGGACAACCCTGTCCAACTTGCCTTGCACCATTCTTTTTGGAAATTGACTATCTTTTATTACAATATTTGACTATCATACCTGCATTTAATACTCTACTCTTGCAGATGTGTCTTGAGCTAGCAAGTATTGAAAATTTTCTTAAAGAAACACTTTCAATGGATGCCTAACCATCTAAGATGGAAAACTACCATAAATCTCATTAATGAGCCTTTTTTTTAGACTGCAGGAATCAGTAGAGTATCCATCCCCCTATAAACTACAGTGCATCTGGTTATCTTTTTTCACATGACTGGTGATGCTAGCATGGCATGCCCTCTGGTACCATGGGGATAGTGGGGAGACTAGGCCTTGTGACCTCTTGCCTGCTCATTAATGAGCCTTTAAAAATGCATTTTCTTCTTTGGTTTTCTCATCAACAGCGATATTTGAAAATGGTTAGGAGTTTTCAAATCAAATGCTTAGATGTGAGGGTTTCAAATGTGAGTCTTCATGCACATCTTGAAATGAAATATATGAAAGACCTTTGATAGTGAAGATAAAAAAAATAAGGGGCAAATATATGACAGACCTTCTCTTTATCACCATATTGATTCCCACGACCTGCTCTTGCATACTCTCTTTCATGCATAGAATTGAAGATGTTGAACATAAACCCAATTGCGTTGCACTTGCATGACTTTGTTGCACAGACGGTTGCCTTTGCACCAAAATATTGACCGTTTAATGTCTGATACAACCGCCAGAGTTAATGAATCCACAAGCGCTTAAGCCATGTCATGAACTCGAGCGTTGCATTGCACAACACAAGGATACCAAGGGCACACACCTTGCAAATATCCCCCCCTAGCGCAAGTGAGGGGTTCAAACCCATGACCCAGGCTTTAATACCAATTGTTGCACAGAAGGTTGTCATTGCACTAAAAGATTGACCTTTTAATGCCCAAAACAACCACAAAGTTGATGAATCCACGGGAGGAAATTTAGCCATGTCATGAACCCGAGTATTGTGTTACACAACACAAGGAGACCAAGGGAACACACCTTGCAACAGACTTATTCTCCATTCTTGGCCACCATAATAGCTTTGTAATTGTTGTGTAAATGGCACCAAAAATTGGAAACTCTAGTTGCATCAACCTCTTCATACACTTAGGCTTCACCAAATTTTCTTTCCTTTTGCATGCTCGTGAAAACTTTCTTTTTTTGCCATGCACTTGGGCGTAGGAAATGGGATTTAAAATAAGTTTTATTAAAACTTTCCTTTCTTTTTAGCAATGTAAAACCTTTCCAACCTTTTTCACTTTTCAATTATATGATTTTTTTACCATTAAAATAGAAAAATTTAAAAATAGACAAAAATGGGCTACAATTCTATTTAAAACATTCAGTGTGTTATCTTCCATGAAGTAGTTAAGGGCTTGACAGGTGCCAATAATGAGGATTTTTTATGCATTCTTTGAAGGGATTTGTACAAAGATGAAAAATGCCTTATGAGGTTATTTTTGGGAGAAAAAATGTGGCATTGTAGGAATCTATTGTTGGTGCAGCTATGGAAGAGAAATCAATGATAGAACAAAGTATTTCAAAGCCACTATCTGACTAGTATGTAGCTAGACTTCATTTACTTGCATAAAAATTTCATTCCATCTCTTCTCTACATACATAAAATGTTGAATCTCTTCCATTAACTAGCAAAATGACTTTGTTGAAATCTATATTGTTATTGCTCTATGTGTGTCTATGTATATGTATATGTGTATATGTATATGTATATGTATATGTATATGTATATGTATATGTATATGTATATGCATGTATGTATGTATGTATATATGTACGTATGTATGTATATATGTGCATATATATGTATATACACACACATATATGCATATATACATGTGTGTGTGTGTATAAACATGTATGAAATATGCCTACTACTAGGCTTGGCATGAAGATAAAATTATGGATGAAACCATAGTTACAAAATACTAGAAATTTCTAAAACTCGACGAGTCGCGATCCATGCAGGGGTAAACGAGTATGGAAAACTCAAGGGTTGAGTACTCGCCTGACTCGTCAATTCTGGGCAAGTCTCGACCCCCAGACTCGACCATTTTAATTATTATTTTAAAAAATATATATATAATATTTCAATGATTGTTTCACATGATCATAAAACCTACAAAATACATATTCCTTGATGAAAATCTTTGCATCTTTCACAGTCAAAGCCACAATCAAGGATTATCTTGTTTCATACATTGGAAAACTTGTTTAGTATGCAAGGACGTCCATAGACAAAGTTGACATGCTACATTCATTGTACTATTGAATACAAGTTAAGTCATAGTTGGAAAGAAATGCCATTTTCATAATGCAAAAATTTATCAATCATGCCCTACATAGGAAACTCATAGAACAATCCCATCTATTAGTATGCTAGCTAAGGTCAAACTAGAACATAACCATTTATCTTTTTACTTAATTGTTCCTATTTGTTAATGAGCTTGAAAAGAATACATGAAGTCTTGAAGGCTTCAAGAAAATTTTAATAATAAATTTATCACTTGAATATACACACCAATCATTGAGACACAAGTGACTATAATAGCTACAGCATCATCTAGGACCTATCTTAAACACTAGCGTATGACTTTTTGTGATGTTGGGATGAGTAATGCAAGCTCCTCTGAGCCATAGACTTATATTTTTTAGTTTTTATATTTATTTTGATGCCATGGGTTTCATATTCCATGAGTTTTGTATATATTAGACAATATTTATATATCTAAACGTGTTATTTCCTTCAACTAAAATTTGTGTTTATACTTATGTGATCAATGTATGTTTGTGTATGAGATCAAAGTAGTTTCTATTTGATGAGGTTATTATGACTTTAAGGTTTATTTATTAAAGGATGCATGAAACAAGTTTTAAATCCTTAAAAATCTTTGAATTTCTTGGGTTTTTCAATTTGTCAAGTTTGTGTTGAGTCTAGGCTCTAAGTCCGAGTCTGAGTAAAAAATCAACTTGCTGAGTCCAGGGTGAGTTCGAGTCTTGTAACATTGGATGAAACTCATTGTTTCTAAAGATGTGGGATAATAGGGAATTTCCATGAGTCTATTTGATTGACTTAAGTCTTGAAGAATCTTTGAATTTTGACATCATATATAAGATCATATCAAATCTACCTATGTGTGGGGTATTGGAACTAGGTTGGCATGTATATAACATTTGAAATTATTTTGAACAACACTCATAAGGTTGTGTAAATATTTTAGACACTTGGAAATTTGTTCATTATAAATTTGGTCAACTCTCTAATTTGTATAAACATCTAGGTGGGCATAGGTGAAGTTGGGAGAAATTGTAGAACGTTGGAAGTGTTTGAACAAGGGTTGTATGTTAAGTGTTTATCAAAATGTCTAAATGGTCAGTGTTTAAAATAATGATGTAAATCATATTCATTTTCAACCATTGACCATTCTTATATATAATCACCTTGTTGCATTAGTTTACATAAATCCATGAGATTGCAAGTTAAGTGTTCATCAAAATGTTGTATAGGATATGTGGATGCAAAGGAAATGTGTGACTTGTACTCTAGAACCAATAATATAAGTTTGTGTGTGTGTTTTATTCAAGGAGATATATGCTTATTGTATTATAAAGGCTTTTAATCTTTTAGCCATCTCCATTCATAGTTGTGTATAGTTAATTAGAATTATTTAATCCATATGCATGTATGGTTGTGTATGAAGTTTTATAAGCATTAAATCAACAATATGATGTCAATTATATACTGAAGTGTGAACCTATTAAATCCATCCATTGAATGGTAAAAAATGTGAAAGTTATTAGGTTATATACATAAGATACTTGGAGATTATACATGAATAACATTACACTTAACCATGTATTTGGTATGTTTACAAATTTTGGTTTCAATCAACATTATAGTAAGTATGTTTTAACTACTCTTAAAAGGAAGTGTGAAATGCATTTTATATGGTTTTCAACTCTTCAAAACAATATTTATATGACTATTGTACATTAGTCCTCAAAAAAAGAAGATTGTAATAGCATTATGCCCAATTGTCCTTATGTTAGATGAGTAGAAACCCCATGGACAAGATTGTACAATACTCATATGGACAAATATATAAAAATTTACCTATCTAAAATAACAAGTAAACCATATTTAAATAACATATTACTAAGAGTCTCACTTAGAGGCAAGTTATGTTGGAAGTATGAGAAATGTTACAATATCATGGAAACCTATATTTTGAGTTGTACTTGGTGTTTTAAAATTTATTCCATGATCACTTTATTGAGCCAAGCAAGAGATAGTAGTGTTGTGAACAAATGATTGACATTTTTATATAATCATAATACGATTATATTTGAATACTTTGGCCAAAGTGATGTTATAGTTGTATACATTGTTAGTTCACTGTAATCTTAGGATTGCATAGTAGTTAGAAGTCAGTAATAGTTAGAGGATATCTAGGGTCTACATGGTCAAATATGTATGATAGTGATTGTATTTATCATACACTTGGCTTTTGGATTTGGTTATGGTACTTTTGTTAATGTCACTATATATCACCATTGATGAAGGGTTAGGCCACTTCTAGTAGAAAGATGAGTGAGGGACTACCTAGTCTATGGTTGGAGGTAAATTTCTCAAATGATACCCTCCCTCTTTATAGCTAGTATAGAGACTATATTTCTTGTAGTAAAAAAAAAGATTAAGACATTAATCTTACTATTTTGTATACTTTGAGATTTAATCCTTTATGTGATTAAAATCTTACAATCATAATTTTAAACTATATTTCATCTATATTATCTTCAAATATGAATTATAATGGATTCATGAAAATTTGAAATGTAGAGTATCTATTTACATAAATTGTGAATTTAAAAAGTTTAATTATGATTTGAAAAATGTGCACATCTTTAAAGGTGACTAGTTAGTTTAGTTAGACAACCTCCTTTCTTAATGTGTTTATTAGTTTAAAACAAGAATCTAATTATAGATTTGTTGTAATATGTTTACAAGAAGTAGAGAGTTGGTTGATGTACATGATTGAATAGAAATACAAATTATGAGCTACAATAGACGAGGAGCAAAGTACTAATTGCTTCCTTTGACTAAAAGATGAGTTTCCAACAAAGAATGATGACTTCCAAGAGAAATGCCCCAAAATTTTGGCTACAAAATAAGTATATGTACAAAAAGGGGATGCCAACACAAAAAAGACATACCAAAAGGAAGGCCAAATGCCCATCTAAAAAGTTAGAGAAAATATGTGAAAATAATGTTGGAACTTCCAATTTTGGAAAATTAGGAGAAACCATAGGGTTTATTAGATAAATGGTTTTAAAATTGTTGTGATGATTTAGAAACTACTAAGGAATTTCAAAACTATCGTGGTGCTTACAAAATTGACACAATGATTGTGAAACCACCTGTAAAATATGGCAATTTTGATGTGTCTAGTAAAACAAGGCCACAATTCACATAAAAGACCAGATAATGAAATGACCACATAAAACAAGGTTGTTGCTTTGAAATCCACTCAAGTGAAATGAGAAAAATGACAACCTTAAGCCAACATTGGCATGCACTAAGAAGAAGATAACTTGTCTAGATAGAAAGAATGTGAAAGGAAACCTACTAAACTAAACTAACAAGAGATGTCTTGGAGATCAGGATCAAATGCCACTTTTCATGCCATAATAGCTTAGGATGGGTGTTTAATTATCATTAGGTGTAAAATTTCCAACCCATACAATGTCATATAAAAATGGGTGATTACATAACCATGTAGCTCCCCTATTCCTTTTTTATCCTCCTCAAAATGTCTCGCATTTCTTTGGGTCTCAAATTTGACCTTATTTGGCCTATTGTTTTGACTCTGGCCTATTGGGTGGACTACTCTATTTCTATGATCAAGATATTTCCTATAGGCTTCTTTCAAGTATTATCACTTTATAATATTTGTTCTCGTGAATATTTCAATGTGCTATTGGGTCCAAAATATTTTGGTCCCAATATGAGAAAATTTGGTCCACAATTCAATCCTTGTAAGGTAGAGCACCTTCCCACCCACGTTTGGCCTTATTTATATTGCCTCCCCTAATTGTTGGGAACTTGGTATTTTTGAACAAATTGGTAAGCTCCTTGGCAAGTATATCACTCCTAACTTGGCAAACCAACATAGGCTACATGAGCTTAAATTTTATCAGCATGAACATATCCCTTCATTTATCATAAACAATTTACCTTTGCTCCTCCCTTGGAGTTTGGATCCAACCCTTGGACTATGAGTGACTCCATTTCTATTGCTATGAATGCCACTCCACTAGCCATACTACTAAATATTTACTTTATAACCCTTCTCCTATTGTTTCTCATATGCCTCGTCATTCACTCCCCCTCTCACCTCTCACAATTCCCACTTTTCTCCACAACTCACCCATCTTCTCCCTCACCTTTTCATTCCACCTATTCTCCCCACTCCCCCATACCATCTCATGTGTTCCCCTCATCTCCCCTACTCTCATCCTCCCTTTGAGCCTCCACTCTCCTCTAGATTCCCTCTAAGCACTAGGTTTGTACTCTTCCCTAGAATTTGATTCTATAGAACTTACTAACCCCTATTTTTTTGACCCTTTTGGTATCTATCAATCTCTACACAACCTTGTCACCCTAAACATTCAAAGAACTGTACACAATTTAAAAAAACTTTGCAAGCACCAAGAGGATCTTGAAATATCACATATGAAAGTGTAAAAAACTATGATTTTTTATTACATACATTATAGGGAGAAGAATTTTAAGGCCTGACTGTAAGTTAGACTTGGGATGCAAATGTATATATCATGTGATATGATTTCATGATAATTTATACACCATGGACTATCAATGATTATACTTAAATCAATCATGTATGATTATGTGGATTATATACTTGATCTATGGACACTTCAACATGAACCAAAAAAGGAATTATATTTTGATACATGTATCTTGAGCATTGAGGCACCTTTTGGGTGGAAATTGGTCTATGTGATAATATTTGATCCCAATATTCCTTTTATGATTGATCTTATATTCGGTTACTTTGATTATATTGCATTAAACATGTTAATGTGTGTAATGAGTGTTAGATTTAAGTTGATTCAAGTAGGTGATTGAAATGAGTTTCAACATGCCATGATACCATGAAATTGTGCCATCCTAAGTTGATCCTATGCAACTCTTTTGTATTGTGTAAATTATCCTAGTATCATTGGTCATGTGGCCCAAACCTTGTTTAATTGGTGGTTGAGTGCATGATTGGTAGTCTCTATGGAAAATTTATTGGCACCACCTTTTGCATATTACGTTTTGTCATTAAATCATGGAAACTCTTGTTGATTTTTCCACCTCAAACATGGGGATTGCTTTCTAGAGATCATAATTATTTAATTAAATGTTGCCTATAGAGAGAGTAATTGGATTGAACCCAACCTTAATAGTGGATGTATGCCTAAAATCTGACCTTAAAAGTGACTTTTCCATGTGATAATAATTATTTAATTAAATTCTACTTTAATTAAATTTGAACTATAGAGAGAGTAGTTGGATTGAACCCAACCTTAATATTGGATGTATGCCTAAAATTTGACCTTGAAAGTGACTTTTCCATGTGATAATAAGTATTTAATTAAATTCTACCTATAGAGAGATTAGTTGGATTGAACCTAACCTTGCTAGTGGATGTATGACTAAAATTTGACCTTGAGAGTGAGTTTTCCATGTAAAAATAATTTGCAACCATTAAGGTTGAAATAAATAATCTAGGTTTGTGTAGGTAGCCATTCTAGTTGGGACAACTTGCCATGTGGATCACATGCCTCTCTACCAATAAGGAGTGATAGGACTGGCTTGTATGTATATAGGGAAAGGATGGATTGTAAGAATTGAATGTGTGTGATATCTTTCAAGAAAAATGAACCTTTAAAGTAGTGAAACCAATATATTCCTAACGAAAACAATGTTACAATGTAATATCAAGGTTCATGTCTTCTATGGAGATCTACACTCTTCAATCCTAGAGGAAATTTAGTAGAATAAATTTGTAATAAATTATGCTTAATACCTCTATCTCAAGCCATCAATATATAGACTCAAGGGGACTCAAAAAACCACTATAAGATATTACCATGGGCCTAAAATGGTCTTGAAATACCATGGTCGAAATTCTCATGACCCGTTACAAGAGAGTGACCTCTAAAATAGAATGTAACTACCACACACAAGCAACTTTGACCTTCATCATGCAAGATAACATATGTAACTCCCAAGCACTCCCCTATGAAGAACTAATTGCACTTGCATTCCATCTAGTTAAAAAATATGCTCTTACCAATCTTTATGCAACCCCCTCATCAATGCCTTATTACAACAATACTTTCTAGTCACTAAAGAAAAATAAAATAATTGAATATGTTCCCACTATCTCACCCATAAGTACTTGCTCAAAAAGGATATTTTCACATACAAATACTCAAATTTGACATCTCAATCCTTTCTAAAAATCCCCCTAAATTTAGCCAATTTTGTACAAAAAACCATTTTAAAAGTTTAAAATATTAAACATATGAATAAGTGTAATTTAAATCACAAAAAAAAATTAAAAACACTTAGGAGTTAACAAGGTTTAGCATAAGGGGTCCTAATCGACCCATAGGATAAGGCAATTGGTGTAGTGTGCAAATCACAATCAATAATTTGTTGGCACCCAAATGTAGCATTTTAAATTAGCATCATATGTAGCATGTAACATACCTGTAGACACTAAAAAATGTCTTGAATGATATCATGCACTTGAATCAGGTATACTAACATCATTTCCTCCTAAAACCCATCCTCTTTTAGCTTAATTGATTAAATTAGCCTAGCTATTTAATTAATTACATCATTTGCACCTATTAACCTAATTAATCTAATTAGGTTAATTCACCTCTTTCCATGCTAACACTTCGTCCTGTTAAATTAAATACATCAAACTATTTAATTTAAATCTGTAAATATTCTTATTTAATTAAATAACCCTAAGTTATTTAATTAAATGTCATTCCACCTTTCCCCCATTCATTAAATTATTTTATTTAATGAATATCATCCAATTCTTCTAAATCCCCTAATTGCATAATTAACATTGTTTAATTATCAATTATTAATTAATCTAATTATCCCCCACTTGCAAGGGAATATTCCTCCTTTGTACATTCCTCCAAAAGGAATATTCCCATGGAATATTCCTTCCCCTTTTGCACAATTAAACTTTATTTTAATTTGCTAAAATATATTTTTTCCTCACCCATGAGAATATTCCAAAGAATATTCTCTCTCCTCACTCATTTGAAAAAGGGAATGTTCTTACAAGACTTCATGTACAAGTTAACTTGTGACCTCTTGTGCAAGTTAATTTGTGACCTCTTGTATAGGTCAAAAGTGTGTGTGTTTGAAGGAATGAGAACCCTTGATTAAATTTCATCTTTCATTCTCATCCCTTGATGAGAATCCATGATCCATGCCTCCAATTTCTTCCATCATTGACCATTGATTAGCCTTTTGATCTCAACCCTCCATTTCTCATTTGCTCTCCTATAAATAGGTCACTATTTGGAGACAAATGGATCCATCTTTTAACATCAGAGTTATGTTGTTAAAATCACTCACACTCACACTCATATTTAGCATTTTTTAGCTTTAATTACTTGCATTAATTAGCTTTAAACTTCCATTAATATCTTCCATGATCACATAATGCATCCATTTAGCTTGTTTATTAATTAGGGTTTAGATCTTTTAGTTTAGATTCCATCTAGATTAGCTTAGCATTTGCATATCTTCATCATTTTAGCATAAAATCATGTTAAAATTAGCTTGCATCATACTCATTTAGATTAAAATCATGTTTTCATACACATCTCACAAGGGTTTCACCAATTTTCTTCAATAAAACTGGTTGAAACAAGCTCATTTATCCACGGGATTGGGAAAAGGTTGTCGCTTCACATCAACGTGACACCACTCCCGCAATGGGATAGGTTTCAATGGATTACAGTAGGCATTTTTAAAGCTTTCGTAGTTTAGTATGCTTGGTTTTAATGGATGCTTGGTTTAATTTACACTTGATTTATCATGTTGAGATTGACATTAGTGGCTTCATTATGCTTTGATTCTTCATGGATCAAGTGTAATCGACCCGTGCTAATCCATCAGTCACATTCTGGCGCTAGAAGGAGGGCATAACAAATCAAATTTAATCAATTTCTATCTCGAATTATGTTTTTTTATTCTTGCAGGATACAGTGATGCCCAAAGGAATTTTAGTGACACCTTTGTTGGGCGATGACACAATCGTCATCAGAAATAGCGATGCCTATTTAATATTCTGGCGTTGATTAAACTAAACAACAACTGAATAATTTTAGAGGTATCTAAATTTGCAAATTGTGACACTATCATGTCACTGGTTTTTTGCAAAGCGACGCCCAAATTCACCAAAGTGACACTCATTTCATTTATAGCGACGCTATTGTGAACAACGACCTTCTCTAGTAAGCAAAACGGTGATCAATTTTCAGCATTTGCTTTATTTTTTTTACTTCATTTGATCACTAACATGCCTCTGACTTTGTTTTGGTTTTTAGACTAACTAGGTTTTACAAGTTGGACAATAAAAGTTGAAGTGAAGGAGCATCCTTGTCTTAAAATATTATAATTGTAACAAGCGTTTTGACGCTTTTGGGGCAATTATAACCCATTTATCATGCTTTTAATTTTATGCTTTAGGACCACACTAGTTTTCAATTGGGGTTTTATCAAATTTTATGCTTTAGGACCACAAGTTTTCAATTGGGCTCAAACAAGACTAAAATTGAACCCTTACTTCATCATTTTACTTTGGGTTTAAAATTAAACCAATACAACTTAACACTTCATTTGGTGCAATAAAATAAACTCATCTTTGCTTTAGGGGTTAAAATTGATGAGTGTTTGTTGTGTTTTGTGATTTACATCTTTGTTATTGAATGTGTATGCACTTATGTCACACCACTTGACAATCTTGAGAATCAAAAAAATTCCTTGACATTTTGTATAATCACCCACATCTTTCAATTTGGATTAAAAATGAACCCCATGCTAGTGTTGGGAAAAGGTATGGTGTGTGTTCTCTCCTTGCTTAATTTGAACTGGGAGATCAAACTATAAACATACTTTCTTGCTTTTGTTTATCTTTAGAGGACCTACCTCCCCGCTTCAAAAAGAGGGAACGACCCAAGCAATAATGAGCTAAAGCCAAGATCTTTCAAATCGCTATATAAAAATGTGTTTGTGATGAAAGTCATAAAAAATAGGTGTGGATGTGTCATACCGACAAATTTAACCCTTAGTATTCATGTGATACGTTAAAATTTCTTCTTAGGAAGGGATTGGGAGGCCTCTTGATTGAAATAATCTTGAGCTAATCTTGTCGTGTGTATGGCCACCTTGAACGAAAGCCCTTACTAAGAACCATTGTTTAGAAGCCAAAAACCTTTATGCTTGTTGGTGCAAGACCAGTTGTTCCAAAGCCGCCCCACATTTTACTATTCAATTGTTGAAACAGAAAAATCCTTAGGATCTTCAAATCTTCAAGATTTGAGATTTGGTGGTCCCAAGAAGTGTCTACCATGGAGGGGAGCCAGTGTTTCCAAATCTCTAGCTATTCTCATTGTCTTAAGGGTGGGGTCCCATGGGGAGGCTTCAGGATCTATTTTTAAGGGGCGGGAGGTCTCATGAAGTCAAAAAAAAATGCTACAACATTAATTGGAATCTTTTCCTAAAGAATAGAAGCTCCTACCTTTTAGCACTGCAGATTTGAGGGGGTGAAAATGGGGTGGGGCTGGAGATTACCCCTGGAGTTTAGGAATTTTATTTGCCCATTTGTCAATCATCTCAGCTTTTAAGCTTCCTTAAATTTTGGAGCTTAATATTTTAAACCGAATTTCCTTACTAAGTTCATGGGTTCACCACCTTTAAAAAATTCCTAAAAATTCTCAGCAGCATCCACTGAAACTTTTCAGGAAGCCCCCCTCCATGGGACCCCACCCTTAGTGTTTGGAGAAATCCAAGTGGGGATTCAACAAGTAGTATCTTCTGAGCCTAGGATGGTAAATTCTTGTGAGTCAATTTAATATTTTTCTTGGTTCCAAAACATTGCAAACAAACATTCACAATCTTCCTCAAAATTTCAAACCCTTTGGTTGAAGTATGGATACCTTTTGAAATAGCCTTGATATTAATGTTTTTCCTAAGGATTTCTATCCTTAGATATTTCTAAATATCTTGACTTATATCTCAATCCATACTTCCCAAAGTTAACATAGGCAACTATGGCTTGAATTTCATCCTTTTCACAATATGGACATTGTGAAATTTATGATATTTATTGACATAGACATTTAGTTTGAAAACATAATCAAAACAAGTGTTTGTGGCAAAATAAATTCACTTAAGCAAGATAAACTTGACAAATTGAACCCCACATGACCATTTGGAGACCGATCGCTCCCGTTGAACAACCCGATCTTACACTTGCTATTATTCAACCAAACTTTGAACTCATTGAAGGAGAACAAACCGATATCATTAGTAGTTTGAGAAGCTTCACTTTTGAAACAAAAGAAACACCAACCCAGTGGAGAAACGTAGCATATATCTGTAAGAGAGGGGGACCAACCACGTTCAAGGCCCCAAGTCATGGATATCCAAGAGTGGAAGGTTGTCCTAACTTACCTCACTCTAAAGGAATGTCTCAAAACAAGGGATGAGAATGATGAGGACTATAAGGTCCTTCAATCACTTTGTAGACCTAAAACTCAGAATGAGGCTAGGCGAGATGGTTTTTGGGTTCAATACTGTGCCTCAGGTAGCTCTCTTCCTAAGGACGAAATTGCAGTTCTGGGATGACAGTGTGGCATGCTGGCATCTCTCAGGTGAGCTGGCGTCCGTACGACCAAAGGACCGAAAACATAGTAAGAACTGTCAAAAAATGAGCTGATGACCTAGCTAGTGATTTTTATGGGAACAAAATTAAACTATAAGGTAAGAGAAGTACAAATGATTATGATAAAGTAAATATATTAAAGCTAGGGTGGCAAAGATGATCTCACAAAAGAGTTTGTTTTCCAGCTAGCTCCAAATGCACGTCCACCTACACACAAGAAAAAGGAAAATTGTTGGGGGGTTGTATAGGGGTTTGCCTCAGTCAAACCCCCACTTTGGTGTTTCCACCTCCACGGATAGCCAAGATAGCAACGATAGGGAAAAGTATCATAAAGGAGAAAAGAAAGTAGAGAACACAATAAACACTACAAAACAGTAATGTGCTACTCAACCAAATCGTAGAGGAGAGGAGTGGAAATGCTTACCACCTCCACCAAGAGCTCACTAGCTAATGGAGGAGAAAAAGAGGACTCAAGCCCCTGCTGCAATGGTTTATTCCACACTTTCTCTACAGAGTTGATAGAGTGTTATTGTTGCTGCTATGGAGCGCCAAAGTGTTGCTTGAAGGCTAAGAATGAGAGTGAAATTGCTAGAAGATTTCTAGAGGATCATTTGAATGCTTAGAAGATGAAATGGAATGAGAATGGAAGAATTTGAAGAATGGAGAGAATCTTCCATATTCAAGTCAGTTGGTTGAAGAGGGATGTTACAACTCGACCCTAATGGGAAGTGTAACACCTCTGCCAACTTCAGACACAAGAATCCATTAGGGACGTAAGTGTGTCACGCAGACATCTATGCACTGCACAGGCATCCCCGACATTTATTCTTCTACTGACACAAAAGACAGATGCCAAGTGGAACGAAGGCAATGGGTTGACGTGGAATTTTTCCTTCGGATTTTATTTTCTAAGGTGAGGAAGTGTAAAAGGGGAATTTGTGTAAGGGGTGAAAATTCGCACCTATACATTTTTCCCCCACTTTAGCGAGCACGAATACTGATGAGTGCTTCGGTAAAATAGATCAGAGAGTGAATAGAGTTAGAAATGTATACCTAAACCATTGAGGAAGCAAACCGCGATCTGGCGAACTCGAGAGCGTAGGACAAGTAAAGGACTTCATAGCCCCGCATAACTATGAAGCTGAAGAATGAAAGCATCTTACAGGCCACAGACCTGCAAGGAGGCGACCCCCAAGATCTCTCACATGAAGGAATCCCCAAGAAGTAAGAGCCTCATAGGCCTATAGACCTGCAAGGAAGGTGTCCTCCAAAATCTCTCACATGAAGGATACCCAGAAAAGTGCCTTACAGACCTGTAGATCTGCAAGGAAGTGTCCCCCAAGATCTCTCACATGGAGGAAGCTAAGAAAGTTCCCTACAAACCTGCAGACCTGTAGGGAAGGTGTCCTTCAAGATCTCTCGCATAAAGGAAACCCAGGAAAGTGCCCTACAGACCCATAGACCTACAAGGAGGTATCCCCCAAGATCTCTCGCATGGAGGAAACCTACAGAAAGTACAGACTGCAAGGAGGTATCCCCCAAGATCTCTCACATGGAGGAAACCCAAGGAAAGGGGACTCCAAAATCAGAAAGTGGCTTCACAGGTGCACCCGTAAAGCAACATGTTTACCCACAAATAGAACATGTAGTGGCCACACAAAAGTAAGTGGCAGTCGCATACAACAAGTTGGAAAACTTTCAAAGGGATCCCTCAGAAACCCGGCATAAAGAAGGGGTCCACTCAAGGGACACACTATTCAAAAGTACGAAAGAGATGTTTCTTCTCGAATCAATTCATCATCAAGGAATCCTTTTGAAAGATGTTCACTTCATCAAGGAATTTGAAAGGAAGAAGATGCCCCCATGTGAGGGGAAGGTCAAAGTTGCTCCCACCTTAGAGGAAGGTTCTCAAGCTCTTTCTTTGCAAACCCATGATGAAGGAAACATGTTCCATCAGGGTTTCAAGTCAGGAATGTGATTCTTTGAAAAAAGTTTGTGAAGATTCTTGAGAAAAGATTTGTTTGCAACGAATGTATTTTATAAAAATAAAAATGTTATAGAAGTGGTGTTGTCACACATGAAAGGGACAACTCAAGCAAAGAAGAGAGAAAGATAAGAAAAAAGAAAAAGAGAAAATAACATAAACACAAGGCACAGGGGTCGCCTAATATTTTAGGGTCAGAACTGCTCATAAATATATAAGTATAATAATAGTATATAAAATGAATTGTCATCAACCCCCTACTATATCAGACCATGTGAAGAATACATGAGAAGACAAAGTAAAAATTAAAAATTGGGTCAACATGGAAGGGAAGCCTAAATGCCCCCAACACTTTGCATCGTCCCCAATTTGTCAAAAATCAATCACAAACATGGAAGAATGATGATACAAATAGAAGAAGGTTTATGACACAAAAAACCATGCCTATATCCAAGCACCAACAAGGGTGACAAGGGTCATCTAGGAACACATAGCACGATCACGGGGGAACACATCACAACACACACACACCTAATATAAAGGTAAAGAAGGGGCCTCCCCCTAACACTGATTGACCAAGAGGTCATCCACTTCCCACTCTAGATCATCATAGGGGGAAGGAGGATGGGCCTATAGTGGTGTAATGTTAAGAGGAGGAGTGTCTAACCCTCCCGCAACAAGGGCTAAGGAAGAAGGCCCGGCAAGGTCCTCTCCACTAAGCTCTTATGGAGCTAAGGTCAACAATTTTATGAAAATCGTTGACAAGGCCAGAACCTCGTCCAGAGAGCTAAACATGTACTTTACAGGAATTCCATGTTTCACCTCAATGGACGGAGAAGGTTGTGCCCGAGATTCACCGCTAGGCTCACCGAGTGATTTGGGAGCGGTGACGAACTCAGGGGAAGCTGGGACTAGTTTCATCACTAGGACAGAACAAGTCAACACAAGACCACCTTTTGGAGAAGGTGCTCTCCTCTTACGTCCTCTATTGCTGGAAGGACCACTCTCCACCTTCTGCTCCATCGAGGGATGTGAACTCCCTACAGACGAGGCAAGAGGTGCAGAGGAAGAGGAGGAAGAAAAAACCACAGTAGATACCACTGAAGTGTTCATCATATCTACGGGTTTTGGGAAATGTGGGACATCCAAAAGGAACATCAACAGAGGTAGCTCCACCGAAGGATCGATGAACACCTGCACTTTTTTAGGGTCAGGAGCATTCGTACTCATAGCGGAAGCTAGAAGTGATACGGAGCTAGATTGAACAGAAGCAAAGGGGAGAGAGGAGGATGCAGCGAGAGGCCCCGATATAGGGGTGGTCGTCTCCTCTTCCTTGCTCTGTAAGGCGGCCTACTCAATCATGAGAGCCTTTCACTGACGCTTGCGCTTGCACGCAAGGTAGTTTCTATGACTCTTTGAACTAGAGGCTGGAGGCTGCGAAGGAACATAAGACTCATGCTTGGCCATGTGAGTGTCGACTACAGCCGTTTCTAGTGGAGGAACAAACTCCTGAATAGGAGCAGGAGGAACAGGTTGGGGAGCAGCGGGGGGAGTTGGCTCAATTGCCTAAGCAATGAGCCTCTTCCCATTTACTGCTTTTGGAGTAGAAGCGGTAGGAGGCCGCAAAGGCCGAGACATAGAGGATTCCTTGTGGGGACCTTTCGTCCTGCTATACTGAACGAGCCTAGGCTCCATGGGAAAAATAGGAAGTTCAACGTGGGACACTTGGGCTTTCGCCAAGCGGGCACCATAGAATTCTCTCGCAAACACGGAATGAAATCTGATGGCTCCACAACAGGACAAGAGGAAGCGTCAGGTTGAACAGTGGAAGAGGAAGAAGGAAGATCTTGGGACCGCTTCTCTTCTTCCCTTCTATGTGCCTTAGTGGCATCACTATCATCTTTTAGGAAAGCCCTGTGTCAAACAACATAACGCGACAAAGGGTATCTCACTTTCGGCCTTAGACGCTCTTTCTTATAATTTTGATACTTCGGTACAGGAGGTCCTTCCTAGGTGGAAGAGGACCAATGAGCGTATTTTCTACGACTCTTTGAATCGGAGGCTGGAGGCTGCGAAGGAATAGAAGACTCTTGCTCGACCATGGGAGTGTCCACTACAACCATTTATGGTGGAGGAACAGACTCCTGAATGGGAGCAGGAGGAACAGGTCGATGAGCAGCGGGGGAGTCAGCTCAAGTGCCTCGACAGTGGGCCTCTTCTCATTTACTACTTTTAGAGCAGAAGCGGTAGGAGGCCGTAGAGGTCGAGACATAGAGGATTCCTCACAGGGACCTTTCATCTTGCTACCGAACAGGCCTAGGCTCCATGGGAAGAACAAGAAGTTCAAATGCAGGACGCTTGGGCTTTCGCCAAGTGGGCACCATAGGATTCTCTCACAAACGTGTAATGAAATCTGATGGTGCCACAATGGGATGAGAGGAAGCATCAGTTTGAACAGCGGAAGAGGAAGGAGGATCTCAGGACCGCTTCTCTTCTTCCCTTCTATGTGCCTTAGTGGCATCATTGTTAGCTTTTAGGCAAGCCCTATGTGAAACAACATAAGGCAACGCATGGTATCTCACTTTCGGCCTCAGACTCCCTTTCTTATAATTTTGATACATTCGGTACAAAAGGTCCTTCCTAGGTAGAAGAGGACCAACGAGCACAGGCCAAGAGTAATCCAAGGAGTAACTATCACGAGCAACCAGTGGTTTATAACTGATGTCATGAATCACGTGCACAGAACCCTCGTGGATAAATTTTAGAAATTTATGCACAACCGAGGATACGAAATTCATAGCTACTAACCAGGGAATACCCAGCTTTACTCCGAAGAGTTCAAATCCAAGGATTATTTCAAACAGAAGCTTCACGGATTTAGGTCCAACCAAAACTGACAAGACAATCTACCCAAAGGAGGTATGGAAAGTTCCTCATGTGTGCGGATGGTGCTCACAGGTGCATCATACCCATCTTGTGCAAAAATTTGATTAGCATGATCTCCTCAATTATAGAATTCACTTGAGATGGTAGATCAACGAGAACACCTGCTACGATGTTTTTGTTGATTTGTGCAGGGATGTAGAGAGGAGATGGTTCCCTATTAAAACCCATCGGCAAATCCTGTGAAGTGAAGGTTATACCAATACCACTTCTCACAAGCTACAAAGAGGGGATAGGTTGATGCAGGAAAGAGGCCATCACATGCAATGAACGACACTCTCTCGGGCCCTCCAAAGGTTGCAAGGTAGGACAGTGACCTAATTAAGGTTTCGTTACACAACACTTTCAGAACCTTCCAACTACACCTACTAGGGGTCACAAGTTGGGTTGTAAGGTGAAAGCCTCACAACACTCACACCTACAACACTCATAGAATACGAGGAAAGGAGCTTTCAGTATTGCGAAATGGAACCAAAATGGTTCACATCGGGTTCACCAAAAATGTAAGAGAGGGGGACCAACCATGTTCAAGGCCCCAGGTCACAGAGACCCAAGAGCGGAAGGCTGCCCTAACTTACCTCACTCTAAAGGAATGTCTTGAAATGAGGGACAAGAATGATGAGGACTATAAGGTCCTTCAATCACTTTGTAGACCCAAAACTCAAAATGGGGCTAGGCGATCTGGTTTTCGGGTTCAATACTATGCCTTAGGTAACTCTCTGCCCAAGGATGAAAGCACAATTTCAAGATGACAACACGGCGCATTGGAGTCTCTCAAGTGTGCTGGCGTCGGTATGACTAGAGAACCAAAAACACAGTAAGAACCATCCGAAAATGAGTTGACAGCCTAGCTAGTGATTTTTAGGGGAACAAAACATAACTATAAGGTAAGATAAGTACAAATGAGTATGATAAAGTAAATATATTAAAGCTAGGGCGACAACGATGATCTCACAAAAGAGTTTGTTCGCCAGCTAGCTCCAAATGCACGTCCACCTACACACAAGAACGAGGAAAAATTTTGGGGGTTGTATAGGGGTCTGCCTCAGTCAGACCCCTACTTTGGTGTTTCCACCTCCACAGACAGCCTAGATAGCAACAATAGAGAGAAGTATGATAAAGGAGAAAAGAAATTAGAGAACACAATGAACACTACAAAATAGTAATGTGCTACTCAACCAAATCGTAGAGGAGAGGATTGAAAATGCTTACCACCTCCACCAAGAGCTCACTAGCTAATGGAGGAGAAAAAGAGGACTCAAGCCCCTGCTACAATGGTTTGTTCCACACTTGCTCTACGGAGTTGTTGGAGTGTTGTTGCTACTGCTATGGAGTGCCAAAGTGTTGCTTGAAGGTTGAGAATGAGAGTGAAATTGCTAGAAGATTGCTAGAGGATCAGTTGAATGCTTAGAAGATGAAATGGAATGAAAATGGAAGAATTTGAAGGAGAAGGGAGGGAATCTGCTATATTCGGGTTGGTTGGTCAAAGCGGGACGTTACAACTCGACCCCAATGGAAAGTGTAACGCCTCTGCCAACTTTAGATGCAGGACGTCTGCATGTCGCGCGGGCCTCCCCGATAGTTATTCTTCTATCGACGTAAAAGACAGATGCCAAGTGAAACGAAGGCAGCGGGCTGATGTGGAATTTCTCCTTCGGATTTGATTTTCTAAGGTGAGGAAGTGTAAAAGGGGAATTTTCGTAAGGGGTGCAAATTCGTGCCTATACAATATCATAGACAAAGAAGAGGAACAAGCTGATATTGAGGCTAGAAGGCCCATATTACCACCACCCACGTGGCATTAAATATCCTCCTTTTCATAACCTTAACTTCTCTAAATGATCTCATGCAAAATCAGAGTCCCCAAGAGAAGGTCTACAAGTCTTCATTTCAAACTTAGGCATCTTAGTCCAAAAGCTCTCAAAAAAACACCTTGTAACACTTCACCAAAATAGAACGAGGTCGGTATACAACTTCTACAAACGTGTTTCAAGGAACAATCCATAATTGTATATGTTCTTTTTCGGTCAAAACCCTAGTCTTTTTCACGATAATGAACCTATCTAAAACATTGGGTCTTTAGGATTCGAAAACTTTAGAGGTATAGCATGTTTCTCACTGCCTTGGTCTTATAAAATAAAGGATCACTTTAGGTCAACATTGGGTCAAACATTTCATTCACCCCTCCATCAAATTTCATCCTTCACTTCACCTATCTTTGCAAAAAATTTGAATACTCCAACTCTTTTTGACTTGAACATTTATCAAACCAACCCCTAACTTAGTTACTTTGTATGTGAAATGTATCCTTTTCCATACATTTAGTAAGTTATTTATCATCTTTGAACTAGTTATCAAAAGTGTTGTCCCAAAACGTTTGCAAAGATCACTTTCCACACCATTCACCTTTTCATCTCCCATTGTCATCATTGCTCCAAAAAGACTTAGAGTGTCCCTTTTACCTAGATTTGAGTCAACTAGAGAGTTCAAACATTACAAATCTCAACACAACTCTCCCAAAGGTGACCCAAAATTTATGTTAAAAACAAGATCACAACACAAGAAAATCATGGAGAAAACCAAAGTCACATTTACCTCAAGTGATCCAGATCCTCTAGAATTTGATCTGAGAAGTCAGGTTACTCCATCACAACAACCTTCATCTCCATTAGGGCCATATGAGATAGAGGACATCACAAACAATCCATTTGGGCTTACTAGGGAAGAAATCATGGAGCACCAAGCCTTATAAAACATATTTCCTAATTCCCCATCTTTTGTTGCACAATCATTGACACAAGGCATAACTTCATCTACTATTCCAACTTGACTCCATCCCTAGAGCTAAATCAAACACCAACACCTACTATTTCAGCTAGTCTTGCTAAAGACTTTGGCCATACTCTTCCATTTGAAAGTAGCACACTTGTGGGTACCCTCGATACCAATCCTCCATCCCAAACAACCACTTGGACACCTACCTTCCGTGCTCCTCCCATTCTTGAGGATCCCCAACATCCATATAAACCACTTACACTTCATTACTCTATAACCACCTCAACATATCAAAGACCACCCATCTTCATCCATATCCATGAGTATCACAAGTGTGCCCAACATCATGCAGAGTAGTGTGGACCCAGTATCACAATTAGATCCAAAAGGGCAAGGAAATACCCTCATGCAAAATCAGCCTTTAATGCAACAAGGAAAATCTTCATCCAATCCACCCGTTGATATATCAAACACATCGGTTTCCCAAAACACACCTATCCCATCCATCATCAACCCACATCAAAACAATCCCTTGATCACAAACCCCGCCAACCAAGGTAATACCTTGACCGCATCTCAAACCCAAGGGAATCTCCAAAACATTAGTCAAGAGAACCCTTTCAATCAATGGACCCAAGGTCCTAATGTGCCCTTAACATCACAAAATTTAACGATGCCATCCTCATCTTTTTCGTTTGTCCCCCAACTCACGCAAAATCAAATGGGACATCAAACTTACGTTCCTCCATCCCAATCCACTATCTTACAAGGAATGTTAAACTAAGGGAACCCCCAACCACTCATCAGCAACCCCCTATCCACTCAAAATATCACCACTCAAAATCTATCAAAGATGTCCCAACAACCAACTGATCCTACACTACAAGCACATGCCTTAGCTTTATAGCACGCACAACAAGCTTATCAACAAGCCATCCAACAATAACAAGCAACCCTAGTAGCGCAACAAGCAGCTAGCAGCAGCAACCCTAGCCTTAGCACAACAACAACAACATCAAGTAGCCTTAGCAGCACAACAAAAACAAGCAACTTTAGCACAACAACAACATCAATCCCATCAAGTAGCCTTAGCATCACAACAACAACAATAGGTCCAATAGTAATCCCTAGTAGTGCAACAATAATAGCAAGCCCAACAAGAAGCCCTTGCGTCTCAACAATAACAACAAGCCTTACTAGCTCAATAGTATACCCAACAACAACAACAACAAAGTTCCTACTATAATCCTCAATAGAACATCGTCAATACAAATGTATTAGGAACATATACATCAACACCTCAATTGCCTTCACAGAATCTCACACCACCATACACCCCATACAATACCTTATCATATCAGAATCCCACATACAACCCATCCACCATCCCAACATATGTTCCTCCACCAAACTCACAAGATGATCTAGCATCACAACTTAAGGCGTTGTCACAGGAAATGTAGGACCTTCAGATGGGCAAGACAAAGAAGCCCCATACACAGAATCTATGTCCATATCCATTCAATCGAAACATCGTAACAGTGACATTTCCTCCCTATTTTGAAATCCCCAAATTTGGTAAGTACAAGGGGAGAGGAGGTTTTTTGGACCATGTCAAAGAGTTTAATATCATGTGTATGGAGGTTTCTTATAATGATTCTTATTTAATGTGCCTCTTTCCTCAAAGTTTAAAATCAAAAAATCCAAAAACATTCATAAAACCAAGAAAATCCAAAAACATTCAAATCATATCAAAATAAAAAACACTCATAAAAATCAGAAAATGTCAAAAGCATGGAATCTAAACTACGTCGTCTCTAAGCTTAAACGTAGGCAAGGCTAATCTTTGATCAGCTCCCGAGACACAAAATCCAAAAACAGCCTCAAAAACTTTTCAAAAAATCAAAAACATCCAAATATTTGAAAAAATCCATCCATCCCATTTCGCTTTCACCCGTAATAATCTCATCCATAATAAATCAATCATCACACTCACCCTTTGGCAAAACAAACAGAAACAACCGCAACAATCAACAAAAGCAAAACTTCAAATGCAAAATCAAAATCGAAAAAACAAACTTTTAAATGCAAAATCAAACTCTTGATCATTCGCAAGCATGTCAATCAACCTTGTATCAATAGCCTTTCGAACAACCTATCAACTTTCCACCATCCACTAACATGTCCTAGGATGTATCCTTCCTACAATGGGCATTATCTATTGGCAATTGTTTTAGTTCTTATCCTAAACAAAACAAATCCCTTTGGCTAGAGGTATGAAGAACATTGACTTGTTTGTGTGTTTGATCTTTTCTTTTTGATTTATCTTGTTTCACTCATTCCAATGACCTCTCAATGATGTCTAATCAAAGCGATCTACAGAGAAAGGAATGGGGCATTGATCATTATCTTTTTGTCTGTTGTGCTTGTTGGACGTTCTTGTAATATAACTTGGCGAATACTTGCTTTGTTAGGTACGTCCTAGCAAGGTTTTTGTATGTCAAGTGTGAACAAGAATACTCCTATCTATTTGTCGAGTCAAAGTCCATCGCACTAGGTACAACACCATCCTGGTTCTTTATACCTTGATGCATCGTGCTTATGTGTGTTATCAAACATAAGGTGAGTAGCCCTTTTAAAGTCCCAATCCCTGATAAGCAAATCATCATCATCCATTTCTCATCATCATCTCTCATAAAGTTGGCTTGTTGGATCCTCTTGTCATCATCTCATTTCTTCTTTTCCGCACTAACATCACGTCATGATAGTTAATCATCATCACCAGTGCATCCATCCTGCATCCACAAATCATTAGCATACATAAATCTCATAATCATAGCATATCACATCATCCATCTCATCCATCTCACATGCATTGCATTATCATTTGCATCATCATCATAACCATCCATACGTCCATCTTGAACCTCTTTGTCGCAAGATCGACCTTTTCGCTCGATCTCTCGAGGGGGCAATGTGCCAGTATACTTCTTTCAACTGGGGCATCCGAAAAATTTTAAAAAAATTGAAATTTGACCACAATAAGTTTATTCTTTGAATCAACACAGCAAGTACATTGCTTCAAAGAGGGGCAAAATGTAGACATGCAAAATTAGCATCATGCATTTAACTAATTCATATTCATCCATTCATCAAATAAATCAAGTTCATTAAATTCAATCTCTAAAGTCCTCCATTTAAATTAAATAAATTCATCTTTAGTACTAACATCATCCTCTTTGATTAAATAAATCAAATCTTTGTTTAATCAAATCTTTATCACTTTTCATCTCCTTTTGATTTATTTTAATCCATAAATCTAAGTCAAAAAGTCAAATCATCTAATCCCTCATTTAATCTAAACTCATGTCACATCCTCTAGCTTTTCCCACTTGCACAAATAAATCATTTATTAAATCTTCATTTTCCCTCAACAAGGCATCTTTAGAGAATATTCCCTCAAATTTGAATTCAAATCCAAGTGGGATGAGTCCTTCCTACAAGACATTTATTTCACCTTACAAGCCCTTTTGAATTGAGCCAAGTGGCCATTACTCCATTTGACTCTCCCTCCACCTTGTCATTTCAACATTTTCAAATTTCAAATATATGCATTTATGGGCACATTCATCAAAACTTGCACATCCTTCACCCATCCATCTCTTGACAAGTGGCTTCTTCCTATTGGTTGAGTTTTTGTCCCACATTCATCCCTCTTTCCTCTTCTCTCATCAAAATCTTCTATAAATGGAGAGGCTATCCTTCATTCAATCATCCACAATCCACAACTTCATGCAAAGTTACTCTCTTCACATTGAGAGCTAATTTTTTCCATCGTCATAGCATTATATCATCATCATTGGCTTGTCAAAGGATTGGGAAAGGGTCACTTTTCACATCAAAGTGACACCAATCCAATACGGGATAGGTATACTTCATGTTTTTCTTTATATGCTTTTAGTTATCTTGTTGTTGGATTGCATTTTAAAGCATGTTGGATTATCTCATATGGATGTTGAACATTTGCTTTGTTTTGAAATACTAATCATGCTAATGGTGTGTGTTATAATTTTAGCCATTTGCAGATTTTGATGTCCACACCACCAATACCGAACAAACCATTGATCTTGTATATCTCAACAACCTCAGCAGCATTAGGTGCTCTTTTGGCACAACATGATGAAAATGGAAAGGAAAGGGCTATCTATTACATCAACAAGACCTTAGTGGGCTATAAAATGAACTATTCACCCATTGAGAAATCATGCTTAGTAGTAGTTTTTTCTTCACAAAAGTTCATACATTACATGTCACATTGAATCAAACTTATTGCAAAAATTGACCCATTGAAATATCTGTTATCCAAAGCAACTCTCACTGGGCGAATGGCCAAATGGGTAATGATCTTAATTGAATTTGAAATAGAGTATGTAGAGCGCAAGGTGATCAAAGGACAAGTGATTGCAGACAAACTAGCAGAGCACCTATTTATGCAGAGAATCTATTTATATCTAAATTCCCTGATGAATCAGTGTTCCTTGTCAATCTCACAAATCAGTGGAAAATGTACTTTGATGGATCGTTCACCCAGCATGGATCAAGAGCAGGTATTATTTTCATCACCCCTCAAGGTGATTGCATTCCAAAGTCATACAGGCTATCATTCCCATATACTAACAACATTGTTGAGTACGGTTCAAAGGCAGATACAAGAGTTGAAAGTTTATGGAGACTCACAGCTGGTTATCAACCAAGTCAATGATGACTATAAAACTAAGGACGACAAGCTTACTCCTTACAAAAATATGGTAGAGAGTCTCAAGGACCTTTTCATAGATATAACTTTTGAGCAGATTCCTCGCATGAACAACCGAGCAATAGATAATATGGCAACAATCAGATCACTATTAGACATGTCGAACAACGTCCTGCAATGTGAATTCTTGGTAGAACAACTTCTAGTACCAACTTTCGAAATCCCTAAATCTGAATTCGTGTGTGTCATTGTCGGTCCTGGATCCCCATGGTACCATGACATATTCACATACTTAAGCAGGGGAACCCTCCCATCCGATATCACCTCTAACCTTAAAAATACCTTTGTCAAGAAGGCATCCTGATTCGTGATCCTAAGTGATACCCTTTACTGTCGAAGCATTAAAGGGACATTACTACAATGTCTTAACCAAGAGGAAGCCTTGACCGCTTTAATAGAAGTTCACAATGGCATATGTGGTTCCCATTCTAGTGGTATGAATTTAGCTAAGAAACTGTTGAGGATGGGGTACTACTAGCCAACTATGGAAAGAGAAGCCCATCAGTATGTGCAAAAATATGTTCAATGTCAACAACATGGAGATATGATTCATGGTCCAACTCAGGAATTGCACCCAATGATCACACCTTGGCCTTTCTCACAGTGGGGGCTTGACCTCATAGGAAAGATCACTCCAACCTCATCTAATGGCCACAAGTTTATTATAACAGCCACTGAGTACTTTACCAAGTGGTTTGAAGCCATTCCTATGACCTACATAACAGGGAAGCAAATTGCCAAGTTTATCCTGAATTACCTAATATGTCGTTATGGTGTTCCACAAACCCTTATCTCAAACAATGGAACACCCTTCAAGAATTAGGATGTAAAAGAGCTATGTCAAAGATTCAACATCCAACATTGATTCTCTACCCCGTATTATCCCCAGGGCAATAGTCAAGTTAAGGCTACAAACAAGACCATTCTAAAAATCCTAAAGAAAATGGTCAACGAAGTTGGTCGTGACTGGCATCTGTAGTTAAATCCCGCTCTTTGGGCATATTGAACCAGCATCCGCATGCCAACAGGTGCAACCCCTTTCTCCTTGGTCTACGGATCAGAAGCCATTTTGCCTATTGAGCTTGAGCTTTTGTCACTGCAAGTGTCACTACAAAACCTGATCACTGATGAAGAATACAGAATATCTCAACTGAATGAGCTATAATTCTTGGACGAGCATCATCTTGAAACTCTTAATCACTTGCAAGTATATCAAAACTCACTTAAACAGAGCTATAACAAGAAGGTCAAATGTCAAGGTAGGGGATCTTGTCCTAAAGCAAAATCAGAAAAATCTTCCAGATCAAGATAGAAAAGGAAAGTTTGAGCCTAACTGGTTGGGTCCCTTTGTCATCACAACAAGCTATTGATCAAGAGCATATCAGTCAACACCTAAAGGTGAACCCTTGCAGGAACCAACCAACAACTTGCATCTTAAAAGGTTTTATGCCTAGTCTTGAAGGGTATAAAATTTGAAAATACAAAAAAAAAATGATCAAAATCCAAAAAAATGAGAAAAAGGATTGAAAACAGTAAAGAAAAAAATTGTCCTCTAGTGAAAACTACTTCAATGGCGCTTTGGGGAAGTACCTTGGTGAAAACCTAGCAAATAGGCACCTTGCATAAATAAAGCACCTCCATCTATTCTTTGGCTCTTTATCCTATCATTCTTTGCATCACCATCCATCGATCGCCTCATCCATTCTATTTATTCCCTCACCCATCTGTGTCCTTATCATAGCTTGATATTGTGAAGTATCCAATCCCCTTAGTACTACTTGGAATATTCCAAAGGTCATTTTGTCCTACCTATATCAAGGTAGTCTATCATATCACACTGGGGGCAATTAGTTATGGATCAGATCGGGTTCTTGTATATCTTAAGGTTATTGGAAATTGCAATCAAAAATCCCAAAAACATTTGTAAAATGTTTGTCAGAAAATCCAAAACATTTGTAAAATCCTATATAGCTAAAATCCAAAAACATTCGAAAAAATGTAAAGTCAAAAATCCCAAAACATCTAAAACACATCAAAAATCCTAAAAAATCTAGAAAACATCAAAAACCCTAAAAAGGTCAAAACATCAAAAATCAAAAAAATAGCACCATGTTGTCAAACTACGGGTCTCTGAGCTTGAACATAGGTAGGGCCATCATTGATGTGCCCTCGAGAAACCCTAGGTCAGTCCTTTAGGAGTTTGTCAAAATAAACTGGCAATCCATCAACTATTCATCTCTCATCTTCAATAAGTCAAGTCAGTCAAACTATGTCGTCTCTGCGTGTATAACATAGGCAAGGCTAATCTTTGATTAGCCCCCAAGGCCCCTAGGATAGGTATTTTAGGTTAGGTTCTTGGTCAAAACTCAAAAAACCCCTAAACATTCAAATATTAGAAAACACAAAAACATTCAAATATCAGAAAACATAAAAACATTCAAATATCGAAAAACCCCTAAAACGTTCAAATATCAGAAAACCCCTAAACATCCAGATAACAGAAAATACAAAAACATCATAAAACCTTCACCTAAACAACCCCAAATATCTTAGAGAAAACCCTAAACAGCCTCACATAACTGAAAACCAAAACATTCACATAAACTCTCAAAAACACCAAAAAATAGCCTCAAAACATTTTCAAAAATACCAAAAACATTGAAATATTCCAAAAAAAACCCAAAACCATCCACCCCATCTCACTAAACCTTCGCCCATAATAAATCAGTCATCGCCTTCAACCTTTGGTAAAACAAATAGAAAACAAGTATCGCAAGTCGTAATGTGATAACTTAAGTGTCAAAATCTAAAGTTTAGATCATAGTTAAGCAAGTTAGTGGAGTTTTGTATCAACGACTTATCATACACCTCATCCTAATCAAACCATTTGATAAACATGTCTTAGGATGCATCTTTCTTGTGATAGACATCAACATCAGAAATCACCTTAGCTAAATTAAACTGGCAAGAGATATAGATAACACTGACTGTTCGTCTTTGATCTTTTCTTATGATTTATCTTGTTGACCCATTCCAAGGACCTCTCGATGATGTCTATCAAAATGATTTCGAGAGAAAGGAGTGGGGCATCGATCATTATCTTTCGTTTGTTGTGCTTGTGGGTATTCTTGCAAAATAATCTTGGCGCATACTTTCTTAGTTGTGTGTAGGAAAGATGTTTGGGGTACATTGTTGACTATTGTGTATGCTTTGGTCCAATATATTATAAGCTTATAACTTACATTCCAATGAGGTTTTCGTATGTCAAGGTGTGAACAAGAACTATCCTATTTGTTTGCAGGGTCAAAGCCCATTACACTAGATACAACGTCATTCTGGTTATCAATACCTTGATGCATCGTGTCTAGGCATTATATCAAACAATAAGGAACGATAGAAAATCCCAATCCCAAGATATGAGCATATCATAATCATGCATCTCATCACCATATCTAATAAAGTCTTCGTGGATCATAGACTTGTTGGATCTTTTGAATCAATCATCAAAATCAATGGTCGTTCATCTTGTTTCTTCTATCTTCTCTCCGCTTTAACCTAGTATCATGACAGTCAACAAAAACATCATCAATGCATCCATCCTACATCCACAAATCATCAGCATGCATACATCTTGCATCATCATAGCATATCATAAACCATACATCCTACATCATCATTATCATTTAAGTTGTGACGAATAATATAGATTTGTTATTTTAAGCATCTTAAATCATTGCACTCATATCATAAACATACATCACATTATCATATCACAAGCATAAACATATGCATTATCCATACATCCATATGCATACATCATCACGTCATAAATTGCATAGAAAAATGCATAAAAGAAATGAATCTATATTATTTGCATAAGCACCACATAAGCATATCATATCATCCATCCCATGGTATATCACGAAAAGATACTGAAAAAGAATATAACATTGCATCAATTCCATATCATTACATCTCATATCATCACATCATAAATAAAAAGGAAAACACATCCATTCATTACATTGTACCCATCACAAACATAAGCATATCGCATCAAATCATATCCATATCAAGTGCATCCATACATTCATAAGCATGAAATAAAATGAACACATCACATCATGAATCTGTATCGTATCATATATATATATCAAAAAATGATTGTCATAATACAATATCTAAATCAATGTATGTATATCGATCAAAAGTACAATATCCATGAGGCTATCAAAAAGGAGCCCATGAATGTATATCTGTATAAAGAATCAACCAATGATAAAAAAATTATTTGTACAAGCAAGCTAGCCTTGATGGTTGCTCCCCTCACCAGGATGTCTCTCTGGTTGATCCTTGGCCCTAGGATGTGCCCCACTCCTCTGTGATTAATATGGCTATCTAAGCGCCTATGGGACATCCCAGTGGTAGTGCATGCATTAATATGCCACCTCAGTCATGACCTCTCTATACAAACAGGCAGACATTGTCTGCCCCTGGGCTGCAGCTATCATAGTCTCTAACTGCTGGCGTTGCCCGACCTCCTATGCCAACTGCATCTTGACGGTATGCCTGAGCTGGCACTCCTGGTCCCTCTCAGCTATCAATGCCACTAATTGTTGTCATCAAGCAGTCGAAGGAACAATGTCATCAGAAGCAAAATTTGCAAAGGTATACAACCGAGATGAATGATCAACCACCCCAATAGCAATGATCTCTCGAGTCTCCAAGTCTCAAATGATGATCGAATCAGTAGTGAACTCCACAGTTCTCCCATCTCTACCATGTGTAATCTAATATATGGAAAGAATATTGTTCATCATATGAGGAACACACAAAACATCCTGGAAAGTGTTGTCCCCAAATCTAATAGATCCCTTCCCTGTTACACTCATGTATGTATTGTTTCCCATCAAGATAGGAGACATAGTACAAAGCTGAAAAGAAGAGAAAATAGATTGCGAAGACGCCATATGATGAGATGCTCCTGAATCTAGAAGCCATCTCCCTGATCCTGGACTTGAAAAAGCACAAAGAGTTTGTCCTTTATTTCTTGATGTTGAAGCTTGTCCTTTGTCCTTTTTAGACTGTTTTGAAGGAGGAGGAGATTCAAACATTCTAGAAGGAAAATCAATCTGATTCTCTTTTAGAAGATTTTTCAACTCATCAATATCCTTCTTATAACAATAGTGTTCTTCATGTCCAGCCTTCTTGCAATATGCACAAGTAGGCCTCTCCTTCTTAGATGATCCTCCTTTAGAAGAGGATTTTTTTCTTTGCTTGATCTGAATGTGGATTATTCTTTGTTTTCTTTTGTTTCTTATCTGATTCTGATTCTTTTACCTAGCTAACCAACAATGCCTGGGATTTAGAAGTCTTGATGAGACCCATTGAGATAAGCTTTCATTGCTCATGTATCAACATCTCAGAAAATGATGCAAATGAAGGTGTAGTATATGCAGACCCCATAGTCAATCTATGAGTATGAAAGCTAGAAACAAAAGAAGCATAATCAGGACCAAGGTTGTTCATTGTATTGTAGACCAACTGAATGTCCTTATCAATTCCACATTCTTTACATTGCTCTCTTAGATCATTAACCTTAGTGATGTAGTCCTGGATGTTGTCAAAGTTCTTAGGATCAAGGCTCATCAATTCATTATCAATTTGATAGCCTCTTACTTCATCTGTAGTACCATACAATATTTTCAATTTCTCCCAAGCTTCATGAGAATTTTTACATGATTCAATTTGAAATAAAAAAATCTTGAGAAACTAGTCTACGAAGACATCCAAGAGCTTTGGTATGTTTAATCATCCATTTTAACTTTTTATCTGCATCTGTAGGTTCGGGTACCTTATCTTCAACATATAGAGTGTGACCTTCTGTCATTAGAATACTCCATGCATTTTGATGCCATGTTGAATAATTATATGATGTGAGCAAAGGAACCTTAGAATGATCCATGAAAACAAGAGAGAACAAGCAAACAAATCAAAGCAATGCACCAAGAGACCCCCTCCAAATCACTCAATCAAGAAGCCCCCAAGAAATATCTAATTTGTGGCACTTTACATTTAGTGCTTTTACAGTTGTTAAATGCCAAAAACAACAAGCTAGACTTGATCTTAGTGCTTACATATGCCAAAATAGGCCACAGATTCAAGTACACTTTTTGGTACAAAATGAGAACAATCTGATCATACCACTAAAAATGACATGAAAAATTATGCACTTTCAAAAAAAAATGCACCCAAAAATGTTACCGTAGGAACAAGATATGAGCTCCCAAAGTTCCCAAAATAAGGACAAAGCATCAACACAAATTCTAGAAAAACTAGGCACCAAAACTAGAAATTGATTGCACCACTGCAAAGAGTGCAAAAAATTAGCCCAAATAAAAAATTGCTCAAAAAAAGGAATCAAAATGAGCAAGTTATGGACTTCTGAAGTCGGACTGCAAAATCAAAAACTTCATTGGAGAGGGGGGCAAATTTTTTTTAGAAAATGATGATGTGGCGCTAACGTCACCCATCATGAGCATAAACTTGACGTTCATTCACCTGCCACCACAGAATATGCTCTTTGTGGATGAAATATGTGTTGGAATATGCTTTGCCAGTGATTGAATCTTTGAAAAAGCTAGAATATTTGACAGCGACTATCGAATTCAAGTGATTTGACCGCTACTTTATTTTGAAGAATAATCGCTGATATTTAAAATTGTCGCCAGTTTTTTTGAAGGACGGGGCCCACGGATTTACTTGCCCAGCAAGGTGGTGGGGCACGTGGTTGTATTGCAAGCCACTGTGTGATTGCCACGTGGCAAGCCTGATAGGTATCTTGTACTGCAAGAATATCCGCAAAAAATCTTTCGTCCTTTTTTATTTTTATTACATAAATTTTCAATAAAAAAACTTTGCTGAATATTTAAATTGGTAAATATAATTTTTCAAAAAAAAATCAAAAATTTAACTGATTTAAAGAATATTTTCTTTCTACAATCATACCCGATGCAATAATTATGATGACTTGGGAGGCCATACGACTCCTTAGTCAAAAAAATATTGCCTCACCGGACAATTGCTCCAATTTGGACGATTTGGCAGTCAATCTTAGGGTTTTTGGCCCTTTTGGATGTGATGGAAGGATCGGATTTGACCCAAAATGCTCAAAAAATGTAGCTACCTTTTGGATCTAGCAACCGTTCTTCAACTTCAAACCCTCATAGATTTGGCCTCATAAGTCCGATTTGGATGAAACAAAAGGCAAAATCAACTTTCGAACCTTCCAAATGCAATGGTGAGCTTAAATTTGCACTAGCAAGCTCCGATTTGAACCTAAAATAAAGAGTCACAAATGGAACCCCCCCAGATCTTTCTTCAGAAAAAGACTATCCAATGGCACCGAACCCACTCTGATACCATGTTAGAATTGGCTATGACTGCCAAGATCTTGAGACCAAATGGAAAGCACAAAAAGAGAGAATAGAATGTGACAAGAATAAACTGTATTCTTATCAATATGTTTCAAATGATATTGTGATGATCAATGTAGTAGAGACCCCTTGGTTATATAGCCAAGGTGAGATGCAAGATGTCATAGGATTATGAGAAGTGTCTTAATCATATGACATGAGACAACTAATCACACTTACCTAGGTTCACATGTGTTACAAGTGAAGAGATAAGATAACAACTAATGACAACTAACACCTTCTAGAAATATTCCTTCTTAGGACCTAAGTAAACTTAACATGTGTAAATAAGTCCCCTAGTAATGAATTAACTAGGTACAAGACTTTATTTACACCAATAGTGTGAATGCACAAATAAATTGAAAGTGACCCTTCCTCGCCTATTTATGCTTGCAAATTAGGGTTTTTTGCCCTAATTTAACCATCAAGCTAGGGTTTTTCATCAATTTCACCAATCTTTCCAAACTTGAGCTTATTTTACATCATTTTTTGCATTTTTGGCATGTTTTTTGTATCCTGAAGCCTTTCTAGACCCTTAGGGCAGCCTTTAACCTTTGTTAAGAAATCAACCCAAAATTCAAAATATTCGCCCGATTTCTCAAGGGGGTAGGGAACCAACTTATTCCTTCCGCTGGGGCAATGGTAGGGCATCCATAAAATAAAAATAATTATTTCTTGATTTGGGCAGTAGTTTTCATCTGAAGAGTGTCAGTCTTTGAACCAAAGTAGCAGGTACCTCGCTTCAAAGAGGGGAAAAATGTAGACACTAAAAAAATGTCCTGAATGATATCATGCACTTGAATCAGGTATACTAACATCATTTCCTCCTAAAACCCATCATCTTTTCGCTTAATTGATTAAATTATCCTAGCTATTTAATTAATTACATCATTTGCACCTATTAACCTAATTAATCTAATTAGGTTAATTCACCCCCTTCCGTGCTAACACTTTGTCCTGTTAATTTAAATACATCAAACTATTTAATTTAAATCCGTAAATCTTCTTATTTAATTAAATAACCCTAAGTTATTTAATTAAATGTCCTTCCACCTTTCCCCCATTCATTAAATCATTTTATTTAATGAATATCATTTAATTCTTCTAAATCCCCTAATTGCATAATTAACATCGTTTAATTGTCAATTATTAATTAATCTAATTCCCCCACACTTGCAAGGGAATATTTCAAAGGAATATTCCTCCTTTGCACATTCCTCCAAAAGGAATATTGGAATATTCCTTCCCCTTTCACATAATTAAACTTTGTTTTAATTTGCTAAAATATCTTTTTTCCTCATCCATGAGAATATTCCAAAGAATATTCTCTCTCCTCACTCATTTGAAAAAGGGAATGTTCTTACAAGACTTCATGTGCAAAGTAACTTGTGACCTCTTGTACAGGTCAAAAGTGTGTTTGTTTGAAGGAATGAGAACCCTTGATTAAATCTCATCTTTCATTCCCATCCCTTGATGAGAATCCATGATCCATGCCTCCAATTTCTTTCATCCTTGACCATTGATTAGTCTTTTTTTATCACAACCCTCCATTTCTCAAATTCTCTCCTATAAATAGGTCACTGTTTGGAGACAAAAGGATCCATCTTTTAACACCAGAGTTATGTTGTTAAAATCACTCACACTCACACTCATATTTAGCACATATTTAGTATCTTTTAGCTTTAATTAATTGCATTAATTAGTTTTAAGCTTCCATTAATGGCTTCCATGATCATATAATGCATCCATTTAGCTTGTTTATTAATTAGGGTTTGAATCTTTTAGTTTAGATTCCATCTAGACTAGCTTAGCATTTACATATCTTCATCATTTTAGCATAAAATCTTGTTAAATTAGCTTGCATAATGCTCATTTAGATTAAAATCATGTTTTCATACACATCTCACAAGGGTTTCACTAGTTTTATTCAATAAAACTGGTTGAAACAAGCTCGTTTATCCACGGGATTGGGAAAGGGTCGTCGTTTCACATCAACGCGACACCACTCCTGCAATGGGATAGGTTTCAATGGATTAGAGTAGGCATTTTTAAAGCTTTCATAGTTTAGTATACTTGGTTTTAATGGATGCTTGGTTCAATTTACACTTGGTTGATCTTGTTGAGATTAACATTAGTGGCTTCATTATGCTTTGATTCTTCATGGATCAAGCGTAATCGGCCCGTGCTAATCGTTGGTCACAATACCAAGCCGCATACCTAGGACATTAGGCAACTAAACATTTTTTATAAAGAATGACACCAATGACCAAGGTACAACAATATGTCATATTGCACACCAATGTGCACAAAAGTATCATGTCAAACACAAGGAAACTAACAACAAGAACAACCTCACCATTGTTACAAGCAAGGTGGCACTAATGGAAGACTTACCAACCATTGGATGAAACTACCACAATGAACCTATAAGAGGTAGATTGATATCCAATGATGATCGAGTACTAACCCTTGATCATGCTCTCTCATGAACACAAAAAAAGGGTAGAATGAGGGAGTCACCAACCTTGCACTCACACCAAAACACACTTACAAGACACTCACAACACCCAAGGAAACTTAAACAACATAATTACTAGGAGATATTACATCTCGACTAGACAAAACAACCACCAATTTCCAAAATGAGTAGGATGAGGGTAGCAACCACCTCTAATCCACTCAGTATTGATTTACAACACACCTAAACATGCAAGGAAAAACCTTCATAAGAGGTTTCCTTACTAGGAAGTACAAGCTCTCCACCAACTAGAACAACAACGAGTCGCTTTCAAGGAATGGCATCCTTCCCAATATAAAAGATGTCATACTCTCAAGGTATGATACTTTTCAATGATGTGACAATATGGGAAGACCCACCAGGCCAAGGGAAACAACTTTTATATACAAGGTTTCCCTTAGAAATGCTCGGAAGAGCCCATTATTCAACCAAAAAAGGGGACAATAGTGTGCTAGAGGACTACAATGCCTAGAAAGGACACTAGCACCCAAGGACACTAGTGCACCACTCCAAAGGTGTCCCAAAAATGTGTTGCAATCTTAAAATTGTGCAGGTGTCCAAAATATGTGCTAGAGTCCTAAATTGGTGTTGTAGTCCTAATCATGCACTATAGCCTTGGCCAAAGACTAAACACATGACCATTTTAGGTCTCATACCTAGGGAAAACACTCAGTACTCACAACAATAAGAGTGTTTAACATAAAAAGACTCCAAAAAATAATAATAAATGACTAAGAGACTATATGGTCAACCCCGTCTAATCTCCAACATATTGACTAACAAAGGAGACACTCTCCTCAAGATAGGAGGCCTATAAGGGAAACCAACATGACTCCAAGGACACAAGGGACAAGGGAAAACATTCCCAATACACCCTATTGGTCCTTCAATGAAGAGGATAACCTAAATGACACCATCACGTGGCAAGTTATTACCAACACACAACTCAAACTTGGGAGACAACTAAACAACACTTGAAGACAAAATTGAATATTTTCCAACACAAGAGATTCATTTTAAGCTCTAATAAAAAAAATATTTGTGTTTGTTTTACCAACATAACCAAAATGATAAAGAGCATATGAAATGACAAATCATTGAACACCAACATCAAGAAAGCATGCAAATAAAGATAACATCATCACCACTTATATGGGAGGTTTACAATCCATCCAATAGGAGTTTCCAAATAATATAGTGTAATTTATAAAGAGGGATCAAAGTCCTAAATTAAGCATTTTACATCATATCAATGAAATGATAAATCTAAAGTAAGGAGTAGAGAATCTCCACTTGCATACTAACCAGAGCTCCTCCAAATGAAGCCTCCAAGAAGTTTGATCTCCAACAATGGTTCCATGCCACCTATCCATGTGGCACCCTTAGCAGTTAGCTCCACTCCACCATGCTAGGAGATAGTCACTTGGGCACAAGCACAACACACAAAATAAAGGAGCATGGCTCACAAACACACCAATCAAGATGAACAATCATAATATCCACATGGAATCAAATGAGATAAAACATCAAGTCATGCACACCAACAAGTGTAATGTACCAATCATGGAATAACATGCTCAAGGGGAATCCATCACCAACAATAAGCATAAGATATAATCTAGATGGCATAGCTTAGACATGTCAACAAGGAAACATACAACACAAACATGAATACGTGCAAAAATTATCTCATCTAACACAAACATGGCTAGATATGGTATCATGTTTGATACCAAGTCCAACAACATCAAGGATGAGGATCCTAGGGGCTAGGGAAGGAGTATCATCACAATAGCTCAAAGTGATGGCTAAGTGAGATTGAGTATGCATGTCAATTGCATTGTGAGGATACTCAAAAAATGAACCTCAAAGAGTGTCATGCCCTCAACAATATCCAACAACCTCTAAGTGCAGTGTGTCCTTCAAGCTCATATCGAGCCTTTACAAGCACTCCAAATGTGTTGTGACATTAGCATCTTAGTTCTTTTTACTACATAATGAATTTATTTAGTTATCACTAAATTAGTAGCTCCTCACCCATCATATCCTAGGATCACTTTCTATCTAGGTACACATCAAGAGCCACTCCTTTCCTACACCCTATACCTCAAATCCTAGGTTCATGCAAAAACACTATCTGGGTGTGGCATGGATTTCAATGCATAAAATTAAGACAAAAAATTTAAACATGGTTTCAAAAGATTCTAAATCAAAAAACATTAAGGATACCTCTTTTAAATTTCATTCCAATTCATTCAAAATCATTCATAATTTTTTCTAAAATTATTTCCAATGAAAAACAATAAAAAAAATTCCATTGTTGAATGGTTGAAATCTCAAAATTAAAAGTTACAAATTTTAAATATACCCTTTGGTTTCAATGGTGAACAACATCACTCTTTTGAACTAAAATTCACATTTCATAATTTAAAAAAAAAAATGAAATAATGAGGACACAAATTGGACAATTTTCAAAATTCTACATCAATTAATCAAGAAATTAAACCTAAAATAGAGGATGTATGACTCCATATGGGTAAGAATGGCAAACATTTCAAGAAATAATTCAAAGCATGGAGAAATTAGGAGAATTACCTCAAGTATGAACTCACAAAATTACCAATTTTCCTCCAAATTTGAGAAGCAAATCAAAATGCAATACAAGGAAACCTTCAATCCTCCCTTTGCAATTCATCTCCCAATCCAAGAAAATCCCTCCATTTAATTTTTTTTGAGGGAGAGGGTTTGAGAGACAAAGAGAGCATCTTAAAAAAATGAAAGAATGAATAAATGAAAATCATTTTTTTTTTGTTTTATCTCCCCTTTTTCATTTTCTAATTTCATTTTCACTTTTTTCTATTTCTTATTTTCTCTTTTGTTTTTATTTTATTTTCATCAAAATATAATTTTCCAACTTGAAAATTCTTAAATTATTTATTTTTTAAAGGCAAATAAAATAATTCAGTTGATATTTTCTAAGGCAATTTAATTATCCTAATAAATTTTCTAAAGCCCAAGGAATAATTTTTTAATAACAATTTAACTATTTCCAGTGATTTAAATATCATTTCTAATGCATTTTCCCTTTTCTTTTATTTTCCAATTTCCTAATTCTCAATGCATCAAGCATCATTAACATGCAATATTTACTTTCAAAATACAATTGCATGTGAATAGGAAAATAAACAACCACAACAACAATTCACGCATATACAATTTTTCCACAACACATGAAATTTTGAATTGCCACTAATTCAAATCCAAAATCATAAGGGAAAACATAGGGCTTATATTGCACTCAAATTGAGTGCAATAGTGGTTACCATACACATTATCCCAAAATGACATCTCTGATTAACCACCATTGGAGAATAACTTGGACCTACAAATTTAGGTGGAGAAATAGCCATGTAATCATTCTTGTATAGTTGATTCACATGTCAAGCGTACTTGCTCCACATATATATAATAATTTAATCAAATAAAAATCATCCAGTGGAGTTCACTATCACATATATCATATAATCTTGAAGTTACAATAACCAATTAAAATGTTAGATACTGATCATTAAATCACCACATCTATGAATCTATCATAGAAAACATAACACAAGCATATCAAGATACATGTAGTAAAATACATCAAGTTCTCAAAAGGAATTTGGCACACTGGAATGCATGCTTCTCCATGCACGCAAACCAAAATCACAACAATTACTATCAATGGACATGGTTAAGCTAAAACACCAACAATCGACATATTGAGGAAAACCATCTCAAAACATGTGGGTGGTCTAAACATGTGATAAAAAATACACAAAATACATCTCATAAAGATAATATGCCACTCAATGCAGCAAGAACAAGCATGACCTATACATCCCTTGATACATAGTCAAAAAATAATATCGAAACCAAGACATCTTAGGACAACAAACATGTGGGCATTACATCCATCTAGCTATAGATAGCTTAAACATGATTTTGTACACATGCATGAGTATAGGTAGAGATGAATCATGCATAGATTATATTTTGGGACACACTGATGCAAACAAGATTAAGGGGCCTTATCAAGCATCCTGATCACATAGCCTAAACACACTTATACACACCACAATCAACAACATGCTTTATTTTCTATTATAATTTTAGTCCATTTTTTTATTTAAAAACCCTTGGCATTATTTAAATATCTCATTTAAATAATTTTTGGGGTCTTAGGTTGGCAAAAGGTTTTTAATGTTCTAAATGTTTCAAAGCTTGGTTAAGTTTCCTTTTGTTGTTTAAAACATTTTAAAAGGAAAGTTTCACTCCACACCAAAAACAAGGCATGCTTAAGTTGCAAAAAAAATAAAAGCAAAGAAATCACCCCAAGAAATCAAAAAGAGGTTTTTCATGCCAAAACAAGGAGCAAAGCTTAAGTTGCATGGAAATTTTAAGAAAAAAGCATAAAAATCACATTGAGCAGGCAAAGTAAAGGTTAAGAACTCTTAAGTTTTGGTTACTGAAAATAGAGGAAGAGGGAAAAACTTCACGTGAAAGGAGCTAGGGTTTGTGTTTGTTGCTAGAAGTGGAGTTGGAAGCAATTTGCATGAAGACTTGGAGTATTTTCAAGAGCTATCTCACCAAGAACAAAAACTAAAAAGTTGTAGTTGGAGTATGAGACTTTTTCCCACACCTAGCCATGCAATGATCAAGTTGGAGCCTTTCATACATAGGTCTATAGGTTGAAACCCTTACTCTTTTTCTTTTCAGATATTTGAAGTGATGATAAGCATAGAAAATGATTGCTCAAACTAGTATACTTTGCAAATCATAATAGAGAAACCAAACACTCCAAACCCTACTCTGGAATTGTAATATGTTGAGAAAATGTGGCTCCCACAAAGGTTGAGCCCAACATATTGCCCTCCTTTCAGTTTTGAGACTAATGGAACCCTAGTGTTAAAGAGCACTGAAAACACAAAACATGTTGTAAGTGATAGTAGCATCACAATATTTATAATAGTTCAATGTTGGTTTAGCATTGTTAAACATTCATTAGTGGTATTATTTTGGGTTTGTGTAAGGAGGGCTTTGAGTCAACGTGTGTTCTCTAAAGTTTCCTTGAGAATGATAAAGTATACAGAGTTATCCATGGAAAGATCTATAAAGATCATGAAACTTTGTTCCTTGTCGAAACCTCTATAAAAAGATACACTCAAACCCCTACTTGATGTTCTTGTGAGGATCTCTAGGAGCTAAAGGCATTAAAGTTAGGGTTTGATGGATAGTGAGACCTTGTGGACAATCATTTATGATTGTGTGTCCTCTTTGATAGCCACTTTGGCATTAAGACTAAAGGAAAGTGAGCAATGACAAGGGCTTTCCAAGGGCAACGTTGGTCAAGAGTAATATGACTGTGGAATGATAAGGACAACCATTATAAAGCATAACAATCCACAAAGTTAAAGAAAGAGTAAGAGGACAATTTTACAATGAATTTAGGTCAGTCCATTTAAGAGGGCATACCATGAGTTTCATTGAAGATAAGATCATTTTCATGAATCCTCTTTCACAATCATTATCAGTAAGGATAAATCCTAAAAGGACAGCTCAAGACAAGTAAGGGCAATGACATTGAAGGATTCCATTAAGTTTCAAGCATAGATAGATGCCATAATAGTTGCAAGTTAGAGCATTGAAGGGGTTATAAGTGGAATTCACAAAAGGCAGAATTTGTATGATTACAGTCAAAGCCAAAGGACAGTGAGGGGTAATGTATAGAAGGTTTCATCTTAAAAACCCCAAGCATCCAATGAAATCATGGCAGGGCAGACCTTGTAAGGGCAGTCAATATCATTCATGGCAGGGTGTTATCATGAGAAATCCATTAGAAGGTGTCATTATAGCAAGTAAGATGGCATCATGGTAGGTCAAAGTTGATTTTGAAAAGGCAATCATAAAATGCTAGAGGATAGTCCTTAATGAAGAAAGTGGCCATCAAACACCAAAGAAAAATCCTATGCAATGGTGAAGAAGTAAGGACAGGCAAGTTAAATGTACTAAGTGAATGTGTCAAGGAAGTTGGTGAGATAGGGACATCAAAGACATAAAGTGCAGAGCTTTACCTGAGAGAAAAGTTTCAAATGGACATGAAGGGTGAAGTATATATGGATAGTCACCCTTGTGTTGATCAAGACTAGTGACAAGGTTTTATTTTTGGGAGGTGCCATACATAAAGGGAAGTGGCATGCAATAGGATATGTCAGTCACTAGAAGGAAAAGAGTACATCTATGTGACTTTGGCCTACTTGATGCATAAATATAATGATTATTCATACTAATAAGATAAAATAGAGTAATCACATATGGAAATTATATTTAATAATAACAATCATACATATGCTTAGATAATAATTTATAATTTATGCATTGGCAATTATATTAATTCATTACATTACTTAATTCATTTGCACTGTGCATAAGCCATTTATTATGTGTGTAGATAATGAAGTCAACCATCTAATCTTAGAAGTTGATTGGATATTATTTGTGGTAGGATTTTATTTCAATATGGTTTCTATTATCTGTCTTATAAGTTGGTTATAATCATATGAAATTACACCTTGCATTCTATTGCACAATCTTAACACTTAGAAATACCAATTCTTTGAGCCCCATCCACAATGAATGACCTACATCCCCAAGGAATTACGGAGGATGTAATTTAAAAAAAAAAATCCCACCAATTGGTTCCCATTGGTTATTGTTTCTCATATATAGATCTTATATTAACTCCTTTGATTACTTAAGTTCAACTATTTTTATTGAAGAATGTTAGTGCTATTGCAAAATACTTGCACTATTGCCTAAAATAAGTGTGCTATTACAAAATTTTGTTGCTATTGCCTAGAAAAAGTTTGCTTTATGCTTCAAAGTAACTGATTGTCAAAGGTTAGCCTTAGTTTGAATTTTCAAAAAAGTCCTAACGTTGTGCATTGAATGGTTGCAGGTTGTCCTTAATTTGTTGTCTATGCGAGAGCGACATCCTTGGTTGATGGATGGGTTGACCGATTTTGATGATACACAAAGAGACTTTCTTGATGTTGTGGGTTTATGTTATATCACTCACTTGTCATTGCTTAGGGCTCATTGAGCCATGATGACTGCATTGGTGGAGAGGTGGCACTCTGAGACCTCTTTGTTTCATTTTCCTACTGGGGAGTGCACCATTATGGGGTTTGATGCATCTGTTTGCCCCCTTTTGGAGCCCTGAGTCTTCTAAAAATTGAAAAATCACAAGGAAAGGATAGTGCACTTACCGCATCCCCCAAGCCCTCTAGTCGTCTGTATGTCCTGACTCTATACCCACAGTGCGCAGCATGTGGAATTGGAGACATTTTGACATGAGCTCTGTATTAGGTTTTCTCTCACACACACTATTCACTCAAGGTTAAAATGCACAAATGACTATTTTTAGCAACCTAATCACATTTACACATTTCTAAAATGGGATTTTACTGCCCCTTTTTCACTGGCTATGCTAAATGTTGAACCCAAACCCTAATCTGAGCTTCTTGGAGGCCTAAAATTGAAACTTTTTCTTTTTAGTGCATCAATTTTGCTTGTTGGAAAACTTTTTCATATTTTTTCAAAAAAAGAAAAATTGTAAAAATTTGTAAAAGTTTGTAAAAATTATGCCTTCACTGGGGCATGTTGGGGCATGATCTAAAAAATATTTTCTTAACTATTCTTTGACACAACACTCAAATCACATTATGTCAAAGAGGGGCAAAATGTAGACATTGAAAAATGTCTTGGTCTGTGAACAACATTTTTCCGCATAAATTCCTTTGGGATGTAGGTCATTCATTATGGATGGGGCTCAAAGAATTGATTTGTCTAAGTGTTAAGATTGTGCTATAGAATGCAAGGAGTAATTTAATATGATTCTAACCAACTTATATGACATATAATAGAAACCATATCAAAATAAAATCCTACCACAAATGTCCATTCAACTTCTAAGTATATTATATGATTAAGATGTCTGCGCATTGCACAAGCATCCAAGACCACCTGGGAAGGCTAATGTAGTAGAAATTTTTTTGTCATTCTTTCACTTGTCATAAGTGCATCATAACTCACTCATAAAATTGGGTATTCCATTTTTTCTTTATTATTTCCATTCAAATACTCCTTGTGTTGTGTTGTAACACACATAATAAGAGGGTAATTTAATCATGAATTGTAATATTCTATTGTGTTTAGGATAAAAACAATGTTGTCATATTTACCCTAACCATTAGTGGGTTAGGAACATACATCCCCCTAGAATCCTTTCTAAACACCATGGGTTGAGACCACAAAAAATTATTAAAGGCTTGTAAAATAAGCCTATTCGAGCAAGCATTCAAATCAAGATCCATAGCATGCAATCAAGATCCAAACTCTACATTCATGCTATCCATTACTTGCAAGATTGCAACCTTTGTTCCTAGGGTTTAGTGAGATCGATTTCAAAAGGAAGCAGTATGGTCAAATCACTGTCCAAGGCAAACTATCGTAAAAGGAAATATGTCAAATATAAAAGATAGTACTTATGACTATCATCATAAGGATAGTTTCAAGGAACAAGGGGCAGCGATGGGAGGTTGTGGCTATGAAGTCTAAATGATTATAGTGTCTTACGTAGATGACAATCCATATGTAAAGTTGACAACCTTGTAAAAGTCTGATCCAAACTCTATAAAAGTACACTCCTATGCCTGTGGACATGTGTAAGGGCAGTCTTAGGAAGAAAAAGTATATTGCAAAGAACATAGTCCTTAGAAACCAAGGGGAGATCATATGAATGAAAGGGACTATGTCAAAATTAAAGGACACTCCTTATCCATAACTGTAGATTTTTAAAGATCCACCATACATGCATTTAGATAATGAGCAGAAGACGATCATAAATGCATAATAGACAAAGGATAGTCATAAATGCATGGAGGACAGTCACGAATGATGAGTTTTAAGCATCAAATACCATAGATTGTCTTAAAAGGGGCAGTGACCTCATACGAGGTGCTTTCACAATCAAAGGCTTATGCAAAGTTTTATAAAGAAAACACATGGATGAATTCCAAGACTAAGAAGAAAAGGGACAATCCATATTCAAAACCATAGTGAACAAATATTCAAGGGGGTCAAGCAAGGATTAAACATGGAGGAAACAGTTAAAGAACTTTATGACTATGTGTTAAATACATTTGTGACAATGTGTTGAAAGCTTTGATTATGAAAGACAACGAGGACAATCCACATGTTGTGAGAAATCATAACAAGGGTTCAAGGGAAGTTTTGAATAAAATGGTAATCTTATCAATGAAATCATCAATGGAGATAATCCTATGGACTGTGATTTTTCATAGATGCAAGGATAACAATAATGAAAGTCACCAAGTACAAGTTAGGACAGGCAATGACAACCTATAGATGCAAGAAATGATAGATGGAGAGATAAAGGTTTATAGGTTATAGTGGATATTCAATTTACATGAAATTTTTGTATGAAAAAATGCATGAAAATAATAGCAAGAGTGGGGCAATCACTTTAATTTAAGGATAGTAATGTATCAAAGAATGAGCACATTCCAAAAGATAGCTATCTCTTGAAGGGGCAGTCACCAAGAGTGTGAAGTGAGATGACAAAGGTTCAAAGGAAGTCATGAATATCCATAGTAAAGGTTTTATGAGTATAAATGGTAGGTCTAGGGCATGGTTTTCAAGGATAGTGACAATAATGAATTTCCATCATGATATACCCTTATATCATGAAAGAAGTTTCAAGCATCAAAGGGGAAGTCACAAGACATTAAAATAATTTGTACCTTGTAATGGTTTCATGACTAAATCTGTTAATGACAGTCAATGTGTAGTTGTCCTAATGACTATGATTAATAATTGTGTAAAGCATGCAAAATGACAAAGAGGCGGTCCCTTCAAGGGTTTTAAAGAACACAAAGACATGATAGTGATAATGAATCTTGTCACTGAGACAAAGGACAACAATATAGTGATTTGAGCCTTAAGACTATAGTAATGACCTTTTTCACTATACCTTGAAGTGAAGATCTTAGGAAACAATGCATAGGCAGACCAAAATAGGACAGTCACTACTTGAATACACTCAACTCAATCAAAAGACAAGCACAATGAAAAGAATACAAACCTTTGAAGGCCTAGTTATTTGCAAGTAAATCACACACCTATAATCATGCAAGGAGTTTTACAAGATGATCACAATTTAAGAGGCCTTCATGCTCAATTTTGGTGCACTTAGAGGCAATTTCGACCTATTTTATAAGCCCATATGGTTACAACTGGAGTTGAGAGGAGTTTGGAGCTATATGCATGCATTTTGGGGTAGTTTGGGGGCCTAAAATAGAGGCTCTTTTTTGCCTTGTATGCCCAGCTACTTGAAAAACTCATGAAAAGTGTTTAAACTCAACTTTCCCATCAACATAATGCAAATTTAGAGTGCAGTTCAAGTTTAGTTTGAGTATGAAGTCAACAGATCAAGTCAACTCTTCATCACCAAAGTTTCACATCTAGTTCCACATCCATGCAAACTCAACATCTTCTGACAAGGCATTTGGCTCTTTTTAGAGCAATTCTTTCATTCCTCTTTCTACCTTATGCAAAAGAGAAGGATTGTAACTCATTTTGAGAATTATAGAACAACAATTTTATGTATTCTCAAGTAGTTTTTTAGATTCGTATCAGTAGAAACTCCTTTTTATCAATAAAAAGTAGCAAGTTTTCCTTGTCAAAATTCATGTATTGGATGGTATTATGAATGATTTGATTTAGTTTTTGTGATTTCAATATTGAATCCTTGAGTTAGGTCTCATTTACAACCATTTCTCATGGAAGAATATGAAAAACTTGTGTAGGTCATAGGTTGTGTTAGTTGTTTTTAGAGTTTGTATTTGTGAAAACACACTATTTTCTTACAACAGAACCTAAAACATAACCTCCCCTTGAAACTTTTTATATAATTTTATCAAAAATTGAGTTGTGCATAAGGAAAAGCAATTTTTTGAGAGAATTTGTGAGTTGAATGAGTAGGTATAAGTCTCAGATCATTGGTGTATCACCTCCTAGGATCAACAATCTTTAAGTTTTGGTTCTTCTATCCCTTTTCTTGATTGAGGCAGTAGTTTTTAGGAGGTTCACCAAGGGAACTAACCCTCTTTGGAGGTTCATCTTTGCCATAAGTGACCCACAACTTGAAGATGATCCCATGTTTCATAGGATTGTTGAGTTTTAAACTCAGGTACAATCCTCATGACAACAATAATTTCATTACACAATAGTTTTTCGAAGCTTATAAAACAAAATATCACCATTAACAATATAAATTTTCCCTTATTCCTCTCCAAAAGCTATAATCCTTACCAAAGGCTAACCTCATACTCTTCCTTTGCACCATCTTTATCCGCACATACAACTCTCACAATCACAACTATCCTCCACCCAACAAAGACCTTTGAAGATGCACTTCTTCACACTTCCTCTACCCACTTTCCACCATGGAGGACACATGTGCACTTTCTACCCAGCTTCAATCTCTATTGGAGGATAGCCAACACGATCTCACCTCTTCAACCTCTTTGTAGTTACATGAATCCTTCATACTTGCAACAAAAATCACATGCGACCATAATGGTTTCTCATGATTTTAATGTCCCCCTTAGCCCTTTGTAATTGCAAGACTCCTCACACTTGCAACAAATATTAAGAGCTTTTGAGACATCCCTCACTGCTTCAAACCCTCACAACACATTTTCCACCCCAACACATCCCAACGAGAAAACCAAACTATGATACCACTTGATGCAATTGAGATTAAGAAACCTTATCATATAGCCTAATCATGCAACCAATACAATATTCTTGAGAACAAATTAATGTTCAAGAACAACCAAATTCACATTCTTATTATCTTTAGGCAATAAAAATTTGATACAAGAGTACAAAATAGATCAATATGATCTCAGTCACCTTTCTTCAAACTTCAAAAAGATCTTTGAACACATGTATCAATCTCCCTTTTATGCATCAATAGCTAGGAAGTTGGATTGAATAAAATCCTAGTTGTTACAATAATTTAATCATTATAGGAATGAAAAAATGCAGTAGTAGGTCAAAGTCTATAAATGTAGTAGCAAGTTGCAAGTCTACAAATGCAGTAAAAAGCAAAAGATCCACAAATGATCATTTTAAATAGGAAATTTTGCATGTTTAGTTGGCAGAAAAACTCTACAACTGTACCAAGTGACATCATAATTACATCATCTTCATCCTTTTCTGCTTACTAAACTATAATTTTTAAATAGTGCACTTCTCCTATTTAGTTATATTCATCCACAACCGTACAATATTGATGTCATCATCAAAATTGTTCATCTGAACCGGTCAACTAAATTTTGAAATTTTTAGTCCACTTGAGTTTATTTTCAAATCTTGACAGCCATGAGAAACCCCCAAACTAGTTGGATGTGAAATTCTTGAAAGAGTCAGATGGGCAAGAAGTTCTTGCAAGTGTTGAAAAACCCATTGATACTGATTGTGTGGGAAAATACATCAAAATCAACTATAAATGGTTGGTTCAATAACAAATATCCATAAAGTTTGGTAGAAAATTGAAAACTTGCATAAGGTCGTTCAACAACAAATCTTCACAAGAGTTCAATAGCAAACCAAAAACCCGCAAAGCCATAACTTAGCTAATTTGTGCCCAATATTCATTGAAACAATCTATAGGTATCCAATAGGCTATTCTACAAGGTGATTCCCTTAATTTGACCCAAATTGTCTCTAAAAATCCTCCTAAAGCAACAAACCAAAACCAACAAAACAAGAAACAAAACACCACCAAAACTGAATTAAAACATAAAATAAACAAAATATTTTTGGGTGATGCAAGATTGCATGTGGACCTGAATGCTCCTGCATCATACATACAACTCACAAATTGTTTTAAAGAAATTATATTTTAAATTTTAGTTGTCAATGCACATTTATACATAGTCTAGGAAACACTAGGGTATATGAGCCTATATGTGCCCCTCATACTAAACACTAAGGAAAACTAATTGATACATTGATGCTAGAATTATATATGTGGTTCATACTAAATTAAATATTATCTTTCTATTATGTATGTGATTCTTGGTATGCATGAGTAGGTTTTGTAATAAATAGCATGTAGAGAAAATGGACAATTAAGTACTCAATTCCCTTCAACCGAGATAGAGATATGTTAGAACCTATGTAGTCTAAGTAATTAGCCATTGGTCTTTAGCATGAAATTAGATTACGTCTAACATTTTGGTTTATTTTTGGGACCCTATCAAACTCTTTCCATTGACTTTTAAGAATGGATTGGTAGATCATACTTATATAAATCTATCAATGGTGGATGTAAAATGTGGACAACTTTGTGTAGAAACAAACCCCAATATATGCAAAGATAAGACAGTAGCATGAAAAAGAGATTTTTGACTCACTAATTATGTTCTAAATTACTAGAAAAGCTATTCAATTGGCTTGTAACATGGTTGAAACATGAGAGAATAGAGATCAAGGGTAGAGAGAGTGGACAACTTATTATCTCACACACTTACAATATCTAGATATAGTCTAGACTCATATAATAGTTGCTTTTATGCAAGGAGCTTTAAATTAATATACATTGTATTTTTTTACTTTGACATACAATTCAATCAATGAGGCCTTACACCAATTATAAGGAAGATGTTTCAAGTAGAATTTTTAGTGAAGATGTTGCTTGTGAAGGTGCTTTGATTCTCTCACAATGTATTAATTATTCCTTATGCATGAAGATGTGTTATGGAAGGAGTGTCTGACCCATAGTCATGAAATAGTAAAATATAGGGTTGTAAGGTATTTTCTTGAGTGTAATCCAATTAGAATGTATCAGAGGTTGGTTTTCTATTAGAAATTGCATACTCTATAATTCTTTTTATTGTGAAATATAATTGTTTCGGCTTCTTCCCTACTTGTGTATTTTTTACCCCTTGTTGACCTCTTTTATCCTTCCTAAGATGTCTTATTCTCATCATGTCATAATAATTCCCCTTTCCTAACTACCTCATAATTTAATGTTGAAAAGGTGGAAAAGGGGGGGTCCTAAATGCAGATAACCTAAGATGTAAGGGGCCTTTTCCAAGATTTCATTAGAATGCCAACCACAAAGCCAAGAGATTGACTTTCAACCCCAATGGTGAGTCAATTAGACCTGGGATGGTGGTTCTTTAGGGCCTTAAGATGATTAATAATGATCTAGAAATGATTCGAAATGATTAAAATAATTGAACTATATGACCTAATATGTAAAATCTAGATTCTTGAAGATAAACAGACTGTAACAACACTTTGCAGGAAAATCTAGGAGATATCAAAAAGCATATACTTGTCACCAAAAGTTGATTAAGACATGTGCAAAAGGACTAGTTCAACCCTAGGCGAATGAGTCTTTGATTAGGTTTCCAAAAATACATTTTACAGTCCTGTGGTGCTAGATCTAAGATGTTGTTTTCCACCTATAAATTTTTTGAAATGTCAAAAATGGATTATGTAACTTAGTTTTTGTAGGTTGACAAGAATTATGACAAAAAATGTAACAATGCAAAATTGCTCTTGAAGATTTGTTCAATCCTTCTTCAACCTGTAACCTACACATACGTAAAGAGGGAAAAATGTTTGTGCCATATAGGGCTTCGCCTCAGTTAAACCCCATGAATAGTGTTCTCACTTTCACAATGGCAATATCAATGATAAAAACCTTAATGGAAAGGAAGGAAATGATGAATGAACAAATCTCTACAACTCATCGTCATTCAATAGCTTCCTTGAAGGACTGAAGACATACACATCACTTCAAGGGAATTGAATCTTTCTTTCTAGATTTGCTTGAATGCATGAAGACCTACAACACTTGCTAGCCTTCACAAGACAACATGAACACACATAAACTTTGACAAGATGTTAGGATCTTGATTGCTGCTACAAATGACTATAATGTTGCTCTTGAATGCCCTATTATGCTCTTGACAATAACGCTCGATCACAAGTTCTCCAAATTATTGCTTAGCTTTCAAATGATAAAAATACTATGTAATTATAGGTGTTTATCCAATTTCCTGAAAATTAGATTCCAAAAACTGACACTTACAATTTGAATTTTGATCATTAAAATGCCGCCAAAAACATATTTTAATTTGGGTCCTGGCTCATAAAGGGGATCCATTCTCCCATGGGAAAATGGGTCATGGCCTATACTTCTAAGACACACATGATCCAAGGCAATTTAATTATTGAATCCATTTATTTAATGTTGGTTCCCCTTTTGAAAAATGGTAAGAATAGGAATTTGGAATGCATAATTTGGTAAACTAGAAGCTTAATTAAGTCCAATAAATTAAGGGACCCAAACATAGTGTGAAATTGTAAAGGTATACAATTTTATACACTACATTTAGCCCCCACTTTAGTGAGAGTATGAACTTATCCTCAGACTCACACTAAAGTAGAGAAATATATGTCAAGGGAGGTCCAATTATACAACTATTGGAAAAATAAGATGACAAAGGTTCAAGGAGAGTGATCAAGCCCCCAAGATCCATGATCTCATGGAAAACCAACATAGGCACAGAGGAACACACATGTATAGCAATGATACAAGATACACAGACATATAATGTCAAAATTAATGTAAAAAAGAGAAAATATGGACTAGCAAGTTGTATTATGATATGCATTCATAAAATATACTCATAAGAGCTAGTGAAGTCTGATATTCACTAGGTGAGCCCCCAAGACAAAGATGAGAAACACACACTAGGTCTACAAGGTGTGAACTCATAAAAAAAAGGTGGGAAGGATGCACCAGGTGTGTACCCACAAAAAGGTGGCATAAATGGGAAGGATGCACCAGGTCTATAGGTGTGTACCTATTTTTCAAACCATACAAAAAGCTATACTCCCTGATAACTTTTATAAGGTGCCACAAAAATGATCAATACACTATGCCAATGCTACACTAAGTTCAACTTCTTGTGAATAAAGTGAAGTAAAAAATTCCAATTTGATAATGCTAATGTATGCCCCCACTTTAAAGAAATTGCTAAACACCATGTTACGAGCAATTACTTTAAAGTAGAAAATAATAAATGTCGTGTCACAAAGGATCACAATATCTTATTTGGAAATCCCTATGCCAGTTATATGTTTCCAAATAAACTACTTCGTGATAAGGGGTTGCCCCCAGAATACAATGCCATGAAAGGTACACTGAGGGATCCATGGATCTAGGTTCAAAAAATGTCTTTGCTACAGTGATATAATAGAGCTTGGAACTATAATCATCCTCCAAATACTTGTGGAACAATGAACAAAAAGGGGGAATGACACATAGAGAGAGATAACAAAAAAGCTTTTGGGTCAACTTGGAAGAGACCTAAATGTCTCGATACCTTGCATCATCCCCAAAAGGAAAATACAAGACAAATAAAAAATAAAGTTTGACATATAGAAGAATGAAGATACAAACAAAAGAATGTCATGACATATTCATTTCCTTTGTACCCTTATGCCAACAAAGCAACAAGGGTCATCTAAAGAAAACTCACAAACACGAAGACGCACCAAGTAACACAATACGAGGGTTCACATTACGTGCAAGAAAATACAAAGAACATAGAAAGAAAACATGAAGTAGTATGTCACATGCGATTCGACCTAGAGCAGGTCGTTTGCATCCCAATATTGCTCATCATAAATGGAAGGATGATAACTAGCCAAGGGGACTACAACAAGTGTCGTACTAGGAGCATCACCAGGTTCAACACAGTGGTCCACTCTCATTAGGAGGATCATCACAGTTTCCCCCATCTAAGTTCATAGAAGTGGGAAATAACCAATTCAACTCATTACGCACTTATTCATCAATCTTAGCAATCTCATCATCATTATCCAAATTGATCACAATATGAGGTTTTATGATTATTGCATTTGAATTTTCTTATTTCACCTATTGCTTTGGTTCAATATCTTGTTTTGGTGAAGGTTGAATTTCTTCTTGATTTTTTTTCATGGGTGTTGGTTTATCCTTTTCTTCCAATTGTCAAGTGACAACACGACATTTGCACCTACACTCTTTAGCATTTCAATTTATTTTTGCATAGTTTTTAAGTTGTGATAGTGTAGGAGCGGGTTTATCAACCATTGGTTTCTTTTATTCCCTTAAGGGAGGAACACAAGGAACCACTGAGCATTGGGAAACCATTGTCTCTTTAGATTTATAGACTTGTTTTATCTTTGGTGGCACAAAAGGGGTCATCTTATTGTCTCTTGTTCTCTTATAGGAAATAGGTGGAGGAATTGCGGTGAATTTATCTTGGTTCCTTGGAAGGGATTGTGGCTCACTCATAGGTTCATCAATGGTAGGTTGGGGCGAAGGAATAACCATGGACTTATCAAACTCAGGAATATTGCTAAGAGATAATTCTGCTATGTGCTTTTCCTTGAACTTTTGATAGGATTTGAATAATAGATCTTCATGAGGATTTATAGGTTCCATAGGTCCAGGCCAAAATAAATCCAATGAAAAATTTCCACAGGAAGACAAAGGATTAAATCCACTATGGTGCACGGTAAATATCTCATTTCCAACGGGAAATTTTATGCACTCGTGAATAACCAACGAGACGACATTCATGGAGCGTAACCATGAGTAGCCTAGCCTCACATGGAATTGGTTTGACGTTGGGATGATGGAGAATGACACATCTAATTGTTTAGGTCCTACCTTTAATGGAAGAGTGATCAAACCTATCGTAGGGAAAGCAAAACCATTATGTGTTTTAATCCATGCTTTCGATTGTTCATAAGTATCTTGATAAACATCTTACACAAATAAGAATTCCTTGGTGATCACATTCTCTACGCATGCAAGATCAATAAGTATTTATTGTGCGGTTTGTTATTGATATGACCAACAATGTAGAGATGACCATCAGGTGCATGTATAAGTGCATCATCATTAGTGAAAGAAATGTTGGGTAACAAAGTGGTTTGGCCCTTATGAGGTTGAACATCAATGAGACCGATCATGCCTTGTAGAGGATCATTCTTATTATCACTCTTATCATCATCAATTAGGTCTTTTATCTAATCAACATTCATCACATCATTTGTATCCTCACTAAATTTTACAAAGGTGATTGAATGATTTGGCATTGGGTTCGTGAAGATTTGAAAATTTTGATTGGTGGGGCAACAAACTTATTCCCTTGATCATTAACATCGCCCAACTGGATGTGATTGGAATCAATGAGGTCTTACACTTGATGTTTAAGATGCATGCATCATTTCGTATCATGTCCAATTTTTTGGTGATGGTGACAAAAGGTTTTTGGGTTATGGTTTGGAGGTAAAGGCTTGGTTGTATCAATAGGTCTAACTGGAGGTAAAGTGATTATGTTCTTATTCAAGATTTGAAACATAATTGAATGAATAGAATCGGGGAGCAAAGTGAATTGCCTATCCCTCGCCTTAAATTGGCATGGGGTTGTTTTAATGGTAGAAACTTGAGGCTCAACATGGAGGGTTGTTTGAGGTGGATTTATTTTAATAAAACCCTTGATTTTATTCTTGAATGATTGAAAATTGTTGTGAGGTATGAGTTCATATTTTTCAACACAATTCAAGGAAGTTTTCTCTTCATGTTGACTAACCAAATTTTGATAATCACAAAGATCCACACACAAATGTGTAAAGGATGGGAACTTCACCATCCCAAGCCTATCTCTTATGTCCTTTCGTAAGTTGTCAATGAACATTCTTTGAAGATCCACATCGAGGAGGTTAATATTGATTTGTGAGTAAAGAAATTGATAACATGTTATAAAATTTGTGACTTTTTCTCCTTGTTGTTGCTTACACCACATCAAGTCAAGTAGAGCCATATTAGGACCAATGTGCACTTGCAAATGGTTAAGAGAGACATCAACAAGCTCATTAAATGAGCAGATTGAATTATTCGGTAATGAATAAAACCATTTAAAGGTTGCGTCTTTCAAGGACCTAGGAAAGAGTTTAGCCAAGAGCTTATCTTCAAAAAGAAGTCACTACATAAGGTTGTATATATTGATACAAGGTTACTAGGTCTCATTTACCACCGTATTTCTCAAAGAAAGGTATCTCTATACCTTGTGGCACTTGTGTTTTCAATATCTCCAATGACAATGAGTTTATTTTGACATATTGTGAAGGTTGTCCATTTTGGTTTTGGTTCAATGTTGTTATTTGTTGTTGAAGGGATGTGAAATTTTGCAAAAGTTAGTTTATGATGGAATCATTGGTTGTGTTTTGGGGTGGAGGTGAATATGGTGGAGGTGTATATGTATTAGGTAGACAACTATATTATAGGTTTGTGAGAGGTGATGGATTTGGAGATATTATGTTTGAGCTCATAAAACTAAAAGGATCCCCTATATAAATACCCAAGGTTGGAGCTATACTATTGTTTGGTTGCATCATTGTGGTAATAGTTGAATTTGTATATGTAGGAATAGAGTTTATAGTTGTAGGGGGAGGAATTTGATTTCTTCCTTGCTTTGAGTATATCCCAAAGCTTGAGCACAAATAGCCATTGTTGGAACACGATCATCAATAATATGGGCTAGGCTATGGACAACCTCTAATCCTTGGTCAATATCAAGCATTTTCCTCATGTTATCTATGACAGGAATTGCAATACCAACAATATATTTTGTACTCACATAGTCTTGAAGATTTTTAAGGGTTTGTTCAATTGTTTGAGTTTCTCTCGAGGAACATGGGAAACTATGGTTTCATCAGTAATGATGGTTGATGGTAAGTTGGTCATGGGAAATGTGGAATTAGGGATGGATTCTAACATGGGTTGGCTATTGTCAACACATTGTGTGAAAGAGTTGGAAAAATCAAGATCCACAGTGGATGTACCAACAACACAGAATGCCATGAGTCTTGAACTATGTCTCACTGAAGTATTGGTAGTAGGACACCAAGTTGTGAAACTCATACAAGTTTCACAATACCAAAAGTGCACCCAAGATGAACACCAATAGACTAAATAAAGACAACAAACACCCAAAAATAGGAAGCAACAAATGGGAGCAAACAACAAACATAGTAACAAAGGTCTCAAAAAATATTTGTTTAGCTCAGACAAGCAGGATAAGGTCGCCCAGTGGTGAATGGGTCCTACTCAGGGGTTTTGAGAAATGAAACTTTGGTTGTGAACTACACTGCTTAAGGATCCTGAATCTACTTGCAAACAATTGAAACAGTAACTAAATTTCTAGAATTTGCTTAATTTTTCCCAATTTGATGTGAAATGCAAGTATGCAAGAATGTTAAATGCAAAATCATGACTTTAATATGTTAAATGGGTGAATGAGATACTTGAATATGTATTATGATATTAATTTTTAATGCTTTATTGGTGCAAATGATATGTGATGAATAAGATTTTCATGTGATCGGATAACTACGTTTATGATGCACTAAGTTGGATGTAGGAAATAATCGAGCCCTCCAGTGAGGAGAGGGAGAGTATCACCCAAGAGAGGAGTTTGGTATGGTAATCCCTAATGCACCTACTTGAGCTATCACACACTTACATCCTAGTTAGTCAAGTTAAGTCAAGTCAGTTCAGGATTCGATAAGTAAACGCTTGGTCATAGTTTTTGGGATAATTGTAATGTTTTTGTTTTGGTCTTGAATTTCATTTGGTTGTTTCTTTGGTTTGAATTAAAGTGACTGAATCTCTGTATTAAGTATATGTTCTTCATGTATTTGATATATATGTTAATTGATATGTATACATTAAATGTATATATGTGATAACTCGTGTATATGAGCATACGCGCGTATGTGCACACGTAGGTATAAATACTTATGTATATGCATATATGGATATGACATACACATGGGAAATTGGTTGGATATATATATATATATACCTCTCTTCTAGCTTAATTAAACGTAGAAAGGTGGTGATAAAGGAACCTAGCCCAAAAAGTCCCACTATCACTATCTCAAATAACAAGGATAATAGCCTTGATAGTGGCTTGACGCCCTTTGGTGGCCGAAGGTCGACTCACCTGGCTATTGTTGCTTCTAAAGGGTTAGAGGCTAGTAAAAAGGGTAAAAATAGTGTTGAAAGAGAGAATAGGGTCTCTTCTGAGGAGGGTGATAAAAAAGGAAAAAAGGTGGTGGTGGTGGTGGAGAAAGAGGATTTTTTAGAGGAAGAATATGTTCCAGATAGTCTAGGGGATACTAAATTTTCCAAGGAATAGGAAGTTTTTGATTTTGAAGAAAAAGAAGAAGACTGCCAAGATATGGAAGAAGAAAATAATGAGTAGGAAGCCGATATTGACATGGGAGAATGGTTTGATTATGGAAAAGAAGATGGGAAGGAGACTGCGAATGTTATCCCTATGGACACAAAAATTTTAGAAACCCCCACTCACACCTTTCATGATCAGGAGAACTCGAAGGAGAAAGACAATAGAAATGTGAAAGCTAAAATTGAAATTCTTACTGCGAGGATGGAGCAAATTGAAAGACAAATGGAGGAAGACGATAGTTCTGAGAGGATACAAATGATGGAAGTTGCTATCAAGAACATGTGTAGGGTTATGGATGGCATAATGAAAAGGGCGGTTATGGGAACCATTTCTGGACAAGGCAAAATTCAAAAACAACAAAGGAAAAAAGGAAAAAGGAATGAAGAGGGTCGGCTTGAGGCGATGGAGCTCAAGGATAGCTTCACAGAAATGGTGGAAGATCTTCAAGAAAATTAAAGCTTCATTGAAAAAGCTTAATATGCTTTTATGTTTCTAGCTAGAGACTTGGACATTAGGAATTGGTGCCTCTTTTTGATCTTTTTGTTTAAAAACTGTTGTATTCTACATATGGTTGTTAAGTTTGTTATTAGCTCTTTTTGGCCTAAATTTTTAACTCATTGTTCTCTATTATATACTGCTATCTGGTTATTTTTTTGTTATGGACTTAATGTCTAGTTTGTTTCCTTGTTTTGTAATGGGGAATGGGTTAATGGCTTGTCTAGTAAGGTTAATTTTTGGAAACGATTATGGATTGGGATAATTGTTATTTTACTGTGGTATTTTGTTGATGCTTAAATTTTGTTTTTGATTATGCTAAGGGGTTTGAGAAAAATGTAAGTATCTTTGGGTCTGTATCCTGTGTGTTGTTTTTGTGGTTCTTAGTTGTTCTTGACTAGTCGTTGTTTGCTCCTATCTATTTTGCTATCCTTCATTGTACGGGATCAAGGCCCTAACCCTACTTATTTAATCAAAAACATTCATACCCACATTAGGAGCACCATGCCTTCCCCTTTGTACATTATAGTTTCATGGACAAATTTTTCACACTGATAGCATGATGCTCCCACTACATACCATATTTCCATTGACATACCTCTATATAATGGATGTCATACCTTCCCTGCTTGACACTTATTACCTACATCACTCTTAGTGTCATTCACATCATAAAGGGTGTTACATCTTCCCCCATTTCACATTGCTCATACATGGGTTCATTTCACTAGGACCTATTGCCTTGTCATCGTGTGTTTATGTTGTCACATTGGGGGCATATGTCTATCCTAGTGCTCTATATTATTACATGGGTGTTGATACCCACTAAGATCCATGCAACCATTTCACATTGCATGTGTTAGAGGCAACCTTCTCCTTAAAGATTCATTTCCAACCTACATATATCTACTATGCTTTATCATTTATATGTTACACTTTATTGTTACATGGTGCATTTATATTATTATTACTTTACATAATTCACATGGTCGAATGTTTATCTCTATAATATATTTACATTTTGTGTATTGTTTTTCCTTCTCCTTCAATTAATTGCCTCGTATAGATGTAATTAATTGAAAGGGGCATATATTGTCACTAATATTCCTATATTAAGATTTTAGGTAATGATAGGTGCTACACAAATATTTGTCATCATGACCAAAGGGATCATCACTACATTACACACTAGTCCCTTGTGCACCTTCTCATCATATGGTCATCAAGACAAACAAAGAATTATCACTTTCTAAACATGTGGAATTCCCAACTTTACTCATTTCCTATTTTTGTTATTTCTTAGACAATTAAGCAAGCTCATATGTTGTACCTAATTTTTATTTGTAAGATAGAAGCTATTATCTATACATTTTCCCTCTATTCTACAAGTTCTCAAGAGAAGTATGCACTTCCATGACTACATTCCATAGGGTCCATTACTTTATATATAGACCCCCATTTTGTTAAATTTTTTTATCAAGTTAACAAAATAACTTTATAATACCAAGAAGCTTTTGTAACACCAAAAAACTTTCCAAAAGAGAGAAACAAAAAATAAGGAAATATCATATTGCCATATTGATACAATAAAAATATACACAGAGACCCTATATACATTGGAAAGGATGAGATGAAAAAGTATAAGGAATAGGGGAGAATCCTACACGTGTTATGGTAAGTGTCATATGCACATGAATTGAAAGAACTAGAGGCCACCTTTAAGTAAACTTAATGAACTAGGTGTAAATAGGACACAAAAGTAAATTGGTGCAATAAAGAAGTGTTCACACCAACATCCCTCCTTGGGTGCAACTTAGGGAGGGAAGAAAAATAGAAAAGACTCAAATATGGATCTTGTCAACTAGGCATGATGAGGTACCTATATACAAAAGGTTTCTCACAAGTGAAGAAAAGGAGAAAATCTATAGGAAAAAAATACTCCCCAAAAGAGAGAAAAAAGAAAAACATTTGAAGGAAGGACTTGAGATGACACCCCAAGGACAACCTTCTTCCATGCAAGCATCAATCACAACTAAAGATAATGAGGTGATGCCAAAGGTTCAGTGAAGATCTCTATATATATATATATTTTGTAGGTAAATACTTTAAGCTAAGAACACCATCTTGGATGAGTTAACTAATGAAGTGCATGTAGTTATTAATGTGTTTTATTTATTGGTGCTCCACTAGGTTACAAGAAATGTGTATAGAAATTTTATCATCACACTAAAGAGTAGTGGAATTATCAAGAGGAAGACCAGACTTGTCAAAGCCAAAGAAACTCCTAGATAGCCATAATTGCATCTCAATATGTTGCCTCTATAGATGATAATGCAATAGCATATTGTTTCTTGCAAGACCATGTAATAGGAATAGAACCAAGGAAATAGACAAAAATAGAGGTGGACTTCTAATCATCAACATCACTAACCTAATCTAAGTTAGTGAAGCCCATAATTCAAGAAGTTACTAAAATGTATTGAATATCAATATGTGTGGTGCCTTGAATATACCTCAAAATAGGTTTGGCTACCTTCTAGTGACTTTCATGAGGATCTTGAGAGAATAGAGAGACAAGCCTAAATATAAATGAAATATTAGAACAACTGTGTTGAGTAAAAAATGCAATCAATCAACCATCAATATGGTGCAACATCAACGTTAGACATAGTATAACTAGTAGATAGTGTGATACCTAATTAGGATGGTGTGGGGGCAGGCTTGAAATTAACCATGCCAAAAAAAGAAAGCAAATTAAGAGCATAATTCTGCTAAAAAATGGAGATCATCTCTAAAGCCAAAGGACCTAAAGAATAAGGAAATAGTGTAGAAGCCTAAGATTGATCATATCAAATCTTTTCATCAACACTCTCTAAACAACCCTAAATCATGGAGGTGGAACTACCTATGAGAATAAAACCACCCACATAAAGAAAAAATACCAAGAGATCATCTATGTGCCTCTAATTATATATATGGTAGGGTCAAAATGGAAATGAGTAAAACCAAAAGCAAGGAAGAAACTATCCATGTTCTCGTACCAAACTCAAGGGACTTCTTTGAGACTATAAATTTAGTGTCAAAGCTTAAAAACAAGTGAAGAATCTTGCATAAATCTTGGAGGTTATTCTATATAAATCCCAGTGAAGGTTACTATGAAAAATGATTCTTTTCACATCCAAATAGTATATTGACCATCCCTATGATGCAACAAGTGAAAATATAAGAGCAACATGTGCAAAGGTCTCAAAATAATCAATACCCTCAACATGTGAAAATCCCATGGCCACAATATGTTCCTTGTTCTTTTCAAGTGACCCATTAGTTGCATATTTGGTTTGATAAACCCATTTATAACGAACCATATTTCTTCCCTTAGGAAGAGGTATAAGATCCCATGTATGATTATTGATCAATGAAGAATGTTCCTTAGTAATAGTAGTTTCCCACTCTAATATACATGTCACATCTAAAAAAAATTTCAGTATCATTTAAAATAGCATGGCTCAAAAGACCAACACTAGTTGTATATAAACAATTATGATGAGAGTTGGTGACATCAACAATCAAAGGTCTTGCCTCCTCGAGAGTCGTATGAACCCAATAGGGCAAAGAATGTGCACTAGGAGACATTGGAGTAGGATCATCATCATCATCATCAAGGAGAATAAAATCCTTAAGAGATGAAGGCATGGGAAATGGGGGAGAATTTTTAGATGGTGAATTCATCACAATGAAGTACTCATCAAATTGGAAATCCCTCCTAAACAAGACATCACAAAGTAACATGATCAAACAACTCATAGACCTTAACGTCCTCACAATAGCCAATAGAAATGAGTGATTTTCTCTTGTTATCCATGGATTTACATTGGCCACCCTTAATAGAAATGATGTATGTCAAGAACACAACCCCAACAAACCCATTTAGTACAAAAAACCTTAGGGATACCAAGTGCCAAGTTTTGTGTGCTCAACTTGCAAATACTTGTAGTTCAAGTGTCAAAACCATTCATTTCAAATCCTACTTAAATAAATGGCATGTGTAATAATCAATGATATCAAATAAGATACAAAACCCTCAAACCTATACAAATGAGAACTATCTAGCTCCATCTATGCTCAATTAATTGATGCAAAAATGCATACAACTCAACAAACCAATGGATCCCTTATCAAGTAATTCACTAACCTAGATGTGCTACATTTAATTTATCAATCAAGGAATCATAATTTCTTGGATGATGTTGGTATTGCATGTGCAACTAAGAATCCTAAGTCATCCTAATCGATTGTGTATAAAATATGTAACAAAAGCAACATCAAATGAAATCAAAACTTGACTGAAATACCTCTATCTAGAAGTAAATCTAATTGAATAACAATTGCTAGGGTAACTACAATGATTGTTATGGGTAACTATTCATGTGAAGATATTAATTAATGACTCAACTGTGTTTTAGCTTGCTAAAATATCTGTAATAAAAATTAATCTCTACTCAACAATCTAATTTAACTTTAAACCAAGAAATACAACTTAGAAATTTATTCTAGTATAAATAATAACCTAAGCTAAAAGGAGTATTACAGTTACCTCAAGTAGCCCTTGCTTAAGTAGCTATAATCCCACGATACGTCTCTTAAATCTTAACTCAAAACTTCATATAAAAGACTAAAATTATTCTTTATTACAGTTCGAACAAATAATTGAGAATAAAGTATTGATTGATAGGAAATATGTTTATATCTAAATCTATGAATACTGAGATGCTAAATCCTTGATCTCTCAAAATATTAGACATATATATTGGATCATAAGAGTTTGACTATTCCTAGACTCAAAACAACTTGTAAACAACTATTGACTCCCACAAAAACATAGGAAGAGGACTCAGTCTTATTTTAAACAATAATAAAAACTAAGCATGAAAAGGTGAAAGTGTTATAGTTATATCAAAACTCAGTGTCATAAAGAAGATAGTTCAAACTAAAAAACGTGATTCAACAAGGCATAACTATTTATGAGTCATGACCACTATTATCAAAAAGATTTTTTTTCCTCCACTATTATTTCTATATGGTGGCAGCATCAGTAAAAACATAACGATCTAGAAGTAAATCATTCCCACAATCTTTGACCACTGCCTATATCAGCTATGAAAGACTGTATGTGTTGTAGGTGATCATCCCCTTCGATTGCAGGCTGATAGGCATCCTTTGTTGTGAGTTGACAAATCCTTCACTGGAGCGGTTAGTTTAATTCAAAGGCATCTCTTCGTCATTAATAATCATAATCAACATAAAACTCTTAAATTTTATAGATATTCATAGTGTCACACAATCATTTAGCAATATAATATATACCATCCTTAATGCTTTAATACTTAAAATAAGTAGGAAGGTATAGGTAATGTATTTGAAATAATAGAAATAACATGAAAAGTATGAAACTTAAAATACAAAAAAGAAAAATGACAATTTTAGGACTCATCACTCCCCCCAACTTAGCTTTTTGCTTGTCCTCAAGCAAATCAGGACCTCTGGTTATATGTAATGCAACTATAACTCTATAGTACATAGTGTTAGTGACTCCTTCCCCTTGCTTTAGGTAGAATCCTTTCTATGCTTATATTCTCTCCCATATGACTTGCTCTATCATATCTTGCTCTCCCTTCCTTCCTGTCCAATTTGGAATTGGGTATAAGAGAAGTGGAGGATGAAATGTCAAAGGGAACCAAGTAATATGGTATTGAAGGGAAGCCTTGATGTACTTATGTGCCCTTATGACTGATGCCAAGTAGTTAAAGAAAAAATGGGGCTCTTTCTTTTTCAATTCATGAGTCAGTTAATTCCATCTACCCTGGGAGAACTGGAGTGCCTCTTTTCATGTTCTAGCTACCAATTCTTTAAATCTTTTATAGTATTTTTCCCTGCACTCCAATATTTTCTTTTCCACCCTAGGTCTATCCACCAGTTCAATCCATTCCTCAACTACCTCATGAGGATCTTATGCTTTTGCTCTAATGTGGAGGAGAAGTGACTTCTCCCTTTCATGATATTGTTGTCGCAATAGACCTTGTTGATGTTCATTCCTAATGAACGAGGCCAATGCCTTTATTTGAAACATCTCCCACAAAAAATAGCTGGTTTTAAGCATTATCATATGGAATGGCTAGATTATGCAAATAAAATTTACATAGTTGATCTTGCATGTTTGGAGTGGCTTCCTGATAATATTTCAAGAATAATGTTGCTGATGATAATGAAACAAAAAGATCACTAATTGGTTGACTATATTCAAAACTCAAAAAAATTTCCTATAGGAATAGGGTATAGACCCTAGTAGGCAGTTTGCATTTCATGAGCTAAAAATGGAACATTCGAGAATAGTAGTATGCTAATTTATTAATTTTTAAATAAATGCATATTAAAATTCAATGATAGAAATATAAAATATCATCAATGATAGTTTAAAATATGATTCATGAAATACAATACAAATACATAGTAATTGCTAAATCTCTTCCATAGGCCAAATCATCTCCTCACTTTAATCAAGTGAGATTGAGAGCCATCATGATTCTAGTCTTTGTTTTCTTCACTTTGAGTTTGCACACATCCACTTAATTGCATCTCATAACTACTAGTACATGTGTTATTCATTGAGTCACTATGATTTGAAGTGTTGCACAAACCTCTTCTTTCACATATGGACCTCTAGATTATGAATTGTTGGTGTAAATAGGTGTTTTACCTACCTAGGTCCTATTTACATGTTAATCCCACTTAGGTCCTAGGAGGGAATCTTTATAGTTAGTGTTAGTTGTCACTAGATCTTATCTTATCTTTTGACATTTAATTCTTGTGTCCTAAGTCATTTAATATTTGTCGAGGTAGTTGTCTCATTGTATAGGATTAAGACACATGTCAAGGTTTTGTCTAATCCTATCTCACACTTTCCCTTTATAAGGAAGGCATCATATATACATTATATTCAATATGGTAATATTGCATCCATAATATAACATGATATTTCTACCATTTCTCTCTTATGGAAGTTATTGTTGTCTTGGAGGTGATCCTAGGGTGTTGAGGAGTTCACCATTAACTCCTACATGGTATCAAAGCTTCAATGTTGTAGACATCTTCCCAGATTTGAGAGACCAATCTTGGTGTGAAAATTTTGTTGGGTGTGAGTAGAGGTTTCAAGGACCTCACTATTGAATCAGGGTGTAAGAGAAAGTCAGGTTTGCCTTTCGTTTTCATTAATTTTCATCATTTTTTAACTAATCTACAAGGGTTTCAATTGATAGATCTTGGGGATAGTTGATTTTTCAGAGCACTTTGGGCCAAAACATACCTTGTCGTTGCTTCTGGAAGGCCTAAGAACCTAAGGAACAACTATCAATTTGTCAATTTTTGACATTATCTCCTAGGGACATCAAGCAAAAAATTCATCCGATCATTAATTCCATATGACTTTGTTGTACAAAGTCAGTTCGTTGTCTTCTACAATCGGCATAATATTTTGCGACATCTTTGGGAAATTACACACTGTCTACATAAGTTGGCATAATCTTGCGTCATATGTACCATAGTCGTTGTCACATTGTCCTATGTGGTATAAAATTACTTTTTCCTAAAGGTTTTATTAAAAATTTATTTAAAATTTTTTCGTTCAGTCAATAATTTTATTATTCCACTAGCCGCATGGTCACAGGGGCTTTGTCTCTCGAGCCCACCGCCACTCAAGCACCCCGCCCAAATGACGCGGCCTATGGCCCACCACCCATCATGGCCTATGACTTGCCACCCCCTCGAGCGCCTCGCCCCAACGACATCACTGTCGCTGGGGGTGATGAATTTTTTAAAACAATTTTTTTGCAAAGCGATCATATGGGTGACTAAGGGCCAAGCACCCAAGGGCCAAAAATTTTGTCCCTTGAGGCCCTAATAGGGTGTTTTTTTCTCAAAAATTCCATAACTTACAATTTAGGAGGCCATTTTTCAAATACGAGATATCTTCAAAAAGTTGACTTCATCAAATTTTTAATGGTGCAGGTTATTTTCCAAATTTTTGTTGTCTAGTCGCATTTATTGTTGATTGAAGTTAGATCTTCATTTTTGACTCCCGAGCTCATAAATTTTTGCCACGATCTCCAATTTTTGTGATTCTTGTGACGTTGGAAAGGTATTGAGGATCTCTATCATACCATCCATGCAATTTTTCTTATATCTATCCCAAGTATAATATAATTTTAGTTCTTTCCTCACGGGTATCCTAGAGATTACTTAGATATTTTCATAGTTGGGAGGGTGTTGTTTCAATAATTACACTTCATTTCAGTACTAGAATGATGTTCTATATATCCTGGTGCTTCATTTAGATTCCAAGGTTACTCCATATCGAGCGTGTTCTAGTGTTCCTTGGCATTAGGACTACTGTTGCTTTATCATGATTCTAGACTTGAATCCTTGAGTGACTCTAATATGTTTTTTAGCATTAGAATTATCTTTCCTTTGCTTTCCTTGATTAAGGTTCCAAAGTTACTCCATCAATTTGCTTCCAATGTTTCTTTTCAATAGGTTATCTTATTAGGGGGCTAAATGGTCTCTCTTGATCTCTCTTATGGAGGGGTGTTTTTCCTCGATTGGGGTTTTTTCCTTCTCATGCATCATTGAGAGTATTTTGTATTTTATCTCTTTTGGGGAGTTTGTCCCACTGGGTTTTCTCCTTTTCTTCGTTTGTGAGATATTGCATTTAAATTTGTACATAGATACCTAACATGGCCTCGTAGCCAGGACCCATCTTTGTGTCATGTTACACCCCGTTTTGCGTTTACCTATTTACTAATACTATGTTAGGGTAAATTATTGTGTATGTGAATGTATTTGGAATTCTAAATGGAAATATATATATGGTTGCACTTTTTTTATCTAAATCATTAGAAAATTATGAATGAATGTTTACTTCATTTGATGTTATATAATGGAATGGAAATCTAGAATAAATGGTTATTGAATTTGATGTTCTAATTAATGAAATGTAGAAATGATTGTTTTGATGAATGACTGACTACCATGAAAATGTGTTAAGTTTGATGCAGGTTCAAAGTCAATCCTTCGAAAGCGAGGGGAAGTATCACTTAGGAGAAGAACTTGGTCGGGTAACCTGTAACGAAACCTAATTGAGCTTACACACACACACACTCACTTATAGAATGGTTGAGTCAAGTCCTAGTTTTGGGAATTGGTAAGTCATCCTCTAGTATGATGTGTTTGCATAAGGAAGGATCTTAATTTCTATTAAGAGCATTTTTGGATTGTGTTTAGTGGTCAATGGTGCATGTGAGTTCTTCGTATTACTATACTTGATTTATGAGATATATTTACATAGAATGTATATATATGTACACATATGCATGTCGACGATAATCCATACACGCAAGATAACATGTACATGAGAGTACGTAGTTAGATGTACCCATGCATGCTTACAGACGGGTTGCTCAGGGCATGGTGATATCGAGAGGACAATGAGACATGTATGTGTATATATATATATCACATGTATATATACCTATCGATAAAATAACAATTGTTTACATGTGTGAGTGTGTAATTGAATGTATGTGTATATGAGATATATGCATATATACATATGTATACACATGTCGATATACGCCTGTGTGTTGACAAATAAGAATGTCCATACGAGTATGTCGATATATGTATATGCATGTATACATGAATATATATATATACAAACGATAAAATATATGAAATGTTAACTTGATCTTATTCACTCGAATACCAAGTGAAATATTTAGACAAACTTATTTGTCAAAGAATATATATATATATTTATTTACATATTATATATATATATATATATACTAATGGTCGATTCATAGAATATATGCCATGGTCGATATAATGATAATGTAGCGCTACATATAACGACACAATGCCAAGTATTAAACCACATTTATCATTATTGATAATGGGTGATGGAAAATATAAGTATTAATTTGCTGTGTAAAGTTTAATACACAAGGATAAAGTGCAGCGCACTATATTATGCAATGTACTAAGTCAAATACTAAACAACGTTATAACAAAGGAGGTCGACACATTAAGAGGTGTCGATAGCTTTGGCTTGGATTAAGTCGACTATGTGAAACACGACCAACTAAAGATTGACCTTTTCCTCTGTTTTAAAATAGCAAGCTTGTGAATAGGAAATGTGATGAATAGTTGGTGCCATATTATAAATTCTGTGTTTCTTTTAGAATTGTAGCATGTGCTTAATGAACTAGTCAAACTATTGTTGGAAAACATTGGGTCAATTTGTTGTCCTGTTTGAGTGACTATTGAGATAGAAAACTGCCACCTTTTCATTATTGAGCTGAGTCGATGATATTTAGCTGAGAAGTATCATAGTATAAGCCTTGTTTGTAGCCTAAGGATGCTGGTTTTTTGGGTATAAATATGAGGAATTCTCACCTCATTTGGATACAATTCTTCTATGCATCATCACGCCGCTCCATTCTGTTGTATTTTCATTGAGAGATTCTTATTTTGTTGTGAGTTATTGTGAAGAAGCTTTAGTGAGAGAAGTTGAGAGGGATTGGTTGCTAAGTTGATTTTAAGGGGAGGTCAAGCTTGAGATCTAGTGAGTCAATTGGAATAAGCAATTAACAAGCATGAGATACTATTGTCTTCATGTTTTATCATTTATTGAAAGATTGTTTGCCTTGTATGTTTAAATTAGAAATTGCATTAGTTGCTTGAAGTAGAGTAATGGTTTATTTGCTTATAGGAAAGGAAAAGTATTATTGATATGATTTCCATATAATTTTTTGCACTTACTCCATATTAAGGAGTGATTGATTGTCATCAATAGTATTACTTACTAGGGTTGATGAATTGGGAATAGCTTGTTAAGTTATTTTATGCAAATTTAATTTGTAGACTTAGAAAGCTCATATGTTATACTCGGGATTAGGTTATCCATTGAAGGTGGGGGTAACTTATGCTTTTGCTTATGTTTCATCGGTAGAGATACCATTGTGTTTTGGGAAAAAGGGAATAGGTTACTTGCTTGAACAATTGGCATGGATACATAGCTCAGCCGAGCTTCTTGGAATATTGTAATAACTTAAGAAATTTACTTGCTTGAACAATTGGCATGTTACATGTCATTTACACATTAGTACTCCCTAAGTTATACTTAAGGGGGGTGTTGGTGTAAATAAGTGTTTTACCTATCTAGGTCATATTTAAATGTTAAGTCCACTTAGTTCCTAGGATGGAATCTTTCTAGTTAGTGTTAGTTTTCACCAGATCTTATCTTATCTTTTGGCATTTAATGCTTGCATCCTACCTCATTTTTTTTTTGAGGTAGTTGTCTCATTGTACATGATTAAGACACATTTCAAGATCTTGTCTAATTCTATCTCACACTTTGCCTTTATAAGCAAGGCATCATATGTACATTATATATTCAATCTGGCAATCTTGCATCCATAATATAGCATGATGTTTCTTCCATTTCTCTCTTGTGGAAGTTATCATTGTCTTGCAAGTGATCCTAGGGTGTTGAGGAGTTGACCATAAACTCCTACACAAGTGCCCTTTCAAAAGGAAAAATTTGGATATCATGCCTAGTTATATGCACCCTTAAGCAATTTTCCAAATTCTTGTCTAGTTTTTTTAATCTTTGATTTCAAAAAAACCAATGCATTGAAAACTCTCTCATCTTCCATTGACCCCAATATCATGGTTTGACATAAATTAAAAGGTTTGGAATATTATGATATTGAATTACACAATATTTCGCTCTGACTTAAGGTTGTCCAAAGCTTTGTTATTGAACCATCTTGGAAGGAAATATCCATGAGTTTAAATTATTCCATCATTTTTGTTGCAAAATGGGATGATTTATTTGTAAGCTTAATTTTATTTGTAAATCCTTCTATTTTTTTATTGAATACTAAACTTTTGGAAAAATGATTGACCAACTTTATCTTGTTATGAAAATCGGTTGGTTGACAATTGAACCAATATTGAGGATACACAATAGACATGGCTTTAAACAATTCATCATGAGGAAATCAATCTCTAATCTTTGAGGAAAGAGATGTCACAATATTATTTAAAGTAGCACTTACATAATTAACAATTTTGTCAAAATATTCCTTTGTAATAGTTACTTATTTGATAGTGCATCTAAATGTGGTATAATAATGCATTGGTATCTTATATCCTCATGCAAAAACAAATAACTCCTCGCTTGTATTAAATTGTAAGAAAATAGTAGGATTGTTCACATTTGTCATCAAGTGCTAGCTACTAATTTTTGAACTTATAAATGACTGATTTGATAGATATGATTATCGAGGGTGATGCATATCATTTTACATAGTTTACTATATTTTGAAATATATGTACAGTTCTTTCTTGGGCCTTTTTCACAAGAATATCCATTTCTTCCAACATGGGGAGAATACCAAATAATGTTGAAAGTGTCTCTATGTCACTTAACCTATGTAAGAGGTCAAGAGCTCTATCTATTGTGTGATGATGTTTGCAAATTACTCCAATTAAGGATTGATATTATGAAAAAACTCATTGCACTAGTCCATGCAAGGGGATCTATCTAGTATCAGTATCCTTAAGAAGCTTGTTTCTTGTAGTTATTCTCTTAGAAAAATGTTGAAACTCTATAAAACCGTTTGGGACTTTGACATGTAAGTATGAATAGAGCTCACAAATTAGATCTTCAACTTTTGATATTGTACAAAACTTGTTTCACAATTTTAAATGCTAAATTCATTTGGCGGGCCATGTAGAAAATGACAATAATGTATGGTAAAGAAGTAGGTTGTAGCTTTACACAAAGAACATTCCTATTAAATTGCATTACTAAAGCTCCATTAGCCCCTACACACACCAACTTTTTGGCAGTTGTGTAGTCATTCATACCTCTAATTTCATTCAAAGATTTCTTAACTAGTTCAAATAGATTTTGCAATTTTGCATTCTGCTTCATTTTATAAACAAAGAGTAGATGAGGTTAGAAGACAAGTTTGTCTATAGTATACACATGCATACATACCCAAGAAGTATGGTCTATTGTTGTAACTTCATCTAAAAATAATGCAATAAAGGTTGAATTTTTTATTTTTTTCCTATAAATCTTAATTTTCTAGCTTGGTAAGATAACTTGCCCATTCACATCCACTACTTATTGACCAATGTGTGTTAGGAAAGTTAGGGACACCCACAAAAGATAATAAACTATTATATTTTGGGTAGTCTGTCATAGGACGTGCTTTGGTCAAAATATGAAAAGCAACACTTAATTGAACAATTTTTTCCATTTATGCTTCTCCCCCCATCTTTCTGAATTAAGCTTCAATTGTACCTCCACATGCAACAAGTTTCACCTTTTTTGCATATGTGCATCATATTTGAGTGCATTCTTAACATGAAGTCATTCTTCCTTTGTTTTCCATCTTCGCACTGATTTTTCCTTTCCATCTATTATTTGTTTTTCATAAACTTTACCAATATGCTTTTCTATAGTGTCAAGTTTTAGTTGCAACTTTTTGTCCCTACCATATTTCCAACTACAAATTTTACACTTGCATTCGATTGGAGGCCCATCTTTGTTTGCATTCTCCATTGGTTTAATGAATGAGTACTTTAACACTCAATCGGTCTAAGAATTCCTTATCACATCCCACTCACACCCCATTTTTTATTTGACTTTTCTTTTCCCCTTTCGTGCAAGATCTTCATCTCCCTTATCACTTATTGAGGTTGATTTATTATGGCTACCTTGGGTATCCCCTAGAACATCATCTACAAATGTTGCATTGTCATCTAAGTCAATTAAACCATTTTTATCATCTTCTGAGGTATTGCCGCGTTCATTAATATCTAGTGCAAGTGCTAATGTTGTAGCTCCATCTGACGAAGCTACAACATTGTCAAAGTACAATATTATGATTTTGCATTTTGATGACCTCCCTTCACCACTTTCAGAAAACTTGTTATTTCTCAACATCTCTCATGAAATAAAAGCTTAATTTTTTTTTTTTGTTTAAGAAGGAATCATAGAATATAGATCCTTGGGTCCAAGATGTCTCCCCACTCGATATCATTTGTAAGAATGAAGTAAAAACGACAAAGAGAAATAATCTTATAATATTATAAATAAATGATCACTTACTTTTAGGTTTTTGCTAGCTCGCTAATGCAACAATGCTTGTAGTTGTAACTTGCCTATGATTCAAATTGAGAGCTTGAAACCAAACAAAATGTCCAAAAGATTAATTAGAGTTTCAATTGTATTTATATGAATCCAGATTTGGTGAATTTAGTGAGATTTTTAAATTGTATAGTAATAATTTGGCAAATCACGCATGATTATAAAATAGTACATATAAATGTTGGGTGAATCAGACCTTGATAAAACACATACATTGTAATTTTCAAGGTGATTATGGACCTAGGATTAACATGGAGTTATTATGGTATTGGCAAAATGGGTCTTCATATGCAGTGAGCTTTTAATGGTATTGGTGAAATGAGTCCTCATACACAATGAAATTTTAATGGCATTGGCAAATATGTGGGTAGATTAATACATACATATGAAATTCCAAACAAATCACCATTAGAAACATGTAGTTTACTACGATGAAAATATTAATTACAAATGCCTCATAAATAAATTGATGGAAAAATGAAATACATTTGACCAATAATTCATAAAATCCAGGTGATTTGGCCCTCCATCAATTGCAATATATTCACAAAATTTGAATTTTTAGATATGAACTTTCTGCCACTAAAAAATTGTTGATACCAATGAAGGTTCAATGCATAAGCTTTAAAAAGCATGGTATGCCAATATAGAAATAGTGCAAAAAAAGAGAGATAAGGATATACAAGCATAATAGTGAGGTAAATGTCAAAAAATGCTAAAGGCTTAAACTCGTGGCACTCGAGATTGATCTTCATCATGTTTGTGTCAATTCAAAATTTGAAACACTCATTATACCAAGTTTGTTAATTTTCATAACAATGGCGAATCATTCTAGAACAACATCAACATCATATTATTATTTTTATGTAGGTTTAATGTGCAAGCTCTAAAAATCATGGCATGACAATATATAAATAGTGTAAGGAAACAATAGACAAAGAAATGCAAACATACTAATAAGGTAAATATTGTAGGATTGTCAAAGGATCAAAGTGTGGTGCTGAAGATTGATCTTCACCATGTTTTGTGTTAGTTCAAGTTTTGAGACACTTGAGAAACTCATTAGACTGAAGTTATTAATTTTCATAACAATAGCAAATCGTTCTAAAACAACATCAACATTATTCCTCTATCATTAATTTCAAAACTAAACCCCTCTATCTTCTTATTTCATTATTACACTTATTTTACTTTAATTATCAATCTCGACTCTATTATCAAAATCAATTATTTATAATCATTCAATTAACATAGATTATTTTTTATTTTTTATTTAAAGAAGAGACTAGAAAGTGATGACATTTATCATTCTTTGTTCTCTCCATAGTGATGCTTCGAATCACTTGTTTTTCTACAATCCTCTTGGGGGAACTCGAGGCTTTTATCTTATTATTATTACCTAACCTTACAACGCCCTAGGTTGAATATCATCACACGTTTAACGTAGGAAGGGGTTTACCTTAAATAGCGTTTAAAACAAGGATAAAGATGCGAGTGAAGGAGATGAATAGGGCAGAGGAGCCGGAGCTCAAATAGAAAGGAACAAAATCCAATCCTTGTGCTGGAACTGTTTTTCTCCAATCGCATAATTAATTTCCGTATAATTGCCAGTAAGTAATTATCTGTAGTAGTTTCAAGTTTGTTAAGTCTGTCTGAATTCTGAACGTTTAGTTGACAGTTTGAAGCTCTAAATTCATACAATCATGTCGGGGCTTGGGGTTTTTGTTGCAATTATATACACAATATTCATTGAGTTCAAACTTGTTTACAAAAGTTGAAAATGGAGTTTGAATGCCAAGATTTACTGTAACACTGCTGAATGCAGCTTCTCGGGTATTTTTGTACCCGTTTGTTATTCTTTTCCTCAAGAATTTAGTACCCATTTATTGTCCTTTTCCTCAAGATGTTCTCTGTTGGTTTATTTTTGTGATGCTATCTGTGTTGGATGTAGGGAGAATCAAACCCATGACATTAGGTCACTTTTTAAAAGAGGAGCGAATCCACACGTGTCATCTAGTTTTGGAAATTTCAGGAGATGTTTTAAACAGGGTTTATGGTAGTTATGCTACTTTTACCATAGTAGCAAAAAAAAAAAAGAAAATAGCAACGATTTTCTTGCTTTATGCTGGACATTTTAAGCAGCTTTTGTGGTTTTGGAGAGAGAGAGAGGCAACATTGACTTACTCACTTATTCCTCAAATCGACGTCAATTTTTTAGTTATGTTATCTTAATTCTTTGGATTTTAAAATTCTATAGTTATTTATAGACTACATGGTTTGATTCGTTTGCTCAATTTTTTTTGATATATTTATTTCTAGTTTCTTGTGCTATGAATATTTTGAGGCCCTGGCATTTTGTTTTTATCAAGGGTTTTATGCTAAATGTTTGGCAAGGATTGGTATCAGGTAGCTTCTGCATAGGGGCTAAATTTGATGTTTGACCCTATTTGTGATCCAAAATTGGTTATCAATTCAAACTTGTCATTCAGATGGTTGTATTTTAGGTACAGTTGATGGCAAGAGTGGAACAAATCAAAGAAAAATGCCATACATGAACTTATTCTTGTCTTGATAAACATCTTGTACAATACTTGACTGTCTCAGATATTTAAACTGGCAAGGTATATGGTTTTTACGGTAAAATTTTAAAAATTTGGGCACACAGTCTGCCACTGGTGCCATTCAGGGTTTATGCAGCAAATTGCCAGTGTTTAATATAAAGCAAGTGGACCCAGCATCACTATGTATAGGTGGCTCAGTGTAATGTGACTTTCATATCATCTTAACAAAATACAAATATTTGTCAGCTAAGCAGTCTTCTGATGGGAAATTGATGGAAGTTAACTATTGCTGTACTAGATTTGATTTTCAGTGCACCACTCCATATTCAGGTTCTACGTAGAGTCTCCTGTGAGAGGCATTACCCTGGGGTTGCTAATTATGTTTCTATAAGGGTTAGTTTTATTAAGTCAGTTATCCCACCGACTACTATATATGGAAGAGAACAAACAACTGACGGGCAGCGTAATCATTAAACTGCTTATGTACGGGATACCTTAACTTGGATATTATATGAACACATATGGGGATACTTTGTTGCAAAACGAATTGTTTACACAAGATAACATCTTCTTTGGAATCTAAGCTTCAGCCATCTATTGTTTGAGCTATGTTTCATTACCTTCATAATTTTCTTAATAATTGTTGATGCACATTTTGGAGACATTGATTTAAATTTGACAACATTTTCTATGTTACGGATATTAATGTTTTCCATTGTCTTGTGGGACAAAAAGGAAAATGTGCAGTCTATGAAGTTAACCCTTTCATTGAGTATGGGGGGAGACTTCCTTTCCTAAAATAATTGTTATTTATTTTAGCAGTGGAAGATTTACAAGATTTCCAAGATGGGTTTTTAACATACTTCGAAAATAAATAACATGCAAAACAATTTCTTTTACTTAGCGTATAGACTTTGGTTCAATACGTTTTGTTCACACAAACACACATGCACAAATTTCTGAATAAACATTAAAGTGGAGAAATCACATGCATTAAAGAAGAAAGATAGAATTGCAATAAACACTCATCTGTCACAATTGATGTCAACTTTACATAAATTGTGGAGAGACACCTAAAAGAAAAAGGAAGGGTAAAATTTTCAAACTGTAAGTTATTTTCAGTATGTCAATAGTCACATGGTTCACGGTAGGTCAAAACTTATTGTCAATTGACAAGATCTTTTTAACCTGTGCTGGTGCAGTCCTTATTTTTCAACCTAATAAAAAAGAAATCAAAAGAAAACAGACTAAATAAAGTTGTGTAAAATTTCTGTCAAGAATTTTGTATGGGACAGTGCGCATGCACGCTGAGCTCTTTGGGTTGAATCTACACCTTACACTTTTGCTAATTTACACAAGTTCAGTGAATTGACATGATTAGTTTTTGCATTTGATTTGCTTGATTTGGCAGCAGAGTTGCACTGAATTCTTCAAGCAATTCTGGTAATGGTAAGGTTGACCAAAATTGTCTGCTCTCCTATTAAGTACGCAATGTGTTCAAAAGTCTTTTCAAGTCAGTAAGAAAGCATTTTTGCATGTTTTCCAACTCATGTGAATGTTTTGTTTTTTCAACAACCTTTTGTTTGTAAGTAATTTCAAGTCTAAGTTACAATCCACACACAATTGGTCAACGAGTACAAAGCACACACAATTATCATTCTTGGTGGACCAGGTCTAGGCATCTTTGTTGGAGACAACTGGATAAGCTTAAAGGCTTGATTACAAGGTAGCAACAACTTAAAGTCATAGATTATGGAAAGTCATTACTTCATGCACTCAATAAGCACTCTAATTGCTTGTAAGTAACTATCCGTAGTAGATTTCAAGCTTGTTCAGTCCGTCTAAATTTTGATCGTTTAGTTGACAGTTTGAAGCTCTAAATTCATACAACATGTCAGGGCCTGGGGTTTTTGTTGCAACTATATACACGATATTCATGGAATTCAAACTTGTTTAGGAAAGTTGAAAATGGACTTTGAATGCCAGGATTTACTGTAACACTGCTGAATGCAGCTTCTGGGGTATTTTAGTACCCGTTTGTTTTTCTTTTCCTCAAGAATTTAGTACTCATTTGTTGTTTTTTTCCTCGAGATGCTCTCTGTTGGTTTATTTTTGCGATGCTATCTGTGTTGGATGTAGGGAGAATCAAATCCATGACCATTAGGTCACTTTTTAAAAGAAGAATGAATCCACACGTCTCATCTAGTTTTGGAAGCTAGCATGCTACAAAGGAGAGTTCAGGCGATGTTTTAAACAGAGTTTATGGTAGTTTTATGCTTCTTTTACCATAGTAGCAAAAAAAATTTAGAAAACAATGATTTTCTTGCTTTATGCTGGACATGTTAAGAAGCTTTTGTGGTTTTGGAGAGAGTGAGCCAACATTGACTTACTCTCTTATTCCTCAAATCGACATCAAATTTTTAGTTATGTTGTCTTGATTCTTTAGATTTTAAAAATCTATAGTTATTTATAGACTACATGGTATGATTTGCTTGCTCAATTTTTTTTGATATGTTTATTGCTAGTTTTTTGTGCTTTAAATATTTTGAGCCTCTGGTATTTTGTTTTTAACAAAGGTTTTATGCTGCATGTTTGGCAAGGATGGGTATCACCTAGCTTCTGCATAAGGGCTAAATTTGATGATTGACCCTACTTGTGATCCAAAATTGGTTACCAAGTCAAAGTTGGCATTCAGATGGTTGTATTGTAGGTGCAGTTGATGGCAAGAGTGAGACAAATCAAAGAAAAATGCCATACAATTTTACATAAACTTATTCATTTCTTGATAATCATCTTGTAGAATACTTGACAATCTCAGATATTTAAACTGGCAAGGTATGGTTTCCATGGTAAAAATTTAAAAATTTGGGCACACAGTCTGTCACTGTTGCCACTCAGGGTTTATGCAGCAAATTGCCAGTGTTTAATATAAAGCAAGTGGACCCAGCATCACTATGGATAGGTGACTAAGTGTAATGTGCCTTCATAACATCTTAACAAAATAGAAATATTTATCAGTTAAGCAGTCTTCTGATGGTAAATTGGTGGAAGTTAACTACTGCTGTACTAGATTTGATTTTCAGGGCACCACTCCATATTCAGGTTCTACCTAGAATCTCCAATGAGAGGCATTTAACTGGGGTGCTAATTAATTATGTTTCTATAAGGGTTAGTTTTATTCGGTAAGTCAGTTATCCCACCTACTACTATGTATGGAAGACAACAACTCACGGGCAGCATAATCCTTAAACTGCTTATGTACCGGATACCTTAACTTGGATATTATAAGAACACATACGGGGATTTGTTGTTGGAAAACAAATTGTCTCCACAAGATAACATCTTCTTTGGAATCTAAGCTTTAACCATCTATTATTTGAGCTATGACTCATTGCCTTCATAATTTTCTCAATAACTGTTGATGTGCATTTTGGAGATTGTTGATTTAAATTTAACAACATTTTCTATGTTAAGGATATTAATATTTTCCATTGTCTCGTGGGACAGAAAGGAAAATGTGCTGTCTGTGAAGTTAAACCTTTCATGAGTAGGAGGGGAGACTCCCTTTACTAAAATAATTGTTATTTATTTTAGAAATGGTAGATTTACAAGATTTCTGAGATGGGTTTTTAATGTACTTTGAAAATAAATAACATGCAAAATAATTTTTTTTCTTTGCATATAGATGTCAGCTTAATACTTTTTGTTCACACACACACACATGCACAAACTTCTGAATAAATGATAAAATAGAGAAATCACATGCATTAAATAAGAAAGATAGAATTGCTGAAAATGATTCCACACTAAGAATTCACATTGCACAAGGGAATAATGGTAAATTAAGAGCAAATACTTCTAGATGCAAAATACCCACTATCAATATCAATGATATAAGCTAAATCTATTAATTTCTTTATCTTATTTGTATGAACTTTGAGAACAGCTTCAAAGTCTTCTTTGATTCTGTATAACTGAAATTTCACCATTGTGGCCTTGACTTAGTCTTTGTCCAACAAATTTGTGCATTTGATGTTGGGATAGTGAAAGTTCAACTCATCCTCATTTTGATCAACTAATTCCTTGTGACCCACTTGTTTGTCTTCAATACTGATTACAGAAGCAAGGTCTTTCAATTTCAAGATTGCACTTAGTTCCTATTTGATCTCTTTGGTGAATTCCTTCTATAGTTCTCCCACATCCCACACATTCATTTGTTCATCATGCAATGGAAGAATCACAGGTTCAATGACAGAAGAAGTCACTTGTTATGTGTACCTTAGAGCAAATTCAAACTATCCCACTGTGTAGCCTATCAAGAGAGCTTTCAAACATTTTAAGTGAGACAAAACACAGGGTTCATATGCAAAAGTTGTGGCAAAAATGGTGCATACAGATTTGTGCACTCTTAGCGGAGAAAGGAGATAGTGCATTTGGGCAGGCTTTTAGGTATTTTTACATCTTGGAATGAATGTATTGGAAAGTATGCCAAACTCATTCAAAGGAGTTTGTCTTCATACAAAGACGCTTAACGTGTTTTGTGTTTGTTTATAACACCAAGTTTGCTTTTCCCCAAACAATGTGAGGCTATTTTTTCTTTGCAAGTAAAAATTAGTTTTGAGCATAGATGAGACAAAGAAGGAATGACAAAGGGTGTGTACATGGTTAGGTATGCACACAAGGGAGGGATGGATAGGTTGGTTGGGTATGCACCATATGTAGACACCTCCTATGTGGGGGCTTTGCCTAATAAACACCACTACCTCTGTTTATATAATGCATGTGGTATTAATCACTTTATGCTGTTTAATTTTTTTCCACAAGGACAAGGTGTGCCATGTGATGAGGCAAGTGGGATGTGTGGAGCATGTGTCATGTGGCGAGAGAGGAGAGAGAGTGCATAGGGTATGTGGAAGGGAAGAGAAGGGCATGGTTAAGTGTCTTCGAAGACACTTCAATACTAAGTGTGCCCTAAAATAAACACAAATATCCTCCCTCATCCCATCAAGATAAAGGCTCTTCCATTTTTTTCTTTATGAGCAATGTATGCTGCTTTAGGGCAAGAGAGGGGCAAAAGTGAACTTTATTAAATGGACACTTGGAGAGTGTATTGTATATGGAAGTGGAAGGGGAGTTGGGGTAGGTAATATAAGACCCCAAATATATATTTTTTGTTTTCTCTATTGTTGTTTGTAGGTTTTCAATGTTTGATTGTTTTATGTTTCTCATATGCCATTCATGAAATAAGCATGCCAAAGATATACAATAGATTGCAAGAATAATAACTGAAAATCATGCAAGGAATGATATATTTTGGCCTTTTCAATACTCAGATTTTAATAATAGTTAGGTACAAATTTTACAATGATAAGTAACAGACTAATAGAGGTAATCAGACCTAGTAAGAAGCATTAACAGCTATGCTCCCCCAAGTGACGGGGACGGGGACGGTGGGACGTGTTTCTGGTACAAAGGTACCTTTGGGTCATTTTTTAGGGGACGGTAGGGGACGACTATAAAAAATGGGGAAATTTTTAAAAATATAGAGAAACTTCAAATATTCATATCAGAACATTGATAAAGCATTCATCATAGGCATTGTAGAAGATTAATACATGACATTAGACTTGAATTGAGATTTCACATGAGAATTGACAAACAAATTAACAAAATTCGAATGCTTTTATTGTCAATGTGCATACATATTAAATAAGAATTATAACAAAATGCCCAAAGGCTTCAAGTTTCAACTATTAAATGACAAAAACATAGAAAATATATGGCTATCCCTAATCAACAGATGCAACTGGTAGGTCTGTATCAAAATTGGAGCTCAAGTTTGCGTCACTGTCAGATGCAAAGGTGGGGGGGGAGTTTCTGAGGAGTCACCAAGTCCCCGAAACGTTTTTGGGATAGGGACGAGGGTACCAAGGTAGGGGATGCACCCTCATGGAGCATTGATTAACAACAAAAATGAAGCGCCTTAAGTGATACGCACAACACCAAGAAGTTGATCCTTAACTCCTTGCTTTCAATGTCTTGAATCACTGCAATTCAGTCCACAATAACAAGTTGGAACAACCACTACACTAGTAGGCTATAACTGAAAGTTTCACCCAACAAAGGGCGTTACCTTGTAGAAGGTTGACTTGACCTTAAAAATCCCACACAACTCCGAAAAATGTGAAATAATACTTTATAGAATCGCCTTGAAGAGAGCTTTCATTTATGTAATGTCCCCACTCTAGTCAGTTATCAGGAGCAGTTGAGTTAGCCTATCTCTTGGACCCTTGTAGGTTGACAGTGGCCGTTTTGGTGGGTTTTGTCATTCCCACTCCTTCACTTCAGTATTGGTTTCAGTACAGGCGTTTGTCATTCAATGTTCACTAGCTTCTAACGACGCGGAAAAATACTGAGTTTGGAGGGAGTTATGATTATTTTTGTGGTCAAGTTAATTATTTAACTTAAATGATTTATTATAAAGTCAAATTGACTTTATAAAGTGACGCCACTTAAATAATATATTATAAAGTGATAAATTGACCACTTAAGTCAAAAGTGCGCTCAAGTATTTAAAAGCAAACTATTGAAAAGGTATTAAATACATTTTAAATGTATTTTAATGCAAAAGTGGCATTACTTCTTGAAAGTCGTGCCTTTTTGAGGTTATAAGGAAAAAGAAGCAAATCGACCTCATTATGTATGATTATTTGACTTTGCTTCAAAACTTCTTTGTGATTTTTGTCTGAGGGCAAGGGTTTCAAGATTTCTTCATTGGAGAGCGACAATTCTTCATTCAATCAGTGATTGTGAGATTGTGAGAGATTAGTTGAATGGTTGCTATTGAGGGAGCTTCATACAAAAGTTCATCTGTGCTACATCTGAGTTATACTATTTAGTTTTTTACCTGTTTTCAATAATGAAGAGGGCTTCTTTCATTTGGACGACATCTTCATCAGTATTCCAACTTTCAATAAAGAAGCATCAACATCTTTTAGAGGCCGCACACTTGCATTGGGAGGCGAGCTTCATCTGGAAAGGGCGTGTGAAGGAGAAGGCCAAAACGCCTTGCTTTTGGGTCATTTCTTGACTCCTTTGTGGGCACCTATACCTCTCAGCAGCTTTTCTCTAGTTTCTGTGTGGGAGAAAGCAAATCCAAGACCTAGGCGTTGATATTACTCAGTTTTAGCATATCTTGCCTGTCGTGCACTGATTATTTAATTATTCTGGAGGCTTCCGGGTATGTTGATTGTATGCAATTGCTTTGTATGGATTGCCAGATCAATAATAGTATTGCAGTTGTTCTTAAATTTCTCGTATTTCAGTTTCATTTCCATTTTTATGCTTGGTGCACCTTCTACTTTTGTCTACAATTCTTCATAAAACAATCTAAAAACACAAAAACAAGTCAGTGAAAGTCAGAGGTTCAGCCGGAACCAGTCAGGCTCATCATAGTGGTATCAGAGCTTTTAATCCTGCTAGCTTGGAGAGTTAAACATTCATATGCATCATAATCAGTTTGGGCCACACAGGTTTTACTCACGCAAGAGACCAGGGTTGCAGAGAAACCAGTTCCCGTTTGAGAATAGACCATTTGGAAATCAATTTGAAGATATACCATTTGATACCATGGGTGACAGAGAAGAAAATGAACCACCCAGAAACAATGCTCATAATGAAGATTTGGAAGCCAAAGATATTCTGAGAGGTCTAGTGACAGAACAGGAACAAGTTGCTAACGTCCTACAGCAACTTACTACAACAGTACAACAAATATCTATTCCTAGGTGCTTGAATCAAGATCGGGAAGAGGATGGTAGTATCCATGGAGTTCCACGTCCCAGAGTTACTCCTACACGTACCTATGATAAGCCTACTCGCCCTATCTTCACCAAAAATGAGCCAGAAGAGGGTAACGAGAATGAGGAGGAAGGTAACGTGATCTTTGGAGACAATATTATGACACAACATGATGAGTGGGATGCCTTGCCACAAAGAGTTAAGGATCACCTTAACTTTGATAGATTTCTAACACAGAAAAGAGAGAACATCAGGAACAGGACAAATAGGAGACCTTTGCACAGGAACAATGATCTCAGACATGCTACTGGTAAGCTTACACTCACCACCTTTGATGGTAGTGGCAGAGTCATAGCTAGAGCTTGGGTTAGCAAGTTGGATACATTCTTAAACCTACATCCTATGGTAGAAGAGGATGCCATAAAGTTTGCAGCTCTACACTTGGATGGTGTAGCCCATGACTGGTGGCACCATGGCATGGTTACACTACAGCATGATAGGATCACTACTTATCAGGAGTTCACAGATAGGTTGGTTGAGAGATTCGACAAATAAGATCCAGAGTTATACTTTAGAGATCTTGCTCAGTTGAAGCAGTTGGGTAGTTTAGAATCCTACATTGGAGAGTTTCAGAAGCTCTCAGTCATGGTAACGGGCATATCAGAGAGGAGATTGGTTATACTCTTTGTAGAGGGCCTATTCGAGCCTATGAAAGGTTGGATCAAGGTATTCAATCCACCTACCTTGCAAGAGGCTGTGAGGAAAGCTCGTAGCATGGAACTTACCGCACCTCGTAGTAAGTTCCCTTCTAAACCATCTTCATCTTACAATGATAACAAATCTGATGCAAGGAAAACATAAAACTCAGACCAAAAGAAAAAGTTTGCAGCTCCTTTGGATCGAGAAACAATCAATGATTTACGTAGGAAGAAGCTTTGCTTTTATTGCAAGGGCTCGTATGATATTAACCATGATTGTCCCCTCAAGCCTAAAGGTCAAAATAGGCACATGGAGTGGTATTTTGAGGGAGAAGATATGATTGATTTTTCAGACCAGCAAGCTGTACATGATGATTCAAAGTTAGAAAAATCAGAAAATGAAGTTGAGATTGAGCTACAGGAAGCTCACATGTCAAGCATGCAAAGAGAAGGTTCTTTTAGACTACGTGGACTCTTGGCTGGTCAAAAAGTTATTTCATTGCTTGATACAGGTGCAACACATAATTTTATAGATGCACGATTGGTAGAGAAAAGAGGAATTCAAACTCAAGAGTTTGAAGGGATTAGAGTGAAGGTTGCTGATGGTTATACTCTTTCTTGTGATAGAATGATTCTGGATCTGCCCATGAAGCTCAATAATTTTGAGTTTAAAGCAAATTTCTATGTGGTGAAAATGGGCAACACAGATGTGGTTCTTGGCATGAAGTGGCTTCATGCAATAGGCAAGTTCACACCCAACCTTAGAGATATGGAGATGAAATTTAAGGTTGATGGGACCAACCATGTACTCAAGGCCATCCAAGACAACAATTTGAAGGAGATAACATTCAGGAGAATGCAAAGATTAATTCGGCATGAAGTGGTTGAGTGGGCAGCAGAGTGTCAGATGCAGCCATCTTATGAGGAGTAGCATAAAACACCTTATCATCTCGATGTTCAGGAGCTTCAGATGAAGCATACTAAGGTGTTTAGTGATATACCTCATGGTAGACCTCTAGACAAGGGCATAAGCATATTATTGAGTTGGAGGAGGGCACCAAGCCCATTATGATTACTCCTTACCCACACCCTAAGTGATTGAAAGATGAGATAGAGAAAACCATCAAAGAATTGCTTGCTATGGGACACATCAGGCCGAGTAAGTCTCCATTTGCTTCTTCAGTTGTATTGGCGAAGAAGAAGGACGGTACTCTCAAGATGTGTATCGATTATAGGATGTTGAACAAGAAAACCATCAAGAACAGGTATCCCATTTTGTGTGTTGACAAGTTGATAGATGAGCTACATGGGGCTTGCTACTTCTCGAAGATAGATTTGAGAACAGGGTACCATCAGACCAGAGTTCGAGAGGAGGACATTGAGAAGACCGCCTTCAGGTGTCATTATGGACATTTTGATTTTTTGGTTATGCCTTTCGGTTTAACCAACGCTCCAGCCACCTTTCAGTCCACGATGAACAGGGTCTTCCAGCGTCAGTTGAGGAAATTCGTCTGGTGTTCTTCGATGACATATTAGTCTACAACAGATCTTGGGAGGAGCACATGGTTCACCTAGATGCTATGTTGAGCATACTTGACAGGGAGTCCTTGTACGCCAAGGAGTCCAAGTGTGCATTGGGTATGGAAGAGCTATTATACTTGGGTCACATTATCAGCGGAGAGGGAGTTCGTATGGATCCAGATAAAGTTCGTGCCATCATTGATTGGCCTACACTGGAGACTTTGACACAACTCAAGGCGTTTGTAGGTTTATGCACCTTCTACCGTCGGTTTGTTAGTGGTTTTTCGCGGCATGCTGCACCACTAACAGATTTGACCAAGAAAGGAGCTTTTGTTTGGACACCTCTAGCACATGAGTGTTTTGAGAAGTTCAAACATCTGATGACTACTTGTCCAGTCTTAGCCATACCAAATTTCACCAGGCCGTTTGAGCTTCACTGTGATGCTTGTGGAGAGGGTATTGGTGCGGTTATTATGCAAGATCGTCATCCTATAGCTTTCGAGAGTAGGAAGTTGAGGGGTCTTGAGAGGAGCTACAACATTTATGATAAGGAAATGTTGGCCATCATGCACGCAATGGCCAAGTTCAAGCAGTATCTTGTTGGCAATAAGTTTTGTGTAAAAACTGATCACAACAGTTTGAAACATTTCCTAGGACAGCGATATTTTGACAACAAAAATGAGAGACAACAAAAATGGGTTAGCAAGCTTCATTCATATGATTTTAACATCTCCTATGTCAAAGGTACACAGAACATAGTTGCTGATGCCTTATCTTGCTGTCCTCATTTGAGCTCCATGGCAGAGATTACAGAGGACTGGAGACACATGATAGTTGCAGAGTATGCCAAGAATCCGTGGGCTTCTGGGATTGTAGATGGGACAGTATAGGACAGTAGGTACTCTCTTGTGAGTGATCTTATCATTTACAAAGGGAGGATATTCTTAGTCCTAGGTTCTAAGATGAGGGACAAGGTGTTGAGATCTTTTCACGATTCACCCATGGCAGGTCATCCCGGTTACTTTAAGACCTACAGGTAGGTACGGGAAAGATTTTCTTGGAAAGGTCTCAAGTCATATGTTCTTCAGTATGTTAGGGAATGCTCTGTTTGTCAACAGAACAAGCAAGAGCATACATACCTTGCAGGGTTACTTCAACCGCTTCCTATTCCTGAGAGGAAGTGGGAATGCTTGTCTATGGATTTCATTACGGGCTTGCCGAAAGCTCAAGGGAGAGACAACATTTATGTGGTAGTAGATCGATTGACGAAGTACACACATTTCTTCCCAATCACTACTACTTACTTAGCTACATAGGTGGCGGATTTGTTCTTTCGTGAGGTATTCAGGTTGGACGGTTTGCCTTAGAGTATTGTTAGTGACAGAGACAACAAATTCATGGGTAACTTTTGGCAGGAGTTATTCAAACTATGCGGGACCGAGCTTACTCCGAGCACTAGCTACCATCCACAGACAGATGGACAAACGAAGGTTGTCAACAAATGGGTGGAGGGATACTTGCGGAATTACAGTTCGGGGCAGCAAAAGGCTTGGGTGAAGTGGTTGCATCTTTGTGAGTACTGCTATAATTCCACTCACCATATGACCATCTAGATGACACCATTCAGGGCTTTGTATGGCTATGATCCTCCTAGTTTCCTAGATTTATGACTGAGTGATTGTAGAGTACCGAGTGCTGGAGCTTTGTTGTAGGAGAACCAGGATATCATGAGGGCTCTTCATGATAACATTCAGAGGGCTCAGAATCAGCAAAAGTAGTATGCTGATCAGAGGAGGGTTGAGCGATCATTTGAGATCGATGACATGGTGTATTTGATGCTTCAGCCTTATAGGCAGTCTACCCTTTGAAAGAAGGGCATTGAGAAACTCAAGCCACGCTACTATGGACCATTCAAGATTGTCAGGCGTGTTGGCGAGGTGGCTTATGAGTTAGATTTACCGGTGGACAGTAAGGTTCACAATGTGTTCCATATGTCACGCCTCAGAAGGCGTTGGGACAGCAGGTGATTCCTTCTTCAGACTTACCACCCTTGGATGATGAGGGGAAGTTGATTTTAGTACCTGAGGCCATTTTGGATTCCAGAGAGCATCATCTTTGGAGGCGGGTTATTAGGGAGTATTTGGTTAAGTAGAGAGATCTATCGACATAGGATGCTACTTGGGAGGGTGACAGTATTCTACAACATCCAGCTTTGAGTTTGCTTGCAAACAAGCAAATTCAGGGAGGGCGGACTGTAATGTCCCTACTCTAGTCAGTTATTAGGAGCAGTTGAGTTAGCCTATCTCTTGGACCCTTGTAGGTTGACAGGATTTGGTTAGGGGGTCAGTGGCCGTTTTGGTGGGATTTGTCATTCCCACTCCTTCACTTTAGTATTGGTTTCAGTATAGGCGTTTGTCATTCAGTGTTCACCAGCTTCTGACGACACGGAAAAATACTGAGTTTGGAGGGAGTTATGATTATTTTTGTGGTCAAGTTAATTATTTAACTTAAATGATTTATTATAAAGTCAACTTTATAAAGTGACACCACTTAAATAATATATTATAAAGTGATAAATTGACCACTTAAGCCAAGTGCGCTCAAGTATTTAAAAGCAAACTATTGAAAAGGTATTAAATACATTTTAAATGTATTTTAATGCAAAAGTGGCGTTACTTCTTGAAAGTCGTGCCTTTTTGAGGTTATAATGCAAAAGAAGCAAATCGACCTCATTATGTATGATTATTTGACTTTGCTTCAAAACTTCTTTGTGATTTTTGTCTGAGGGCAAGGGTTTCAAGATTTCTTCATTGGAGAGCGACAATTTTTCATTGAATCAGTGATTGTGAGATTGTGAGAGATCAGTTGAATGGTTGCTACTGAGGGAGCTTCATACAAAAGTTCATCTGTGCTACATTTGAGTTATACTATTTAGTTTTTTACCTGTTTTCAATAAGGAAGAGGGCTTCTTTCATCTAGACGCCATCTTCATCAGTATTCCAGCTTTCAATAAAGAAGCACTAACATCTTTTAGAGGCCGTACACTTGCATTGGGAGCCGAGCTTCATCTGGAAAGGGTGTGTGAAGGAGAAGGCCAAAACGCCTTGCTTTTGGGTCATTTCTTGACTCCTTTGTGGGCGCCTATACCTCTCAGCAGCTTTTCTCCAGTTTCTGCGTGGGAGAAAGCAAATCCAGGACCTAGGCATTGATATTGCTTAGTTTCAACATATCTTGCCTGGCGTGCACTGATCTTTGTTATTTCATTATTCTATGTACAATTTTTCTTAAAATAATCTAAAAACACAAAAACAAGTTAGTGAAAGTCATAGGTTGAGTTGGAGCCAATCAGGCTCATCACAATTTAATCCAATACCCATTTGGAAAACCTAAACCATTTTGGAGGAATGAGCTGATAACCAGGTTCAGGTCCAAAACGAATGTGCCCAGAAATTGATAAAAATCACACCAAAACTTTAAGAAATCCACTCTAAACTGAAAAGATGCAAACTCACTCCAAAAACCAAACTGGAACACCTCAAAAGAACTGAAAAATCTTCATTCTTAAAGGCTGAAATCTACAAACTAAAGCCCAAATGTGATTTCTGATTGAAACCACCTTTCTACCAGCTAGGGTAGGTCTTGCACTGCCGAAACCAATCTTAGATATCGAGGGTTTTCGTACTCAACTCCGATTATTAGACCCCCTGACGAAAAACTAGCAGCATTCTTAAGTAGCAAAATCATCTATAACCAAATGAGAGCCAAAACTCAAATTTATAAAGTAACGAAAGGATTAGGGCAACTTGCATTTGAGTTTGAATACATTTCCCTCTCATTTCATTTTATGAAATGTCATGAAATTACCCCAAGAGGGGCGTCCAACTTTTTGCCTCCAAAATTCTACTTTTGATTTTTAATTTAAAATTGACTTTTAGCCCAAACCAGGCGTCCCACCTTATGAGGCATAACATTAGCCTTTAAAAATTGATAAATAAACCTCTTTGCTAGGCATCCATTTGAAATACATGGCCCTTTTTTTAAAACAACGTTGTGCAACTAGGCCAAGGGGTCTGCTCATAAGGAAACTATTTGCACTTTTGTAGCCTTCTAAAATGACTTTAAGTTATCACTTAGGCACCAAGGTACTTTTTTAATGTCCCCTTCGACCCTCGACTTTAAATTATAAAGTAACTTTATTTTAATTCATTTTCAAAGAGGAAGCCAATATTTAAATATTCCAACCTTAGCAACCAAGAGCCTCAACTGAAATAATGCTGCTGAGGAGTAGCCTGACTAGGTCTAGCTTCTAAAAATAGACTTACTATCTTTAGTAAGTACTAAAAATAGTAAAAACATCAAAGACACAAGTTGGAAAGATAACTGATGCGTTAATGAGCTCACTATAGACAGTAAGCCACTGGATTGGTCCCTTGCTAAAAATAGAAAGCCACACCTGAAACACTGAAAAACCCCACAGTAAGGATTGGCACAAGGCATTAAAGCTCATCGAGCAACTTCCACACATTGCCCAAATAGGAAAAACTCTACACTGCTCTGCCTGCTGGACTAATTACTAAAAGTAGCACTTACTAAAAATAGTGTGTCAGAACTAGACTAATCCAAAAGAGGACATCGAAAATGGGGACATTACAGTCCGCCCTTTCCAAAGATTGCTTGTCCTCAAGCAATGCCAGTAAAACCTTGCAACCAACAATTTGATCCACACTAAAACCAAAAATGATCCCAGGGTCCCAAATAAATCTAGGAGATCTGTAGCACCATCTGCTCAAATCTCTGTCCTGTGAAGTACCAACACATGAGACCTCCTGAAAACCTCTAGTAAGAAGAGTAATCAAATAGCGCAAAGACTCGATCAACTCCTCAAAAGAATGCCCCTCAAGAGAATCAAACTAATGTGCCACAGGAGTAAGCTCTAGAAAATTAACACTGGCTCTCTCATCCTAAATGGTAGCTGCACTACAACTCAGCGTGATTCCCGGGTTCCAAGTGAGTCTCAAAAAGGAACCACCATGCTGAAGCTGCGCCACACTGATCATAACTGTCAAACCAAGGTGCCCATACTGCACTCTCCTACTTTGGACCTCCAAAGAGTAAAAATCATCAAAGCCCGTACTGAAATACCTGAAAGGATTGAAGCCAATGCCAAAAAATATATTCTGCCAAGGCAACTCAGAGTAGATTGCGTCAACAAACTCACTACTAATCACAATCCTGGTCAACATTAGAAACACCCCGCTCAACCATAAGAAATTAACCCCGGTATGACACCTCATGATGCCCCAAAGAAACAAGTCAAACTCGGCTATATCACTAAAATCAGCCAACTAGGAAATGCCTTTGCTGATGCAAACCGAAATTATAACATCAACGCTCAACCTCCAAGTGTCAAAAGAATGGTCCCGAACACACCAACACACCCAAACCACTACAATCAAAATGACATCATTTGAGATAATGCATATCATTTCCATGAAGTAACTATAGTTAGTGTCACTCATCAAAGTGGAAATAGTAAATGAATGAATTGTGCCCGGAAAAACACTCTCAACCAATTGTCCCAAAGCCTACCCAAACTCAAAATTAGTCCGCTCATCAAAATATGTCTTCATAACCAACGAAAGAAAGTAAGGGCAGCGGTAATCAAACTCAAATCCCACTGAAAACATAGGAGAGATGAGTGTGGAGGTAGCAACAAAATCATCTCCTAGGATCAATTCATCACTGCCATCCAGGCTCAACCATGAACTACTCAATTGCTGAATTGAAGAAACCATCCAACTCATTTGCGGGTCTGAAACCGAAGTCATATGCAAGCTGTTCGGAAAGTGGGCAGCGGTATTAATATTGGAAGTTGACCCACTACGCCAATCCTGAGACGACATCTCATGTCTAGAAACTGCACTTGGGTCCCGAGTCTTGTAATCAAATCCACTCGCATCATTGAAATTGTTTGGGTCTTCGTCAGCCAATTTGAAAAGTGGACTGCCATGAGTCAATTCAACATCCCATTCAAAGAAAGGATTATCATACAACTGATAATTATCCTCAGCTCCCAAATCAAACCAATCCTCCTGCTGATCCAAACTCCTATTTTTTGATTTTTTTGGACAATGTGTGAGATCATACTCCTCCCGAATGAAATCAGGCTCCTCCATTACATGTTTGATCTCATTAGCCCTTTCTCTGTTCTTCTGCTCTATAAAATGTTGAGCCTCATAGCGCTGATCATTTGCTTCAAGAAGTGCCCCTTGGACACTTTCCAAAGCAAGCTTCGTAGAGTTAAGCTCAATGGCGAGCTCACTATTCTCTCCCCTTAACTGCTTAGACATAGACAAGGTTTCATTTGCAAACTTGGTAACTATATCTCTATCATGCATCATGTGTAAGTAAGCTGTTTTAAATTCTTTCATAGAGTTCTTCAATGTATGTAAATTAGAAAATGAAATATTAAGCTCACTTTGTCCCATAGATGCATTTTGAATTAATTTTTCCAGATGCATATGTTCGCTGTCCAAACTTGATAAAATGTGCACCTCATTTCCAGCGGTTACCAAGAGTTGTCTTTTCCAATCATGATCGAGCAAAAATGATGAACTGCTGTTATGTGGCATGCGAAAATCAGAACTATTGTACCTGTTATCAAAGTCTCCATCGCTATCCCAAATTACTTGTGCCACTCCCTGATTATCCTCAAAAGAAGATTGTAAATCCGAACCAACCAGGCTACAAGGTCTTTGTTCAAAATCAGCTACCTGCAATGTGAAATCAGATTCCTTTTCAAGATTGAAAGCATCACTATCAATGCCATCCTCTATGTATGGCTTTCAGGATGAAGTAAGGATATCATTACAATAAAAAAGAAATTCACCCCAATGTGGATCCTTGTCATACTCAGGTGCCAACACACCCGGATCCCATGTGTAGAAAGGTTGATCACTTGTTTAGAGAATAAGTGTTCGCTGTGCTCCTCATGAGTAGTTGCCTTCCTGAATAAATCACTCTCCAACTCATTATCACTGAAAACATCATAAGCATCTATCTCCATAGGCTTGATTTGGTAGTCTAACCCAAAGCCACTTGTGTCACCATTACCCACATGGGGTAAAGAATCTTTAGTAATAGCCGATTCGAAGTCATCATCTCTTTTGTTTTCATTATGCCCATCATCTAAAGGTATCTCAACTTCATTGGATAGCTCTAAGGGAGTATACAAGGCTGCTGTTTCGTCAATTCCTTCATGCACAACCTCATCTACAGCCGTTGCATGCATGACCAAAGAGTCATCCCGAGGCTCCGTCTCACATCCATCAAGTTTCAAAGCAATTACTTCATCTGATTTTTCTGCTATGAACTTCTCTTCAACCACTTGCCCTTCATTGAATGCATGAGGCTTCAACTTTGCCACCTCCTTATAATGAAGTTCTGATTCCTTCTTGTCAAACCTCTCTATGAGTCTCTTAGTAAACTCAGTATGAGAAGTAATCTGAGCATGCCCCATTATGATCATGCCATGGTGCCACCACTTATGTGCAACTCCATCAAGGTGCATTGCAGCATATTTTATGCCTTCTTTCTCAGGCATGGGGTTTACATTGAAGTATGTGTCCACCCTTTGAACCCATGCTCTTGCTGAAATCTCATCAGACTCGTCAAAGTAAGGAATGCTAAGTTTTTCATCTTTCCTTTGTAAGTCATTATGATGTTCTTTATTGCCCCTGTTGGGCGTATGCCTCATCCTAAGATCTATATAATCCCGAAGTGATATGTCATGCTGGAAACCAAGGCTTGCATCCAACCAATCCTGTCTAAATTGATCTTGCAACTCAACTAAGTTAAGCTCTTGATTGGGTTGTGCTTCTACTCTTGGTGGAAATATAGGCATGAGCCATGGCTGTTTCATTTTGCTGATTGGCTGCCCTTCATTGTCCCACATCATTATTTCGCCCCAAACAATCCAAACTTTGTACCAATTGTGCAAGTTGTTCATTGGTCTCTTGAGCACGTTGGGCTGCTCTTTCTTGACCTCTAACCACTGCATCCAAGAGTTGCATCATACGATCCTGCTTACCAATATTTCTTTCAGCTTTTTCTCTTCTTTCACCCATGTTTTCTTGGTACCTTCTTTCTCGGTCACTAATGCTCATAGATTTCTATCACCCGCTGGTTGGCAGGATTATTTTGTGCTCTGATACCACTGTAATATAAGACCCCAAATATTTTTTTTTTGTTTTCTCTATTGCTGTTTGTAGGTTTTCAATGTTTGATTGTTTTATGTTTCTCATATGCCATTCATGAAATAAGCATGCCAAAGATATATAATAGATTGCAAGAATAATAACTGAAAATCATGCAAGGAATGATATATTTCTGCCTTTTCAATACTCAGATTTTAATAACAGTTAGGTACAAATTTTACAATGATAAGTAACAGATTGATAGAGGTAATCAGACCTGGTAAGAAGCATTAACAGCAGAAATGAAGCGCCTTAAGTGATAAGGCACAACACCAAGAAGTTGATCCTTAACTCCCTGCTTTCAACGTCTTGAATCACTGCAATTTGGTCCACAATAACAAGCTGGAACAGCCACTACACTAGCAGGCTATAACTGAAAGTTGCACCGAGCAAAGGGCGTCCCCTTGTAGAAGGTCGACTTGACCTTAAAAATCCCACACAGCTCCAAAAAATGTGAAATAATACTTGATAGAATCGCCTTGATGAGAGCTTTCATTTAATCCAATACCCATTTGGAAAACCTAAACCATTTTGAAGGAATGAGCTGATAACCAGGTTTAGGTTCAAAATGAATGTGTCCAAAAATTGATAAAAATCACACCAAAACTTTAAGAAATCCACTCCAAACTGAAAAGATGCAAACTCACTCCAAAAACCAAACTGGAACACCTCGAAAGAATTGAAAAATCTTCATTTTCAAAGCCTGAAATCTACAAACTGAAGCCCAAATGTGATTTCTAATTGAAACCACCCTTCTACTAGTTAGGGCAAGTCTTGCACTACCGAAACCAGTCTTAGATATCGAGGGTTTTAGTCCTCAACTCCGATTATCAGACCTCCTGGCGAAAAACCAACAACATCTCCTTAAGCAGCCAAATCATCCATAACCAAATGAGAGCCAAATCTCAAATTTATAAAGTCAGGGAAGGATTAGGGCTGTTAGTTTTAGGATCATAAATGCAATAAGTAGAAAAACACAACTCAGAGACAATGAACACAATATTTTACCCTGGGAAAACCCTCCTACTTGAGGGAGAAAAACCTAGCAAAATATTCTCTTATAAATCAAAATAATAACAGGCCCTAGAAAGGCCAAATACAATACAATGGATCTGCACTTATATATGGTGCAATTTCATGAATACACAAAGTGTTAAACTCTTATGCTGCAGTTGAATCTGCTGCTCTTGAAGGGCGAACCTGCTACTGAATATATTTGAATTGGAATGGATTGAATGATTTTATTGCTTGAATGAGAGGACTCTATCCTCTTTATATACCAACCTAGGCGGCCTCCTCTCTAGGGCCGACCTAGAAGAAATATAATTTTATTTATAAAATAAAGGCCGACTGGCCTAGTGATGAATTTATTTAGGAGAAAATATCTCCCGCCACTACAACACTAAGACTCCCTCTTAGCTAGGGAGGTATTTTCCAGATATCCTCGTCATGGAGTCTCTCAATATGATGCCCACAATGGCTACACCCATTTGTGGAAAACCACATCTCAGTCTCAGAGATGTACAAGAGTTCATCATGGAGTCTCTCAACATGATGTCCACAATGGCTACACCCATTTGTGGAAAACACATCTCAGTTTCAGAGATGAACAAGGGCTTGCACCTCATATTTCTCCATCTCAGAGAAATATACACTACAAGGGCTTTCACCTCATATTTCTCTGTCTCAGAGAAATATACACTACAAGGGCTTTCACCTCATATTTCTCCGTCTCAAAGAAATATACATTACAACAAATCTTCATGATGATGTGACTCCCTCTAAAGCTCCAACTACTTGCATCAACCTCTTGACCTCCTCGTCCAAGATTGCCTGTAGTGCTTGCCTCAGAGGAACGGTTTCCAATGCACACCTCCGACACTATGACTTGCGAGAGTCCAGGATTGTCCTCCTCGACCTCATCCCAAATCACCCTATTCTGAATAGGTTTGTGGAGCTACCAATGCCAAATCCAGATTGACTGTCTTATGCAATTCCATTCTTTGCAGTTGAAGAGGTCTTCCAAGGACTTAGCACCTGGCCTTGCAACACTGCAACCCACTTAGCTAACACCTTCACTTCTTCTCAGTGAGTTATAGAACTCCCTCTTGATCCCTGCCTCAAAGATTGCAAAGAATTCCTCTGGAAGTGAACTCCCCTCCATTAACTGATCTTAGAACCTTAATCCTTTTCCCGGACATGCTCTCAACTCATGCCTTGAATTCTCGGAATTTAACTCCCTTTGAATGTCATTTCTTCCTCTTCGAAGTAGCTGATCGCAATGACAATCTTTATAGGTTCTCCGTTGTTTAGTGTCTTCATCTTTCTCAATCTTCTTTGTTGATGTAAATTCTCCATCCAAGGCTGACCCAACCTTGTGCCCTCGAGAGATGTCTCCAGTGAAGAATCATGAGAGTTATGCGCCACCAACTCAGTCCCAAGGCTGCAAGCTGTGTCTCCATGTTTGTTCATTTCTCCAGCCGGCATGACTTCCTCACAGGATGCCTCAAGCTCTTCCTCCCCTTGAATTCCTTATGCAATCTCGGATAATTAATCCATCATCCTTTTGCTCCTTGATCCATCCTATATTTTAAAGCGATTAATAATAGTTCATGAAATCAAACTACCCTTGATACAAATGAAGCATGTAGTCATATAGCAAATATCGTTAGATAGAACAATTAAAAGGAATAATAGAACTTATCTTGTTGAAATCAGAATCTCCTTAAGTGCTGCACTTGAACCCTTTTCAAGTGTGCTCTTATCTTTCCTTTAGATTTGCTTATTATTTCACATTAATTCCTTTGCTGTCGTGCAGCCCCTTATCTTTCCTTTAGATCTGCTCATTATTTCACATTAATTCCTTTGTTGTCGTGCAGCCCCTTATAGAATCTCTATTGAGCCCATGGTTCTTACTAAGCCATTTGGGGCCCCTTAAATCTTGACCTAGTCCGAGAGCTAATTGAAGCTTCTGATTTTATATCCCATTCGCTTAATAATTTGTGCCATTATGAATTCCCATCATCAAAAAATTAACCCATATTTGCCACATTTGAAATCTTTTTAGTTCATCAATGCTATGCGTGGCATTATGCTGATTGTTCCTATGAGAGATAATTTATTTTGCAACTAAAGACAACTTTGCTCAGGCTGGCAGCCCCACTAATATACAGATTTAATGAATGCAAGTATTACAATATGAAATCACTGCTAAGACAACAATTAGTTACAACTATAGCAGCAATGCAAATACTCCTAAAGTATGGAAGGTTTCAACTAGAAAGGAAACTTGGATATGTCGCCCCAAACTGTGATGATGGTCTGATATAGATTTCGTCTCCTTCAATACAGAATTTCTCTTGCTTGGAGGACAGCGACCTAATGGAGGAAGGACTGCAAATTAGCCCAACACTACTGTTCATTAGTGACACCTATAATCCCCAAGATGCCTTGATCACTTGCTGTGCCAAAGAGGCCAAAAACAACCTCTTGATTGCAATCCAGAAATCGCGATTTTCCCAGTTGTATTGATGCTCCACTAATGGAGAATTCAATACCTTCTTTTCACTGGAGATTCAATCTCCAACTTGGCAGAATTTGCACCCCTTCGAACTGAGAATGAGATTTTGTCTTGACTGCTTAAACAAATCTGATCAGATCTTTTCTTAAACCCGCTCTGATACCATGTTAGTTTTAGGATCAGAAATGCAATAAGCAGAAAAACACAACTCAGAGACAATGAACACAATATTTTACCTTGGGAAAACCCTCCTACTCGAGGGAGAAAAACCCAGCAAAATATTCTCTTATAAATCAGAATAATAATAGGCCCTAGAAAGGCCAAATACAATACAATGGATCCACACTTATATATTTGCAATTTCATGAATACACAAAGTGTTAAACTCTTCTACTGAAGTCGAATTTGCTGCTCTTGAAGGGCGAACCTGCTGTTGAATATATTTGAATTGGAATGGATTGAATGATTTTATTGCTTGAATGAGAGGACTCTATCCTCTTTATATACCAACCTAGGCGGCCTCCTCTCTAGGGCCGACCTAGAAGAAATATATTTTTATTTATAAAATAAAGGCCGACCAGCCTAGTGATGAATTTATTTAGGAGAAAATATTTCCTACCGCTACAACACTAACAAGGGCAACTTGCATTTGAGTTTGAATACATTTCCCTCTCATTTCACTTTATGAAATGTCATGAAATTACCCCAAGAGAGGCGTCCAACATTTTGCCTCCAAAATTCCACTTTCGATTTTTAATTTAAAATTAACTTTTACCCCAAACTATGCGTCCCACCTTATGAGGCATAACATTAGACTTTAAAAATGATAAATAAACCTCTTTTCTAGGCATCCATTTGAAATACATGGCCCCTCTTTTAAAACAATGTTGTGCAACGAGGCCAAGGGGTTTTGCTCATAAGGAAACTATTTGCACGTTTGTAGCCTTCTAAAATGACTTTAAGTTATCACTTAGGCACCAAGGTTCTTTTTTAATGTCCCCTTCGACCCTCGACTTTAAATTATAAAGTAACTTTATTTTAATTCATTTTCGAAGAGGAAGCCAATATTTAAATATTCCAACTTTAGCAACCAAGAGCCTCAATTGAAATAATGCTGCTAAGGAGTAGCCTAACCAGGTCTAGCTTCTAAAAATGTTTTTACTATTTTTAGTAAGTACTAAAAATAGTAAAAACATCAAAGACACAAGCTAGAAAGATAACTGATGCACCAATGAGCTCACTGTAGACAGTAAGCCATTGGACTGGTCCCCTGCGAAAAATAGAAAGCCACGCCTAAAACACCGAAAAACCCCATGGTAAAGATTGGCACAAGGCATTAAAGCTCATCGAGCAACTTCCACACATTGCCCAAACATGAAACCCTACATTGCTTTCCCTGCCGGACCAATTACTAAAAATAGCACTTACTAAAAATAGTAAGTTTGTCAGAACCAAACTAATCCGAAAGAGGACATCGAAAATGGGGACATTACAGTGTGCTTGGAGTGTGTATGAATAGGGTAGGAGAGTAGGAGGGATGCATGATGGGTGCACATTGCCTTACTTTTTAAGTAAAATAAAAATAAAACCTTTTTAATTTTTTCATTATTTATTTATTTGTTTTCCTTTTCCTTCATCCCAATTAGAGGAAAAATATATAATTTTCTGTTTTCCTTAATTTGGACCAAGGGGAAAATGAATTTTTATTTATTTTTGACTTTATGTACACACTTTGATGAGTCCAAAGTCCTAGAGTTTCAAAGTGATGAATGATAAAATTTACCTAATGATGCAACGAAATCGAAGTTAGGCGATAGTGATAGACTCCTAGGTAGATTTTGACAGAAAAATAGATGCAAGCGGGCGTGTGTAGTAGGGGGTAACAAAGGACCAATTTTCTTAACTAGCTAGGTCTTGTAACTTTGGATTTTAACCTTGAAACTTCAAAGAGGCAAGAAGGTGCTTGCATGCTTCAAAAGTTGAAGTTTTGAAATTTAGTTTTGTTGAAGCTGAATGTTGAAATTATTCAGCTTTTTCGATGCTTACAAATCTCATAAATTCCTTAGTTTATAGTTCCTCCGTGTCAGAGTGAGACTTTTCTAGAGTTGTGTAATGTTTTTTTTTATACTATTATTGTGGGATCACTTTAGTTTACAGTTCCTCCATGTCAGAGTGAGACTTTTCTAGAGTTGTGTAATGTTTTTTTTATACTATTATTGTGGGATCTAGTGGAGCCCTCACCCATATTATATTAAAAAATTGTTAACAAGCTTCTAGTACAAACAACCATAACTACATACTAGACCTCTAAGAGGCCTAAGGACTAGTAGAGAAGTTAACAAAAGTCCTATGCTAATAGGGGGAAGCAACAAACATACCCAAAAAAACTAAAAGCATACAAAAAACCTTGTAGCGGTAGGGGTTGACAACAATAGAGCGAAAAAAAAAAGATACAACCAAGACAAAAGAAACTAGGAACCTAAAGTTTGGTGACAGCCCAACCTCCCACCCCATGACAACCCTTAGGTGATTCTTCTAGAACACTAGATGTTCCAACCTTGTGTGACTTCTACGACTTATTTAGGAGTGAAATTTCCACCACTGCTATAATTAGCCAAGTACTTGAAACAAACACCATGAATAACCTCTTGTCTCTTCCAGTTGTGAACCAAAACATCCCTTGCCAAAGTTGGAAGCATAAATTGGCTTGCCATCTCCAAGGTGTTGGTCTTATGAGAGAGTAATAGATTTTTCACCACCATTTAATGGTAAAGGTAGAAAATCGTAGGAGATTGAATTTTGTGTTGCAAAGGGTGCACCTCAAGCTCAAAACCCCATACATTAGCCCTCGAAGGAGGGGACTAAGGATCCTTGAAAGAACCTAGATTTGGCAAAGCAAGGCAAAGCAACATTTCCCAACAACTAATAGAGTTTTCACCACCCATTCAAAGGTCAAGGAAGAAAAATGTAAGAGATCGAATTCATGTTGCAAGGCTTGCACCTCAAGCTCAAAAGCCTATATATCACTTATAGAGACTAATAAAGTTTTCACCACCAATCAAAAGTCAAGTTAGAAAAATGTAAGAGATGGAATTTCTTGTTGCAAGGTTTGCATGTCAAGCTCAAAAGCCTGTACATCACCACTCCCTCAAGAAGGGGACCGAGGGTCTTTGAAAGAACCTAGATCTAGCAAAGTATAATTCTCCAATGGCACATAGTCATCATTGTCCAATGGAAAATCTGAACCTTGACTTGCCACAACCAACATAGACACATTTAGATCCTTATGATGCAGCAACAAACCCTCTATCCAACCTTGCAACTCATCGGAAATCACCATCACACCAAGTTTGAACTTAAAGTCAGCAATGGTAGAAGTCTTAGAATAGAACTTTCAAAATTCCCTAAACCATCTTGGCCTAAAACTACCTTAAACATATTCAACAAAGGAGGGCAATGAAAAATGGAGCACAAATAATGAGTCCAACACTTTCCCACACTGAAGGGGTCCTGTAAGACATTAGAACAACCCCTAAAATCTATAAGACAAAAAGAAAACATAGACAAATGCTACCTAGCCTAAGGCAAAACTTAGAGAGCAACAAACAAGAACCAAACATGTAATACTAAAGGAAACTAAAATGGTGCCATGAAAGAAAAAGGAGATTCAATATGCATTAGAGGACAAAGCCATTCTCATTAAGAGGCAATGCCAGTAGTAGCCTAAGTGAGGACAAATGGTAGAGAGCCACATTAAAAAGGACAAATTGTAGTGGAAAAACAAACACTTGTATGTGGAATTCAAGGAAAGTTGTGGAATTCAAGGAAAGTTGGACCCGCCATGAATCCAAGGAAAGTTGGACCTGCCACAAATTTGAGGAAAGTTGGACCTGCCATGAATTCAAGGCAAGTGGTCATCTAAAAGCAATCTTTGCAATTGTGGACATTTGTCACTTATTCCTCATATAAGGGCTGAAAAAGAAGCTTGAGAGATCCTAGCATTGGCAAGGGCATCAACTGATCTAATATCTTCTCTATAATAATGCATGAAAGGGACACTAGAGAATTTCTGACATAAATCAATAGCTTCATCAAGTAATCTTCAAAGTTTCCATTTAACACAAGCTTGCTTCTGAAGGCCTGAGATAACTTTGATTGAGGCCCCTTCAACAATAACATGTCTACAACCGATGTCTAACAACAGACTTAAACTTGCCTCTGCTGCCATCCATTCAGCTTCATTATTTGTCTTATGGCCAAAATGGAGAGAACTGGCTTGAATTAAAGAACCATTAGAATCTCAGATTAAGATCTCCCTCTAGCCAAGCAAGGGTTACACATAGATGCCCCATTAAAGTTGACTTGAAAAAGGCCCTTTGAGGGTGTCTTCTGAACAATGTTCTTTCTAACAGTTGTAGTAAGCTAATGTTCTTATTTGGAATCCAAGCTTTCAACATCTATTGTTGAAGTTGTGCCTGACCTATTATCTTTGTAAATATGGTAAAGACTGTCAGTGTGTGTAGCAGAGACTATTGATTTGTATTTAATATATATTTCTTTGATAATTATTCTTTGCTTCCATTGTAATCTATTTCAATACTTTGATATGTTAGTCTTTTAAATTTTAACTTTAAGCATTTTAGTATATTAAATTCTGTTAAATTCTGTAAAGTTGCATATCTACTGTATGCTCATTTATTTCTAAATTTAAATTATATAATTTTTTTTTTAATTTTTTTTTTGCCATCTCCAAGTACTTCCTGTCTACAATGTTTTTTGAAAATGGTGTACTGGTAACTATCCCTGTCTCCTGTACCACTATCTGTACCTGTTCCTAGTAACTATCTGTTTTAGTTCTCAAACTAACTTTGAGTTGGTGCAACATGACAGAATAATAATTCCCTAAAATGTTTGCTTTCTGCCAACTTTATAACCAGGATTAGTACTGAAAATAATTAGAGGGCTTACCTCCCAAAGACACAACTATAAATCTGAAATGGTACTGCAGTAATTTAGTGTGAACTAAAGTGACTGTTGAATGGATGTGGAGAGATGTTTTCTTGTCTTGTTAGTAAAAAAAAGTGAAAAACTGATTTCATACTGGATTTTTTTTGCAGCCAAGGCAAAAGATAGAATAGTGAACCGACCATCTTCTTCAGATAAGCTATCTGATGGCGTGTATACCATGTGGAGGTGCATGGTCAGTGCATCTGAGGCTACAGCATCAGTGTTTGGTGGGACGTCCTTTTCCACAAGCTCCTACTCTTGCACAGCCACAGCGAGTGACAAGTCTTCATTGCAGGTTGTTCTATTTTTTCTACTGCCCAAAGTTGTAGGCTTGTTCCTAATGTGATTGTTTTGAAGGAGATGCTGATTTTACGGTAGTTTCTATATTTTTCATCTTTTCTATAAATAGCTTTATGGAAGCCCAATTTTAATGCTTTGTTCCTATAAACAATGCTCCTTCATAAAAAGAACCAGAAAGTTCTTCAACTAGGGAATACAAGTAAATCATAAAGGTCTATGTTTTCCTATTTGTGATGTCCTCTATACAAATGTTTGGGATTAGTATCAAAATTCTTTCTTTGTTGTTTCTACAGAGATGGCTGTTATGATGAGCATTTCCTCCTTTTTATCTTTTATTTATTTTTTAATTTAATTAAGTTTTTATTTCATATTCTGCTCTCAGTAAATTAGATTTATTAAATGGTATTAATGTGGATTGAATGTTTTACAGTGGTTGGAGTAGAGAGAATCCTTTGGCTTCATCAAATTCAAGCTTCATTGCAAAAGAATCTATCAGTTTAATGTTTGATTCAAGCTTATATATCCGGGGTTCTAGACGACGAGGCAATAGACTAGTTGTCAGAGCAGATTCGGCAAGTCAAAATTTCTGTTCTAAGAATATTTTGCGCATTGTTTTTGCTTAAATAAAGTTTGTTCTATGAATCTTGTTTTATGGTTTAAAATACTTCAAATACATTTTGTAAAAGGCATAGCTATTGCTAAATAAAGTATTCTGGCTACAGGACTATTACAGTATCCTTGGAGTTTCTCGCAATGCAAGCAAGTCTGAAATAAAAAGTGGTAAGTATATCACTTGTTTCATGGATATAACCAATTTAATTTCTTTTTATGGGAGAACCTTGGAAAAATTAAATGAATTGGAGCTGCTTTTGTCCTACTGAAGTGAACAGAACTGTTTTCCACGAGATCTACTTTGTAGTTTGTATAAATGAAGTAATTTGTAAATTCTCAAAAAAATGTGAGCAGTCATTAGAGAGCTGTTCATTACAGGAACGGTTGACAAATCCCTTACAATTTTAAATCAGGAGAAGTGAGTTGGGAATGTCACCATGCTATGATTGGCTTAAGTATAGTTAAATACTAAGTTGCCCATTTGGGTTTGGGGTTGAGGTTTGCAATATGGCAGATATTTTTTTCCCTGGGTTCAGTAGAACTAGGTACGACTGTACCTATAGGCTATATATATACATATATATTTATATATTAAAAATATATAAAAATACTCATAATTTGCAAAAAAATATTTATATTCATTGATTTAATCTCAAATGTCAAATCTACACAAAGAGATGAGAAAGACTCCACAAAAAGATGTGAATGTATATGACAACCTATAATGTCCAAATAAATTGTACATTGATTGATCAATTTGGTATTTGGTGTGGGGTCCCATTTGCACGAATATGCTGTAATTAATATATTATACAAGCAAAATAATTGCAAAAATATGTATTAAAAAAAGTCGGATTCCCACAGCTGCAAAGTGTGGTAGGATCTCCATTGTTCAATTTCTTTATTCCACTACCAATGTATTTAAAGTTCCAAATAAGATCTGATTTTCAATGCCAGATATGAACGCAATCCATAAGTAAATGAATCACAGGCATTTCAAATGTTGTAAGTTAATAAGAAAGCTTTAGGAAAATCCTCCCCAAAAACGAAGAAAAATGAATCTTATTGAAAAAAATATAGGATGACCAAGAGGAGAGGTATTGTCGGAGTCAATTCCATAATGTCTTGAGCTACAGCAGATGGTGTGGGAAGTCAAAAGATACAGAGGAGTGAGAAAGATATCATGGGGTAAATGGGTGTCTGAAATAAGGATGCCCCATTGCAGGTTGTGGGCATGGTTGGTCATGTATTCCATTGTTGAACAAGCTGCTTGCACTTATGATGTTGCTTCTTTTTGCTTGTGCAGCCCTTCCGCTTTTCTCAATTTTCTTCATTTCCCTTTGGATGTACCCTATCCCTGCAATAACTCAAACTGTTGAGGAGATTATAACCCTTGCCATCGAGGCTGCCACTAAACATGCTATGCTTCTGCTTTTCACAGGTACCTTGGGAACTTAGGGTGCCCGGGCTGGATCATGGGCAAACCTAGGTCTGCCTTGGCCCTAGACTTGGACCCAAGCTTAACCTGTCCAATACACTGCTCAATTCTGGCAAACCCAGTAACACAGTTTAAATCCTATGATATTGGGTTCACTATGAACCCCTGCTGAAGCTGAACTGGTCTGAGCTGAGTTTTGATCTCAGTCTGGATCCTCCCGAGGTTTGCCCAAGGTCTGGCTTTGATCCTGGACATTCAGTTAACGTGCTCAAGCCAAATGGTCAGACCTAGGGCCAGACCTTTGTTGAACCCAAGGACCGATGGGAATTTACAAAAAGCAAACAAAACAAAACCTAATTAACTTGGGGTATTTTTTGAAGAATGTGGAGCTTGGGTAAAAATGGTTAAATTATTTGCTGCCCCAGACCTTCACTTTGGTTTTAGAAATAAAGTAAAAATTTGTTTTGGTCTGCATTGGATGGAAAAGAAGATTTTTTTCCTAAGTTTTTTTGGTTGAGTCCCAATTAATTGAATTCCATTTATACTTTTTGGCTATATATAGATAGCTGAAAAGTAACCAAAAAGTACAATGGAATTAATATATATATTATATTGTATGGCCAAATCCAGTCATAGCAAACCTGGGGAAAAAATTGGTTAACCACCGGGCTCGAATCCCAGACCCAAACCCAAACCGGCAGCATAGTTTAAATCTGAAGCATGCAGATTGGGGCTATGGTCCAAATCTATGCTTGTTTAAAAAAAAAGGTAACATGTTTCATATTTTATGAAGGGACTGTAGCATTCAAAAACAGTTTGGTGTTGAAAATTTGAAAAATTGGTGGTGGTTCTTCCATGTTGACAGTGCATTCTCACTTCGCATCTATCTCAGTCCGTGCCGGGCTTGCATTTCTTAGTGTAGCTATATGGTCCTCAATTAGTCATGGAAAAATGAATGGAATCTATGATAATTTCTTTGATAGAATAGTAGACTCAAACGACAACTATGTTTTAAAATAAAATTGCACTTATGAGCGTGTTATTTAATCATGTAATATTTTAAATAAATTACTCAATTAGTATTGTGAATATGTCATAAATTTATTTCTGGATAACTTTTTGTTTCAATGTTGTGATTTTAGACATTTAAGCACATTTTCCCAAGTCTAGGTACATTTGTCATACTTTTAAGATTGAAGTACACATTTTATAATGCATGTTGTAGCCATGATATTGATTTTATCCTCTTCTCACCCAAATTGCTAAACTTTGAGCTCATATTTGACTGCTGTCGCTGCTGAGAGCTATGCCATCATATATTATTTATGTATGCATGCATTGATTGTATCCCAACCACATTGCTTTCAAGGTTTTCTTACCACATATGTATCTTAAATTTCTATCTGGGAAACTTAGGCTAAAACTATTGGGAGATTTAAATTTCAAGAAAAAGTATCATAGAAGTCAATAATATGTAAATATATGAATAAGCCATAGTCACATGATGACATGTGTCCTGCCACCTGGTACCTGTCTCTTGTATACGAAACACATCCCTGTCTTGGAGACATGTATGAGGGAGTATCTAGATGTCAGAAGACTCAAAATGAAGTTTCATTGCATCTCTATATGTCTTTTGGGATTTTACCTTGAAAATTGCAAAACCTTCCTATAGAAGTTAATTAGATATATCATATTTGGTTGACAAGAGTGAAAAAAAGAAAGAAATATGCAAAGATTCGTAATTTTCTATTTTTTTTCATGAAAACTTACAAGGTTTTTTTGTATCAGAAAATTTCCTTATCAAATTACAAAGAGGTGGAAACAACAGAAGAGCTTAAGATGTCAATGTGCACTAATGTTTTTTTAATATTTATCAATTGATTGAAAATATAACCATCTTAGTGTAACCACATACCATGTTTTTAAATAATGCCATTCTCCTCCTGATCCCCATCTGTTGTTTCCGGATGATTATGGTTTACAATTTGGCTATAGGTTGTGACTATGTTACTAGTTATGGCCCCCTCGGCTGATGTACTTGACCCATCTGGGTCTGGGTCTGGTAATGGGTTTGCCAGGGGTCTGCCCAGGGCACATCCTAGACACCCTGGGTATACTGCAGGCATACCCGGGTCAAAATAAATAATAAAAATGCTCTGCACCCTCTAGGGGTGTCCTTTTTCACTTTAAGTATCAAAATGTCACTTGCAAAACATGACAAAAAGTGCAATGGAGGTCTTGTGGGCACCCCTAGCCACTTAAGTGTCAAAGTGTCAATGTGAATGTTGTTTATGATCAGATTTAATGCACAGAAAATTAATTCAAAAATCAGACAATAACACAGCAGATACCCTGGGAAAACCCTCCTCTTGAGGGAGAAAAACCCAGCAACAATATATCTCTTATATATTGAATGAACACAATAATGTTTGCCTTTACAATGAGCCAATATGATGGCTAATAACAAGCATCGCAAACTGAAGCACACACACATAAATATACTGCTCTCTCCAGATGGACTGAACTCAGACTTCAACGATGCCGAACTGCCTTGAAGAGTGACTCACATATGACAGAAGTGAATATGTAGAACTTGATTGATATCCTCGAATGAGAGCAAGTAGGAAAGATATATACAAAGTGAAGAGGGAGACGCAACCTTTCACAATTATCATGTCGGCCTCAATCAAGAGCAAGTCTTTACAAATTATAAGTCGGCCATCTAGAGAATTGTGCCTTCAAGCATAATCGTAGCCACAGTAGAATGAGGTCAGCCTCATTCAAAATACAATTCTTCATTAAATGATGACTCTTCAAAATTCATGCCTCTTATAAATTAAATAGCTCTCAAGCTATTATTTAATTTATTCAATCAAGAACAAATAATGTGCTGGAAGAATACGACTGAAGCTGAATGTAAACATCAACACTCCCTCTCAGCTAGGGAGGATACTTCCAGCTGCACAAGACAAGTTACCTCATCGTGATGTCTATCACTATGGCTACAACCATGAGTGAGAAGACGAATATCACCTCATCGCGATATTAGATATCGCCTCAACACGATATCAACCATAATGGCTACAACCATACTATGGTGTGTACAAGTGTTCATCACTTGCGTGATGTTGTCACCTCAACATGACTTTCACCATGGCTCTCCTAGAGGGTGAAACACAAGTACAAAATATGTCATGGAGTCACACACATGACATCCACCATGACTCTCTCAGAGGGTGGAAACAAGGGCTTTCACCTCAAATCTCAAAGAGAAATGCATTAACAAGGGCTTGCACCTCAAATCTCTCTCAAAGAGAAATGCATTAACAAGGGATTTCACCTCGAACTTCTCTCACAGAGAAGAACTCATTAATCAAGGGATTTCACCTCAAACTTCTCTCACAAAGAAGAACTCATTAATAGGCTCACTGATGCTGAGACTCTTTCTCAGTTAAGGCTGGATTCTCCATCATACCAAGCTTATCTCGAAAGTACACAAACTTGATTCTGGAGAGAGGCTTGGTGAGAATGTCTGCCGCTGCTCATCAGGCTGATATACCTCAACTGTATACCCTTCCGCAATACCATATCTCTAATATAGTGGTACTTGATCTCAACATGCTTGGTCATCTGACAAATAGCTTATGATTATCACAATGAATGATAGTAGGCTCCATTGATTGCCCAAATAATCCTGCAAGGAGCTTACAAAGCCACACTGCTTCCCGAGCTGCCATACAAGCTGCAATATATTCTACCTCTGCTGTACTCAATGCTACAGATGACTGCTTCTTGCTGACCAGGATGTCATAGCAGATCCAACCTGAAGAATATCTCAATCCATATCCAACTGTGCCACGCAAGTATCTCAGGATATGCTTTGCTGCAACAAGATTACCATCTTCTTTAGGCTCAACAGGCTCCCTCTGAATCTTCAAGCACTTGCATCAACCTTCTGGCCTCTTCATCTAAGACTGCCTGCAACACTTTGACTTAGATAAATGTTTTCCAAAGCACACCTCTGGTACTGTAGAGAGTTCAGGATAGTCCCCCTTGACCTCACCCCAAATCTCACTATTCTGAATAGGTTTGCGGAGCAACCAATGACAAATCCAGATGACAGTCTTGAGCAATTATGATCTCAACAGTTGAAGGGATCTTCTAAGGATTTAACACTTGGCCTTGCAACACTGCAACCTTCACTTCTTCTCAGTGAGTTACATAACTCCCTCTTGATCCCTGCTTGAGAGATTGCAAAGAAGACTTCTGGAGGTGATCTCCCTCTAGCCACAAACTCAGTCCCATGACTGCAAATTGTGACTTCACGCTTGATCATTTCTTTGGTTAGCATGACTTCCTCACAAGATGCCTTAAGCTTTTCATCACTAAACAATCTCTCATCACCTTCTTGCTTCTCAAACCATCTTGGAAGCATTATAGAGAGAGATTACTAACAATTTATGACTATCCAAAGAAATATCAAGGCTAGAATCATACAAGATTTACAATCCCAAGTTATAGTATGGGCACATAAGAATTTATGAACAATATTAAAACATGAATAAAGAGAAATAATTATCAACAGTTCAAAATAAAGGGATAAGGAGACTTATCTTTATTGAATTCTGATATAACTCTTCCTTCCATCTTTTACTCCTCTCGAGAGTGCTAAAATCGACACAACAAAAGACAATCTGCACTACAAATTTCTTAAATGCAATATGCAGTTAGCATATTTAAATATAGAACCAGGCCCCTCAAGGTATCACCATAGTCCATGCACAAGAGAATGGTATCGATGTGATCATCCTATCACAATGAAAGATGCAGTTCTCTTTTTCATCTCAGAGTCACACTCAGAGATCTTCATAATTAACATGAAACAATTCGCAATGAACAATTTGAAATCTTCAAAGGATCTTTACACAATTCAAGAGAAATCACAATCTCTCTATCAAAATGATATTACTCAGCAAACTGACTTTTACTAAGTGTTGGTGTCAGATCAAAGAAAATTAATTTAAGGATACACAAAAGAATACTTATCTCTTAATTGATTTTTTTTATATTCGGAACGGTCCAGGTTACCTCCGTAACAATCTTGATATTGGATTATTCTATCAACAGAATGTAAGGAAGCCAATATTGATAGCAACAGGAACAAAGCCAATTTAGAAATCTCCCATAATGACATAAAGACATTCAAAGTCACTGATATGCTTCCTCTAAACCCCGATATAGAGAAGCGTTGCTACAGATATTCGTATTCATTAGGAGAGACAACAGATGTGATACACGAAGACGCCGATGACCATTATCTTCCACCAATCAGCATATAGACCCAACGACTTCAGCAAAGAAAACATTAGGGCAGTCTCGATATATCTTCCTGCGGTCACCAAAATTCTTAGCATGGTACTTCTCGATATAACTTGACTTGTGTTAATCCCGGTTCATTTCGAGAGATGTCTCTAGCCATAGAAATGACGCCAATACATATTCCGTCCATGCAAATTTCCAACGCTACTTTATATCTCCTGCAATAGCCGATGATAAGGAGGATTAAACCACACAACAACCAAGTAATAAATGTCCGATCTTCCTTCAGAACGACATTTACGCAACAATAGATATCACCCTAATCCAAGAGCTCATATGGAAAGCCAAAATAGATGAAGAGGAACATCTACGAATATAACTCACTCTAGCGACCCAAACACGGCTCCGTGATAGTTATTTCCTTCACTGATAGAATTATATTTTCCAAACAGGTAGCAATATGGTCACATAAGAAACGCCAAAGATAGCGCTAGAGCCATAAATATTAGCGGAATATATCTATATTTTAAGAGTGTCTCTGTCACATCATTACCTGATACATCTTCAACACAGGCAATGTCGATTCATGCCAGCCCTTCTCCCGTGCCAAAAGATATTGACGGAAACATCAATGTGAATACACTGCCCAGAAATCATAAGATTAAATCCTCCATGCTCCCAATAGCGGATCTTTAGTATCCACGAGTTTGATGAAATCATTCAACGCACATAACTGTTCTCCAACCCCTGGCCTGAAGTATACAAGATTCCCAACAGAAGGAGTTTGCCGTACCAGCCACTCTGTTCCAAATTCGACTTATAATCAGGTGCAGGTGTGAATAATGAAATCACTGGAATTAATTTCGCCAAAGACTTGACGACTTTCTCCAGAATGCAATGAAGATAGCAAAGACCGATTCTAGGAAAATCAATCACATGCCAAGCTGCTTTAATCTGATTTACATTAAAATCTGACTGGATCTCTACACAAAGCCTGCTCTGATACCATGTTCTTTATGATCAGATTTAATGCACAGAAAATTAATTCAAAATCAGACAATAACACAGCAGATACCTTGGGAAAACCCTCCTCTTGAGGGAGAAAAACCCAGCAACAATATATCTCTTATATATTGAATGAACACAATAATGTTTGCCTTTACAATGAGCCAATATGATGGCTAATAACAAGCATCGCAAACTGAAGCACACACACAGAAATATACTGCTCTCTCCAGATGGACTGAACTCAGACTTCAACGATGCCGAACTGCCTTGAAGAGTGACTCACATATGACAGAAGTGAATATGTAGAACTTGATTGATATCCTCGAATGAGAGCAAGGAGGAAATATATATACAAAGTGAAGAGGGAGACGCAACCTTTCACAATTATCATGTCAGCCTCAATCAAGAGCAAGTCTTTACAAATTATAAGTCGGCCATCTAGAGAATTGTGCCTTCAAGCATAATCGTAGCCAAAGTAGAATGAGGTTGGCCTCATTCAAAATACAATTCTTCATTAAATGATGACTCTTCAAAATTCGTGCCTCTTATAAATTAAATAGCTCTCAAGCTATTATTTAATTTATTCAATCAAGAACAAATAATGTGCTGGAAGAATACGACTGAAGCTGAATGTAAACATCAACAGTGAAAACAGAATAAAAGTGCTCACAAGTGTTTAAGCGCATCCCTAGGAAATTTCATAAGATAAAATATTAAAATGCATCATGTCTCCCAGGTGTGTTCGAGAGCAGGTTGAGTGTCAAAATGCAAATAAGAAAACATAAGAAAAGTTGCCCCAAGATGCTTAAGGGCGTCCTTTGAGATATTAAGTCACATAAATGACAAAGTGAATGCCAAATTATGACAAAAAGTGCAAGGAATAGTCAAAAGCGTGTTATCTACATTTGTAAGTCCAAGTTTCATCTTCAAAACACAAACGGATGCCATTGGAGCAAGTTATCCATTGTCCTTTATTGATCATTAGCAGCAGAATCTTCAAGTTTAAGTGCACTTTTTTGAGGATCAATAGTCGTTTTCATCCTTCCAGCACCTACAACAAATGTCATGGGGAAAGCTCGTCATTTCCTTCACTCTTTATTTAAAGTGTTTCAAGGTGGATGATTTCTTATGGAAAAATGTCTTCATCATGGATAAGGTCGAGGGCACTAATGCTGAATTTCACAAGTTTTCAAGGAAGGAGTTAAAATTTAAGTCATCAAAATGAATATAGCTCAATGAGTCATTAATGATCATTAGGATTTTGTGGCTTCTCCAAAGAATCTTGATTTTTCTGTGCATCCAATGCCTAAACCGCATCAACAAATTTCTCTTTAAGCCCCACATGTCTATTTCTTTATTTTTCCTACTGTTACTGCTTTATTGTATTTGCTTCCTGACCAGGGCCCTCGTTTTTTGCCCTAGTTCTTTGCTAATGTAATTGATGTACTTTCCAGTTGCTTTGACCTATTCTTATTTCTTAGTCATTTCTCTGTACACCCAAATGTTATTTGGTCTTGGATGTTAGAATAGTGACAGGGAGGAGCATAGTAGCATTACATTTACATGGCATTGATATGGCAAACTAAAGTAAATGAAATTCAATTATATAGGTTTAAAATGGGAAAAGCATGGTAAATTAAAAGACACTTAAATTCTCATAAAAACACAAAAAAATGGAATTGTTATTTCATGCCAAATAGAGCAAGTAGAAAGAGATACAAAGTTCAAAGTTCAAACATAATACATAAATAAAGATTCAATATTGCCAGTTAGTCTAAAATTCTCATTAAGTATCAAAATTTTAGTCTTAGAAGTTGGAATACATATATAAAACAAAAGTTGAGAACACAATTAGCCTAAGGCACCTAGCCTCCTAGACTGTAGAATGTGAAGCAAAATCTGATGCCCCTGGATCCCTGTTCTCCTTTGTACGAGTGTGATCATGATCATCCAAAGCCTATTTATTTAGTTAGGTCTACATAGCTCAGACCATTCTCTGAAGAACATTATTGGATCTCTTTCATGGTGGATGACAAGGATGTTGGCCCTTTATGTGTCTCTGAATCTGATGTAAACTAGTGCCCTGTTTGTTAAATTTCATGATCAGATGTGAATGCACAGAAAATAATTCAAAATCAGAGATAATAACACAGCATATACCCTGGGAAAACCCTCCTCTTGAGGGAGAAAAACCCAGCAACAAAGATCTCTCTTATATTTGATGTAACAGTGGCAAGTTTACAAATTACAATGAGGTCTAACACAAGACCGATATACAGCACCTGGCAAAATAGAATGACAGATGACAATCTGCTAAATCACACCTGGCAATGACAGAACACAGATCTGGCAATATTCGCATTAACCAATGGTTCACAACCTGCTGTAAGGAGTTCACACTGTCATGAAGCTTTGCACTGGAGTGTCTTCAAACTGAATGATCTCCACGTTTTATAAAGTTCACACTGAGTAGAGTCATAGCGCTGTATATGATTGCCCTGTATCTTGAATTCGCACTTAAAATATTCGCACTTGATGATATGTACGCACTTGAAGATATATTCGCCCTTGATGATACAGAACAGATATGAATAACCGAACTCAGCTAGTGTAATTACAATGGACAAATCAAGGAGTATATGTACAAGAGAATGAGAGAGATGCCTCTCTTAAAATCCTTCATGTCGGCCTCTAATGATAGTCGGCCTCAAATAAATATTAAATATCTTCTAATGAATTTCGAATTCTTTTATGTCGGCCAAATATGAAATATAAAACAATAAACATGAATTAAGTGTCTTCTTGATAACGGATCAAGATGAATTCGTATCTTCATATGTCGGCCCATACAAAGTGAAGATAAACGATAACAATAAATATAAATTGAATAGCCAACGGCTATCATTCAATTTATGTTTCCACGAAGGAGCTGAGCTGGAAGGAGCTACCGAAGCTGCTATATCATTAACACTCCCTCTCAGCTAGGGAGAGAACTTCCAGCTGCACAAATACGAATCATCTCAATATGATATCCATCAGCCATCATTGCCTGCAATCAGATATAAAGAGAAGGATATCACCTCAATGTGATGACGAACATCATGGCTACATCCATGTGTGAAATGATATATCACCTCATTGTGATATTGACCACCATGGCTACACCCATGTATGGAATGGAATTTATCACCTCATCGTGAAAGCATATCACCTCAATGTGATATCAACCATCATGGCTACACCCATGTATGGTATGTACAAGTGTTCATCACTTGCGTGATGTTGTCACCTCAACGTGACTTTCACCATGGCTCTCCCAGAGGGTGAAACACAAGTACACAAGAAATCATCACGGATTCTCTCACGTGATGCTGTCATGGAGTCACACACATGACATCCACCATGACTCTCTCAGAGGGTGGAAACAAGGGCTTACACCTCAAATTCTTCCGTCACAAGGAAAGTGCAATAGTAAGTACAAGTGTTCATCACTTGGATGATGTCATGCAGTGACTTTCACCATGACTCTCTCAGAGGGTGAAACACAAGTACAACATATGTCATGGAGTGCACACATGACATCCACCATGACTTAGCTCGGAGGGTGGAAATAAAGGGCTTTCACCTCAAATTCTTCCGTCCAAAAGAAAATGCATTAACAAGGCTCAACGATACTAAGACTCATACTCAGTCAAGTGGATTCTCCACCATACCAAGCTTATCTCGAAATTAACAGTCTGACGAGGCTTGGTGAGAATATCTGCCGTCTGCTCATCGGTGCTAATGTACTAAAGCTGATCAGCCTTACGCGATTTTCATATCTGATATGAGTGGTATGAGTCTCAACATGCTTGGATCGTCATGAAACACCGATTGACAGCTTCCTTCTGATTATCACAATAATTAGAGGCTCATTGATTGTCCAAACAATCCTACAAGGATTAGCCACCTATTTCTCGGTTACCATGCAAGTTAATGTGTGCCATGACCTCTACAGAATACGCTCTTCTGTATTTTGCGTAAAAAAATTAAGCAACAATCAGAGGTGCTCTTCCGGTCTGAGACACAACCTGTCCAATCGAATTAGTGAAACCAAGTAACTCCAAGTCTGCATTTGAAGTATACTTCAACCCATATCCAACTGTGCCACGCAAGTGTCTCAGGATATGTTTAGCTGCAACAAGATGTATCTGTCTTGGATCACACATAGACTAGCTAAGTGCACTCACTGCATAGCAAATATCAGGTCTAGTGTTAACTAGATACATCAAGGATCCAATCAGCTGTCTATACAATGTAGGATCCACCAAATCTGCACTAGTTGCGGCCTCCATAGATGTAGACATGGATTTGCAATTCATCATGCCAAATCTCTTCAACAATGGTGTATTTCCCTTGACTTAGAATCATACCATCTGGTTTCTGCCAGACTTCTAAGCCAAGGAAGTAATGCATGAGCCCAAGGTCCTTCATCTCAAATTCAGAAGTCAATTCCTTGAAGTAGAGATTTGGATCAGCATCATTCTTCAAGAACCCAACTTGATAGGTACTGATCAATCCTTTCGTACCATGCACGAGGAGCCTGCTTAAGACCATACAAGGCCTTCTTCAGCTTGAAAACATGTGACTCCTCCCATGTACCTCGAAATAGTGAGCAACAGGAGCAATGTAATCAACTCCCTCTTTCTGAGAAAACCCACGAGCCACAAATCTTGCCTTGTACTTCTCAATGCTTCCATCTGCATTTCTAAGTATTTGCATCAATCTTCTGACCTCATCATCTAAGATTGCCTGCAACGCTTGCCTTAGAGAAATGGATTCCAACATACACCTCTGTAGAGATATAGGGTTGTCCTCTTCGACCTCATCCCAGAACACTCTATTTTATTCTCAGCAAGTCATAGAACTCCCTCTGAAGGTTAAGTCTTCCTTTTCGAAGAGGTGTCTTCAGCCATCCACTCGGTCCCATGGCTGCATGATGTGTCTCCATACTTCAACCTACAGAATGCAGAAAGCAATCTCTTACACTTCTTGGTATGTCATGAAAGCATTAAGAAGAGATTACTAATAGTTCATGGAACTCAACTATCTCAAAGAGAAGTACCATTGCTAGAGGCATACATAATTGGCTATCTCAGTGTTATAGCATGAATTAATAATTACATAACAAATTCATGAACATTATTCAACCATGCAATACTTATCTCATTGAAATCAGGATCTCCTTAAGTAATCCCAAATAATAAATTCATCATTCATCTTCGTTGATTCTGACATGTCTTTCTTCCATCTTTACTGTTCTCGGGAGAGCTAATCTCAGCATAACAAAAGACAATCTACACAGATTTCATTAGGCAGTCAGCATATAGAACCAAACTTCTCAAATAATCGAGGCTCTATCACAGTTCATGCATATAGAAAATCAATCATAATTGTAATTTTAGTTTTCCTTTTATTTCAGAGTCACACTCAGAAATTAGCATGAAACAACTTGCAATGAATAATTGTTAATTCTAAAGAATCTTATCCCAGTGATCACTATTTACTGGTCACACGCAATCCAAGCAAATGATGTCAGATTTGCACAACTCAACAAACTGAAATTCATCCCAGATTTAAAAATATAAACAAAGATACTTATCTCTTTATTAATCTTCCTTGCATTCACCAAGGATTCAGATCTGCTCAAGCTTCTTCCAAGTAGATAGGTTCAGATAGAACTTCAACAACATACTTATTAGAGCCCGCACAGAAATCACAGTGGCTGCATATAAATGAAGATCACAACCTCCTCACTGACAATGCCCAGCACATGACACATTTTCATTTCATTTCAGAGATGTCACAGATAACTGCCCAGCAAGAAGGATTCACCAAAAAGATTATACGCTGAACTCCAGGCAACTTCTGATAGGATGTGAAAAATGCCTCTTTACTTTCTTCACAATGTACGCAATTACATTGACTAAACACGAACAGGGGAAGCCGATGAAGACTCTCAGTCTATTGTCCCGAAATGTGCATAACTTCAGTCTAAGTTTCCAATGACGACAAACTTACTGCAATCAATTTCTGATCAGATCTTTTTCATCGACCCGCTCTGATACCATGTTAAATTTCATGATCAGATGCAATCTGCTAAATCACACCTGGCAATGACAGAACACAGATCTGGCAATATTCGCATTAACCAATGGTTCACAACCTGTTGTAAGGAGTTCACACTGTCATGAAGCTTTGCACTGGAGTGTCTTCAAACTGAATGATCTCCACGTTTTATAAAGTTCGCACTGAGTAGAGTCATAGCGCTGTATATGATTGCCCTGTATCTTGAATTCGCACTTAAAATATTCGCACTTGATGATATGTACGCACTTGAAGATATATTCGCCCTTGATGATACAGAACAGATATGAATAACCGAACTCAGCTAGTGTAATTACAATGGACAAATCAAGGAGTATATATACAAGAGAACGAGAGAGAAACCTCTCTTAAAATCCTTCATGTCGGCCTCTAATGATAGTCGGCCTCAAATAAATATTAAATATCTTCTAATGAATTTCGAATTCTTTTATGTTGGCCAAATATGAAATACAAAACAATAAACATGAATTAAGTGTCTTCTTGATAACGGATCAAGATGAATTTGTATCTTCATATGTCGGTCCATACAAAGTGAAGATAAATGATAACAATAAATATAAATTGAATAGCCAACGGCTATCATTCAATTTATGTTTCCACGAAGGAGCTGAGTTGGAAGGAGCTACCGAAGCTGCTATATCATTAACACTGTTATCCAATGGCCATTCTCTTGGTTTTGTTGGCAATTCTTTTTGACTAAGTTACTGGGTTTACCTATTTAGGCCCACGCATAGCCAAAATACAGTTCTGATATGGGTTCAGGTTTGGGACGGCCTTGGGTTCGCTCAGGGTCTGGCTTGAAATCCCAACATGTCGCCTTTCCCTATCCATGAGAAAATTTGAACATATTAAACAGTTTCAGAGGCTATTTGATGGACTATAATATTCTTTGGACGGTAATATTCTGCACAATCTATCTGCAATGTTTATTACTAAAATAGAATATTAAAAATATATATACTTTATAATTATATTATATTTATAGTTTATAGGTTATTAATTTATTTATATATTTATCAATTTCAATTGTAATGTACTCTTAAATATTTTTCCATTTATTTATATAAATATTAAATATTAAAATATAATATTATAAAATTATGTATTATATATCAGAAAACTTAACACTGTAGATTAATTCCTCCCTTTTTGTCAGTCTCTCTAGCAGCCCTCCTGCCAAAAAAGGCAAGGTAAAAACACTTGGAACTTGCAATGTCCCATTGTAATGGGAGACAAGAAGGTGCTTCACCACTAAGTGAAGATCCAAGTAGAAGACTTTCAGAACTTGCAACTCCCTATTTACAGCCAAAATTTAGAGAGGAGAACAAGATGATGAATCTAATACCTCACTTCTAGAGATGGCACCACAGATTCCAACTTTGAATGGAAAACAAAGATGATAGTCACCTGAGAGCATACCGCACCTAAATCCTCATACCCTCAAGAACCTAAAACAAAGTTGGATGTGAGATAGAGGTCCAATAAAAATCCCATTCAAAATGGGATGCTGGATTGAAACCCAATAAATCCGACCTTTGCATGGGAAAAGGGAGTGGGCTCACTTCACAAAAAGCAGACCACACTAAGGTGGTCTCTTATCAAAGAGAAACTTTTCCAACCCAGCCCAGAAGTCTGACCTATTGTTGATGAGAGTTGAGAACACAGATTGCTCAATGCTCACATTTGCCAAAAAATATGCCACTTGGTTACTCTTCGAAAAGCGATGAGCATAGAAAATAACATCAAATCCTTTACTCAGATCCAATGCTTCCTCTAAAATGCTTCACAACTTCCCAATTTGGCAATACCATCTTATTCAGGCCCCGAATAACAAGAGACGAATCCCCTTTGACTATAAGCTTCCTGCAACCTAAGGTTGAAGCCATAGAAAGGCTTGCAACAACAGATTCCCTTTCTGCTTCATTATTATATTTTGCCCCATGAAGAAGCCTTTCCCATGCACCAAACTACCTTAGGAATCTCTATTCACAACCCCAGCCCCAGCTGAGCCCAGGGTTCCTCTAGAAGCACAATCAAAATTTAACTAAAAAAAATCTCCTAGGAGGAGCCATCCAAGTTTATTCTTAAAATATTGTTATCCCTCCTTACCCTATGAACAGGTGAAGCCAGACCTTTGTATTAATCATGAAGTCAGTGTACATATGAAAACAAATAGGAATAAGATAATCCAAATGATTGCTTCATTTGTGCTTTGTAAATCCAGCTTAGAAGAATCACCATAGTGAATTGTATCAGTAAACTAACTGTTGACCATACTGGGCACCTTCCAGATGGTATCAACTGTTGATGTTTGCAGCGTCGGGCTGCTTCTTCTGATTCGATAGACTGAAGGCAATTCAAATCATAGCCTAACGGCTATTTGAATTATGAGTTTATATTTGGATAAGACTAGATTTACATTGAAGGTCGATCTCTTGGTTGGCGCGATCTTCTTGACACATTTAATAATTGTTATTATATTTAATGTTTGTTATTGGAGGCGCGATTTCTTATGTAGCCGACCCTTCACTTATTTGGAGTCATGTCTCTTGAGAGAAGCCGACATATTGTTATGAAGGGTTGTGTTCTCCTTCCTTCATTGTATATATTACCATTCATGACATCTCATTTGATCATCGATATTCAATAATTCGTATTCCACTTCATCAGTTCTTGGCGCGGGTTTCTTCAAGGCAGTTTGATATTTCTTCAGGCTGTATCAGCGAATTATTCTGAGTTGGCTGTGTTGTATCTTTCTTGGATGTTCATATCTGGCCTTCATATTGGCCCATTGTAAAAGGAGATCTACCTTGTTGAGATATAATATATAAGTGATATATTGTTGCTGGGTTTTTCTCCCTCAAGAGGAGGGTTTTCCCAGGGTATCTGCTGTGTCTTTGCATCTGATTTGAATTAATTTTCTGTGCATACAAATCTGATCATTAAATTTAACATCAACAACCATGAGGTTATTGTTCTTAATTTAGTATTGAATAACTTGTGATTTGGTGCAATGATTTGATTATAATTTAATAACTAAGAACCATAAATAATTAATAGTTTATGTACCTGCACCTGAAATATTAACCTAGTAACTCTCGGTATTTGAGGAGCATGGTCTGCCTTCTTGACCTGTAACTTATATCTCAATGAATGTTTGGATGTTACTGTTGTTTGTTACCGTTCTAAGATTGAATGTTGATATTATTCAAGTTATAATGAATATTGAAAGGATAAATTCTGAATTGCATCTTGTTCGTGCATCTGCTAAATAATTTTGAAGTTAATGCATTGGAGTTGCATTAAAGTGAGAGGACAGAGATGCTATGTCAGGCCTTGACTCTTTTTCCATTTTTTTCTAATTCTGTTTTAGCAATAAAAGTTCTATGCATGTCCACTTTTAAGGTTTATTTTTTCCAAAGTTCCAGATGTGCTTCATTTACCTAAGGGAAGTTTTGTTGCATTGCAGCTTATCGGAAACTTGCAAGGCAATATCATCCCGATGTAAGCAAGTGAGTGCTAATCTGTGAACTATATATGATACCCACCTTTCACAAAGTCCTTGGTGAAGTATATTTTTTCTATGTTTCTAGATTTTGTGATCTGCTTTATAGACCCAAAACTATGTTCTAGTTGAAACTTTGGAAAGAGAGCATGCTAAACAGTAAATCAAAGATGAGTGTGATATTTAATCTTCAAAAGTAATGAAGATTGCTCTTGTCTGCGACAGTGAAACATTGGATGCAATACCTCTGCTGTAATACTTTCACAAGTTTGGATTGTTAAGTTTTGTATCTGCTGGTAAAATGAATTATACACCCATAATTTATGGGTGCCTTTAGTTACGAGTTATAGGCATTGATATGAGCTACAGACTAGATTATATCTGGATGGTCTATTATAAGAAGGCTTGTCCTTAGTTAAAAGTTACTTTTTAACTTAATGATCTGAATAATCTATCATAAGAAAGCTGATTCTTAGTAAAGGTTACATTTTTTTTACTTGAGATACATTTGTTATAGCCTTACATGGACAAGGCCATACAATTGCTCCATTTCCCAGACTTTGCAAGTGATTTCCTAACCCATGTCACCAGATGTCTTTTTACTTTTAAACAAATGCCATTTAAAAAGAAATAGATGTCTATTCAGTTTTTAACCAATAGCATTTAAAATTAAATAAGATTATTGTTTGGATCACATCTTAAATACTCAATTGCGAAAAAATCCAAATCCCTTGATGAGATTCTAGAATCTAGAGCCTTCAGTGTCATGATAGCTATTCCATCCATCATGTCTGTAAATATCTGTAATCCTTCTATCAAATTTTCCTTTACATGGTGTCTTGCTGTGAAACCTTTCTGTCACCTGCTGTGAAACATATGATTAGAAATATAATCAAGAAACAAAAAGTTAAAAATCCTTTCTGCCGCTTCTGTGGCCATGACAAAGTAAATCTAAAATAGACAAAAACCTTGGGTCAACTGATGATGACTGATCCAGATCCTAGCAGTAACCTGAGGGGGCAACAGTCTAAATTGCTGGAATTCAGATGTTTATAACTTATTTGGAAGGAAACTATATAACAAAGATCAGTAAACATCAAGAAAATGAACTTGTATGCACATCAAGAGACAAATAGAACTGAAACATAATTTTTGGTAATCCAACGTTTTTCATTTAACATTCTTGAGAAGAAATTAGCCGATGTGTGTCTAAGTTGAAAACATAAATTTACTCTATTACACGGACAATCTAGTAGTCAGAAGAGCAATAGAGAAGATGAAACATTTTGTCTTCTAGTTGTTTCAAATGAGGAGGCACCCTTTAGACAATAAGTGGTACCAATATGTACAGGTTTTTCTACTGTCAGGAGGGTGCTGCATTTCAGCCCATGGAGGTTGCAGCATCTCAACTCCATTGCATCCATTGCTTGAATGGATGAATCCAAGAAGGTATGGTTGCGGCCAACACACACTGGGGAGATGTGTGGTTTGAGCTGCCACCTGGATCAATGATCACCAAATGTTTATCAAATAAACAGAATTAAGTCCATCTAACCACCCTGTTTGAAGGCTTCCAATTCCAGAAGCTTGGCTTTGTTTTGCCTAACCTCCTTTCTATTAAATTGGATAGCAGATATTTGAATTCTGCTCTCTTCCATGCTTTAAGAGATTGAACCAGCTTTGGCATGAAAATTTGGATCATCAATTAGATTTTAGAACTGAAAACAAACAGTTGGCCAACACACAGATAAGTCTTTCAGACAAGTAAAGAAGAGAGTTTAGGAACCACTACAGAATGAATATATAAAACTGTACAACTTTCCTTTCAGTGTTCTATTCCTTAAGGTAAAGAAAAAGATAGCTTTGGCGCCCCTTCACTAATGCAAATGACATGTTAGATGTTCACAAGGACATCCAACATACTTACTAACTTAACTATAGATATTTATCACACTTTCATATGCACGTGGGTAGATAGAGCTAAATTAAAAGTGGGACAGCTGAAAACATTAAATATTTTGTAATAGCTTTAGTCTATATATACAGCTTCTCTTATGTAGAGAGACACTGAAACATGGTTATATTAGTTGGTATTAGAACCTAATGATCACACCGTTTCTGTCTCCTTGCACATATCTGGCACACCATCCTAGGCTTTGCTCTCATGTCTGATTCATCATGCCTTGTAGCCCAGTTACACCAGCTGTAACCATCAATATTTTTCAGGAATTTCAGATTTCATTTTGCTGTCCATTTTGTCCACAAAATCCTTTTGGTGCTATTTCTGGTTTGACCACATTGGTCATTCACCAAATTTGGCTAGATTTTTTCAGATTCATTCTAATTGTTTGATGCTTTTCAGAATTTTGGTCATTGTTGGTCTATCCTAGAGGAGTGCTTGTGGCATTTGATTGTGCTCTTATCAGCTACAGATCAAGAGACTGCTGTAAAATATTTATTTTTCTCTGTTATATTTTTACCTTCTCTCCCAGATTATTGTGCTGCTCTCAACCTTCTGAAGTCTATCAATCATGTGTCTTCTTCTGTCAAGCCTTTGATTGACTTATAGCATATCTAACACATCTCTGCCTCCATTTCTTCATCTGCAGGTTTTGGAGTTATCTTTATCGCAAAACATTGTTAATTCCTTTTGTCCACTATTGATTCCTTGGTTACTGATTTCTGAAGTTTCAGAATTTTGCTCAGCGTTATGTATTGTTCTCCAGTTAATGATCAATGTGGTTTTTTATCGGATTTCAGATTTATCAATAGAGGTCATCCCAATTCAGATCTCAGATCTTAAGACCACCATTCATTTGTTGCATGCTAAGGTTTTGACAGTCTTTCTGTCATCTTGGGTTCTGGCTTCGACTCTCTAGTGTTGAATATATTAATGTGTTTCCAGGACCTCAAATTTCTTGAGGTCAGATCTCCGATTGCAGGTTTCTGCTATGTTTGGCCATACACAGTCCATTATTAGAATTTTGCATAACCAAGAATTCTACCTAGGACCTAATTCCTATAAGTTAATCACAATACTAGATTGAAGAATAATGCTATTCTAAATTCAATATAACGGAGCCATGTTACAAAATGTAACACACAAATACATAGGCCTCTTGGATGCATGACTCAAGGAGATGGCATGCCCAAGAGGTATGAGTTTAACTCCCAATCACTCACAATCAGGAATTGAGTTAACTCAGTTTAACTTAGACAAAGGTGCCCTTGACTGAATAGAGTTGGCATCTAACTACCATCAATCAAGAGTTGATGAGGTAATGGTGGTACTTTCGTACCTGAAATCAAGGTGAACACGTCTTAGCCTACTTAGATGAGAACAAAATATTATTCCTAATATCTTAAGTAAACTTTTCGAATAGGTACAATATCACACTTTGGATAATACATAGTCAAGGTGAAATAAATATTACGACAACACATTAGTAACTTATTTAGTATTAGATCTAGTTTTGAGTCATCTTGAACTAATAAGCCTTCTGCTCATAGATATGTTCTTGCAACAACAACCTATTACTTATTGTTGGTTTAGTACTCTTTTGTTTCTGTTCAATGTATTTCCCAACAAGTTCTTGAAGAATCAACTAAAACTCCAATTTTTTTGTAGTTGTTTGCCCAAGAAATTCATCACCAAAGCCAGCAATAGAATGCATTTTAACTCCAACTTATGGTGTAGATGGCGAGCACATTTCAACTTTCGATTCAACGACAGACATAACCATATGATACCTGCACAATGATTCAAACCTAGCAACTTGGTTCTGTCTATAGAACCAAGTTCATATCTTCACTTCCTATATTTTACAAGGAAATTGATGATTCTCCTTTGCTACAATCATTATAGGATCCTTGCCTTTCTAAACATAATGACAAAGCATCATGTGCTCCTTAGATGGTTAGCCACATGACCCATGGTGAATATGTTGTTTTGAATTCTACAAAGGTTACACTTGTGAGTTGTGAGCTAGTCTTTTGAACACCAACTCATCGCTCTGCTACCTCCACCTGTGGTTGCATCAATAGGACATGGCCTCTAATGCCCTGCCAAGCTTAGTCCTAACTCTTCTTCCTTGGGCTAATATGAAATCAGCAAACCGAGAAAATTTATATTGTTTGTTCCTTTTCTAAGTTGTCAACTAGTTTTGATCTTGACCAAGCTTCCTTGTGGATCCAAAATGGATCTTCATAGCTTCATCCCCCCTGCTTCATTGCCTCCCATATGTTCTGCTTTTAAGTATGGAGGACACCCTCCAACTTCACTTTTAAGTTTTGGCAACTCATATGATCATGTTCCATGCCCAAGATCTCACTCTATTCCTTTGACAATACTATCTTCTTATTTTGGTAATCTTTCATGCAAATCATTAATTTCTGCAGCTTAGATTTCCATATGCGTATCCTTTTTGGCTTCAATAAATCATTTCAATTTACAATATATTTCAATCCTAGGTGTTTGAACTTTGAACTCTTCTTGTTGAACATTTAGATTGTATCCAATGGGGACACCACCACTACTGTCTATGGTTGGATTCACTTCATACTGTGCTAGATTCCATTTTCTCTTGGCTTGTATTGATAGCTACAAGGTGGTTCTGACTTCTCCACCAAAAGTGGGGATAATTTTCTCTAGAAGGAAATGATGAGAACATCAAATATGGTGAGTAAATTTTCTCTAGATAATGATCAATGAATTCCATATGCAAGGGGTTAGATGGAAATAAATTAAAAATTAAGTGAACAGATAGAACGGCTGGAAAATGTGGAGTCAAATCATTTAAAATTAGATGGATAGAATGGTTGCAAAGTGTAGATGGAAACACATTTTTAAGTAGGTTGATGACTAGAAATCCTAAATGTCATTTTAATACTTTTAGTTAATATATACAGGTCTCTCTAATGTAGATAGACACTCAAAATTATTCTTATAAAATGTCCTTGATGTTGCCTTAATCTTCTCTATGTTAGGTCTCTTTAAAGTAGACTTCAGCATGCTAAAAGTAACGAAACATTGTTAAATTTTCAGACCATGGTAAGCAGATTCTGCATTCAGAAAATTAAACCCTAAACACTATGAAACTTAATTTCGATAACTCAAAACTAAAAGTAAAGAAAAAATTATGCGCACCCCTGCCTTTCTTTTATAGATGAAGGAGGTTAGGACTGGAAGTGTGCACTATTTTGCTCGAGTCAAACTGCATGAAAACTTGAAGTTTCCTAACTTATGCACTTTAGTTGAAAATAGAACTGCAGCTAAAAATGGTGCCTATTTAAAACTGAAAATGCAAACTGCCAAATTTAAAAAAAGAAGCAGCAAAAAACAAAGTGTTAAAACACTTCTAAATCTGGAACAGCAGTTAACTCTTTGCTAAAATAGAGCATCGTCTAAGGGATGCCTGGCTAAAAATGTGCCTGCATGTGACTTTATAACAAGGATGCCTACTAAAAGTTGCTGTGCCTTCACAGACAGATCTCTCTGCTGTACACAAACTGAGGTGAACTCTGCCATCACTGCTGTGCCAAGCTGATGCTGCTCTTTACTGTGCCTTCAACCCACCTGCACACAGACCAAGGCTGCTGCTGAGTATGCTTCGATGCAGAGGGAAAACTGCAGTGTAGTGTTGTATTGCTAAAGGAAGAACATCTTCAGATTCTTCATTAAACCAGGAACATAAAACACATCATCTAGCTTAAGAACACCACCTGAAGGCATGTGGAAAGAGAAAAATGAATTTGGAAATTGGACAAATGATATCATTGCTGAACTCTACCTATATGCTATTCTCTTGTTCTTGAAGTTTGTTGAATGCCTTCTTGTTGAAGGTTATGTGTTTGGATGCTCAATTGTCCATATTACCACTCTACACCAGAAACAATGTTGGCAGAAAGTTGTCTCAAGTTTGGATGCTAACTCATCTGCTCTTATTGAAGTTTCTACATTCCCTGCAAACTCTTGTTGTTGTTGCTTGGTTTTCTTCCTCTTAGGATATTGATATGCATAGTGGCCTATCTTGTGGCACTCAAGCACATGACTCGAGTATTTCTTACCTTGGGCCAAAGAATCTGATTCTTATCCACTCTGGCTAAAATAGTCTCCTGTCTGGTCTCCTGGATTAAATCATCTCAAAGCTTCTCAAAACTGAGAAATTTCTTAGAAGAACAAACACCTGGAACAAACGAGTCCAAGATGGAGAGGAGCCATTTATAGCTATGGGCACCAATTCATGTTAGGTACATAGGGTTATGATACTATAATGTATATTGGTTGATGGAGATGCCTACTTTTGGCACACTTCCCATAAGTTAGTTATGTTGGGTCATTTGGAATTTTGGATAACTTTTATAATTAATTATGCTAGGTAATTAGTTGGCTTACATTGGGATTAGTGGCTAACCCCTTAATTATATATTAGAGGGAGGTCCATTTGAAGGGGCTGAATATTGTTGTAAGGGCATGAAGAGTATTTTATGTGTTTGGAATCTCATGTTGGAGTACTATATGGTGTTTCCTTAAGGAGTGCTGTATGAAGAGTATTTTATGGTGTTTGAATGGATTGGCTTTTTCCACAAGGATTATTATATGGTGTTTCCCTCTCACGTGTTTATTCTATTTTGAGTATATTGGATCATAGTTTGCAAACTTGGACTCAGTAGATAAAAAAATTGTGATTCAGCAAAAACTCAGCAACTAAAAAACACTTAAATTTTTTTTAAAAAAAGAACATATATATATATATATATTTTAAATGAAAATGCAGCTAGAGAACATATCAAATGAGTTTAATGGGGGTTTTGGGGCAATGCCCTAAGTAGGGTCAAGGGGCAGAGCCTCTTCTGGTGTTTGGGGGCAGCACCTTTGGCATCTTCCTTGTTGCAATATAGAGCAGATGGAAGACCAAATGAAGACCTTTAAAACCGTATAGACCTTCATGGTGCACACCATTTTCATAATTTTGTAGAAGGCAAAACACAATGCTTATGAAGCCAAAAAAATAGCTCTTTTGGAGTGTTTAATTCACATTTTTGACATGCGGTGTGAGTCACAAACTTGGACTTGATGAAAAACTTGCTGGTTTTAGAAAAGGAACTCGTCTATGAATTAAACTTGCAAAAACTTGTCGCTATTTTTTTTGGCAAGTCCAAGTCTGTGAGATCTCTTGCAGAGTATTTCTGCTGTTTATGTAGTTTCTTAACATTTGGTATTAGAGTTTCAATTCAAGCAAAGTGGGAGAACTTTTTCACTGGTTTTATTCCAAACAAGCCACCTATATTGTAGAAGGTCGTGTGTCCTCATATAGTTCCCAATTAAAGTAATATTGGCCTGGTTCAAAAGAGAATTTGATGAGCTTTCTAAAAAAATGGTCCCAATAAGGATTTAGAATAGTATGGAGAGAGATATGGTGATTTAAGTTGACCTTGTGATTCAAGTTGTTTTGTCAGCACAAAATTAGGGCAAATATTTTATATCTTGCAAGGTGGGTGAAGTAATAAAATTCCTTTTTTTTTCAAGGGGAAAGGAAATGTTTTAGATCGACCTTTCTACATTGTTTTATTTTCCAATCTATTGTAGAAAAGGTGATCAATTTAAAGATTTTTTTTTTTGAAAACCTTCATTCTCATGGAGTTTCGTAAGTTTGATGAAGTGCTAATGCTAGAGTATAGATAACAATTATGTCTAATTATACTTTATGGTCGCTTGGATGATCTAACTCTTATATGATTTAATTCGTTCAATAAAAGCAATCATTTTTTATACAAATTAAAAAAAGTGTTTTTAATATAGATGCATGGCAACAAAGCAAAAGTTGACGAGGATAAAAGGGGAGGAAGAGGAGTATGGGGAAGAAGAAAAAGAAGAAGAAACATTAAGTAAAGATGATAATAAGGAAGAGGATAGTAATAGAGAAGATAAAGAGGTGATGAAGGATAAGAGCACATGTAGTTTAGCTCTATATAAGGAAAATTCAATATTTTATTTTCATTGATGTATTCAAAAGGAGGAGGTTTTTTGTATCAAAAAACTTTAGCAACAAGTATAATTTCATCCACATGGATTTAGCCAAGCAACTACAAGGTCAGAAAAAGATCAAGGAATTTCAAATAGATGGTAAGACTATTCAATTTTTTGAAGATTCGAAGCCCACCATGGATATATCTTACATTCAAATTTTTATGCTTTGGATATTGATCTTGGATTTTTGTGGTTAGACATTTTGTGGACAATTAATATTAATGCGCTAAAAAAAGTGCTTGAAGTTATGTTATAGGAAGAAAAGTTTTTGTAGGATACTACACTTAATGGGGATTAGAGAAAATTCAAGAGCCTAATGAAGAATGTATAGAAGAATCAAAAGAAGAACTTAAGGGAAAAGAAGAATATAAACAAGAGGAAATGAGTATTCGCATTCAAGAGACAAAAGAACAAGTGGAACAAAAGGTTAAAGAATCAAATATATTAAATAAGGCTCCAAAGTTAGTAGAAAGGGTGCAACGTATAGACATCCACATCATTGTGAGAGGCAATAGTCATGGAAGCATGGTACTAGACATCAAGGAAGTACTAACTATAGACATACATGGAATTATAGGACTGATGACCATGGAACTACATGGATTCTAATGAGCAACTATTTGAATCAATGACATTAGAGAAACAGTGGTTATTTGTGGAAGCAAAGGTGGAATATCCATGGTGGTGAATGGAATCAAAGTGGCATATAAAAATATGGAAGAAGTTTGGGATATAAGTACAATCAACCAAAACTCTTTGTGAAAATTGCTTATGGATGGTTGGATCGTAGTTGGTAGACTTGGACTTGGCAAAAACTCAGCAAACCCAAAATTTGTGACTCAACCAAGACTTGGGAAAAACTCAGTGAAAATTCGGCAAAAAACTCGACAACTTAAAAAATTTCTTTAAAAACACATTTTTTGCAAAATTTAATGACAAAATGTATCCAATGAGTCCATAAATGATTACAAAAGTGTTTTCTATTAAATTTGATTCATTTGAATACAAATTGAGTACAAAATTGCATCATCATGTGGAATTCTGATACAATAGTTAGGTAGATGCTCAATGAATTTACGAGCATAATTCATAAATTGCATATTACAACATTTTATATCTCTTTTCCCTAGTCTAGTGAAAACACGGGTAGAGGTTATAATCCTTTCACTTCATTGCAACACCTTGCTTGGCGTTGAAGGCTGTGTTTGTGGCGCAAGAACTAGTGGGGGTTTGAGTGCAAAGACTCAAATCGGGTTGAGGGGTAGTGTCCCTAGTAGGGTTGAGGGGCAGTGCCCCTTGCGAGGTTCTGGGGTGCCCTTGGTGTATTCCCTGTTATGATACAGGGCGGGGTCAGGGGGTAGAGCCCCCAACACCAAGCCCAAATTAAGGCCTTTGAAACCACACAAAACTTCGTGTTGCACACCATTTTCACAAGTTTATCACTTAAGGGAGAAATTAGGTATATGGCACATTTTTGTGAAGAATATTTGCTCTTCAAGTGTTGTGTGAGGAAGTATCAAGGGCGTTTGTGCATTTATAGGGCAAAATCACAATTTTTTTTGTGTTTTTTTCTCGATTCATGATTTTAATCCATCGAGCGAGTTTTTTTTGTTAGACTTGTTGAGTTTCTAGCGAGTACTCGCCAAAAAAAAGGCAAGTCAAATTGGTGAGTTTACTTGAAAGTAATTCGGCAAGGCAAAAAAATGGCGAGTACTTGCCAACTCTACCAACTATGGGTTGGATCATAGGGCATGGCATCATGCTTGTAATGACTTGCAATAGTTTTTCTATTTGGCCTTTTTTCATGTTTTGAGGACAAAAATGTCAAGTGGGATTGAATGCTAGGTGCTTAGGGGTATGATATTATAATATATATTGGTTGATGGAGAGGCCAACACTTGATATATCCTCTAATTTAGTTATATTGGGTCACTTGGACAACTTGTGTAATTAATTATATGAAGTAGTGGATTGGCCTACATTGGGATTAGTGGTTTACCCCACCATGATGTATTAGGGCGGGCGGGTGGGGGGGGGGATCTATTTAGAGGGGATGAATATTGTTGTAAGGGCAAGAGGAGAATTCTGTGTGTTTGAGATCTCATATTGGAGATAGAGTGTGGAATGGCATCTTCCATAAAGAGTATTTATGGTGTTTCCCTACCTCAATGGTTAGTTCTATTTTGAGTATTTTGGATATGAGGGTGTCTTGGCCAATAAACATCTCTTGAGTATTTCTATTATCTTGCCGTAACAGTCTCAAGCTTGGTCTTCCCCTAGATAAATTCCTCCCAAAGCATTTTACAAGAGTAGATACCCCAAACAAATGGGTCCTGAGATGGAGAGAGCCATTTATAGTTATGATCACCAACTCATCATCCTCCACCCTCACCTCGATAGCACTGGATTGATTTCAAAGCTCAGTGATCATCGTAAGGTAGCTGACCATAGTGTTTGAATTGCATGTTCTGTTTTGAGTATATTGGACATAAGGGTGTCTTGGCCCATAAACATCTCATGTGAGATCAATTGAGGAGTATTTCTATTATCTGGCTGAAATAGTTTTCAGTTTGGTCTTCTCCTGATAAAATCATCCCAAAGCTTTTCACAAGTGTAGATTCCCTGATCATATGGGTCCCAAGATGAAAAAAACCACTTATAGCTATGAGCACCAACTCAGTGATCATCATAAGGTAACTGACCATTGCGTTTGTATTGCATGTGTGTGCAAAACTGAGCTTGTTCTTTAGCACCATCTTGTGAGAAATGTTGACACTCTCTTACAGAATTATCAAGGCATTGTACATCTCATTTGTTGTTTACTTCTTTCACCAAATCTAGGATGATTTATGTCGCCTTGGCTGACTTTTTGTTATGTTCAACCAATTGAATAGGATTGGTGGGAGCTGCAACCTTCATCTTCACAAAAGTCCAAAGTTCAACCTCCAGTAATATCCTCTATGATCTGCATTTGCAAGGTGTAAAGTTGGAAATGCATACCCTAGGTGGTCACATTCTATGAGACTAAGACTAGTCATACTTGCAGCTCTAGAGACATGCTAAAACTAACCATATCAACTGAGAATAACACGGATCAACAACCTATCATAGGTGCAGATAAACACTCCAAACACTGGAGCATTTAGGGCATCCCACTCCACAAGCTTTTCCAAGTTTGAGACACCTCAATCATTGAAGGCCCTTGGGCATCACACCCACTGAAATAAATAAGCCATTAATCTTAGGTGAATATCAACCTTCCAATCATTTGATGATTTTGGGCATCACAACCAATGACTTATCATGGGTCTGTGCCTCTCATAGGCACAAATCAATTTCAATCATTAAAGCTCTGACATCACACTTGCTGAAACCCTCTGATAATTCCCTCTCACAGGCAGTGGCCCTTTCCATCCACATAAATTTTGGAAGATTTCAGATTATCTGGTCTGATATCATTTTAAATTTTCAGACTGTACTAAGCAGATTCTGCTTCCAAACAACTAAACCCTAAATAATAGGGAACATAAGCTTGATAGCTCCTATCAATACTTCTGATTTTGAATACAAGAATCTATGAACACATCACAATAGAAAGAAAACAAGAAGCTACACAGTATTGATCTCTCAAACCTGCAACTGTCTTCTCATAAAATTTTAAAAGAAATATGCTGCAGTAGCTCAAATTTTTTTTTTTTGAATAAATCACTTACATCCCTGCCTTTCATTTATAGATGAAGAAGGCTAGGATCCGGAAGTGTACCCTATCATGCATGAGTTAAACTTGCCTAAAGTTGGAAGCTTCTTAACTTGTGCACTTCAACTGAAAATAGACTTGTAGCTAAAGATGGCCCCTACGTAAATCTGAAAAAGCAAACTGCTAAATCTAGAAAAAGCAAAAAGCAAAAAGCAAAGTCTAAACTTAGACTTCTAAATCTGGAACAGCAGTTAACTCACTGCTAAAATAGAACCTTCTCATGCAAGGTGTCTAGTCAAAGAACAAAAACAACATTTCTTTAATTTGGATTAGCACTTATAAATAATGATGGTGCTCAAGCATGCATATGCCTCTATAACAAGGATACCTACTAAAGGCTGCTGTGCTTTCACACACAGATCTCCCTGCTGCACACAAACCAACGTGATCCCTGCCATCACTGCTGTTTCATGCTGATTCTGCTCTTGATTGTGCCTTCAACCCACCCACACACAGACCAAGGCTGCTGCTGCTGGGTACACTTCTCTGCTAAGGGGAAACTGCACTGTGTTTCTGTGCTGCTGAATGAAGAAAACCTTTAGAGCAACAAGCGTAAAACTCTAACAAACATGTATTTCTGTGGCTGCAAACATAGCATCTAATGGTCACTTCTTGATGATATCTTTGAGCTTACTAATACACAGCACGTTTGAGGATGATGAACAGCATGGTTAGCAGAATCAGTCATTGCATAGATAAATTAGGAGCTTTGAATGGACAAATTAGCAACAATATTTCTTCAACATGAAGATATTAATAGAAAATACTATACTTATTTTACCAGAGTGTAATGTCCCTTCCTTAGGCGTTCAGATCTGATGCAGAGGTTGGCCTATTACGAGGGTTCCCGTAGGTCAGTAGTATGGATAGGGGACCCGTTTTGAGGTTGTGGAACCTTGCCGGGAGCTGTTCGAGCCTTTCAGAGTCGAGTTCAGTTGATTAAGCCAGGGATAAATTGGAAATAATAAAGTTGGCTTTAATGGAATAGTGAAAGGTGAATAGTAACAGCAAATTAGAAAGTGAATAGTGAAAAGTGCACCCTCATCCTAGAACTTAAGTTATTTTAAAAAGGGGGCCAAGTTCACAATGTAAAATTAGACCCTCAATGTTATTTTATCAATTTTTAGGCCAAATAGTAACCCCAAAAAGGGTTGACCCCTCTTGGAGAAGATAAAAAGGCATTTTTGTCTATTTTGGATTCATTCTTATGACTTCAATTTGAGAGCAGCAGCAAACTTGAGGGTTTGAAGAGCTTGGAGCTTCCAGGAACGCAAACTTCTGGGAGAATTTGGAGATTTGGACAAAAACCCATTTCTCCTGGTGACAGGATTCAACATTATCTAGCTTCAATGTGGAGTTGACAGCATTATTTGGGCGTTATAATTGCAGATCAGTCCATTTTCAGGACAAAAATTTGCATCAGATTGCAGATCAGTCCTTTTAGAGGACATTTCTACCATCTTTTAGCAGTTGCACAGGCAGCCGCACCTTTGTTTGGCATTTGGGTTTCAAACCCTAAGTGCTAGGTGAAGTTTTTGAAGTTTTGGAGCTGAGAAGTTTCATACAGCAGTGGCACAACTCCTCTCACACCTGGAAACGAAGTGGGTAGTCATTTGTAGAGCTGGGAGAGTTCGAATTTGCTGTATCAGGGTTATATCATACCTGAAATTTCAGTTGCAGCCTTGTAAAAGTCATTTCCTAGTCTTTGGATGAATGGGTATGTTGCAGTTGGCCCATATCTATGTAATTCTAGTCTTTTAATTAATAGAATCATTGCATGTTTGGTTATTTTTCCTTTATCAGCATTGTACATGTCATGCATTTCGCATAAAACTCAGAAAAACACAAAAAAAATTAGAAAAACATAAAACACAAACAAAACAAAACCTATTCTATACACTGGTCAAAGACTTCAAGGAAAACCAAAATCAGAACATTCAGATCAGATTTGAGGAAGGAATCTTTCACACAGGCTGTAGGTGTGATAGGATGACAAAATTTTATGGTTGTAACTTATGAGAGAATAAACTGGATAATAGCAATGTTATATATCTTACATTGACTAGAAACTCTTGGTGATAGTTTACACCATTAGAAATACTCCTCCACGTAATGGCTAATAACCATATAGAAACCATTAGCTGATTGTATTTTGTTTTCTCCCAAGTAAAGTTTCTCATAGTAATTATTCTCTGACAAACATCCCCACACTTGTCTACAGAGTCACAGACCATGAAAAAAATGGTAGTTGATTCTTTGCCCCTTGATTCCCAGGTAAACTCAATCTTGATGGTCAGAGGAAACATGAAAGAAAAACTGCAGAGTAACAGGGAGATGCATCTCTGGTAAAGGAGACAGATACGGGAATGCCTTTTGAGATCAGAGACATCTGGCTGAGTCTCCTTAAGTCTTTGGGGGACGTCTCCTAGGAGTAGGCATCTCCTGTATAATACCAAAAAATGTGTAGGCCATGAACTATTAAGTGACTTAAAAAACAATAAAATGTGAAAATCTAAGACACTAAATAAAATGACTGCAGCGGGAAAAACAGGAGCTTGAGTGGGTAAAATGACCGATTGTATAGAAAAATGGCAATTGGACTGTGAAAATCAAACAGGTTGAGTGAATAAATGTTGAAAACTGAACAGCAGGGACAGTTTGAAGGCGAGGGTTAGTGGAAAATTGTCTGTGGTAGTGATTACAGGTGCCTGTGCAGCAGCAACAACAGGAGGTTTCTAATTTTATTAAAATTAAATTTTTGTAGTTTGAAAGTCTTAAAAGGATATCAATGTATCATTGATGTCAGTAAACACATAAAGTATAGAGTCGTAGTCTCTTAAACTATAATTTAAATTAAAAGAACTTGAAATTTTTATTTTAAAAAACCAAAACTAAAAATTTTGATTTTTAATTATTTTAACTTATTTAATTTTTAAGTTTGTATTTTTAATTAGGGTAAGATTCAAAAAATAAAATAAAAAATACAAAATAATAATTGAAATTGTACAATGTAAATCTAGTTTTTTAGTTGATACTTTTAAAAAAATTAATGTTTATAATATTTTTTTTAGTTTTTGTGTTTAGAATGTCAGGAGGGAAAGAGTGTGTGTTCCTGCCGTGGAAGTATTGTGACTGTGTTTAGAAGGGGTAAAGGGAGTGGTGGAACAACCGGCATAATATGTAGGCTTTGTGTGAAGTCCTTTTAGGGCACATACATGAGGGTGAGAGCTCACCTTTTTTACTCAAAGGGGAAAGGTGTTGAGGCTTGCCCAATTGATAAGGCATGGTATTTGGTAATTAAGAAGCAAGGAAGGGCTGAAGGGATTGTGCCTTGTGTGATCTCTCACGCTTTAGCTACTATTGCAACTTTCAGTCAGCCTACTAAAGAACCCAGAGAGTTGGAAATTAATGTGTCTTCTAAGGATGCGACAAAATCATGTTTGATTTGTATGGTAGAGATGCGATTGATGCAGCCATTGCACATTATTCGATGCAAATGTGATATCTTTTAATGCTGCTCGCCGCCACATTATGAGGAGATGGTCCATACTATTTGAGATGTATCAACTGGGTATAAACCCCTTAGCTATGAGAAGCTTCACACAACTTAGATTGAGAAACATAAAGCACACCTAGAGCAATGGACTGAATCATTGAAAAGAGTGTGGTCTACAGATGGGTCTAGCATTGTGATGGATGGTTGGATGAATGCTAGAAACTGTCTACTTCTCAATATTATGGTAGTATGCAATGAAAACCCTTATATTTTGAAGGCAACAAATTGTATAGCGAAAGGGAAAAATTTAGATCATCTTTAAAACCAACTGTGTGAAGCCATTGAGGAGGTGGGGGCATTTCATGTAGTGCAGATTGTTATAGATGCTGCCCTTGTTTGTAAAGTGCCAAAAAAAGTATTGGCATATTTTTTGGATGCCATGTTGTGTGCATTCATTGAATAATGCACTTAAAGACATTGACAAGATTCAATGGATCTCAGAGCTCATTGAGAATGACAGGAAAATTAGATGTTCATATGCAAATTTAACCATACACAAGCCAGCTATTGCAAATTTGCCAAGGTGAAACAGGTCAAATCTATTCATACATGATTTACTTCATACTTCATACCTCTTGGTTGTCTTTATGTGGTCAAAGGGGCTTTGTGTTATACAATAGTTAGCAATGCATGGCCAGCTTAGAGGCAATTTTTACTAGATACTGTAGTTGAGGTGAGACAAATGGTTATTGATGGTTGCTTCTGGGTTGATATGTTAAGTTTGTTGTTGACTTCATCCCATCCCATTTGTTACGTAATCCAATTTGTATATATAGGCAAACCATAGTTAGGAGAGATTATGAAGGAATTGATTTTATATGTGAAAGAATTGGAAAAATATAAGACTTGAAAGATCTTTCTATGTATCTTTTGATAGAGGATAATAAATGCATGGAAGATTGAGCAAACTTAACATGTCTCTTCACTGTGCTGCCTATGCTTTAAATCCAAAATCATATGACACAAAGTCACCAAGAAGAGGCCTTATTATGAGAGTAGAGAAGTAATGAAGAGATTTTAGGCTGCAATGAAAAAAATATATGGCTGATGAGAGGATGCTTCCATTATTAGGACTTAGTGGAGTAAGTTTTCGTATGGGCAAGGTAGTTTTCCTAATGTAGAAGCATTGAATGATATACATGCAAAGAAAGACCCAATAGAATGGTGGTTTAACCATATTGGTGAAAGATCTGAATTACAATTTGATTCCTCTCACAAGTAGCCAGTTCTCCATTTAATGAGAGGAATTGGAGTATTTATGATTTCACTCATTCATCGAAGAGGAACTGACAAGGATTGAAGAAGGCAGAGAAGTTGGTCTATACTCATAGCACGCTTCATCTCCTCCAATGTACAGACCTAGGGTATAAGGAGGGTCCTTTAGCAACTTGAGATCAAATTCCATTTGATGGGGCAAAACCAGGGTAATGGAGGATGAGGCGGTTGAGGTGAACACCCTCGATGATTTACCTTTAATATTCCCTACAAAGGAGTCAAAGTCTGAGGTTGATGTCTATGCATATAGACCATCCTAGCTGAGGACTTGGTGATGAATGACATAGCTACTTCTAGATTTGTCTCTGATGTTCCATTGAATGGATTAGGAGATATGATTCCCATCATTTATGTTTTTTCTTTTGACTTTTGGTATCTACTATGTCTTTCAATTTATAATTGTTAGCATTTCAATATGCTTATCAAATATCAATATCTCCATTTATTTATACTCTATAACATGTAGCTTTTTAATTTTTAAACATTTTAGTATGTTAGTATTTTCATTTTACTTTTTAAAGTTGCAGTCATTATACATTTAATATTGATTATTTTTTCTGTCTAAATTTAAACATTTAAATATTTTTTCATTTAGCCATTGCCAATTATCTCTCTCCTATTTTCAAAAAAATGGCATATTGGAATTCTATCCTTTTGTCATACCAGTACTGGTACCCGTCCCCTTCTAACTATATGAATTGAGAAGAGAACATAAGATCAAAGAAATAAAAAATCTTTGCCCTTTACAGAGTTACAGATTAGAAATGATTCTTTTTATTATAAATAGAAAATGGTATCATCCAAAAACTACTCTTCAAAGATAATGTCCTCCATGAGTTCTCTGGATAGAAACAAATTTTTAGGCCAGAAATAGTATCAAAGATGATAGAAAGAACTTATGATGGATGCCTAACCAAGTAAAAAAGTATCTCCAACACGTTGAATACAATCTTACAAGGAAGTATCTCTAACATGTCGAGGACCATCTAGAATATTATAATTAATTGAATAACCCATAAAATGATGCTGTTAAACATGACGACCAAGAATGATGATTCCTTAGAACTTAGAAATGGTGCTATTACAACCTGATTAGGTCTACAATCTATCAACAATGCATCAACAATGCTTGCAAGCCTAATGCTAGGAAGCCTATAGACAATTAGGAAGAAGGATTTTTTGAACCTGCTACGACATCCCACAAGACTTCATAATGACATCTTAGCTCATGAATTTTACATCAATACTACATCACATAAAAACAGGAAACGTTTTATACAATTAAATTTCCAAGTGGAATTAACTTCAACTATTTAATTTCAGTTTTATGTGAAAATATGCATGAAAAGCTTTTAATATGCATATATGTGGTCAAAACCCAAGACACGGCATTCTTTTGTTATATAATTAAATACTTAGCTGATTGAACTTACTTGGCATGAACCTACCATTAATTAACTATTTATTGTTGATAACTTGATTGTGCCAATTTGACAGGCAAGTCAGCTTCATTAAATGCATGAACACACTCATTTAATTTCATTAATACATCAACTCACCATTTAGTAATATACACACATGCCAATCAGTTAATATGACAGAGGGATAGACCTAGGGATTAGGAGGATTCTGCATTGCTGATCTCATTACCAGCTGCTGATGATGTCAATCAACTTGTGAACCAAGTTGACTTGGACTATTTCCTGAAGCAAATCAAGACTGTTAACCAGAGTTGACTGTTGTTGGTAGCCGACAACTTTTTAGTTTTAGAAGAGGTGAATTAATTGTTGACTGCTTCATTTGCTCTGAAGCATATGACTAATGCTACAACCAGAAATAAAACACTGTATTTACTTATACATTAATTGCTATACTAAAATTGATTGGAACCAGAGATACCAAGTTTGGAAATCCAGATTCTTATGAAAGGGAGAAAATCTGAAAAATCTTGTAGTACAGAAATAATTTGTAATATACAGTTCAAAATATGTGTGTACAAAAATCATATACATTACAAATAAATGAAAATTTAATTGCTGTGATGAGCAGAGCAAGTGGGACTCAGATGCAGGTTTGCATAGAACTGAAAATTTAAATTAAGAAGGTATAATAATGTTTAGATCGTATCAGATGGACCAATTTGGTATGTAGGGAAAATTTGGATCAGATTGAACCTGGGCGAGGTAGAGCAGGATTTTGTAACTGGAAGTGAAAAAATAACAGTTAGCTGCCTCAAATGCCAATTTCTGTTGGCATAAACATTGTGGGTGTTTTTGAACTGTCTGCTCCCCTGTGAAAACATTGGTATTGGTTGCTTACCTGCGCATGTAAATGGGTTGGATGCCTGTAAATTGCCACATGATGATTCTGTGATCCCTTTGTGGATGTGTGAAAGTAGTTTATGAGAGGGCTGATGCGTATAAGTTGCTAAATGATTCTGTGATCTTTTTATGGATGTTGGAAAGTAGTTTACAAGAGGGTTGATGCCTATAAATTGATGTGAATATTGGTAATTTTCTTAGTTGACTGTAAATTGTCCTGGCGGGTTGGCTGCTCTAAATCGTCAAATGATGATTTTGGATCTCCTCGTGGCTGTTGCTAAGTCATGTTTGAGAGGGTTGATGCCCGTAAACAATACATCATTATATGTTTGTGAGCAATTGAGTTGGTCAAGCCTGCAAATTTTCTGTAGGTTTAAGACATGAATGTCACGATTGCAATCATATTAGAGATTGTCCCTTGGCTGACTTCTTTAGTTTGTCTCCGTGAGATGGATGTTAGAATGTGTGATTCAAATTTTCACACAAGTGGTGTTTTTGCATTGTATCAATTTATTTGATGGTTTATGGGTTGATGAAGATTGACTGGAAACTATGCAGTGGAATCCTGATCACATAGTATGAATTGAATGTTAGCTTAAATGTTTGTAACTGCTATGTATGTAATTATTCTTTTTAGCATATAATAAATTGTGGGTTGAATAGCAGAGGCTAGTTGATTCAAGTTAGTGATGCTAGGTAGTATTTTCTTAATGTAATTCGTTTCTTCTTTACAGCTATAGTTTTTAGAAGCTTGGCTAGTAACAAGGTCAGGGCAATGAATATGATGCATAAAGAAAACTATTTTGCAGAGTTATGCTATCTAACTTTCAGGAACTTACAAAGAGCTCTTTGAAGTTGATTCAATTCAAGTCTGGATAATTTTATCAGACTATATGCTAAAATGTAATTGATTCATATTCATTATCTTGTATTACCCTTGATACAAATGTGCCTTGATTGACTGTTTCAAATCACTTAATTTGTTTTTAACTTTTTAGTAATGGCTTTTGTGGAAGTTCATTTGAATTTCTGCAATACCAAATAAAGGTGTGAATAAACTACTGTGATTTTGAGTCTTATTGTTTAGTATGTTTTCCGGATGTGCTATTACTTATATCTTTGATCTGGAAACATATGGATAATTTTTATGCAATTACTACAAGAAAACCAGTTGGTGCATGCTTACTTTGTATTGAAAACTAGAAGATGTATGCTTTGCTGTGCGTTATGTTTCTATCTATAGCTCCATCATAATTTTTGTTGCTATTAAGTTTCTACTGTGATTTGCAATGATTTTTGTTCAAATAATGCAGAGAAGCAGGCGCAGAGGTCAAATTCAAGGAAATAGGCAAGGCTTATGAGGTAATTTAGGAAATCACTTAATCAACTTAAAACATTTCCTATGTAATATGATGAATTTGCTGGAAGAAAATTTAAAAATGCTTTTTAATGGAAGAGAAACTTGTTGTTTGTAGGTATTGTCAGATGATGAGAAACGCACCATTTATGACAAATATGGCGAAGCTGGGCTTAAGGGTGCAGGTGCAGGTCCTGGGGTGAGTTTTGTTAGGGCTAGATATGACCAAGGCACCACTTTCAGTTTTTTGCATGGAAAATTATTTTCATCAAAGTTGCTCCTAGGTTTTATCTCCTGCTTAAAATTTTGCTCTCTATTGATACAGGAGAACAGAGGGCTAATATTTGCACTTGGTGGATTTTTCATTTGCAGGATTTTAGCAATCCATTTGATATTTTTGAATCCTTATTTGAAGGTATGGGGGGTATGGGTAGCATGGGAGGGAGAGCATCTCGAAACAGGCCAATGCAGGGAGATGATGAGAGGTATAATTTAGTCCTTAATTTTAAGGAGGCAGTTTTTGGAACAGACAAGGAAATAGAAGTCACCCGACTTGAGAACTGCACAACTTGCGATGGATCTGGGGTGAAGCCAGGGACTAAACCAACTACCTGCAAGACATGCGGAGGTCAAGGGCAGGTCGTGACAGCAGCACGGACACCATTGGGTGATTTTCGACAAGTCTCAACTTGCCAAGTTTGTGGTGGAACTGGAGAAAGTGCAACATCTTGTACTGCATGTCGGGGGGATGGACGAGTGAGACGTACAAAGAGGATCAGCCTGAAAGTTCCAGCTGGTGTTGACTCAGGCAGCCGTCTTCGGGTTCGATCTGAAGGAAATGCAGGCAAAAGAGGTGGCCCTCCTGGGGACCTGTATGTATTTATTGAAGTGCTCTCAGATCCTGTATTGAAACGTGATGGGTCAAATATACTCATAACATGCAAGGTTTCTTACATTGATGCTATTCTAGGGACAACTGTTAAAGTGCCAACTGTAGATGGCATGGTTGATCTTAAAATACCATCTGGAACACAACCTAGCACAACTTTAGTGATGGCAAAGAAGGGCGTTCCCTTACTAGGGAAGCCAAATTCACGCGGGGATCAACTGGTGCGTGTTCAGGTTGAAATTCCCAAGCGCCTTAGTACCGAGGAAAGAAAACTGATTGAAGACCTTGCTAACCTGAACAAAGTCAAGGCTGCAAGTAGATGATACCCTGTGCTTTAATGAGTTCCTATCTGCAATTTTCAACATTGGTTTTGAGAAGTAATATGTATGCAGATGAGTCAAGGTATAATCCATATGCTTATAGTGCCTTTCAAATCCATCTTTGGATACTGTGGGAAGCTTACATGCTAATCATGCTAATCTTTACAAGTATGTGACTCACTGTTAGGCCATATCATAAATCCCTGACTGTTGCGTGTAGTTGAATTATATCACTTGAAATAGCAGGACTGTCTGCTGTATAATTTATGAACACATACCTACCTTAGTCTAGATATAACATTGCTTGCTTCATTGTCACATGGCAGTTGCAGATCTTGTAAGTTAGGTAGTCAGATATCCATTCTTTGTAAGGTAGTTTATGGGTGGCCTGGCTTTGGAAATCATTGCCATGGAAGCTGTTTTGCAACATTAACACTTCAAAATAAACTACTTTTGGAAGGTCTTTTCTTATACACGTATGGCATTTATCACAGCCATTTCTTCTTTTACTTTTCTGCCTCTGAAGGTAGAGGTTCCTCATACATTAAAAGAATCATTTTTTTTCAAAAAGGGGATCTGAACATTGTTGCCAATGGTACTGTTTTTAATTGCCCCATTTTTTCATACATATTTATAGCCCATCTTTTCTATACAGCTGTGAATTAGATGTAGTCAAAATCGCGAGTTATACAGGTTGGTTATAATTTCTGAATAAGTTAGATATTTTGAATTTGATCTCTGTGCTGAAAATGGGGGTTTTTCTAACTGGGTATATGCATTATATTGTATTTGTATAGTTGTATAAATGTTTGTTTGTATTTTCTATATATATGCATGCATGAATGTGTTATATATCTTTTCTACAAGTTAACAACATTTCATAGTTACCAGGAAATTTCATTATAGGAACATGGACTGCATTTCTGTCTCTATACTCACAATTTCAGGTGAGTACAATTATATATAATGTAGCCATATCCTTATTCATTTATTCACACACCTTAATCAGAATCCCTCTTATTCTTCATTTTACTTCTTGCAGTTTTAGGGGACCTTAATTGGGTTTGTTCTAGGTCTAGGCTCACAATCAGGGAATTTATTCTCCCATGCGTGGCTTGTGTGAATTATATCCACATGCATACACCCTCTTTTTGGTGTACATATTGATGTCCTTAGTATGGAGATATGCTCTCTTCCTCATGGACATGCACCCTAACTTCTGTGTTATTCAAACATATATTTCCTATTGTTGCAGATTCATAGTAATCAGCTGTCTTAATGCCTAAGAAAAATAAACATATTTTTTAGTTTTAATGAAAGACTGGTTTGTTGATGCCCATTTCATGTCAAATTTAAATGGACTCAAGTATCCTCCCTCAACAGAACTTAGGGCTTTCCTTTACGTGTAACATGGCACTGCAGCTTCTAGTGAAAGAACTTCTATACAAACACATTTACTGCAAACTGACTTCATAAGCACTTTTATAGAGCCCACACTCTTCCAAAGTAGGTTTATGTGGGATTTTTTCTTCGTTAATTGTTACTTTGTCTATCAAAATAAAAACCAAAACTGTTGTTATCTTCCAAAAAATGCAGTAGGATTTCTAGTATGGTAACTGAAAAGTGATTTTAAAAAGTCATCTGAACATGGAAACTAGATGTAAAAGCAATAACATCTCCTTCCAACAACAGTTTTTCAGGCACTGAAGAAGTTATTATATTCCAGAAACAAGCCAGGATATTCCCAGCAGGAGGTGAGAATGCATATCCACGATCCTATAAAAACTGGAAAAGCGATTTTACTCAACATGTATAATTTTAATGCTAGAAAAACTGAGGGAGGCATTTGGCTTTTGATGAAACCAAAAACCCATCACACCAGATGAGAGCCCAGCAAGAGTTTATAAGTGGCATGCTCAACTCAAGCAACAACATTCTGTATTAGCACATTTCTTCATTCCAACCACAATCATAGTCATACTCCTATTGGTCCTTTTGAAATAGACTCCTACTGTCAACTGGATCATGATTCAATGCTATCATCACATAGAATAAAAAAACAGGTATAGGCATCAAATTGATTCAGAGTTCCAGAATCCTTATTTGTCCTTGAATTAAATTCCACCATATAGGTGTAGGTGATAGTAAAGAGGTCTGGCGCATATGGTCCTTCATAAGCTCACACTAATTTTCTCTAGCGTACCCTAGAAAATGTGGTCTAGGGTGCTCTTGAATTTTTTGAAACCCTTAAATTTTTTTATTAAAGTGTATTATTGGCCTTATTTTTGGCTTCTAAGTTCAAATTTGACTTGGAATCACATTTAATTAAGGTTTTGCCAATAGGATTAGTGGTAGTATGGGAGATCTTAAATACGGTTTTGCCTTATTTTTGGCTTCTAAGTTCAAATTTAACTTGGAATCACATTTAAATAAGGTTTTTCCAATAGGATTAATGGTAGTATGGGAGATCTTAAATAAGGTTTTGCCTTCTTTTGGGCGTCTAAGTTCAAAATTGACTTGGAATCACATTTAAATAAGGTTTTGCCTTATTTTTGGCTTCTAAGTTGAAATTTGACTTTGAATCACATTTAATTAAGGTTTTGCCAATAGGATTAGTGGTAGTATGGGAGATCTTAAATAAGGTTTTGCCTTATTGTTGGCTTCTAAGTTTAAATTTGACTTGGAATCACATTTAAATAAGGTTTTGCCAATAGGATCAGTGGTAGTATGGGAGATCTTAAATAAGGTTTTGCCTTATTTTTGGTGTTAAGTTCAAATTTGACTTGGAATCACATTTAAATAAGGTTTTGCCAATAGGATTAGTGATAGTATGGGAGATCTTCAATATCTGTCTACCATTATCTTTGCTAAGAGAAAATACAACAAATCTGCCTTTCAAGCAAAAAAGTTGGTTACCTAGTGAGGTCAGATTCTTACCTTTTCCTAAACTATTACGGAAAACAAGAAATAGAAATGTGGTTCAAAGAAACCAAATTGAGAGTCGTTTGCAATAGAACCTTAAGTACTTGAAAAGCGCTGAGAAATTGTCAGTGAAGATATTTGTCTAACTGTAGCTACTGATAGCTTAGAAAGAAGTATTATTCTGGTTAATTTTTCTGATTTGGAATGGATCAGAACACTGTATAAAACATGTATCGCTGTCTTCACATTCAGAAAATGTTAAATGCACTAAAAAATTACAATACCAATATAAGAGCAACAAAGGTGAAGCATGATATTACTACGTACAGATTATGAACTAACCAGGACAAAGGATTTGGGGAAACTCAATCTGTACATACAAATCAATTCATTACCTTGTAGTATGACAGTGTGATTTTTGACATAAGTGGAATTCATTTGTTTGAGACGAGGTCTCTCTATGGCTATTAAAGATGCTTCGATGATTTGACATCTGTCACATTCCTGAAGGCACCTGATTTTAACTGTAGTAGAGGGGTACTTTGATCAATTCACCAATAACAAGGTGCATGTTCTGTAGTTTAGTTGGGGAGTGTTCCAATGCCTAACTTCCAAGTTAATGTAGATGGTGTTCATCAATGCTATGGGTCGATGCTAGGAAGAGGGTGTAAGTGTTGTTGACTTAAGGTTTAGCCATCAATTTTAGCTGAGACCGCCTTGAAAAGTCGTGGATATATTAATCATAATACACATTGATTGCGATTTGGTATGACATCTTAGGTATTTAATTGATATCTAATCTATAACATGAAAGCTCAATAACTAATCATTGCTGTTGTGTTTTGAGGGGACAAAGAGAGGGAGAATGAAAAGTGGAGCCTATGTTGCCATGGACTGGAGTGTGCCAAGCAAAGGATACCACTGAATGGTTGCAGAGGAGTTGTCATGCTTGGTTTGAAGAGGACTGTTCTTTATCGTCTTTATCCTTCTCATGGTATCTATGCAAACACAAGCTTTGAGCAATGTAAAGAGGATTGCTTGAATGATGGGTTTGGAGTATGTAAACTAAAGTTAATAAGTTTCATTACTGGGTATACACGAATTTGTTCTTGCTATGTACTTGAAGATTTCTTGTTCCGTAGGGAAATTCAAATCCTCATAAAGTGGGGCGTGGGTACTCTACAACGACTTAAGAGGAAGAAAACCCTACTCCATAAAATTGCCATTTTGTTTGTTGCTTCATGGAGAGGGTAGAGGGAGTCGTCAATAGAGGATACAAAGGTAAACCTGGTTTTTGTAAATGCCAAACAATACAGAGGTATCCTAAGGCGTAAGCAGGCTCGAAAACTCAGGCAGACTCAAAGGAAGAAATTCACCATGATTTTACCAAAAGCCCATATCAGTAATCCACTGACATCCAGTAAAACATTTCAAATGGGAGAAAAGAAAAATGTGCAAGTTAAGAATAAAGGAATTGATAACTGTGGGGGAAGCCTAGAGAATCTCGAATCAGTAGTGAATAAAGCAAGTAGGCACGCCACAAACAATGGTTTCAGGGAGGTTTCACCTCAAGAAAGTAAAGAGAATTACAATCCCACTTCCACACCTTTAATGTGGTCATCAGATTTATATGTGGAAGAGCTCATGGGCATGAAAAAGAGGCTTGAGATTTTAGAAGCAAAAGGGTTGTACGAGGGCATCAAGGCAAAGGAAGCCATTGAATCTAGGTGCAAACTTGAAACAGAAACATGCATATCGGTAACTCCAAAAACATGCATAGAGGATACAAAGGTAAACCCGGTTTTCGTAAATGCCAAACAATACAGAGGTATCCCAAGGCGTAGGCAGGCTCGAAAACTTAGGCAGACTCGAAGGAAGAAATTCACCATGATTTTACCAAAAGCCCATATCAGTAATCCACTGACATCCAGTAAGACATTTCAAATGGGAGAAAAGAAAAATGTGCAGGTTAAGAATAAAGGAATTGATAACTGTGGGGGAAGCCTGGAGAATCTTGAATCAGCAGTGAATAAAGCAAGTAGGCACGCCACAAACAATGGTTTCAGGGAGGTTTCACCTCAAGAAAGTAAAGAGAATTACAGTCCCACTTCCACACCTTTAATGTGGTCATCAGATTTATATGTGGAAGAGCTCATGGGCATGAAAAAGAGGCTTGAGATTTTAGAAGCAAAAGGGTTGTACGAGGGCATCAAGGCAAAGGAAGCCACTTAATCTAGGTGCAAACTTGAAACAGAAAATAAGGTGCTCAAAGAGCAAATCCTAAACCTTCAAGCTAGCATGGAAAGGGGGCAACAAAAACTGATTTCATTGAAACAAGAATTAGATCAACTGAAAGTAACAAATAATAAAAAGTTGGAAGAGACAAAAGGTGATGACACGTTTCAGATAGTGGAGATTCAATCAGCATTGGTAGACATGGAAACGAAAAAAATCCAATTAAAAAACTACATAGAAGAGGCCAAATCATGGTCACAAGTTGTAAGCAAATCATCAAGTGAACAAAATGAAATCATAGAAAGGAAAATCAAGATGCAAATGAGAGAAGAAAAGGACAAACAAAGTAAGGCTGCAAATATTATAATCAAGGGACTGAAGGACTTTGGTGAAAAAGAGAGAACTGACATTTTAGCAAGAGACTTCCTTAGAACCGAGATGAAGTGGACAGGGCACATTCAACAAGCAAACATAATTGGAAAGAAAATAGAGGGGGGAAGAGATAGGCACGTTAGAGTTGCCTTGAAGCATATAGAAGATAAAAATGCAATTCTAAAGAATAGGCGGTTGCTCAAAGGAACACACATCTATCTTGACGAAGATTTGACCTTTGCTCAACAAGAAGTACAAAGGAAAGAATGGGAGAAAGTGAAAACAACAAGGAATGAAGGAAAGTGGGCTTGGCTGAAAAATGGGGTTGCTCAAATCAGCGATCGTGTACCAAACAAGAAATAGGAATTAGGGGCCGCATGGGATTACCTACATATAGTGAGCTGGAACTGTAGAGGTTATCCATGGAGAAGAGGACCGGGTTTGGGGCCCATAGCGGAGGGGAAAGATATTATTATCCTTATCGAGACACACAAACATGAAGGTTGCAAAGTTCCGGATTTTGAAGGGTACAAGAAAATTTCAATTTGGAATAATGGAAGTGAAACAGGCAAAGGGCATGGGGGTGTAACAGTTTTGATTAAAGAGAGCTGGGGTGGAATTGTAAAAGTCGAGAAAGAAGACCCAAATAAGCAATACATATGGCTGCAAATAATAGATAATGGGGTTACCTTCAGATTAGTTGCTTGTTATTTTGCACCACAAAACTCTAAGATATATAAAAGGAGAAAATTAGATAGTGAAGATCCGTATGCCTCTTTAAAAAAGGACATTTCTTTGTTTAGCACCTTGGGGGAAATTGTTCTATTAGGTGACTTTAACGCGAAAACAGCTAACAATCAATTTCTTCAGCTGAACAATGAAGACCGGGGAAACAACAATCCTTTATGGCTGGAAGAGGAAGAAGATCAGCCATGGGAAAGAACATCACAAGACAGTAATGGGAATGTTTCACACTTTGGAGCTGAACTATTAGGGATCTGCAGCTTATATAACTTGGTTATTTGCAATGGCATGAAAGTCTGGCCAACTTCCGGCAATATCACATGCAAAACTTATAATGGCCAAAGTGTGGTGGACTACGTAATTTGCTCTCAAACTTTTATTTCTAGAGTTTTGGAGTTTGAGATTGGAGAATGTCCCCTTGAGATGAAATCTGACCATGCACCTCTGTTTGTGAAACTTGGCATTGTCTCAAACAACCAGCATGATAAACAGGCCCACCACAAGCAAAATGAAACTATCCCTAAAGGTAAAATAGTCATGAATTAGGAAAATCAGGGTCTCTTTAATGCTGCTTTAGAGCATCACTTACTTGAAATGGAGAACAATATAGGGGACAAAGCTGTCAATGGGATTGGTGGTCATATCTGCAGTAAGTTTTTTATTCCTCTAATTCATAAGGCCTTAGCTGCTTGTAAAAGTTCTCACCCAAAGAAAGGGGCTGCAAACATTTTTCCGGCCAACCCATGGTATGATGAAGAATGTAAGGCTGCCAAGAGAACTTTGAAAGAAAATGGGCTAAACAAAGAAAACAAGAAGAAATATAAGAAGCTGGTGCAAACAAAAAAAGAAAATTATGTAAACACAAGAAGGAAAGAGCTCATTTCTCTTGGAAAGCACAATCCCAAAGGTTTTTGGAGAGAGTTACAACAAAAGAGAAAACAGATTCAGAATAACATAACAGGTGTACAATGGTTAGATTATGCAAAATGTCTTTATGAGAGAACCCAAGGGAAGAATTCTCCTCCTATAGTTAACACATCTAAGGAACTCTTCACAATTGAAGATATCAAACAAGGTATAAAGAATTTAGCAAATGAGAAAGCGTTGGACATAGATGGGCTGCAAGCTGAATTTTTAAAGTGGGGAGTTGAAATCCTTGCACCGCACATCAAAAGGATGTTTAATGATGTCACCAGTGATGGTTTTCCATCGGAATGGACAACTAATGTCGTCACCCCCCTCTACAAAAGTGGGGATATCAATAACCCTTCTAATTACCGCACTATTATGGTGAATCCTATTCTTGGCAAGCTTTTTGGGAGCATGTTAGAGCGCATAATCAGCAGCTGGGCAAAAAAAGAAGGAAAGAGAGCAAAGGGGCAGGTTGGTTTTAGGCCTAAATACTCTACGATTGACCACCGCATCACTCTTAGGCACCTAATTGAAAAAATATGGGACACTCAAGGTGAAGAAGCTTTTTGTTGTTTTGTTGATTTTAAAAAAGCCTTCGACACGGTACCCAGAGACAAACTATGGAATAGAATGGATGAGCTAAATATACCAGATGAATATAGGGCTGCGGTGCATAGACTTTATGAGCAGGTTAGAGCCAAAATCAGAACTAGTGAAGGTATGTCTGAATGTTTTGGCAGTGATATTGGGGTCAAACAGGGTTGTCCTTTATCCCCCACCCTTTTTGGGCTATACATTGATAAACTAGAAGATTGGTTAAACGAAACTGGTGAGGGAGGCACTCCATTGGCGGGTTATGTGGTGAAGTTGTTGCTATATGCAGATGATCTTATCTTAATCTCTAAAACTGCCCATGGTTTGAGGGGTCTTTTGAAGGCCTTGGACCTTTTTTGTCAGGAAGTGGGAATGCAAGTGAACACTACCAAGACCAAAATCATGATCTTCTCCCTAAAGAAGAAAAGGAATCAAAATAACTTTCTCTTTGAAGGCAGCCCCTTGGAGATAGTGAAAGAATACAAATACCTTGGGATTGATTTTCATTATAAGCTCAGCTGGGAGACTAGTAGAACAAAAAGGATACAAGGGGGTTGGAAAGCTTCTTTCGTACTTCAAAACAGGTGCAGGAAAGTTGAGCTTTGGGATTGGAAGACCAGGAAAACTCTCTTTGGTTTGCTGGTCACGCCGGTGGTCCTCTATGGCTGCGAAGTCTGGGGCAGCAGCATGTCAAAGTACAGATGGAGACAACTAGAAAGAATCCAAAAGCACATGATCACTTGCAACCTCAAAGTCAAAACCACGGTCCCTTATGAAATTCTCTTGGCTGAATCGGGAACCTTTCCTTTGGAGGCGTTAGCTATATCTCGCTTGCTAAATTATTTAAAGAAGGTGGAGAACATGGATAGCCATCGTTGGCCCAAAGCGGTTGTAAAGGAGGTTTTAGGCCGTAGGAAGAAAACATGGATGAAACAAAATAACAATTGGTTGAGCAAGTGGGACATCAACTTGCATGATTATCCTAACACTAATGAAGAAATTAAAAAGTATGTCACAAAAAAGTTCTTGGCTGCCATGTGGACAAAGCAGATTGGGTGAAAGAAAGATCACTATGTCAAAGCGTTTAACCCAACTTGGGAGCATGGAGATAAAACTTATTTAGGAGCTGCTATTAAGGGTAAGGCAAGGTTGCTAATCGCTCAATTGAGGACCGGGTCGCATCATTTGAGGTGTGAAACCGGAAGGTGGACTATACCTAAGGAAGCTTGGGAGGATAGAATTTGCATGTTTTGTAGCAAAGGGGTGGTTGAGACCGAATGGCATTTTATCATGGAGTGCACGGCTTATGAGGATATTCGTAGTCAATATGAAGGCAACTTGAAGATCAACAACCTGCATGAGCTATTTGACGAAGGAAGAATCATCAAGACTGCTAGTTTTCTTATCAAAATTCACAGTAGAAGATCTAGCATCGAAAAGATTTTGGAGACTCCGTAGTTTTGTGGTTCTCGGTCCCTTAGACTTTTTGGTCTCGTGGACAACATTAAAATCCCTCATTCATTCATTCATTCATTACCTGTAGGAATAGTAGAAAGCAAGATGTTTGGGATTTCTAAGGATTGGTTAGGGCTCTGCTAAGAGTGAGAGGCATTTGAGGTCGCCGAACATTTCCCTTGTGCCTTTTGTTGGGGGCCCTTCATAATGGTACATTGCCGGTTTATTGCAATTCCTACATGAGAAAAATCTTCAACATCATTCTTGAGCTAAAGATCAGATTACTCCTTCACAATCACTATCATAAAATAATATTTAGCTCTAAGTTATCCACTCATATAGCTGAAAATAATTAATCGAGGTTGATTTATACATATATATGTATATCTATTTAAATGCATATAACTCCTTATCTAAACATGTTGATTGGGTTTTCTTGCCAGTCATGTGCATGCTTCTACTCTTATTTGAGAGATTTTGTCGAATAATCATATTTTGAATAGACTTATATTTCTTTGAGAAGTTTAGCCACAAAGTTTGTGTATCATGTACACGCTTCTATATTTCTTGGGGCATTTGGTTAAGTAGATTATGCGCTTTGTACATTTTTCTACATTTTGCATACATGTTTAACATAATCATTGTATTATAACCAATAACATATTTCCTTTGTCCATATTGCATTAATTAATGATCTTACGTTGTCCCAAGCTCTCGTTTTAGCATGGGTTTGAAGGATGTTCGTTAGATATTGTTTGTAGAATGAAATGCTTGAAGGGTAATATTTAGGGGATGTAGACTACATGTTTAGAAGTGGAAATGGTTATGCCACTTAAACAATTCAAAGGAAAAGGTTTTGGAATTGTTTACATTTATAATTATTTATTTTGGGTCACACAAATGCCTTAGTAGCAAAGGTTACCTTTACAATTTGCTAGTTAGTAGATATTACTGCCATTAACTCTTGGTTCATTAAATAAATGTTGAGCCAATTGATATGATGCCAATAAGTGTGATTCCAATAAGTGTGATTGTGATGCTAACCCCTACATCATGTGAATTGAATTGAATTATGGAAATTTTTATTGTATGATATTTTTTGAGAGATGAGTTGCAAATTTTGCCCTATCTTCTTACCTTGGCATTTGTATTACATTATTGAAACACAAGGTTCCATAAGATTTGGTTCATTGTATTCTTGTCTTTTGAGGCCTTGATAGAACCTTTGTACTCTTGGAGATTGCTAGGTCAACCTCATGAGGTGGACAAGGTTGGTATGTCCATTGTGGCATGCGAACCTTGCCTTCATGAATTTATTAGAGGTGCATTGTAGTTGTTAGATGGGAAAAAAATAAGTGTAACCTTGTCTTGGGTTTTGGAATCCCTATGATACTTTTTAATAGGTGATTGCACCTTAGTAACTATGTAGGGTTTCTACAGAGTTTTGTAGACCTAACCATGTTCTTATTTTGTCATAATTGTGTGAGAAGTGAGAAAACCTAGCCATTAGAAATGGTGGTTTTTATTGTAGTGTAATCCTAGACTATTAAATTATGTATATAGCACTCTAAAGTAATTATTGTTATTGGAGGTCATCTAATACTATATCTTGATAAGAAGTTGAAGTCTATTTGTCATGCTGGATTTTGAGTTACACCTAAAGGATGGGAAATTGAGTACTTTGTAATATCTAACACTTTGGTTGCGTCCCATTTGTAAAAGAATGATACCCTATGGGAGTTTGTAACAATGTCAAACATGTTACTTGTGGAGGTAAATGTGGCTTATGAACAATTGTTGAGAATTGGGAGGACTATGTTGACTTGTGAAGAGTAGTAGATAAGGATGGGTATGGCTTTCTTGTGTAAATTGTCCTTATAATTTAAAGTTCTTGGCAACAATTGGTGTCATATATTTCCAATGCTCATTTCAAGGGATAAGTTGGTTATCTCCATGAAGTGGACATTGATAGTTATATGCTATGTATTAAATGCTAGATGTGTATGTTAAAGCCATTTATTTAGTAAAGTAGTCAACCATAAAATGAGATTACTTAAAAACCTTGCATCTATATGATCATTAGTGAGTACTAACTAGATAGTTTGTATCGTTGTTGTAGTTAGAGATGTTCATTTAGTTTATGCATAGAGATGGGGTGATGGAAAAATCTTACATTCTATAGTTTTGTGAAAGATGTACACTTCCAAAAAGTTGGAATTACTATATATTATTAAAAAGATTCTTTAGTGCATGATCTATAGTTTTTATTGTGCCAAGTTGTTGAAATGTAAACAATAATTATTTATTTACTTGACTTGTTAACATTAATTGGTGGGGTTATTATTTTGTGAATCCATTCTAAATAAAAGGGATGGAAGTTTATAGTGTGAACTATAGAGCCTTTGATTCCTTGAAAGGGTATGTAAACATGGCCATTTTGAATGAACTCCTCGACGAATAGCTTTGGGTCTAGGGATATGTCATGTTTTAAAGAGCTTACCCCATTTAGTGAAAGAATGTAAGTTTGTGGCTTAGAGTGGATTCCATTGTTGTGGTTTGGTAAGTTTATAGAGTTAACACTTCTAAATTGGAGTAAAAATTTAAGATATTGAAAAACTTGACGCTTTAATGTAATATGCACAAATGCCAATAGTAAAGTCAACAACTACTACATTTGATTAGTTTGGTCATTTTATTCATGTTCCATGAAGTGGATAGATTACTAAGGTATGGAATGTGTTATGATTAATAATAAACTACAATATGTAGAAAAAAATAGTAGTAACCAATGATGTTAATACATCTCATCGAAGCAAGCCTTCTTAGCAAGTGATGATTTTGATGTCTATTGAGTTTCTCAAAATGTGAAGAGAACAAATTGTCAAGATGGCAAGCCAATTGGTTCATTAACCTACCCATTGAGTTTCATCTTCTCAGAAGTTGGTGTTGATTGTTTGCTATGGAATTGTAAATAATATGAATGCTTTGGTAGGTAGAACCAATCTAGAATTGTAATAGTTATTGTAGAATTTGTAATAGTTAGTGTTTTTTAGAGAAAGATGCAAATTGGAGTGATTCTATTTTACCCCATGGTTGAGCTAGTTTTATTGGAACTTATAGCAGCCGAGTTGAAGAGGAGACAAACCAACTTTTGTTGGATCTTTATGGATGATGAGTTTATCTATGTTAATTCTTGGTGTATGTTGTAGCTTCCTTCAATTTCGTGTTCATGCTACATGTTATTTCATTTTTAACACAATGGCAATTGATAACAAAATTGATGTAAAAGCTAATTTATCAGTGTATAACACTTATGACATCAACATATTTCATTTAATATTTGGGGAAATATATTAGAATCCATTTTAGTAGGTCATTGGAATCTCAAACACATGGTGGTTGTTTACGTATAAGAGCTTTCCTTTGTTCTTGGGATTGTTTGGATTTCCTTGTTTCACAAAAATAATAGGTGAAGATTAATTATTTCCAATAGAGAAGGAATTCTCTCTAGGAGAAAACACAAACTAATAGCATGGAACATCATATAGCAAGATTGCCTTAGGTTATTAACTCATCAAAATAGATTTAAGAAATTAGAAGTTGATGTTACTTGTAAGCATCACCTAATTAATGGGCATGCTTGACAAAAAGGAGAAATAGATGTAACTTGTAATTAAAAAGGTCGGAATATCTTAAGATCTTGTAAAATAATATTAGGAGACAAATGAACAAACAGTCCAAAGGTAAACACAAGGAACAACCTCATGGGAATTGAAGGAATGTTGAAGGCGATGTCAATGTAGACAAGCTCAAGTGTTAGCTTGTGTAACTCAAGGTATATTTTTTCCTTCATTATTTTTATAGGTAAATAATTGTAGATTTATTCTACACACCTTAGGATTCATAGTAATACACTCACTTGGTGAGAAATTCATACTCAATCATTGGTTTAGAAGAATTTACACCAATAAATAAGTGAGAAGACTAGAAAAAAATTCCCACCAATACTTATGTGAGAAGACAACAAAATATTCCCAATTTCATTTTATTTATTATGAATAAGGTTGTAACTTAAATCATAACATTTTAGGTGATAGCAAAGGAAAAGTGTACAAGAGGTTCACAATTGAATTTAAGAAGCATACCATTCAATTGGGGTTGTGCATACAAGGCCAAAGTATGACAGTGCAATACTTTTCAAAACTACAATAAGAGGGTAAATCATGCTTTGCAAACCCAAAACCATTGATGAGAGACATGTTCAAACTCAATAAGCTAAGGTGGATAAATAGAATGCTACAAGGACCATCCTTCACTTGAAATTAGCAATTTCTATTTAAGCCTAAGGGGAAAGGTGGATGGAAATGTAAGATAATTGTCATTATCATTTGCAAGAATAAGATCTTGAAACCATTATCACATCACAATACAAATGAACACAAATATTTTATTTTTTAGAAGTTAGGCCCAAAATTGAATTTAAAAATCAACAAAGGGCATCCCAAGATGTCCATGACCACTTTTCCAAAAGGGGAAAGAAAGCCAAGATCAACTCAATTGTTGATGGTGAAATTTGCTTGTGCTTTATTTAGAAGGTAGACATGTTCAAGTCTCAAAGGGGCTCATGGTAGAGGTGAATTGGTAAAACATTTGAACTAAAATTCACATTAAGAATGGTTCACTTTTTTATTTGTGTTTATGAGTTGCTCTAACTTCATAAGAGATAGTAGAGAAGCTTGGTTGGAGGAATATAACCATCCTCACTTAGTATGATCTAAAACTCTTTAGATAAACAATCAATTAGGTTGTTGAGAGATTTATTCGACAACGAAGTGATCCTTGAGCAGGGTCAGATAGAAAAGAGGTGAAGAAGTGGATTTTTTTTGTAGGTGACAAGTTTGGTAGTGTATGAACTCATCATGGTAGGAACAAAGTATAATTATTAGTATTAGTTGTAAATGAATCCATATAACATAGGATTAATTTTTAGGGATGAGACTCATTTAGGAAGTTGAATAAATTGTTCTATCTAATTGTATGGGAAAAGGTTTCAATAGATCTTATTTAATTGTGTTTATCATTAGGTATAAATGCACCCATTGGAAATATGCCAAGGAGGTGGCATGTTCGACTTTTTTCTACGAAATTGAATTATATTCCATCCTCATCCTAGAGGTTATGGCAATTGGAGGTTTTAGTCTATTTCCATGTTCTCTAGAGATGTTATAAATGTATGTAGCCATTCTTTTATGTACAAGTCGTTAGAGATTTTAACCCTTGTTATAGTCAATTGATAGATTGGGATAATGAAAAATTAAGAGTAAGTAAATAGATGATAACCAATAACACATGCAAAACCCATCTAACACATGTACATAAGTAAATAGAAAAATATACATCCATAATATTTACAAAAGACAGATTTATGTGGGAAATTCTTTTAAGAGAAAAAACTACCACTAAAAGATATTTACAATAATATAATTAAAATTAAAAAAAATTGATTCAATACAAGGTCTCTAGAACCTTATATAGAATATCTTTGATTCAATACACCAAAGTCTTTGGAACCTTATACAAGATAAAATGAAATAACTTGCACAAGAGAAGAATATAAAAGGAAATATGTTGCAAATACTTGAGAATAATAAGCCACTTTGAGGGAGGTACCTCCAATAATCTTCAATAAGAACACAATATAGAATGATTATAATAAACTAACAATTACCTCCTATTAATTGTTGGGGCCTTAGGGAATCCTCTCCAAATGTCTCTATTGGAGGGGTTGTTACTATGCAAGACTACATTGTTGAAACCCCTAAAGAGAACGAGACTGGGCCTGTGGCTGCCACTTCTGGTAATGGTGCTTCAGTCATCATTTCGGGTGGCTCTCCTGATATGGCCACGCCTGCAGGGAGGAACACGGTTCAAATCTCGAAGACAGCGGCTGCAGGCTTTCTTCTTCAGGATAATGGTGCACTGGCTTGGCTTGACAAGGCAACACAAGTGGAAGAGTGTTGGATCACTGTAAAGGGAAAGAAAGAGAAGTCCTCTAAGCCTCCTTTTGACATGACTCTCTGCTCCCACAAGAGTAACTCTAAATGTAAATCTTGATGGTTCTTGTTTGGGGGTTGGTTCTTGGCTGGTTGTTGGCTCTTGTGGCTTTGTAGTCGGTTGTGGTTCTTTGGCCTTAGTTGCCTTTTGATCCTTAGTTGTATGTGCTTTCTTGTATTTATTTTTAAACAACCTTCTGGTTGAGGGTTCCAGATCCTTTCAAAATATGTTTGTAAAGGGTTCCAGGTCCCTTCAAAACTTGTTTGTTCCTTAATAAAAAACAATTACCTCCTATTAATACCTTATTTATGCCATGGATACTTGACTACCTATATATATATTAATGATCAAAAAGATTAATTAAGAGTTATGGTAGCCACAATCCAACCACACATATTCATATGCACACTATAGGATTAAGGGCACACCATGGCCCTCCCCCTTCACATAGGTGTTTTCCTCAACACTAATCAATTTTGGATGATTTGCACTAAATCATCATCTTTACATGTGGCAACTTCCATAGGTAAATACATCCATTTAATTAGGTAGTCTATGATTGTCTTAGTCTTAAGTTTCTTCATGCATGTTGGGAAAATCAAATCAAGCTCTATGATGGCTCCTCCCTCTTCATCTAGCTTAGGTAGCATTGGTTGTGTCAAAATTCTACCATAATCCACTTGCCTCTTCATTTTGTATTGTTCCTTTTTCTTATTCTCCTTAAGACTAAATGGGACCTCTTATTGGTGTAAATTCCTTCTTTTGTTACTCTAACCTTTTTGTGCACCCTTAAGTATGAGGTGATGGATGATGGGTAATGCTCTATTACTATTTAAATGACATGATCATAATCTACTTTGGGAGGCAATATTTTTGGCACATCCCCAACAACTATTGAGTACACATCTATAATTTCCTATAAATTTGTTGGTGTAGGAACCTTTGAATTTTGTTCTACTTATTCTTGCATATCCTTCATTGGTTATAGGTTTGAAGATCCCATATGAGTGCTAGGCATTGGATTATTTGAGTTGATGATCCATATTTAGATCTAAGTGAATCCCAAAAACTTCATGTCCCTTTGGAAGGTATGTCTTCTTCCCAAACCTTATGATATAAAAACGCTCCCTTAGATTCCATATAACTCACAAGGGACTCAATTATTTTTTATAATGTAGTGGTTCTCCTCTCATCTCCACCCTCAATTGTGAAATCATGTCGAGCCTTGGTGTTTTCTTCCCTTATGGATTCAATATCACTACGACCAATCTACTTAATTACTATATCATCCTTGTTTGGAGATTTTTTAAGTGTGACAAGATTCTCTTTGCCTCTTATGGTAGGCCCCATTATGGGAAAAAATATTTTGTAATAAATCACACAAAACAAATCCAAATGATTTTTTTTACTATAACTTACTGTGGCCTAGATCTTGTCTTTAAAAAAAAACTCCAAGAAATTTGTTGTTTTGCAACTTTGAGAGTGGATTTTATGGAAACTCTAATTTCACAAATAACTTCATCAAATTTTCTATAAATGATATCAAATATGGATCATAGCAACCTCAATATGTCCTTGATCAACCCTTCACAAATTAAAAATATATCGATTTACAACCTTGTAAGTGAATATGGTGGAAACCCTAATTTTGTAACAACTTCAAATATACTCCAAATGACCTCAAATCTAGACTTAAGTAGCTTCAATACGGCTTTAAAAAACCTTCCAAAAATAAAGAAAAATATTACAAAATTGAGAGAGATAGGCACCTCATATTTTTATCTTTTGAGTAAAAAAAATGCCTTGATTCTTGCCCTCTAAGTGTCAATATCATGCTCTATTACCACTTGTAATGAAATAAAGTGTAATAGAGAAGAATATAATTGACAACATGATACAAATAATTGATAATACTTGGGAATAATAAGCCAATTTGAGGGGGGAACCTTTGAATATCTCCAATGACAACACAATTGACAATATGATGATCTTAAACTAACCAATAGCTCCTATAAATACCATCCTTATACCTTGGACTCCACCCACGCCGACTTAACTAACTTTATAAGAGTATATTAATGACCATAAAACCTAATTAAGAGTTGAAGTAGCCACATTTTGACTACTGCTAACCTTATGCACATTATAGGATTAAGGGTGTAGGAAGTGTTGGAATATTGTCATTGATGTCAAAGGGTGAAAGAAGAAAACAGTTATGAATCAAGGCTGACTCCTCTATAAGAAATAAAGAATATGGATGATTAGGGTGAAATTTAACTTAAAGATTTAAACTTGTTTGTGTGAACTGAATTCCTTCTAGAGAAACATATGGGCCGACCTGAGATATTCAAATGGAATCATATTAATGATTAGGGAGCAGTGTTTAAGAGGAGATGAAATGATTTATTAAGATATGATTTTGTGAATTAGCAAGGTTGACTTGAATGATTCTATATTGACCAACCTCCTTCCAAGTCATTAAAAATTAAAATTACATTAATATTTTTCTTTGCATACTTCCTTGTTTGTACTTATGCAAACAACACATATGTAAGATCAAATCACCCAAGTATGTGTGTGTTATCATCATACTAGGAGCAACGATTATAAGTGAATTAAGGAGCAATGATTATAATATAATGAGAGCAATGATTACTTTATTTATTTATAACAACAATTGCCTTTAGACAACAATGCATAATGAACAACAATTAACAATTATTAAGGCAGAACTTATGATTGTTTAAAGACAACGATTGTATTTCATAAGGCAACGACAAAATAAAAGTGATTATGAATTAGTTTAAAAAAGTAGCGATCTCTTTATAAAGAGTGGTGACTTCTGAAAGGGTTATCTCTTTTCAAAGAGATGCCACTTTTCGTGAAGGCGTGAAGATATAATATGTGAGTGTGGAATGAGGAGAAGAGTGTGTGAAATAAAAATCATATTATAAATTCACCAACAAATTTAAAGAGCAAAGTTGTAAAGTGAAGTAAAACATGTGAAGAATAAACATTCAACAAAAGTTAATTAATATTATTGAAGATTTGATTAAGAATAGTGAAAAGGTATGTGGAGAGATTGTGTCTTTTGGGAAATACAAGATATATATGGGTAGAAGTTGAGTGAGAAAAAGGATATATCTAACACCTACAAATCTACATATTAGAAGAGGATTTAATATTAGAAGAGGATTTAATGCAGATATAGAAGAAAGGATAAAGTAAATATTTATAAATAATATGTCCAAATATATGTGAGGAATATACACAGATATATGAAGAACATGTTCAAATATATTTGAGAAATATGTGCAAATCTTTATGAAGAATATATGCAAACTACAAAAAGAAGTAAAGGAAGAATTGAAGAAGAGGTAGAGGTGAGATGTGAGAAGAATAAATAAGAAGAGTAGAAAAGAGAAGTGTGTAAAGATAAAGAAACTAATTAATTAAATAAAGATGATTTTTTAACCAAGAGTCACAAGGGTATGGTGAAGGGTTGTGTCTCATGATGCGACAAGATATATAAGAGATGTCATTCCATGAGATGAAGTGTGTGTGAAAGTTTTATCACTCAAGAGTGGGTGAGGAATAAAAGAGAGAAGATTTTATGATTCAAAGAAGAAGTGTATGGAATTATAATATGTAGCATGAAGTAAATAAGAGGAATATAGAAGAATGAAGTGAATGGATATTAATTGAAGATTTAGTTAAAAATAGTCAAGAGACATGCTGAAGAGCTATGACCATTAAAGAAATAATATATACATGAAGAGGCATATCTATTCTAAGAGATGTATCATTTCACTAGGTTATGAAGATATAAAAGACAATTATAAGTAGAAGTGAGAAGTGTGAAATGTGAAGATAAATAAGAGGAAGGTGTGTGAGGAATAAGAGTTCATATTAGAATAACACCTACAGATCAAAAAATGAGAAGATAAAAGGAAGATCATTAAAGAAAGGTTGAAGGAAGATTTATAAGAAGGATTCATAGCTAATTTGTAAGAAGAGTTTATGGCAAAATTATACGAAGAATATATGCAGATGTAAAAGAGATGTATGTGTAGATATAATTGAGGAGGAAAATATAAAAGAAGATCATTAAAGGCTATTTATAAAGAGTATTTATTCTCAAGAAGACAATATTTTATCAAAGAGGTTGGTGCCTCATATTGGAGAGGTTGGTGCCCCATATTGACAAGTTTTGTGCCTCATATCAAAGAGATTGGTGTGTCTTGTTGAGTTGGTGCTCAATTGTGGGGATTGGTGTCTCCAGTGGGTTGGTGCTCACAAGTTGTATAAGAGGGGATTGGTGTCTTCTGTAGGTTGGTGCTTACAAAGATTGTAAAATAAATTTACATAAAGCAATATTTGTTGTGGTTTTGTCTCGTAAGGGTTTCCACGTAAATCATGTGTTCCTCTTGTGTTGCATAATTATTAGATCTTATGTGTGATATTGTGCAATTGATATTGCTATGGTTGTTAAGTTTTAAAAAGTAAAAGATTGTATTATATTGATTCAATCCCCCTTAGTATAATTGTGTGCTCATTAGGACTTGAACAACATTAAATAAATGGTTGGCATGTTGAGGTATCAAATTGATAAAATCAATGATTAAGATATTAAACTATGGAAGTTGAAGATGAATTTTATAATTGGAAAGATATCAGTGGGATGTAGTATCTATTTCAACCAAACCCTTATGTATGTTTGATGAAGACTAGATAAAAATAGATATGAAAGCTAGATGCACAATCTGGTTGTGTCATCATATTTTATGTTGATGAATGTGTTTGAGGAAAAGATTGTAAATCTATTATGGAAGAAGATAGGTACATTATATCATTGAAAGATTATAGTCAATAAGCTTGTATTAAAAAAGAAATTATATTCCTAAAAAATGAGGGAAGGATACTTAGTTAATGATCATTTGAATAACTTTAATATAATTTAAAGTCAAATTGCATCAATAGGAGTCAAAATGGATGAAAATAACAAATACATTTTGTTTGTTCCTTGCTAGATTCATGGGAAAATATTATAATGTCTATAAGAAGTAATGCTACATCACTTACACTATAAAATGTTATTGGCATTTTGTCTAGTGAGGAGATTAGGAGAAGGTCCATGGATGGTAATTATTTTGATGCCCCAGTTGTTTGAGGTAGGCATAATGAGAAGAAAGGTAAGAAGATTGGAGATAGGACGTATTCAAGTAAGGACACGTCTAAATATCTTGATAAGTCTAAAGTAAAGTGATAAAATAGTGGCATGAAGGATCACATAAAGAAGGTTTTCAAGTCTAAGAAGGAAAAATATTATGATCAATCCTCTTATAATGGTGAGTATAATAGTGATGCATTAATTTTTGATAAGGTAATTGGTGATGATTCTTGGTTGATTAACTTGAGTGCTTCTTTTCATAGGACACCTCCTGAGGAGTGGTAGTTGGAGTATATAAAGTGTAATGAATGGAACATATTCCTTATTGATAACAATTCTTTGAATATAGTTGGCCAAGGGAAAGTCAAGGTTTCCTTCATGGATGGTAGATTAAGACACTCTTAGATGTATTGCATATTCAAGGTTTGGATAGAAACCTTATGTTTATAATCTAAACTATTTCACTTTCATGTTATATTTGTAGATAAGCTAGAGGTAATTTGATGCTCGCATAGGGAGTACAACATCATGCTCTATATAGGTTGGATGCATCCACTTTACTTGGTTTTTCTAGTGTTAATATATTTGAATCAGGGTTATCGTGGCATCTAAGATTGGGTCAATTGAGTGAAAAAGGTCTAAAAACCTTGGTGAGTGGGGATATGGTAGGTATTATTGATCATTTTGTTGGTATTGACTTATGTGAATTGTTTTCTTTGAAAATATAATAGAGTGTAGTTAAATTTGGAAGCAGTAGAGCAAAGGAGATTCTAGAGGTGTTACACAATGATGCGTTTGGTATTTTGGATATTCCATCTAGTGGTACGTCCTTGTACTATTTTTAATTCAAAAATTATTGTTCTTGGTATTCTTTGGTTATTTTCTAAGGAGGAAGTCTTAGGTGTTTCTCAAGTTCAAGGAGTTCAAAAATATTGTTGAGAATTAGATTGGTAAGAAGATAAAAGGTACTAAGGATAGATAATGGTGGTGGTGAATTATGCTCTAAAGAGTTTGATGTATTCAGTAAGCATGCTAGAATTATGAAGCAAAGTATTACACCATACACACCACATCAAAATGGAATGGCTAAGAGGTTAAATAGAACATTAGTGGATCAGGCCAAAAGTATGTTAATAGTGCAAGTCTAGGACATGAGTTTTGGGTTGAGACGGTAAACATAACATGCTACTTGAAAAATAGGTCTCCTACTTTTGCCTTGTACAACAAGACACCATATGAGATTTGGATTGGAAGAAAAATAATGGTGGAATATTTTTGGGTCTTTAGCTATGAGACATTTGTTCAAGTACCTAAGGAAAGGTGGTCTAAGTTGAATTTCAAGGTCAAAAGATATATTTTAATTGGCTATAGTAAAAATGTGAAAGGCTATGAGATCTAGAATCTTGAAAACTTGAAAGTTCTCTACTCAAGAGATGTTAGATTTAGGGAACTTAGAGTCTCATTTTGTTGAACACACCTAAATATTGAGAGGTGGGTGAATCAGTATCTTCAAAAACTTAAACCCTTCAGCACAATGCAATTTCAAACTTTTAACAAGATCAACAACCCTTAATCAAATCAATAGTAATGAAAGATAGAGCAATGAACACACATGCACAAGATAACACCAGATATACATGGAAAACCCAAGAAGAGAAAAACCACGATGAGAAATCTCATAATATATGAAGCTCATTTCTCACAAAATTATAATTTGTTTTAAGGCTCACCGCCTAAGGAAGCACACTACTCCCCGAAAGACTTGCAGGCTAAGGTGCACAAATTTAGAGAAAGATACAAAAAGGACTTACGGCTGAGGCACACAACCCTAGGGAAAGATACTGTAAGAGAGGAGGATCGACAACATCAAGGCCCCAGGTCACGGAGAGCCAAGAGCGAAAGGCTGCCCTAACTTACCTCACTCTAAAAGGATGTTTCAAATGAGGGACGAGAATGATGAGGACTATAAGGCCCTGCAACCACTCTTCAAACTCGAAATCCAAACTGGGTCTAGGTGAGCCAGTTTTTGGGTTCAACACTGTACCTCAAGTAGCTCTCTACCTGAGGACGGAAGCGCGGTTCCAGGACAATAGTGGGACGCACTAGCATCTCTCAGGTGCGCTGGCATCCATACAACCAAAGGACCAAAAACACAGTATGAACTGCCAGAAAACAAGTTGACGACCTAGCTAGTCACTTCTAAAGGAACAAAACAAAACTATGAAGCTGGAAAGATACAAACGGATATGATAAAGTAAATATATGAAGGCTAAGGTGAAAAAGATAATCTCACAAAGATGCTTGTTTTCCAACTAGCTCCAAATGCACGTCCACCTACACACAAGAAAGAGGGAAAATTGTTGGGGGGCTATATAGGGGTCTGCCTCAGTCAGACCCTCGTTTTGGTGTTTCCACCTCCACGGAAAACCAAGATAGAAACGATAGAGAAATGTATGATAAAGAATTAGAGAAGGAGAAAAAGAAAGTAACACTACAAAACAGTAAAGAGCTACTCAACCAAATCGTAAAGGAGAGGAGCGAAACGTTACCACCTCCACCAAGAGCTCACTAGCCAATGATAGAGAAAGAGAGCTTGAACAATCACCATAGCTTCAACTATGATGAAGGGAGGTGTTACAAAACCTCAAGCTCCTACTGCAATGTCTTGTTCCACACTTGCTTTACGAAGTTGATGGAGTGTTGTTGTTGCTGCTATGAAGTGCCAAAGTGTTGCTTAGAGTGAAGAATGCAAAGAGAATGAAGTTGAAGTGCTTGAGAATGCCAAAAGAGAGATTGTGTTGCATGAAGAATGGGGGAATTTGAAGGGAGGAGAGAATCTTCCATTTTCGGGGTCAATTGGTCGAAGAGGGACATTACAAACTAACCCCAATGGGAAGTGTAACGCCTCTGCCAGCTTCAAATGCAAGAATCTGTCAGGGATGTAAGCACGCTGCGCAGATGTTTGCGCACCGCGCAGGCGTCTCCGACAAATATTCCTCCACCGACACAAAGGATAGACGCTAAAAGGAATGAAGGCAACTTTTTGATGTGGAATTTCGCCTTCGAATTTGGTTTTCTAAGGTGAGGAAGTGTAAAAGGGGAATTTAGGGGTGCAAATTCGCTCCTATACAGATACAAGGACCTACTGAAGAGACTCATTGTTTGATAGCATGATACATGAAAATTACAATTTACAACATATGTCAACAATACACTACTAAAATTTTAAAAAATAAAATGTAATGGAGTGTGTTGATGGGAAGAGGAGCGGTTTAGGGAGTTTGAAATCCCCTAATGTAGATGGAGAGGATTGATTAGATTCAGACAACAATGATGATGTTGTTGTTTAGGTGTTGGTGGTTGGGCTGCGGGAGAGTTCCCTGGTGTCTGGTGTGAGGCTTGGGTCCCTTGGGGAGGGTTTGTCTGTGGAGTGGTCTATCTTTGGCCCTAATTGAATGTTGGGGTATCAGTTGTGTCTCTCATTCTGGCCTTCTCCTTGACTCCCTCCTGTGTGGTTTACTCTTGTCTCCCTAGGCTATCTCTGTAGGAAGTTGGAGTTTCTAGTGCAGAGGTGGAGATGCTTGTGGTTGTTGTTCTACCTATGATTTCTTCTTCCTTTGCATTTCTTTTTGTGGTGTTTTGGTTGTGGTAGTGTTTTGTGAGGCTTTGATCCCTTGCAAGGAGTTTCTTAGGGATGTGGCTTATCTTGAGCTTTGACCGGCGTGTTGGGCTAGCGGTTGTGTTTCCTGTTCTAACCTTCTCCCATCCTCTTTCATGCATGGTTTCCTCTTGCATTTTTGGGCTCTTTCTGCAACTTTTTTTTTGGTGTTGCCTTTTGGTTGTCTTTTCTCTTGGTGTTCGGTGGATGTTGCTTTGGTTTATTAGTTGGTGCTTGTTGGGGTTTCTTATTGGTGTTGTTTGTGGAGTCTTTGTGGTCATTCCTTGGCTCTGAATGACATTTTAGGGCAGCTATTGTGTTTCATATTTCGGCCTACTCCCTGTCTTGGTCCGACATGGTTCCTCCTTACCTTCCTAGGGGCTTTCTATTGCTTCTCGCTTTGGGATTTGGTCTATGTTTGTGTTGCAGTTGGGGTGAGTTTGTCTCTCCTATGAAGTTCTTGTTGGGCTTAGGTCTTAGTTGTTGTTGTTCTCTGGGCCTTGGTTTTTTTCTTGTTCTGGGGTATCCTTTTAGATGTTGGTGTGTGTGGAGTCTGGTGGCTGCTCCGAGGTTGAGCTTCCTTTTGGAAGATCTTTGTTTGGTGACTCTTGCCTCCTCTGTTGGTGCTTGGTGGAGTTTCTGGTCTGGGTTAAGCACTTTGCTTTCCTATTTTTATAAGATGAGATATTGGCACAAAATCTCTTGCTCGTGGTGGTGTTGCTTTGTGGTTTTTTGGGTTTTTCCTAAGTTTTTTATGGATGTGGTGGCAACCCATATTATTGCTATTTGGGTGTTGGTTGGAAGAAATCATATGTTATTTTTGTAGTCTCAGTTGTTAATGCAACCAAAGACAATTATTTCTTCCCTTTGGTTGTTTATAGGGATGTCATTCATGTTCTCCTTGTTGCTCCTGATGCTTGGTCTACCAAAGGATATTATTTCTTCATTTTATGTTGAAGTTTTGGCTTTCTACTAGGTTCTACAATCAATTTTTTCTCCTATGGAGGTAAAGTTGGGTATTGTGGACATGGTTGGAAGCTATTTCTGGTATCTTCTTTTGTTATTCCTATTGAGGTGGAAGTTGTTGCTTTTGAGGTGGAGGTTGAGGCTACTAGAGTTTTTGGGCTTTGGTGGAAAGGGTGTTCATGTCATCCTCTCTAGTAGAGGGGATCTATCTCCTTTTAAGGTGGAGATTGAGTTGGTTTTCTAGGATGTTAAGTGTTTCAAGGGGATTATTACTTCCCTTTTTGTTTTGAAAGGGAGCTCTTGCTGCCCTTCTTTTTCTTGGATCAATGCTTCCTTCTCTGAGCAATTGGTTTTTTGTTGCACAATTGTTGCAAGTTGTTTGGTTTCCTAGCTTACTCGAGTAATTTTTGTTTGTAGTTAGGGTTCAAGGTCCCTACCAAAACTTGGTTGTAGAGGGTTTTAGGTTCCCTTCAAAACCTAATTTGTGCAGTTTGTAATGCCTTGTCTATCTTTTGAAGGTTGCAAATTTTATATGTTTTATCTATTTGTAGTGTTCCTTTGTAAGGGTTTTGGGTCCCTTCAAAACCTATTTTTCCCCTTTAATCAAAACAATACACTCTGCTAACTAAGGAATTAAAATGCATCTAAATTTTCTTTTTCACAACTTACTTCATCATTCCACACTCACACACCACCGCACTCTCTCTCAACTTTCAACTAATTTGTTCTTCCATTTATATCCTTTGCAAGCAAAGAAAACATCAAACTAGGTCGGCCAGAACAAGAGATAAGTAATAATGGTGTAGTCATGATAGGAGGGTTCGAGAAGGAACGGTCTAGACCTTGTAGCAATGAGTCAACACAATGGAAACAACATAAAAAATAGCTATGCAAACATGAATCTTCATTAATATAGAATTCTTACAAGCAACTTTTGCCACAAGGGTGAATTACAAGGCTCACAGACCTTGCCTTAAAGGCTTCAACATACCACTGGCCAACATGCCTTATTACTTGCCCCCGAAGGGTTTATGCAAAAATATATGGAATCTATCTAATGATAAACTGCTAACTGATGACCTCTAATGAATTAAAATGCTTATAAATATGCTTCTCAATCTCCCATATAGGTTTGCGATGGCCATAAGGGTTAATAATCTAACAAATGATTTGTATGAATGTCGACCTCATGATATGAAGAATTTAGCTCCACGTGAAATAAATTATCTTATGAATCTTCAAGATAGGTCCCAACGAACCCAAGATGCTTGTATGATGTCTCATTAAGCTCTTCACGGTTTGGAATAGGTCTGCAATAAGAAATTAGACCAGGTCGGGCACCCAAATGCTTTGACTGGTAACACAATGAAATTATGAGAGCGATAACTTCCAGTAGGAAAATGAAAATTATCTAAAATTTGGATATACAATAGATGTGAATGTGTAGATATTATATCCTACTCCACAAGCTAAGAAACAACGATGCCAAAAAATGTGGAATGAGCTATTGAACTTCTACTGAATGCAATGCAAGAAAAGAATTGTTTTTGGTTGATACAAGATTGCTTTACAACCAAGGATGCTCCTGCATCAAATAACCTTAACAAGTCGGCCACAAAACATAATTATGGTGATGGTGGTCCTATCTAGAAGGTAGAGAGGATCAAAACAACTTATTACATCTTCCAATGTGATCCCAAACAACACATGCTAGCACACTGTTGAACAACCAAAATATTGAGAGGGGGGTGAATCAATATTCACTGAAAATATTTAGATTCAAAAACTTTAAACATTCATTCAATGTAACATGTTAAACTTGCAGTAATGGAAAGGAACATAGAAGGCATGCATCACATCAAAGAACACAAGAACACCAGATTTATGTGGAAAACCCAAAAAGGGAAAAACCACGGTGAGGATTAGCTCACAATATATTATAACTAGTCATGAGATATTATAGAATGGCTCACTACCAAGTGGACTCATTGTGTGGAGGACTCATTGTCCAAAGAATAGAGAAATAGAAGATACGTCTCGTTGTTAGAGATTTGAACTGATATAATGCATCTACCATATGTTGAAGATAGTTCCACTTAAGCTCTATAAACTAATCTAACACACTTCATTCTTCACTTCTATCAAACTTTTCTTTGTAACTCTTCACATTACACTCTACTCTTTTTCACATCATCCACACACTCATACATGCATCTCTTCTATACAACATTGGAATCATCTTGCATTTATATGAATTCACTTCACAAACATAAAACACCAATTAGGTTGGCCTAATTAAATGTATCATGTAATCCAACAACCTATCGGCTCAAGATCCAACCACACACACGCTTCCAAAACATGTAACACTTCAAAATAGATTAGCAGGGACCTATAATTACTCCCATAAGTCTGATCCAAACATCCTTTAATTATGTGCGACCTCAAACCTTTTAGGTCAGGCCTATTAGTGAAGCAACAAGGAGATGAACCAACTGTTTATCCACATATCAACACACGAACCTTCAAAGAACATGCCACTTGGACCTAACATACTTTGAACATTTGTAAACACTCCCACAAAACTGCATAGAAAAATGATAATCCACCGTGGAGCATTCCAAACAGGTACACTACCACAATAACTCGACCATATCTAGAGTGATACTCTATCAACTCCAACTTCAACTATGAAGGGCTTCAAGATGTGAAACCTTGGATTTAGAATCCTATGAAAAGTACCAAAATAACCTCAAAACTGCATAACTAAATTCTTCATTGCGGAGCAATGCAGACCTCAAAATTGATTCAATGTACACTAGAAATTGTGCACTGGGACTTAGGAAATTCTACAAAACATTTGGTCTACACCAAACCAATAAAAATGTTGAATCTATGCATTGGATTTCCATCACCCCATTCAACCATACTCACCAAAAATCAATGTAGATACCAAAATAATTTTGACATCAATGACAACACTATAGTTACATCACCAACAATCTCCCCAACATCATAGTAGCAACATCTGCATCAATTGCCAATGATTTCCTCACAACTCTTCCAATAGTCTCCATATCATCAATGACAAGTAAACTTCTCACAATATCCCTCTTTGTCATTGATGGCAACATGTTCTTCAAATCTACAATCTTCTCCCCCTTTGACATCAAGGGCAAAGGGCTCTCAATATCAAACTTGGAAAACTACTTCAACTATTCTCCCCCTTTGTAAATATATACATATATGCATGAGAATAGCTCCCCCTTACAAGATTATCTATAAAAAATGATAAAAAAATGTATTGCAACAATGTCTACTACTTTCGTATATGTACAAATAAATATAGAATGCATAAATGAACTGAAATGTACAAAATCAACTAGAGGAGGGTAGAATACTCTTGTAAGACACCTTCAAATTCACAAGGTGTGCCTCCCTATCCTTCTTTCCCACATCCCAATCCTTCTAAGCAAAGATAAGTGTGTTGCTTTGGCTCTCACATTGCATAAGGAGGTATTCTTCTTCATTCAAGATGAATTGGGCATTGGATTCTTTTGTGCTAACTTCTCTATATGTGCTACAACATTGGATAAGGTGGTAAGTCTTGCACTTACCAGATTCTTCAATTGACTGTACTGTATGATTATCTTTTCTTTCTATTCTTGCAACTGGAAAAATTTTCCATGCAAATTTTCTATTGTTGCTCTTGTAGCACCATTTGTGTCATTAGCCAGATCATAGACTCCAGAGGCCTATGCAATTTGTAACTCAATTGATTCCATATGATCCTTGATGCTCTTTGTTGAACTCTTCCATTTCAAGAAAATTTGAAATAAAACTCATGCTTCATCTAAACACTTCTACACATGTCTCATATTGTCTTGCAATTTCCCATGTGCAATACTGCACTTGTCTGATATCTCAATCAATTTCCTATCATTGACCTTCTTTTTTATCTCTTTCTCCAACCTTTCTTCTAAACCAAAGGAATAATCCTTGAAAGAATCTAAAAGTAGCTTCAACTTTCTAACACCAGATAAAGACTCATCAATTGTAACACCGAGAATACCTTCTTGCAGTACCTTGACAATTTCTTTAGTCGACTCTGTGCTCCTTTGGTGAGTGGATAGTATTTCCTTCCTTGCGGAAGCATGAAACACATCACCAATTTGGAGTTTATGCAAGGGAGAAATTTTTCCCATGTTCACTTGACCTTGCATCAAAGGGAGTTGTAGCAATTGTGTAGAAACAAGAATCTCAAACTGCAACTGCATGTCCAACAGACCCTTGAGTGAATCATCAGAGGATTCACAAACAACCTTTATGCTCTCATCTTCTTTCTATGCATTCTTCTCCTTTTTAGCATTGTCAGACTCGTCTTTGGTATTCTTCTCTTCTGAAACTTTCTCATTACCTTCAGGAGGAGGCTGATCTCCAGTGTTCTGTGTATTTGAATTCTTTGGGTTGTCTTGTGCAATCTCTTCTTCTTGTTCTACATTTTTCTCTATGTCTGAAGGAGGTGAATTTTTCTCAATTTGTACATCCTCCTTTTGCATTTCCTAAACCTTTTCTTCTTGAACATTCTCCACTACTAGAGGGATATCATTTGTTCCCACATCTTCTTGCATTTTCTCTTCTTTCTGCTCACTCTCATGTTCCAGAGCATCCTTAATACACTTGTTAACATCTAGGATAACAGTGTCAAATTGCATTTCATCTCCACTATCTGGAGACACATTTAGATCTTTTGCAAGATCTTATAACTTATATAGTGTCTCATTTTTCAACCTTTCTATATCATCCTTTTCTCTGCTCATCAGGGTACTGACCCTTCATTTTGTTCTAAATTCTCTATTGTACAATATTGAAAATATTGCTTTATCTTCTTCTGATAGAGAAGAACCAATCTTCTATAGGAAACCTTCCTTTATTATGGCATCTTCATCTATTACTTCTTGTCTCATGCTCAAAAAATTCTTTAAATCATTAGGTAATTGATCTTCAATTTATGAAAAACTAGTGCAGAAAGTTACCATATACTTCACAATTGCTTCTTCAATAGTAGCCTTATCTACCTCATTTGAATCTGAATACATCTTTGCAGTCTCTTCTAGCATTCCATGCTCATAAATGTCATTAAATAATGCATCCAATCTTAGAGGGCTATGTTTTCTTTCTAGAGGGGATTTTTCCTTCTTCTTCCCCTTAGCCTTTGTTGACTTTTCTTCTTTTCCAAAGTTCTTCTCTCTCACATGTATTCTAATTTTTTTCTTTTGCTTCTCCACTTCTTCGTTGTTTGTATCCACAATGTCAAATTTGTTTTTCTTTGCACTTATCTCTTGAGAGACATCAGATCTCTTTCTCTGGACCAATTGAGGTCCTTCATATTCTTCTTCTTCATCATCATAATTAACATACCTTGCTCTTGTAGCTTTTGTTTTTACTCTTCTCTACGGAGCACTCTATTCTTTCACATGGGCACCGGTTGACTCTTTTCTCTTCATACCAACAACAGGTTTAGTCTCGGAGGACATAAGACAAACCAGAGAGGGGGAAAAGGTTTTACTTGACCTTCTAGCATTGGGGGCACCTTCGGAGAATTGGATATGCCTTTGGATTTCTCCACAAGGCCCTTTTGTAGTCCCATCTTCTCCACCACTTGTGCCTTCATCTTTTCCACATTCCTTGTGATCTCCTTCCTCTTCTGCTCCATATGTACTTCACTAAATTTTTCTTCATATGTACAATACCTTCCTTCTTTAGGGTCTCTAGGCATACTTAGCATATGATCTACTAGATCGGTAATCACATCTTTAGCTACTTCATATCCCATTTTAGGGATCCATATTGTCCTTAACTCCATAGCTTCCATGAAACAACAGTCCTTGCTGACCATGAAGATGATATCGTTCTTGTACTTCTCCAAAACACTCTTTGGAATTCTTTCTCTTGCTTGCATATTTTCCTAGAATGTTATAAAGAAACCCCATAATACAGCCTTTTGGATATTTGCATTACTCAATCTCCTCAAATGATCGTTGATTTGAGTTGCAATCGGAATACCACTCAACCACACAATGTTCTTTGTGCTAGGAATCTCTCCAAGAAAATAGAAAAGTAAACATATGACCAAGGTACCAAATCGAAAGGGGTATCAGGATTCCTTAGTTTTCTGCAAGTTCTCCAGTAGTTATTGCCTCAACTCACATAGATCAAAATTCACACCTTTCTTCACGATTTCATAAGTAGTGTTAATAGTTGCATAAACAAAGTTCTCTCTATTTGTGAAGAAAATATTATAACCAATCATTATTGATGCATACTTCACAGCTAGGTCCTTAATATCCTTAATTGTTAGGACACATTTATCAAATTTTGCACCAGTTAAGTTCATCACAACTTCATTTTTCATAGATTTAAGAGTCAAAACAGGTCTGATTGAACATAAACCTGTAACAACCCTAATTGCTTCCTTGATTATCATGTATGGTCAGTCCAACCAAATGAAATTTTATGATTTTTTTTCAATACATATCTAATTCATTCATCAACATAGCAAAAGATGGGAAAATTATTCTAGACATCTAGCTTCTTCTCCATTAAAATTTCATACTCGGGTTTTAACTCAAATTCATGACTAGTAAACTCATTGACCCACACTTCTCCCAATTTATATTGATTGTATTCATCCATTTTTGCATGAATATAAATTTTGGCATCTTCAATATGCAATATACTAAAAGGAATATGTGAGAATGCACCATCGAGATCCGTCGCCATGGATTTATCAAGATGTATCTTGAACTTAGGTTGAGTTCGATCCACAACATTAACTTCTTGAGGGATAGAAATCTTGAAATACTTCTAAAACTAGGGTAATGGAGAAATTGTAAATACCTTTTAGATCTCTGTTGGTTAGGGTTTCACACACTAGCTCTGAATTGCTTCAATTCACCTCTTCTCTACTGTTCAATATTTGAATACATGATTGTAAATGGAATTTTCATATGTGAAATCACTTATAAAAGCTTTTCAAAAGACCTAAAGTGCATTGATTGTAGTGATTAGTGTTAGGTCAAAAAGATTGTTACCCTAACTGTGATGACATGGTCACCTTCAAATACTCCACAAATCTTTGCAACAAAATTCTTCATCAACAACTTCACCTATAGGTCAAGCATGTCAACCTACATCTTATCTCATCATGCTAAAGACATCAACACCATATCTCTGGTAGGGGCTTAAATATCTTCAGTTAAAACTCCCCCTGAGCCAAAGCTCTTCATCTAGTTTCCAGAGGAAACATCTGCACCAAAGGCTGGCATAGTCTCACCTTTCTCTTCATTCTCATCTTTCTTCTTCCAAATCTTATTCATTTATTTCTTCATCTCAGTAAGATCCACATTCTTTACCATATTAGCCTTCTTTTGTGAAATAGAGGGTTTCACATTCTTGCTTCTATAGAAATTTTCTATGTGTCTTGGTTTGTTGCATTTGTAATCCTCCAAAAAGTACCAAAATAACCTTAGAACCACATAACTAAATTCTTCATTACAAAGCAATGTGGACCTCAAAACTGGTTCACTATACACTAGAAACTATATACTGGGCCTTAAGCAATTCTACAAAATATTTGGTCTGCACCGAACCAACAAAACTATTGAATATGTGCATGGGATTTCCATCACTCCATTCAACCATACTCATCAAACATCAATGTAGATACCACAATATGTTGAAATCAATGACAACACTATAGTGCCATCACCAAAAATCTCCCCAATATCATAGTAGCAACATCTACATCATCTGGAAACAATATCCTCACAACTCTTCCAATAGTCTCCATCTCATCAATGACAAGAAAACTTCTAACACAGACAACATCCCAAGTTGACAAAAAGGAAACATGTAGCACATTACTATTCATCCCAAAAACATACTTTTAACTGGATTTACTCAATGTATTTCTAAACAAGATAGGGTAGGACCCAAACTTAACACAACTTCAAATGTTACCAAACCCCCCCAAGCACATAGTGCAAGCAAGAGAACAAGCCATGTTGGCTAGACATCCACAAATTACCTAGAAAACCAACTCAAAACAATATATGACACCAAAGAGATTAATCATTGATGTGTGGACCACAAATATATGTTCCATGAACATCCAACAACACTTCCATATACTTCTTTCACACTATCATGCCACAAACAGCCACCACAAATCAAACATAAGCAAAACACATCATCCTAGAAGCCCAGAAGACACAACAATGAGATAGCACATTGACAGACCAACTTGCAGTAAACACCATCACATAAAAGATGAACTAAGACACTACATAAACACTAACAACACGTCCACCAGGTTGCAGGAGTAGAAACAACAATATAGAGAAATACAAAGCATTTTTTGGACCAGTCCTGACAAGAAACAAAAACTACCAACCCGTTACAATTACCAAAAACCTTGTCGGCAATACTAGTGACCTAAAAATATAAGAGTGCAATATCCACAAAAAAAAACATTGAATCCCAAACCACATGACCATATTTTCAAAGGCGAAGGAATATAAAGCATTCTCCCAAATAGTCTTCAAAGCAACTTCCTATAACAGAACCTTTCGCCAACATCTTGATACCAAAACTTTCGTGTAGCAGCACATACTTCCTCAAGAACAATACGAGAGAGCATACAACATATTAGAGACCATCAAAAACATCTCTCCACCTTCAACATTACTTCTAATCATCATCTTAATATATCATCATGATATCATCTCTACTAACAACAACCATACTCAATACAACTTTAATTTTCATCAAACAAGGCATGCCATCCAACCATGAAAAGCAAGAAAATCACTATTAGCAAATCATCATAAATCAATGATAGCCCAGAATAAGTGTTGAAATCAATGACAAACAATTCCAAACCTAGGTAACATATGTGCAACAATCTCCCCCTTTGGCATTGATGGAAACACACACCTACACATTCTCCTACTTTGACATCAAGGAAAAAGGGCCAAAATATTCATTTAATACATCAACACATTCTCAACAAATTCACTTCTCCTTCAAAAAATTATACATGCTCCCCCTATCAACAACAGCCAACCAACTACCTACTCCCCCTGAGAGGTAGCACACATCAATCTAGGAGAAAAGGATATGTCATGAATTTTCTCCCTTTGGATAGATGCACCATCTATGCATCTAGTTAGAAGAGGGAGGGGCAGTAACCCCTAACTTATGTCAGAAATACTCAAAATTATCGTTTGAAAGCATCTTAGTGAAGATGTCTACAATCTGATCCATAGTAGGAACATACTCCAATCTAACTTCCTGCTTTGCAACCTTTTCCCTTAGAAAGTGGTACCAGATAGAAATGTGTTTGGTTCTTGAATGCATCACTAGATTCTTGGAAATATTTATTGCACTAGTATTATCACATAATATGGGAATGGGTTCATCATACACCACCTTTATATCCTTCAAATTTTGCTTCATCCAAAGCACCTAGGTGCAGTAAGATGCTACAACAATATGCTCAACTTTTGTTGGGGATAAGGACACTAATTACTACTTCTTATTGAACCAAGAGACCAATCTATCGTTGTTAGCAAATGAATTGGCCTTTATTAAAATATCAAAATAACAAATCCATAGCCCTATTTATAAAGGCCAATATTACCAACAGCTCTGGAAATATCATAATTTCATTTGTGATTTTCCTCTAAATTATTATTGAGGTACAACTACCTCAAGATTATTACTATATTTTATAAAGTTCACTTTTGACTAGAAAGCAGTGAAATTCAAACAAACACTAATCCATAAATATGGAATTAGCATGATGAACCGAAATAAACCTTTAACGCCTAAGCACAAAGACTTGGGACAATAATAGCAAATGAATATAATACTAAGGAATTGACCTTAATCACAAATAAATGAATAAAATGTCAAGAAATCATCCCACAAAGAGGATAAATCTAAGTTATTTTTTCTAGCCAAAAGACTTACTCAATAAAACACAATATTTATACTTCTAAATTCAAAGATTTTGAATAATCTATAATTGCAGACACAATTCCAAAATTGTTCCCTCTTCCCATGTTACATCACACTGCACATTAAAGAAATTTGGACCCCTAGTGATTCGTTTAAATTAAGTTTTATAGAAAAACCCTAATCTTGGATCTTAGCAGTTAAACTAACGGTCATTGGGTCAAGCGATGGTTTCTTGCCAACTAATTCCCCACTTAGGATGACCAATGAGAGAATAACAATAATGATTAGGAATAACCATCATTACATTTCCTCTTCGATAAGATTTTGAAAGTTAGTTGAAGCATTTCTTGTCCACAATTCTGCTCCATGGCTTGTTGTACTAGAAAATGGTGTAATTTCTAGAGCTTGTATTAAATAAAATATTCATATCCTCATAATTTTATACATGTGAACCATCCAGATGAGGGGGAAACTTGAAATTTTAAATATCAAAGCTACGGTTTATAATAAATCTTGTCACAATAGCATTTAATATTCCAACCGCATCACTATCCTTGCATTCACCTAGTTTGAAAGAAGTCTCTAGCTCAGATATGCTACTTAATTTCTATAAATTCGGTGAAAATTACCTTCATTTTCACAATTTTAATTGCATTCCCAAATATGGTGAGCACTGAGAGTGATGCTTCTTCCAGGAATGATTTTGTTGTGATTTAGGATTTAGAGTGTAGTTTATTCTATAGGTTAATGACGAACCAACTAAGAGATGTATTCACAGTCCAGAACAATGTGGAAGAAGGTGTGCCACCAAAGGTTCTTGGAGAGAAGTTTCTAACCTATGTCCATGTTTATAATGTAGAGATCCTTGAATGCTTCATATACAATGTGGTTCACACTTCAGGAAAGCGTGACTGGGAAAACGAGTGGAAGAGCATCTGGTTTGACCTAAATACCTGATGAGAGTGAGGGCAGCATTAGAAGGTTGAGGAGGTTTCCCAGAACCGGGCTCATAGGCGATATTATTTGTATTGCCACTGCAATTCAACATGATGTTACAAAGGAGGTAGTGGGTCTTTTTTCGTACAAGGCTAGGACAAAATGATATGGGGCTATTTTCCCACTTCGTACAATCTCATGAGAACCTGTTTTCACCGGCCCAAATCCAATGCTTGCAAGAAGTGGTGGAAGGGTTACACATCCTCATGTTCATCCTCTATGTTTAGAATAAATGTATTGATAACTTCTTGTTTTAAATTTGAACACCATTTTGTGGCACTAAATATATATATATATGAATATAATATGAAACTTTTGTATTTTGATGTTGTGTTCTTCTTTGCATCTGAGCACTGCCATTTTAATTTTTTACTGCATCTGGTGATGATATATGTTCCTGTTAATTTTTTGCACATTTGAATTTTTATGGTTATGCTTGCAAAACATTCTTCATTATATCACTCATTAAAGAAGGTTCTAGAAAAACCATCAAAATCCGCTACACTTACAAAACTTTATCCTTTCCTTCCTATGTTTTCTTTCAAATAAGGAACGAATATAATCGACATTTGAAGAGGTTCGTGAAACCATTCCAGGGGCTAACAATGGTTTTAAAACCCCTTGAGAGTCTCGACTATGCATAAAAATTTAACTTTCCATGATTTAGTTTTCACGAACTTTTGAAAGGTTATATAAACTTAAGTACAGACCGACAACTCTTAAAGTATTTAGACTTAGAATTTTCCCACAATATATCGACATTTGGGGAGGTGATGTTAACTTTTCCAATGATCGACAATACAAAATAGAGAATAAAATAAAAGACTTCAAAGGGGCATTAGTATAAAGAGGATTTATAATAACCTTATCGGTGACTACTAAGGTTCATGAAACTTGGGAAAATCTTGACAAAAATTGTACTTAAGAACATTTTTTAAGCAAAGACAAAGGATTTGGGGGTTATGGCCAAAATCAAACTAGCAGTGGCTTTGTTTGGGGACAAATACTATAAGGATGTATCCAAGAACCCAATAATGCATTTCAAAGGGCCAGTGTTTAATTCATTAGGCAACAGAGTCATGTGAGGGAGAAAAGGAGACAAACCAAAACAAACCCACAAAAGGAAAAAGAAAACCAAAAAGAGACACACCAAAACTGGAACTATATACATGGTATGATAAATCCTACCCCCAAATGAAAAACAAAATGACCATGCAAAACCATTAACTGGCTGAGAGAAAATAACCCACACCTTAAAAAGATAGGATTCATGTGCAGCTTCTGGAGGATAGCAAAAAACAAACATACCCATAAAACTATGAGTTCATTAAGGAACATTATGTCAACCATAATACTTCCAAAAATCCAATTTTCATCATATTTCTTCTTTCGAAGGAGTTGACTTCAAACAATGCTTCTTGTGTCCCATACGACCTCTTCTGAAGGTTCATCCTTCTGAATGAATTTTCTCTCAAAGGTAGGCTTCTAATAACTCCTTGATGGCTTAGATAATTTAGCAGCTTTCCCTTCCTTATTTATCTCCTCTTGTGCAACCATAGTAGTAATGTTTACTAGTGTGTAAATTATCACACCACCGTTGTCTTGATCATTCAACTTGCATGTGTCCATGTTTTCTATCGATTTATAATCCCTCTCCCTATTTTCATCCTTACAACAAACAATCTCACTTATCATATCGTTGTGAAGGAAAAAATCTAAACACTGAAACTGAGAATTGCTCCTTACTTCATATGATTCATCAAAAGTGAATAGGGGATTTGAGAATCAATACCACTTCACTTTGTCTTCCTCCTTATCTTGGAGATTATCATCACAACACCATCTTTGGGAAAAAGTAGCCTCTAACACTTCTAAATCAGCTTGTATATTGATGGATTGTCTAATACCCGTGAACCCTATGGTAGCCTTATCTTCCATGGGTGAATTATCATTTTCTCTGTTCATTATATCCAAGGATTCAATATTAATATAATTAAAAGTAAAAACTTTGTATTCAAGAATGCATAAGGAATTTGATAACTAATATCTCCCATGAGGATCTTGAGTGTCCATACCAAAAATAGAAGTACCAGAAAGAACAAAGTGTGTTGTAGAACTATGTCTTACCCGAGGTGGGGAATTTTCTTATTCACTTAATGAACTGAGATCTTCTTCTATTCCATTAGAATTCAAACTGCATACTTTAGAATTCTAGATTTGATTTTCACTTTCCTCACTCATTCTTTTATGTTTCCCAAAATGCTCAAGACTGAAAACCGTAAGGTTTGAATTCTTAGTGATAGGGCAAGAATGATCTAGAGAATTCTGAGGACTCATAAATTTAGATTTTAGTATTTCATGGACCATAATTGATTCTTCACCGCAAACCCACTTCCATACCCTAGATGTAATCAGATCATCTTCAATATTGACTACTTCTAATTACGCTTGCTCAATTCCATGGACCTTGTCTCTTTTTAGAATGAGTTGAACATCAGGATGCAAAGAAAATATAAATTTATGAAATTGAATTTGTTTACTTGGTTGTTCAGATGAGAGAATTCATTTAAGATCCCAATTGAAATGATCAACAAAATCCTAACTAAACTCTTTTTCTTCCTTCACAATCTTGAAAAATCATCATACCAAAGACACTACATTAACCACATCTTTGAAATGACCAAGAAACCTCTTCTCCAAAATACCCCAACTAGATATACACCCTCTTTCTAGACACATGAACCATTCTGCAGCACTTTCAATAAGGTCATCATCAAAAAAAAATATCACAAAAACATCCTCTTCTTGGATTCCTAGGATTCCACTCACAATAGTCAAAGCAAAGATATGTTCTTCAGGGTCTTGTAAGTCATTGCTAGAGAATTTTGGGAAGTTATTTCTTGAGCCACTTGGTAAGTCATTATATTGAGGTAGGGCTAATGGTCCAATACAGTTTCCCCAAGGATTTGAAATAACATAAGCCATAAAAAATTCAAAATTGCCAACTCCTTTCAAGGACTAAAAGAGAAATCCCACCTTTAAGTCAATTTTTGGGTGGAGGCTGGGTTGGAGGAGGGTTTGGACGTTAATTCGGCTACCGATTCAAATGTTGAGGTGGATTGTTGTAATAAACAAATTTCAATCGTGGAGGTCATTCAACTACCCCTCTCGATGGTCTATGAGCTCATTCTTCTTCTTCAAGGACAAAATTCACTCTCATGTAGTCTACGACATTCCTCCTATATCTCTAGGCAAGGGTGTTTAATTGAGAAATGATATCTTCCTATTTAACTTGCATCCAATCTAAATCCGATTGTAATATAGGGAATACATTTTCATGTGGAAGTACCATTTTGCTGCATGACCCAAAGGCAACTTTTCAAAATATTTCTTTGGATCTCCTCAGTAGAGTTGCCAAAAATCTGTTACCAAATGAACTGGCCTTTATTAAAATATGAAAATAACAACTCCATAGCCCTATTTATAAAGTCCAATATTACCAATAGCTATAGAATACCACGATTTCATTTGTGATTTTCCTTTGAATTATTATTGAGGTACATCTCCCTCAGGATTATTACTATATTTTATAAAGTTTGCTTTTGACCAAAAAGTGGTGAAAGGAAAACAAACACTAATCCATAAATATGGAATTAGCATGATGAACCAAAATAAACCATTAATTCAAGCACAAAGACTCAAGACAATAATAGCGGATGAATATAATACTAAGAAATTGACCTTAATCACAAATAAATGAATATAATGTCAATAAATCATCCCATATGGAGGATAAATCTAAGTTATTGTTTCCAGCCAAAAGACTTACTCAATAAAACACCATATCCATACTTCTAAATTCAAAGATTCAGAATAATCTGCAATTGCAAACACAATTCCAAAAAATTTCCCTCTTTTTGTGTTACATCACAATGCACATCAAAGAAATTCGGACCCCTGGTGAGTCATTCGAATTAAGTTTTATAGAAAAACCCCAATCTTGAATCTTGACAGTTAAAGTAACGATCATTAGGTCAAGCAGCGATTTCTTGCCAACTAATTCCCCACTTAGGATGGTTGATTAACGAAGAATATTAATGATTAGGAATAACCATCATTACATCGCCCCTTCAATAGGATTTTGACAATCAGCTGAACTATTTCTTGTCCATAATTCTGCCCCGTGGCCTATTGTATTTGCAAATGGTGCAATTTCTAGAGCCTGTATTAAATGGAATATGCATATCCTCATAATTTTATCCATGTGAAGCATCCAGATGAGGGGGAAAATTGAAATTTTAAATATCAAAGCTAAGGTTTATAATAAATATTGTCACATCAACATTTAATCTTCCAACCACATCATTGTCCTTACGTTCGCCTAGCTCCAAAGAAATCTCCAACTCAGATATGTTACTTAATTTCTATAAATTTAGTGAAAATGACCCTCATTCTCACAATTCAAATTGCATTCCCAAAGATGGAAAGAATTGAGAGTGATGCTTCTTCCAAGAATGATTTTTTTGTGATTGAGGATGTAGAGTGTAGTCTATTCTATTGAAAATATGGGCAATGATAAAGAGAAGCTACAAAAATTAAAAACAAATCATTACGTACATATTCCTTATTTTTCATTCAATACAGATTACATATATATATGATTCACATATCCTATTTTATAGGAAACTCCCCAAACAACTTTCCTAAATATATTGAGTTGTTTTAACAACTCAATATAAACACATAAACAATACTAACAACTATGGGAATAATATTCCCAACACTCATAACAAATACGTGAGTTGTCACTTTACCTCACACAATATAACCCATGTGAACAATAATTCCCAACACCCCCCCTTAGTGTGAACATGGGGTGAAAGTACATAACAATAGTTGATGACCACACACAGTAGCTCACCAAACACTATAAGATAAGAGTAGGGACATACACATCTACTCATGTCAAGCAATAGTGGAACTATCCTCACTACACTTAGTGGTTTCATCCAAGGATAGGGACAAACACATCTACCCATGGATCCAAGGATAGGGACTAACACATCTATCCAAGGTCTTAAATCAATTTTGGATAGGGGCAAACACATCTATCCAACATCAAGGTTATGAACAGGGACACACACATTTGCTCACAACAATTATGATTGGGGAAAAACACATCGAATAATAATTACCAACTCTTGTGACTGGGGACAAACACATCCAATCATAATTACCAACTCTTGTGACTGGGGACAAACACATCCAGTCATCTTGTGAATGGGGACAAACACATCCATTCACAAACAACCAACAATAGTGACTGGGGACAAACACATCCAATCACTTACATCATCTTGTGAATGGGGACCAACACATCCATTCACAAACAACTAAGAAAATGTGATTGGGTACATACACATCCAACCACAAATTATATGATATGGTTGTCGCTACCACCTGGAAACCGATCTTGGCTTTAGTCATTTTGGCACAAGTTGTTTTTGTCACTAATGTAGTTTCGCGACCTCGTCGCTAGTGACTAACCATTTCATCAATTGTGAGGAAAGATATATCCTCCCCCCTTGATGTGAAATTTTTACAAGGAGTGTTGGGTACCACCAATCATGCACTCTAATTACAAATGAGACACCTTTTATAATTTTTGACACTTTTAGATTTTGATAGACTATTATTATGGACACAACAATAACGACTCATAAAAATGAACCCTATTCTAAACAATATAACTTCCAATCTATAGACATAGACTTTTAAAACTTAAATCATTAAAACTAAATTACTAACTTACGAGACTTAAAAGAGTGCAGATATAAAATTTAATTTCTGATATAGTTACAAACTATTATTAGAAATTATTAAAACATAAAATGACTACCTACATAGACTCCTCCAGCAAATATCGAATGATTTCATAGATACTTCGATACCTAGGAAAATGATGATCCGAATGCAGAATTTTCTTGTTCTATCTCTATCCAACTGTCTATCCTCCACAATTGTTGGTCCCTCAATCTATCACGCAGTAAAGATACTCAGATGTAGCCCTCACATGTGTATCGCATTGCAACATCTTCTTGAACACATGCAGTTGATTTTCATTAGAATCACCCTTCTATCAATAGGTCAAGGGAATAGAATGTTTCTAACCATTGACCAAAATTTCTCTTAGCTCGACTCCAATGTGGCACCAGGCGAGCAACAGGTTGTTCAGCGATTTCTATAGAAATAGAGATTTCTACATAGTGATAACTCAATAGGCTATTCAAACACCATTGAGTAAATATCTATGGCTATCAATCATGAAAATCTATCTTAGATCTCTATGCTGCTTCCACGAAACCTAATTGTACCTATGCCTACTCTGATCTAGGCCCTCTGTATGAAATGTGGGATGCCCAACAATGGTGCTCTATCAAAGATGAAGGTCAACCTGGCCACGCAAATCCTCCACACCAATTTTGTGGATTATAGACATGATCTCTTCACACCACCGTCTACCAGATCGGGCACTAGCAATTTCCCACAAGCTTTGAGTTCCTTTCTTTGACACAGAAGATAGAAATTTTAGCGATCACATAAAGGCTCTGATATGGAGGCAGCCATGGATCTGATGTGAAGAAAGTTTCCTACGCAATCATAGAATGCTCTTAATAACTTGTTGGCTCTCCTTCTCGAGAACTCTTTTGACCTTCTCTCATGCATCAATCAACCCCTCTAGATGGAAGTTGATTGGCCTTCTCAACTTCTATGAAAAAGTGAGCCCGCGAATTTATCTCCAAATCAAATCCGTGAGTTTGGGTCTCACTTCGGTAGCTCTATTCCCGTGGAATTGCAATCAGCACATACAAAACACTCCACATGCTTTTTCTAATCTATGTCTATGGTATTAGACATATTCTACAACACTGAACTCCAACGACATCCATCACTGTCTTCCCTATCAGTTGTTGTGTGGATATTGAATGAAACTGCTTTCAACAAGGGAAGTAAACATAAAACCCGCTCATAGGCCCTCCTTGTTTGCGCTACACAATGACAGCTTCAAGATACTCTAAAAAAAGCATATCCAGCATTAAGCTAAGCTCAATGCTTTGATCGATGCTCTAAAGATAGAACAATATCCTCATCACAAAATAATAGGCATGATCCCGCTCTGATACCATATTGAAAATATGGGCAATGATAAAGAGAAGCTACAAAAATTAAAAACAAATCATTACGTACATCTTCCTTATTTTTCATTCAATACATATTGCATATATATAGGATTCACATATCCTATTTTATAGGAAACTCCCCAAACAAGTTTCCTTAAATATATTGAGTTGTTTTAACAACTCAATATAAACACACAAACAATACTAACAACTATAGGAATAATATTCCCAACACTCATAACAAATACGTGAGTTGTCACTTTACCTCACACAATCTAACCCATGTGTGAACAATAATTCCCAACACGTTCTATAGGTTAATGATGGACCAACTGAGAGATGTATTCATAGTCCAAAATGATATGAAAGAAGGTGTGCTGTGAAATATTCTTGGAGAGAATTTTTTGATCCATGTCCATGTTCATAATGCAAAGCTCCTTGAACACTTTGTATACAATGTGGTTCAAACTTCATGAAAGCGTGACTGGGGAATACTGGTGAAAGAGTATCCGGTTTGACCTGAATACCTGATGAGAGTGAGGGTGACCATTAGAGGGTTGAGTAGGTTTCCTAGAACTAGCCTCATAGGCAACTCTATTTTTATTGTCATTGCAATTCAACATGATGTTACAAAGAGGCAATGTCTCTACTTCGTACAAGGCTAGGATGGAATGGCATGGCATTATTTCCCCACTTCGTGCAATCTCATGAGAACTTGTTTTCACTTACCCAAATTGAATGCTTGTAAGAAGTGGTGGAGGGGATACACATCCTAATGTTTGTCCTCTATGTTTAGAAGAAATATATTGATAACTTCTTGTTTTGGACGTGAACACCATTTTGTAACATCGAATATATATGAATATAATATAAAACTTTTGTATTTTGATGTTGTGTTCTTCTTTGCATCTGAGCACTACCCTTTTAATTTTTTATTGCATCTAGTGATGATATATGTTCCTGTTAATTTTCTGCATATTTTGAATTTTTATGGTTATGCTTGCAAAACACTCTTCATGCTATCGCTCATTAAAGAAGGTTTTAGAAAAATTGTCAGAATCTTCCACACTTACAATAACTCCATCCTTTCTCGCCTACATTTTCTTTTGAATAAGGCATGAATATAATCGACATTTGAAGAGGTTTGTGAAACTCTGTCGAGGATCGACAATGGTTTTCAAACTCCTTGAGAGTCTCAACGAAGTATAAAATTTTCACTTTCCATGCTTTAGTTTTCGCTCACGGGTGGACTTTTGAAAGGTTATATAAACTAAAGTATGGACCAACAACTCTTAAAGTATTTATACTTAGAATTTTCCCATAATATATCGACATTTGTGGAGGTTATGTTAACTTTTTTGATGACCAACAATGCAAAACAAAGAATAAAACCAAAGACTTCAAAGGAGCATCTGATAAAGAGGGGTTATAATAACCTTATCGACGACTATGAGGTTCAAGGAACTTGGGAAAATCTTGACAAAACTTGTACTTAAGAACATTTTTCAACCAAAGAAAAGGGTTTGGAGGTTACAGCCAAAACTGAAGTAGCAGTCTCCTAAGAAAAATGCACTTCCACTGGTGCTTCTTTGATCATCCACACATCCTGCCCAATCAACATCAGTATAAGCACTCAAAGAGAAGTTATTATCATTCTGTGATCATAGTCATAGTATGAGCTAAATACACCAGATTAATAAATTTAAGCCATATTTAACCCACTAAGCTACAATCCCAATGATATGTTTGAAAGCTTCATAAACAAGTAAACATTAAACTAAACATGAAATAAACCATGAAAGCATAAATAAACCTAATCTAGAACTCCAAACCTTATCCCATTGGGGGAGTGGTGTCATATTGATATGGAATGACGACCGTTTCCCAATCCCTTAGATAAAATGAGCATCTAATTGAACTCCATTGTTGAAAACTAAGCTAAAATTGATGAAACTATGCTAAGGATGGATGAAAAGATGAAAAAGATTATAATGGATGCAAGGATGAATAAAGATAGTATTCAAACGAGCAACACAAATTTTCTTTGGTGGAAGTGGATCCATTTCTCTCCAAAATGTGATGTATTTATAGGATAAAATGATGAATCAACTTGGGATAAGATTGATTTGGTCAATCAATGGTCAAGATGGAATCAAGGGTGAAGACATGGATCAAGGATTCTCATCAATGGATGAGAATCAAAGATCACATGGATCAAAGAAACAATCAAGGGATCACAATGATTCAAACACACTTTCAAAGATTTTAGAAAGTTTGTTACAAATTTTGTTAGGAAAGAATATTCTATTTTTGGAGCCAAATAGAAGAATATTCCAAGGGAATATTCCCTATGCAAGTGGATGGGTGAGTAAGATTATTAATTATTTAATTAAAATAAAGTTTTAATTGTGCAAGTTGAGGAATATGAGGATGCTCATTAAATAATTTATTTATTTAATGAAAAGGAGAAGCAAATGACATTTAATTCAATAATTTAGGATTATTCAATTAAATGAGAGGACATAAGGTGTTTGAATTAAATAATTTGCATTATTCAATCAAATAGGATGAAAGGTGATTGTGAAAGGTGGTGAATTAACCTAATAACATTAATTAGATTAATAGGTGAAAATGATGCATTTAATTAAATAATTAGGCTCATTTAATTAAACAGGCGAAAAGAAGATGAATTTTAGGACAAAACGATGTTAGTAATCAGATTCAAGTGTGTACTATCATTCAGGACAATTTTAAGTGTCTACATTTTTCCCCTCTTTGTAGTGAGGTACTTGTTACGTTGGTTCAAAGACAAACGCCTTTTGGATTTAAACTACTGCTCAGATCAAAAAAAAAAAAATTGGATGCCCCACTATCGCTCCAGCAGAAGGAATTAAGCTGGTACCCTGCCACCTCGAGAGATCGGGCAAAATTTTTAATTTGCAAGTCGATATCGAGACAAAAGTTCAAGATTAGTTTAGCTCAAAGAGGACTAGAAAGCTCAGATGTTTGATGTAGACAGATTTGATGATGTATAGATAGTCATCAGCCATGGGTAACCTCATGTATATTTTGATATATATAGCATAGATTTGATACCTAGATAGAAATGTTAGTAGAGATAGAAGAATGATATGAATAGGATGGATAGAAGTAGAAGAATGGGATGGACATTGATTAACCATTATTTTAAGGTTGATTCAGAAGTCCAACAAGCCTATGATCATTTGAGACTTTATTAGATATGGTGATGAGATTGATGATATGCTCGTTTTATGGATTGGGATATTTCATCATTCCTTATTTTTGATATAGCACATAGACACGATGCATCAGGGCATTGATAACCAGGATGGATTTGTATCTAGTGCAATGAACTTTGACTCTGCAAACAGATAGGATAATCCTTGTTCACACCTTGACATACAAAAACCCTATTGGAATGTAGTTTAGAAGTTTAGAACATTTTGAACCAAAGCATGTACACAATAGTCAACAATATATTCAAAACGAACTCCCCACACACAACAAAGTAAGTATGTGCCAAGATTATTTTACAAGAATACCCCACAAGTACAAAAAATAGAAGATAATGATTGATGCCCCATTCCTTTCTCTCTAAATCATTTTGATAGACATCATCGAGAGGTCCTTGAAATGGGTCAACAAGATAAATCATAAGACAAGATCAAAATGAACAAACAGTTAATGTTATTTATATCTCTTGCCAAAGGTGTTATGCTTAGGATAAATATCTAAAGTGATTGCCAAAGATGATGCCCATTATAGGAAATATGTATCCTAGGACATGTTAGTGGATGGTGGCAGGTTGATAGGTTGTTTGAAAGGATGTTGATATAAGATTTGATTGACATGTTTGATAATGATCAAGAATTTGATTTTTACGTTTAAAGGTTCTACTTTTGTTGATTATTGTACTTGTTTTTCGTTTGTGTTACCAAAGGGTGAGTGTGACGATCGATTTATTATGGATGGAAGTTTATTGCGAGTGCAAGTGAAATGAGATGGGTGATTTTGGACTTTTTGGAATATTTCAATGTTTTTGACATTTTCTAATGTTTTGAGGTTGTTTTTTTGGTCTTTTCGAATGTTTTCCAATGTTTTTGGTTTTCAAGTTTTCAAATGTTTTTGTATTTTTTGAGTTCTAACCAAGACCTAAGAGGGATTGACCTAGGGCCTCAGGGGCTTATCAAAGATTAGCCTTGCCTACATTATACATGCAGAGACCACGTAGTTCGACTAACTTTGACCAGTTATTGATGAGATATGAACACTTGATGGATTGTCAGTTTATTATGACGGACTCCTAAAGGACTGACTTAGGATGTCTCAAGGGAACATCGATGATGGTCTTTCCTACGTTCAAGCTTAGAGACAACATAGTTCGACAAATGTTTTTTTTTTATGTTTTGACCTATTTAGGGATTTTGATGTGTTTTGGATGCTTTGGATTATGACTTTACAAATTTTTGAATGTTTTTGGATTTTGGCTATACAAGATTTTGATGTTTTTGGATTTTGATGATTTTCGAATGTTTTTGGATTTTGGCTAATACAAGATTTTGAATTTTTTTTGGATTTTTTGGATTTTACAAGTGTTTTTGGATTTTGATGATTTTCGAATGTTTTTAGATTTTGGCTATACAAGATTTTGATTTTTTTTGGATTTTTTGGATTTTACAAGTGTTTTTGGATTTTGATGATTTTTGATGAGATTTTCAAGTAAACGATACCTAGTTCACGATTTCGATGTCACGTTATGAGATAGAAAACATGGATCAAGAGTTATTTGAAAACAAGAGTGTAATAACTTTCCCCTAGTGTCTAGCAATGCTTCATAGTTCAATGAACCAACCACAATAGGTAATGTATATGCGAAGAGTTCAACAGAGTTTTATCATGCTAGGTATGGGCTATGGGACTTATGAGATAAAACGGTAAAGAGCTTGTCAAAAAAATTCCATGAGTAGAGTTGAAGTATACGCTGAATCTTTGTCAAGATCAGATAAACTGGAATATTTGGATAAAAGCTAGATTTGTATGGATGGAAGGAACATTGGATTTATCATGACAAGGATGAGATGCTTCTTGTCTAAGAGGGATCATATAGATGCTTGATTCTACTCATGACACCTACTTGTCAAGTTTTCATCATAGTACATGCCCAAAGTGCCACTGAATTGGTTTTCACTGGACGATAATTTTTATTTTTACTATTTTCTTGATTTTTTTATTTTTTAGAAATTTTACCCTCATGTTGAACCACCTGGTGGTACTAATGTAGAGGCAACTATCATAACATGCCAACAATACCCTGCTTGAAGAAGTTTCTTTGCTAATATACGAGCACTTGAATGCAACTTTTGAGAAATTTATTGGCTGCATATCAAAACCAGTAATAGACAAATAATTTTCAAACCATCTGTTCGACAGTCCCACCAGGCGTGCCAAAAACTGTTATCACCTAGAAATGCACCCTATGCAAAGTTATGAAAACTGAGCTTTTTAGAGAAACATGGGATCATTTCAAGGCTATGGGTCACCTAAAGTTGAAATGAACCTCCGGAGAAGGCCGGCTTCCTTTGGTGTCACCTAGACTTCTTATCTTTGTGAGGTAAAGGGAGAAGGAATACATAAATGAAACTAAATACTGTGGTGATACACCGAATTGATAAGAAATCATGAAATGAAAACAAGATAAACATACACTGGAAAGCTAATGGTTACTATTTCACTTACTCAACATAACCCCTTTAGACTTATGCATCATTCTTAAAAGGCTTGATCTACATACATATCTTAAGAAGGAAAGATGAATTTCACAGCTTTAAGGTATGAATACAGATTTAGAAAACACAGTTGAAAACTTGCATAATCTAAAACTACAGAAATGAGAGTAATACAAACATTAACACTGGCTTCCAAGGTAAACTCTGTTTTATTCCAGATTCTAGTTGAGTTACAAAGCATACATTAGTCGAGAGAGGATTGTTAAAAATCACTGACTCCCAAGAATGCACAATTCAAACTCTATTACAAAGAGGCAAAAATGCCATATATACAAAAGATATCAGCCCCTAGGGCCTACAAAAAATATCCGCGTTCAGAAAAAATTGCCCTTAGATCTTTTTGATGAAATTAATGTTGCATCCTCGTGTCCATGTCGGTGTGGATTCACTCTAGGAATGGCCTCCTTGATCTTTTTCAACTACCACATTCACTTTTGATCTTCATGTCCCTCGTCTTCGAATCTCCCTGCCGAGCTACTTTGAATGCTTCTGAGCTCAGGGAAAATCCATGTCGGTTTACATTCTGTTGATCTTCCTCTAACTGGTCAAACTACCACGGCTCGCCTGTAGCTTCCTCCAATTGGATGCATTCAATCCATATAGATTCCAGACAGTCAAGGGTCATCAGACTGAATCGCATGTTGGTGAGACACTAGACGTGTCTCCCCGATGCGATTATGCCCTTACAGTAGCATCGGCATAGAATACAATCGTCGCTGAGAGCTCTCATCGAGCCACAAAAGTTATATTGACATCGCCTTTGTCATCGCCTAGAACATCGGCAAGACATATCGCTTTCGAGAAGACCTCATGGCGAGCCCTCAAGAATCATACCGATCTTCGTGAGTTACCACTGCACCATATGTCGCCGAAATCATCGCTATCGGAAAGACAACATAGCGAACACAAACCACCTTCCTCGATGTCGCTTATCGCCAGGAGTCCTACCGAAACATACATACCCATCGGCAAGACAATCGCTTGTCGACAAGAGGTCACAACGGGCTCCATTAGTCATACAGATATCCCCTTTTCCATGGGCAAGTTGATCGCTTATCGGCAAGAAAAAATTCTTTCGGCAGGACATCATGTCGAATACCACCCTTCAGCTAGACCTCCATTTGCTTCGGTGAGACTCCGCTTGGTCGGCAGGACGTCACTCCGAAGCCACCTAGCTTTAGCGAAACCTCACCCGATGACATCCCTCTTCAGTTTCGACAAGACTATCTTCAGTCGAGAAGACCTCATGTAGAATTCATCTTGTTTCGGCGGGAGCCTGCCCTCCTGTTCACAACGGTCGGTGAGACATATCGGGTCGGGAAGACTTTCCTCGATCTCAAAATATCACACCACAGGCAAAAACTATCGGTGAGACTACCCCCATTTGTCGAGACATCATGGTGAGCTCATTACGTTACTGAAGGCACCAAACATGTCGGCGTGACTAACAACCATTGGCAAGACATCCTGTTGAAGGCAACTCTCTCGGCGACCCCATTTCATCTCAGCAAGACCCTGTCGGGTCGGTGAGACATCTTATCGAACTCCTCTCGGCGATGAGTTTACATTCTTTTCAGTCGGGGAGACATTGCTTGTTCGGTGAGACCTCTCGCCAAGCTCCTTTATCTTCCGACGAGCTTGAAAAATTTCGGGGAGACTTCCTTCGTTCGTTGAGACATCACACCGAGTGCATTTCATTTCGGTGAGACCTTTCCCTGTCGGTGTGACCTTTCATCGATGACGCCTCCCTTCGCCAAGACATCCACCTTTCGCCCAGACATTATGGCGAATTGAATCCTTTCACTGAACTCCTTTCATTTCGGGGAGACCGCACTTGGTCGGTGATACCTCTCACCGAGCTCACAACTTTCGCCGCGACCTCCACTTGACGGTAGGACATCACCCCGAGACCACCGTCTTACGCTGAAGGCATCCATTCTCGGTGAGACATACTGTGGTCACTGAGACATCTCAGAGAGCTCCACCTGTTCTCCCCGATGACATCTTCTTTCGCCAAGACCTTCGTTAGTCACCGAGACATCTCCCTAAAACCACGACCTCATATTGAAGGCACCACTTTGTCGATGGGACTTTCATCCTTCGGCCAGACTTTATATTGAAGCCTCCATCTCCTAGCGAGCAGACCCTCTTTCGGGGAGACTTCGCTTGATCGGCAAGACCCTATGCCGAAGGAAAAATCCTTCGGTGAGCTCACTTCATTTCTGGCGACAAGACCTCATCCTTTCAGAAAGACATCTCCCCGAGACCATCCTGTCCTTGGGCGACCTTTTTCATATTGGGGAGACCTCCCCTTTCGCCGAGACCTTTCAGCGAATGTGAACTCTTCTCCCCGACGCCGGCCCTTGTGAACAACCTTTGGCGTGACATCTTTCCAAGCGGAGAGATACATGAAGACTCATGGCTACCCGAAAGTCTTAGCGACTGGTTTTTAGTCAACCAAATAGGATGCACTGCTAGTTGGCAAGACAATAAGAGGGTCTTGCCGACTCTCTTCTCTGATAAGTTTTGTGCCAAAACTGATTGAGGCATGCTTTTCAACTGAGCTCCTTTGTGAAATAGATCAGTTGTATGATTTAATCCTTCACAGCAATGTCCCCATTTGGCCTACATGAACACCTGAAACATAGATTGCCCTGCCTGAACCCGTAGGTGAAAAATGGGTAACAATAGTACAAACCCTATTTTTGTTGTTATTGTTGTGCAAGCACTTGTTGTTGTTGGGTGTATTGTTGTGCTAGCAACTCTTATTGTTGGGATTTTTGTTGTTGTTTCATGATCAAGGCTTGTTGTTGCAAGGCTTGTGCTTGGGCTTGTTGCCATTGCAACACTATTGATAATCTTGTTGTTGGGCTTGTTGTTGTTACAAAGCTTGTTGTTGGACTTGTTGTTGTTGCAACACTTGATCTTGAGCTTGTTGATGTTGCAATACTTGTTGATAGGCTTGTTGTGCTTGTTGAAAAGATAGAGTGTGAGCTTGTTTTTCTTACAATGCTTGTTGATAGGCTTGTTGATGTTGCAACATTATACTATATTGGGTCAAAATATTTTGATTTTGGGTATGCGAGATGGATTTTGAGTGACCATGGTGTGAGATTGGTTGTGGGTTTATTTGAGATGGTTGTTGTGTGGTGAGTGTTTTTGGGTTGTTTTGTGCTATCATCCCTTGTAAAATTGTCAATTGGGATGGAGGAATGTAGGTTTGGGGCCTCATCTGATTTTGCATGGCTTGGGGGACCAATGATAAAGATGATGGTTTCATTTGATGTTGCGATGTCAATGGCACATTTTGAACATGATTCAATAGATTAGAAGGGTTTCCTTGAGTAATGTGTTGAGGGTTCCCTTGTTGTGGTTTATTTGATGCTAAGGTGTTCAATTGGTTGATGGGGTTTGTGATCAATGTGTTGTTTTGACTTGGATTCATGATAGATGGGATTGATGTGTTTTGTGGAAGCAATGGATGTGATGGGTAAATTGGGTGGTTGGATGAAGATGTCCCTTGTTGTGTTAAGGGTTGACCTTGTGTAAGGGTGTTAACTTTCCTTTGTTGTTCTTCTTGAGTTACTTGGTTCACATTACTTTGTGTAACATTAGGCATACTTGTTGTACTTGTGGTGATGGATGAAGATGGTTGCACTCGAAAAGTTGAGGTTGTTGTGGTCTTATGGAATGTAAGTGGTATGTATGGATGTAGAGGGTGTCCAGGAATGGTAGTGGAAGATTGTGATGGGGCACCAAATGTTGGTGTCCAAGATATGTTTTTTGGAAGGGTGGTGCCTTGTGTACCAAAAAGTGTGTTACCTCCTAAATGGAGAGTGTGACCAAGGTCGGTGGAAATTCTAGTTGCAAGACTAGAAGTTGATGTTTGACTTGATACAAGGGATGAAGTTGGTTGAATCATAGATGGAATCAAGCCTTGTGCCAAGGGTTGTGCGATGAAAGTTGGGGGAATTGAAGCCACATTCTCTAAGGTTTGATAATCTTGTTTATAATCAAGGATTTCTTCCTTAGTGAGCTCAAGTGGGTTTGTGACATCTACCTCATACCCTTTGTCTAATGGATTTTTTGGTTGTTGTGAGGGGGTAGAATGGCTCCTTGGATCGAATTATTGTGGGATAGTATCACTTGTGGTAGATGTGTTTTTGGTTTTCTCCATATTTCTCTTGTGTTGTGACCTTGTTGTAACCATAAATTGTGGTTCAACTATGGGAGAGTTGTGTTGAGATTTGTAGTGTTGAAACTCTCTAGTTGACTCAAATTTAGATAAAAGGGACCCTTTATGTTGTTTTGGACCAATGATGTGAGTGGATGATGAAAAGGGTGAATGATATTAGGGATTAACTTTCTACACTTTTGGACAACTCTTTTGGACTTAAGGTTTGATGTTTTGATGTCTTGGATAAAAAGGTGTTTAATGAACTCGTAAATCTTTAAGGTAGACTTGTGACCTTTAAGATAAGATAGTTCAAAAATGTGAAGACTAATTCAACTAAGTGTATGAAAAATGATTCATTTCACACACACAAAATAGCTAAGTTAGGAGATTGGTTTGATAATTTCCTAAGTCTAAAGTGTTTATGTTCCCAAAAGTTTCTAAAGTTGTTTGTGACATGGAATGTCAAATGTGATGAAGATGGATGAAATGTTTTTTCCTAAAATGTGTTAACCTAAAAGGGACATTTGTTTTACAAGACCAAGATGGTGAGAAACATGCTTTACCTCTAAAGTGATAAAACCTTAAGAACTCAATGATTTTGATAATAAAACTTGGACCCAATATTTTGCAATACTTGCCTTGTCTCACTTTGTTTGTTTTGGGGAGTCAATGTGTCTCAACAATAAGACCAATGTGTGGTGTGTTCATTTGGTTTTAATCTTTGATTTAGTGAGATGTATTTATTACCACATCAATAAATTCTTATTTAATTTCAAACTAAAAATGTCTATGTCTAAGAAACCTTTATTCCACAAAGTCCATTATGTGAAAATCAAGAAGCTAAGGCCATAGTTCCCTATGTTAACTTTAGAAATTGTGAATTAAGATATAATTTCAAATATTTAGAATCCTCTAAATATAAAATCCTTAGGGACAAGTAGCAATATAGGACTTTTCAAATATATTCACACTTAATCCAAAGGGTTTGAAATTTGAAGAACATGTTGATGTGTGTTTAAGTTGTTTTGAAACCAAGCAATGTGTCAAACTGACTCACAAGCAATAACAATCCTAGCTCAAGTGGGTACATTCTTCTTGGTGGGCTTACCTCATGCCCCAAAGGGATGATTTTACATGCAACTTATGGAGGAAAAAAAAGCAAAAGAGTCCATTCTCTTTAAGCCTTTATGCCTTAACCCACAAATTGGACTTGGTAAGTAACTTCTTGGAAGTAAATTCCAATGCACGACTTTAAAGAACACTTCGAAAATGAACTTGGTTGGCTACTACACAAATATTTTTAGTGATAAAAATTGAGAACATTGTACAGACACTACCATCTGCCTGGCACTTAAGGCATTAAACCATTCCCTTCCGCTTTCAGAGATGGATTATGTGCAGTATGTCGTTGCCCTAGATTGAAGCTACTTTCATTACAATTTCACAACCTTTATTTAAAGCCCACTGATAAACATGCTTGCAAGAATTGCTAAGAGTTCTCCATTGCAGATGTGTCTCCTAGTAGATTCTCTCTTAATAAGAATAATGTTATTTCTCTTCACCTAAGATCACACAAATCACAAGGGGATAGGATACATAGGAAGTTCTTATGGTGACTCAAAACAAGAAAGTACACTTGAGTGTTTCTCTTCACCCAAGATCGCATGAAGCACAAGGGGAGTGGATACACACTACAAGTGTATAAAAGCAAATCAAGCACATCAAACACTCATTCATTTTAACCCAATATAGAAAAATGACTTCATTTTAAGCACCAATGGAAGTGTTTGTTTGTTTTGTCCAATTTTAACCAATATTGCAAAATGAGGTTGTATGGGTTGAATTTTAACCAACTTTGAAAAGAATTAAAGTAATTGTGAATTTTAAGCCCAATGGAAATTTAGTGGTCTTAAAACATAAAGAAAAGCAACATATGATGGGTTATAATTATCCCATAAGTGTCAAAACACTTTTACAATGTATGGTCAAACAATAGTATGCTCCTTCACTTCAATTTTTTTCAAATCCGCAAAACCAGCTAGCCTCACAAAACAAAACCATATGTCAATAAAATATTAGAGAGCATATGAAATTGAAAATTTAAACCACACATGAAAATTAACTCTCTTTTTTTTACCAGTAAAAAGCGTCACTAAAATTAACTGCATCATTGTAGCTATCAAATGCGTCGTTGAAGGAAAAGTGCATCGCTCTAGTGAAATTTGGATGTTTTGCTCTACACAAAAGCAATGACATCAATAGTGTTGCTATATGATGCATGTCACTGTATTAAAAATCATGATAACTTTCAAAAACACATGAGTGTTGCTATATTTAATAGGTGACACCATAATTAACATGTTTCGCTATATTTGAATCAAATGCGTCACTATATTATGGCGTGTCTCTGTAGCGTTGCTATAGCCATCAAAACTGTTTCCATTTCCCTAGAACTTGTAACTCACATAAACTTAAGAGAAATTCATCAAAAAAAGTTAGTAAAGCCCTCCTTCTAGCGCCAAAATGTGATCATAGTCATAGTATGAGATAAATACACCATATCCTAATGAATTTAAGCCATATTTAACCCACTAAGCTACAATCCCAATGAGGTGTTTGAAAGCTTAAAAAATAAGTAACCATTAAACTAAGCATGAAATAAACCATGAAAGCATAAAGAAACCTAATCTAGAACTCCAAACCTTATCCCATTGGGGGAGTGGTGTTGTATTGATATGGAATGACAACCGTTTCCCAATCCCTTAGATAAAATGAGCATCTAATCGAACTCCATTGTTAAAAACTAACCTAAATTGATGAAACTATGCTAAGTATGGATGAAAAGATGAAAAAGATTGATAATGGATGCAAGGATGAGTAAAGATAGTATTCAAATGAGCAACATAACTTTGCTTTAATGGAAGTGGGTCCATTTCTCTCCAAAATGTGATGTATTTATAGGAGAAAATGATGAATCAAGGGCTAAGATTGATTTGGTCAATCAATGGTCAAGATGGAATCAAGGGTGAGGACATAGATTAAGGATTCTCATCAATGGATGAGAATCAAAGATCACATGGATCAAAGAAACAATCAAAGGTTCACAATGATTCAAACAAACACATTTTCAAAGTTGTTAGAAAGTTTGTTAGGAAAGAATATTTCATTTTTGGAGCCAAATAGAAGAATATTCCAAGGGAATATTCCATATGCAAGTGTATGGGTGAGGAAAATTAGTAATTAGTTAATTAAAAAAAAAATTAATTGTGCAAGTTGAGGAATATGAGGATGCTCATTAAATAATTTATTTATTTAATGAAAAGGAGAAGCAAATGACATTTAATTCAATAATTTAGGATTATTCAATTAAATGAGAGGACATAAGGTGTTTAAATTAAATAATTTGCATTATTCAATTAAACGGGATGAAAGGTGAATGTGAAAGGTGATGAATTAACCTAATAACATTAATTAGATTAATAGGTGAAAATGATGCATTTAATTAAATAACTAGGATTATTTAATTAAATAAGCGAAAATAATATGAATTTTAGGACAAAACGATGTTAGTAATCGGATTGAAATGTGTAATATCATTCAAGAAAATTTTAAGTGTCTACACATTCTTATACCACAAACCATAATTTGGAGTTCCCTTCAAGTATCTGAATATTCTTTTTACTGCTTTCTCATGAGTTTTCTTAGGATTAGCTTGATATTTGGAAACCAAACATACTGCATGCATAATATCAGGTCTAGAAGTAATCAAGTACAATAAACCTCTAATCATAGACCTATAAAGAGTTTGATCAAATTCAGGTGACTCATCAGTCTTGCTCAAGTGGCAACTAGTAACCATAGGAGTACTTACTAGTTTGGAATCCTCCATGCCAAAATTCTTCAACATCTCTCTAACATACTTAGCCTAAGAAATAAAGATGCCATTATCTAGTTGAACAATTTGAAGCCCAAGGAAGAAAGACAACTCACCAATCATAGACATCTTAAACTCTTTTTGCATCTCTTCTACAAACCTCTTACACATATTATCATCACCACCAAAGATGGTGTCATCAACATACACAATAACTATTAAAATCTTGTCTTCCTCTACCTTAATGTAAAGATTACTATCTATAATACCTTTCTTGAAACCTTCCTAAAGTAAGTACTTTTCCAACCAAGCATACCAAGCTCTAGGATATTGTTTTAGTACATACAAATATTTCTTGAGTTTGCACACCATGTCCAGATCTCTTGATAGCTTGAAACCATCTGGTTTCTCAATGTAGACCTATTCCTCTAAATCACCATTCAAGAATGTTGACTTGACACCCATATGATAGAATTTGAAATTCTTGTGAGTAGTAAAGGCAAGAAACATCCTGATTTTCTCCATTTTGGATACCAGAATAAAAGTCTCCTCGAGATCAATACCTTCAACATGAGAATAGCCCTTACATACCAATCTGGATGTGTTCCTCACAAGTTCACCATCTTCATTCAGCTTGTTTCAGAACACCCACTTTGTTCCTATAACATTCTTATTAGCTAGTCTAGGAACCAATTCCCATGTCTGATTCTTTTATATTTGATTCAATTCTTCTTCCATTTCCTTTATCCATCCATCATCTTTGCTAGCATCAACAAAGTTCTTGGACTCTAACTTTGGTAGTAAGCACAAATTCACTTGCTCGATAGCCTTTGCAAGCCTTCTCATAGTCAACACACCTTCATTCTTATCTTCAATGTGCCAGGTCCCAAAAAATGCAGATTGCAAACCCTAAGAGGATGTTGAGCTCTATGATCAGGTTTACAACATTTTTGGCTAACGAACGAGGTTAATTAATGTGGTTGAGAACCCCCTGCACTGTAGGCTCTACCAGACCTAGGCAGGTGTAGCTAAATGATGGGGCAGATTTAAAAGTTATGTGTGTAATCTCTAACTTGGGCAATCTATCCACAATGACATGTAGGAGTGAGATAGATGCAAGGATAACAACTATTCCTACTGTAAATGTTTTGAGAGGTGAATGTATGAATACGTTTTATATAGGTTATTGATTGCAATGAATGTGATTAGTGCCCATTCCTATTGGGTAAATGGAGTCGAGATGTATAAGATATGTGGATCCTTTTTGTGGCTTAACTCTAACTACTCAACACTTATAGATGTCTATACTTTGTATAAATGTGCAAATTTGTCAGTTATTTGGGCTCTTCTTACAAATCCTAGTGATATCTCCCTAAGTTACTATGATGTTTGAAAGGAATTTTAATTTTGATGTGAAGGAAACCAGTTAAGACAATCAATTCAAAAGGAATTTAATTTTGGGCATAAACCTATTAAAAATGATCTCTCAAAAGTATTTTAATTCTCTTCTCACATAAACCAATCAAGGAAATCACACAAGTACAACAAATGTGTCTTGACAAGTTAAATATATATTGATATACTTAATTTGAATAACAAAGAAAGACCACTCCAAAGACAACCAAATAACACGTATGAATTAAAAATAACATAACAGTTGAGCACCAGAAATTGAGCCACCAATTCAAATCTTCTCCTCCATTATATTGCTTCAAAAGATAATATAATTCATATTGGAAGTCTTTTATGATTGTTGTAATCTAACTAGATGCTACTAACTATGATCATATCTCAAAACTTGGCCTTGGTTTCCCTTATATAAGGGAAGCAACAAGCTTCAGGCCATTACATCAAAAGTGGTGTCGACGTTTCATTTGTATTTTGCTAAAACCCTAACAATGTAATTGTGAACGGGCGAAAATATGTGTTAGAAAATGACAACAAACAAAAGAGTGCAAACAACAAATATAAACACCTACACCTCAAGATTGGGCAATCGTTTAACTTAACAAAACAAAATAGAACATTTTACCTTGTTGAGTTGTCCTTTGGTTAGCCCTTCGATCTTTGATGTTGTATGCTCCTTTGATGGCAGACAATGAGGATGCAAGATGGTTGAATTTGGATAACAATGGATGAAAATGCTATGGTAAGTGCAAGGAAATGAGAAATTTGGCTAAGTATGGCTCCAATGAAAATTTTGCAAAGTTTGGCTAGCATAATGATCTCCCCCTAAAATGAGAGAAAAGAGGGGATATTTATAGAGAATTTTGAATTCTCTAGGGAAATGGACGGTTGAGATTAAACCAACATGGCCAAGATGTAGGGCTATGGTGAGTTGAGAACTCACAAGCCCTCACATCTTGACATGTGGCATGTGAAGTTGCTTGAGAAAGATGATGTGTAAGTGAGTTGGAAGGAGAGTACATGACATTGAGGTACTACATAGTACCTTGGGATTTGGACAAGATCTCCTCATAAAGGAGGTCCTTGTCCCCATCTGGGTGAAAGGACATGTGAGGAATTAAAAATTCCTCAAATATCCACATGGGAATGAGAGAAAGAATTTAAAATTCTTTGGAATGCATTGGGGGATTAAATGTGAATTAAAAATTCACATGGGGAAAGGGGTGCCTTCTCCAAAAGGAGAAACTCTTTAATAGGGTTGACTTAGGACAAATGACATGGAGATTAGGTTGACCTAATTAAGTGATTAAGGTTGTGCAAGTACCTGATTAGACAAATTAATGACATATTAGAGGCAAGTGGGAGAAGGGGGAGAGTTCACATGTGACTTGATGTGACAAGTCAAAGATCACATGGGGAAGAGAAAAAAGAATTTAATATTCCTTGGAAGGATAAAAGGAATTAAAAATTCCTTTAGAGTTTGATAAGGCTAGTTAATGAAGGATTAGAGGAGGGTTAGGTGGCTAAGAGAGCTTAGAGGCCAACTTGCAAAAGTTGGAGGATGTGACACATCCTAATCAAGGATTAGCCATGTTCACATCCCTAATGATGAGATTAGGAGAATAATTAGGATTAAGAAAGGGATGTGACATGTGAGGAATTAAACAAATGTCATATTTATTTAATTCATTTGATGAAAAGGAGGATTAAAGAGATCTAAGGTATTTATTTATTAATTAAATACCTTAGGGATTTGGTAGAATTAAGGATATTAATTAAATAATAGCGATATTACTTAATTAATGCAAATAAGGGGATGCTTAGACGAAAGGGGATAAATTTGGATAAATTAAGTGTCCAAATTTAGGTGTCTACAGTAATTAACAGTAAATAGGAGATAACTACGGAATTATGCAACAATTCATGACACACCACAATTTTTTAATCTTCATTAGGTATCCGTGATCATTAAATATTTGTTCAAGGTCCGTGCTCCATGATAATGTATTTTATGTTGCATAACTTCGATGACTTATGTTCCTTACGTTGCTTGAACAATAAACATGTTAACTTTGGATAAATGCTCAATGTATTATGTTTTGGCATAAGTATCGACATTGGTGATTATATCTTTCATAATAAATTCCAGAGTGAAAATATTTTCTAGTTGTACATGTGTATTTTCTATCACCATTGCTTCATCGTTCACCTTGTCAAGGGCCACTGGTAAATACTGGGCAAGTTCATCCTTCCATATACTTTGTTCCTTTAGCTCTCCCTCATCATCAAAGAAATTAGGTAGAGCCATATTCAAGGGTTGGTCAAAATCACTAAGTTCTTGTGTCAACAAGGTGTGATACTTCTCATGCATATCAATTAATTCCTTATAATCTTTTAACACTCGTTAACCAACATTTTCCTTGGTTGCTATCTCTTCTTTTGTCTCCATCATCCTAAGGTGTAATCTCTTGTGTTCTTGATAAGCAACAAGTTTTCTGTTATGGATTTCTCAGACCTTGTCAGCATTCTTGAGCATCTTTTCAAATCTCCTTTTCATTAATTCTGAGGCCATTTCAAACTTGGCAATCTTCATCTTCCTTTCCAATTCATCATACTTCTTTTGAGCTATTTCATTTTTATGCTTCCAATATATGGTTTCTGACATAGCTTCTAGTACCTTATTCTCACATTCCACCAATGGAGAGTATGTGCTTGAAGAAGAAGGTAACTTATCCTTGTACTTGAATACTTCCTGTCGTAACCTCTCATTTTTAGAAACATACCTTTTTTTATCTTTCACTAGTTTATCAATTTGTACCTTAGTAAATTTTGCAACATTGACATTCAATTCAAAAATCTCCATGGGATCAACACTTGTCTCCCACTCTATGTACAAGAAGATGGCCAAATACTTGAATAGGGTCACTAATAAAGCAGGCCTTTTCTCTTGTGGATACAAGGCACAAATTAGAAGAGTGGAATTATCAGGGTTGTATCTAGAACCAGTATAGATATTGTCACTTGCATCAATAGTCAATTGCAAAGATTTGTCTTGCCTTTTCCTAAAACTATCAAATACAATGGCAGAGTTGATATCCCATCCTAGAATGAGCATAACTCCAGCCTCCTACAACAACTCTTTCCCCCTTTCTAGAGTAATGTTCTCCATCTCTGGATCCACTTCTTTTTGTAACTCATCTAGGACATCAGCTTCTCTATTAGGAGGGATTTCTTTTACTCTTTCTCTTATTATCTTACTGTTGTATTCATAAACAAATTCCTTGAACTCAGGAGACTTGACAAAAGTATCATCCGAAGTAAACTTTTGGCTTGCATTGTGCCTGACATCATCAGAGAGTTGATTAGATGCTTCTAACACAACAACACTCCTTTCAGGGGGAGGTTCATATTTCTCAATAATTGGTTCATTTGTCTGTACAAATTCAACTTCATCCTCAACATCTTCCTCACTTGCCATATGTGTATCAACAGAAAAAACTAATGTTCGGAGTAGGCTGTGGTGATATGTGAAAAAAGGTGTTACATCCTCAACTTGTGTTACTACAACATCTTCTCTTCTCTTGAATATTGAATAAGGTACATCCTTGGTCAATTCATTTTCATGTTGAAGCATTATGGCCATTCTCTCCACTAGGTCTTCAATCTCATGAAAGGCCCCAAAGTATAGTGGATTTTGACTCCTTTTCCATGCTTCAACCATCATTATCCTATTATAAAAGTCCCTTCTTCTTGATGCATGGCATTCATTAGTGTTCCTGATGAAATCATCATCTACAAAGAGCTCATGTTTATACCCTTTCAATTTTTGTTTCAACTTAGCATTGTTGATGAAATACTCAAGGTCAAACCATTTCCTTTCATTCCCTTTGGGTAGATTGTAATGATCCAATTTATCATCAATGGCTTCATATCCTTTCTCAAAAATAATAGTAAAGTCACTGAAACAGAGTACTTGGCATAGGGGACTATTTGCTATAACTTTTCAAATGTAGGAAATCTGAATAAGCCAATTGTCTAACTATTTCCAAGTATGCCACTCTATCCGGAATTATTCTTGGCAAGAGGAATGGTGCTCCTTCGAAACCATAAACCCTAATCTTGGTACAGTCCTCATAAACATACCAATCACCCCAGTTGTGGTTCAATTTTCCTCTATGATCTTTCTCTTTGGGTCTTAAAAGCCTTTGTATTTCTGATGACAAGTTATAATCATAAGGGTGACCCAGAACCTTGTAGAATGGCTTCAAAAAATATTCTTCCAAATAAAGATAATGTGATCTAGTGCATATGCTATCCCATATTGAAGTCCACATCTACACTGGTCTAACATTTCCATCATTGTTTGTGTCTCTTATTCATAAGTTATCGCTCCATAATCCAATTGATTGTCCTTCATATAAGATTAGATGCATTAGCAAGGAATATTGTTTGCAATAGATGTTGTTATTCTTAATGGAAGTCAACACATCATTGAGGTATTTTGCCAAATATTTTGCATAATCAAAAGGTCTAACATCCTAATTTTGTATGTCTACTGCTAAGACCATTGGGGCTATGGACATTAAGGTGGGTACATCTACTCCCAAGACTTGTCTAGTAGAGTAGTATGTGTATTGAAAATTCTCTTCGAACAATTCAACTAAAAATGGCGGATGCTCTCCTTCTGAAAACCTTTTGAGTCTATTCCCTTCATCCTGGGGTCTATGCAAGGGTAATCTCCACCTTTTATAGCTAACATCCATGCTGTGGTATTCAACCAGAAGGTATTTAATCCTAAATTTCATAGTCATGCTCAAATCTAGTTGAAAAACCATAGAGATGTAATTGCTTGTAATGGGTACAAAGGATGATCCATCTACCAAGTGGATTGTATGATTCTGAGGGTTATACATTTTCACCAGTGCCTTCATCAATTCTACATTGATAAACACGTTAGGTACTAGTTTTCCCAAGTTAAGCCTCCATGGGTTACATACTGGCCTGTGTCTGTACACTTTCTTGTAATGGTATATGAACAAGTCGTACCCCTTTTTTTTAGTCCAAACATATCCTAACCCCTTTTGTTTATCCTCTAAATTCTTAGCTATTGGGTTTAATTGGACATTTCTTATGGACCTTGGTCCAAAACCAGGACATTGGTCAATTAAATCTTGATTTAAATGCCTGGTGTCTAATTTCTACCTGTTAACTTTGGATGTTTTTGATGTACTTTCCATTTGTTTATAGAATGATACAGACCCCACTTTATTCGTATTCTTCAACTGGTCTGAATAGAATGAATTCAATTCAGGATTAGTTACTTACTTGATTTGGTCGTGTCCTTCTGGTTCCTTGCATCCACAATCACCACTGGATTCCTAGTCTCTTTCCTCCTCAGGTACAAGAAAAATTCTCAAACTAGATCGAAGTAGATTGCCTATCTATATGTATTGGAGTGAACTTGCACCCCTTACGCAAATTCCCCTTTTGTACATCCTCGCCTTAGAAAACCAAATCCGAAATTGAAATTCCACATCAGCTAGTTGACATCCTTCCACTTGGCATATGTATGTTGTGTCAGTAGAAGAATATTTGTTAGGGATGTCCGTGCAATGCACAAATGTCTGTGCGGCATGCTTACGTCCCTGACAGATTCCTACGTCTGAAGTTGGCAGAGGTGTTACACTTCCTATTAGGAATGTTTTGTAACATCCCTCTTCGACCAACTGACGTCAAAAATGGTAGATTCTTTCCTCTTCTCCTTCAAATTCATCCATTCTTTATTCAACTTATCTCTTTTTGTCATTCTCAAGCACTCTCATCCTTCACTTCACTCTCAACAACACTTCAACACTCCATTACAGTAGCAACAACACTCTATCAACTCCGTAAAGCAAGTGTGAAGCAAGACATTGTAGCGTGGGCTTGAGGTTTTGTGAAACCTCCCTTCATCGTGGTTAATTTTGTGGTGATTGTTCAATTTCTCTTTTCTCCTCCATTGGCTAGTGAGCTCTTGGTGGAGGTGGTAACATTTCCCTCCTCTCCTTTGTGATTTGGTTGAGTAGCTCTTTACTATTTTGTAGTGTTATTTGCATTCCTTCCTTCTTTACTTCTTTATCATACATTTCTCTATCGTTGCTATTTGGCTTTCTGTGGAGGTGGAAACACCAAAACAGGGATCTAACTGAGGCAGGCCCCTATACAGCCCCAACAAATTTCCCTTCTTTCTTGTGTGTAGGAGAACATTCTTTTTGGAGCAAGCTCTCGAACTAGCGTCTCAATGAGATCCTCTTTATCATCTTAGCCCTCATATATTTACTTTATCATATCCATTTTTATATTTCCTACTTTGTCATTATGTTTTGTCATTCCTTTAGAAGTCACTAGCTAGGTCGTCAGCTTGTTTTTTGATGATTTGTACGGTATTTTCAATCCTCTATTCGTACAGATGCCAACGCACCTATGAGACGCTAGTGCACCATGTTGTCATCCTAGAACCACGCTTTCTTCCTCGGGCAAAGAGGTTTTTGAAGTATAGTATTGAATCTGAAAACCGGCTCACCTAGCCTAAATTTGGATTTTGGGTCTATAGAGTGATCGAAGGAAAATATAGTCCTCATCATTCTCATCCCTCATTTCAAACACCCCTTTAGAGTGAGGTAAGTTAGGGCATCCTTCCGCTCTTGGCTCTCTATGACCTAGTGCCTTGATGTGGTTGGTCCCCCTCTCTTACATTCTTGGTGAACCTAACCTGAACCATCGTCTACTCATTCGTTGGTGTTGAGGCTTTTTGCTTGTACCTTGTGATCCTTGTGCCCCTGAGTGTTGTGAAGGTTTATGAGCATCACAACCTAGTCCACAACCTTCGGGTATATTGTTAGGAGAAGTGTATGACACCTTCCGATGGAGAGGACAAAGGTCACTACTAGCTTCTCTACAAGCCTTCTTTCCAGATCTACCATTGGTCTTGCTGCTTAGGAGCAGTTGTCAAGGGACGAGGTAGGAATCTCCGATGAGACCAACCATGTCCTCACTCCTCTTGCATCTCCTACATCATCATTGGTAGATGAGTACAAGGCCATTCACATTCCTTCTGAATATATTTTCTACCATTAGCAAAGGACTAGGTGACTTGGAGAATCACTTGGAAAAGGACCCGAAGATGGCTAGGGTCGCTAGGGTTATCAACAAAATAAAGTATATGGTTGGAAAAGACCGAAAATGCATAGAACTCTTGGGTAGTCTCTCTAGTTTGACTGAAGCATGTGCTCCTCCAAATAATCCTAACGTTATACAAGAGGCCACTTTTGGATATCATGAGAGACAACTAGGAATGCCAATGCCTCACACATCTGTGTACATGGCTGATGCAGTCCCCTCGATTAGCATCCCCTCTACCTCCAAGAGATCAGAAACTATCAAAGCGAACAAAGTACCCTTATGGTTTAGCTTCACCACTCCTATCACCTCTGGTGGTGGAGGTTTTGGTGGGTTGAGTGGTGGAGGCTTTGGTAGTGGTGGTGGCTTCGGTGATGGAGGTGGTTCTAGTGGAGGCCATGGTGGTGGCTTTGGAAGTGGAGGTGGCTCCGATGGAGGCCCTGCTGGCCGCGGTGGCTCTGGCAGTGGTTCCGGCAGTGGTCACATCGGTGGTTTTGGAGGTGGCTCCGATGGTGGTTCTAGAGGAGGTTCCTTTGGCCCTATGTCTTCTAATGACCCTATTCTGAACACTCTTCTTTATAATATGGGTAAGATACAAATCCAGCTAGCGAGTCTCTCCAAGGCCTCTGCCCAGCCTATCTTTCAACCCTTTTTCTGACATAGCCTGTTATCGATAGCAATTTTAAACACTCCCTTCCCCCAAGGAATAGAGATTCCCAAATTCAAAAAACATGGTGGAAAAGGGTACCCATAAACACATGTGTCTGCCTTTAATGCCCTATGTACAGATTTATTCCATCACGATACATTGATGGTGAAGCTATTTCGTCGATATCTTAAGGATACAACACTCGAATGGTATTGTTCCTTACCCGACAATTCCATTTTCTCATTTGATCAACTTGTAAACCAGTTCCTATGACAATTCCAAGCTAACATCAAACCGAAGATGACCTTTTCGGATCTCATTCGATGCAAACAAGGGGATAATGAAAAGATTACTGATTTTATAGCGCGATACCAAGCTCTCATTTCACAAATCTCATATTCGCTGCCCGATTATAATGTGCAAAAGGTGTTCATAGGGAACTTGTAAAGACCTTGGCAGGAGAATTTTTCCCTTATGAAATACCCTTCTTTCATGCATTTGTATGCTGCATTACGAGAGTATCAACAAATAGTAGTTTAGTTTGAGGGATCCTCCTTGTGCTTCCATTCAGAAGGAAAGTCCATTGTATCTATCTCTGGGAAAGGTAAGGTTGTTGTGAATGTAGTAGCTAGTACAATTGATAACAACCTCAAGTGCAATAGAAAGTTCACAAAGTTAGAAAATCTTATTCTTCCATCTTACAAAAGCTGCTAAAGGATAAGATCATAATTTTGGAGAACCTTAAGCCTCTTAAAGAACCTTTCCCTAGTTGGTACGGTCGAAATACCTTTTGTCAGTACCATTGAGTTAATGGACATGATACCGAACATTGTATGGGCCTGTGTCATGAGATACATGACCACATCGAAGATGATACTATTCGTCTTGATGGAAGTAAACAAAATACAAACAAATCGGTGGCAAAAGCGAATAGTGAGCTGCAAATATACACGGACCCATTTCTATCACTTTTCCAACATGATTATCGATCCCTCTGATTCTACCACTAGGCTTGAGGCATATATTAACATGGTCACAATTACTCCTACCACGCAACCTACGCCCAACTCCTCGAACGTGACATTCACGTCGCAAGATTTACCCTTAAAAAATAAGCCCTCTCCCCTCTACATTCTCGCTCGCCTCAATGGTAACATTGTGACAGAGGTCTTAGTCAACCCCGCAAGTCAAGTGAATTTCATTACAGAAGAGACGTTGTGGCTTAATTCATTGCATAGAAAAGAATATGAAGAAACAAAATCTACCATCCACACACATGATGGTTTTTCTCTTAATCCATATGGCTTGATAACTCTTTCTTTCCTAGTTGGACCTAGGGTTGTAGACACAGTTTTTGATGTTATTATGGAGTCATATTTATTCAGGATGAAGCTAGGAACACCTTGGCTAGCTTCCATGAATGGAATCGCCTCTGTCATTCACAAATGTTTAAAGTTCTCATGAAGGTGTTGCACACGTAGTGCATGACACTGGATACTAGCCTCTGGTATCCCGTGAGGGATTTTTATTAGACCAATTTTGGCCCACCTCGTTCGGTCAACTCCCTCCAAGAATGGACCTACTTTACAAAAACTATGTGAAGTATAAGACCGGGGAAAAGGGGTAGCTAAAATTGGCTCTTCTGGTGGTACAGTAGCCAGCTGTCTCCTCTTCTCAAAAGGGAAAAGAGAAGCTACCCCGTCCTTGAGATGGCTCTCCTCATCCTCTTTCTAGAGAATTTTTTGGATGAATATGCCTAAATTTTATCCACTGAGTCCAATGATACCACCCTAGCATAGACCTAAGATCAGGATATCAAACCTCCCTACTAAACCACCTAGACCTTGGTACTACTTGTATGGTAGAGGAAAAGGTCCCCGTGGGGAATCTTCTATGTCTCAGCCTTCGTGGCCTCCTACCGCTTCTGCTCCCAAGACAATAAACGGTAAGAGGCCCACTGTCGAGGCATTAAAGCCAACTCCCCCTGTTGCTTTTCAACCTATTCCCCCTACTCCCATTCAGGAGTCTGTCCCTCTGCTAGAAACAACTATGGTGGACACTCCCATGACTGAGCAGGAGCCTTTTGTCCCTTCATAGCCTTCGGTCTCTAGCTCGAAGAGTCGCATAAACCACCTTATGCATGAATGCAAATTCCAACGAAAGGCTCTCGTGGTTGATTAGGATGCCTTACAGAGGAAGGAAGAGGAGATGACCACCCTTGCTTCAGGGCCTCTTGTTGTGTCCTCCTCTCTCTCCTTTGCTTTTGTTCAATCTAGTTTGGTCTCGCTTTCAACTTCCGCTATGAGTACAAATGAGCCTAACCCAAAAAAGGTGCAGATGTTTATTGTTCCTTCAACAGATCCACCCTTGTCGATGTCCCTTTCAGATGTCCCTCCTTTCCCAAAACCTATGGAAATGTCAAACACTTCAATGGTATTTGTTGCAGTTTTCTTTTCTTCCTTTGCACCTCTTGCCTCGTCTGTGGGGAGTTCACATCCCCCAATGGAGCAAAAGGTGGAGAGTGGTCCTTCTAGCAATGGAGGACATAAGAGGAGCCCACCTTCTCCAAAAGGTGGTCCTGCACTAGATTTTTCTATTTTAGTAACAGAAACAGTCTCGGCTTCCCTTGAGTTCGTCACCGCTCCCGAGTCACTTGGTGAGCCTAGCGATGAATCTCAGGCACAACCTTCCTCGTCCGTTGAGGTACAACATGTCACTCTAGTGAAGTGCATGTTTAACTCTCTGGATGAAGTTATAGCCTTCTCAGTGATCTTCATGAAATCATTGACCATAGCTCCACAAGAGCCTAGTGGAGGAGACCTTGCGAGGCCTTCTTTCTTAGCCCTTGTTACGGGAGCGTTGGAAGCTCCTCCCCTTAATATTCCACCACTGCAAGCTTGTCCTCCTTCCCCCCATGATGATCTGGAGTGGGAAGCAAATGACCTCCTAGTTGATGAGTGTTAGGGGGAGGCCTCTTCTTTATCTTTATATTAGATGTGTGTGTGTGTTGTGATGTGTTCCCTATGATTGTGCTATGTGTTCCTGGATGACCATTTTCACCCTTGTTGGTGCTTGGATATAGGAGTGGTTTTTGTGTCGTAAACCTTCTTCTATTTGTATCATCATTCTTCCATATTTGTGATTCACTTTCAATAAATTGGGGACAATGCAAAGTGTTGGGGGCACTTAGGCTTCCCTTCCATGTTGACCCAATTTTTTTATTTTTACTTTGTCTTCTCGTGCATTCTTCACATGGCCTGATATAGTAGGGGGTTGATGATAGTTCATTTTATATATTATTATTATACTTATATATATATATATGAGCAGTTTTGACCCTGAAATATCAAATCACCCTTGTGCCCTTTGTTGGTGTTCATTTCTTTCTCTTTTTTCTTATTGTTCTCTCTTCTTTGCTTGAGTTGTCCCTTTCACATGTGACGTCGTTTCTATGACATTCTAATTTTTAGAAAATGTATTCGTTTCCAATAAATCTTTTCTTGATAATCTTTGCAAACTTTTTCAAAGAATCACATTCTCGACTTGAAACCCTAACCAAACATGTTTCCTTCATCATGGATTTGCAAAGAAAGAACTTGAGACCTTTCCTTCGAGGATGGAGCAGCTTTGACCTTCCCCTCACAAGGGGGCATTTTCTTCCTTTCAAATTCCTTGATGAAGTGAACATCTTTCAAAAGGATTCCTTGATGGTAAATCAATTGAGAAAATACATCTCCCTCGCACTTTCAAACAATGCATCCCTTGAGTGGACCACCCCCCTTCTTCACGTTGGGTTCCCGAGGGACCCCTTTGAAAGATTTCCAATCTATCAACGATCTGTGTGATTGTTCACTTACTTGCCTATGTGGCCACTTTCAAACATGCTTTATCTGCAAGTAAACATGTCACTTTGTAGGTGTGCCTATTAAGCGGCTTTCTGATGCAACTCTATAAAGTATCCTTCCTTTGGGTTTCCTCCATGTGAGATATCTTGGGGGACACCTCCTTGCAGATCTGTGGGCCTTTAAGGCACTTTCATCCGAGCATCCTCCATGTGAGAGATCTTGGGGGTTGCTCCCTTGTAGGTTTGTGGGCCTATAAGGAACTTTTTTTCCTTGGTTTTCCTCCATGTGAGAGATCTTGGGGGATACCTCCTTACAATTCTATAGGCCTGTAAGGTGCTTCTTCTAAGCTTCCTCCATGTGAGATATCTTGGGGGTCACTCCCTTACAGGTATGTAGGTCTGTAGGGTGGTTTTTCTGCGGTTTCCTTCATGTGAGAGATCTTGGAGGACACCTTCCTTGCAGGTCTACAAGTTTGTAAGGCACTTTTTCTATGGTTTCCTTCATGTGAGAGATCTTGGAGGACACCTTCCTTACAGGTTTGCGGGCCTGTGAGGCACTTACTTCTCAGGGCTTCCTTCATGTGAGAGATCTTGGGGGATACCTCCTTGCAGGTCTGCAAGCTTGTAAGACACTTCTTTTGAGCTTCCTCCATGCGAGAGATCTTGGGGGTCACTCCCTTGCAAGTCTGCGGGTCTATAAGGCACTTTTTCTGTAGTTTCCTTCATGTGAGAGATCTTGGAGGAGACCTTCCTTGTGGGCCTGTGGGTCTGTAAGGTGTTTTTTTTGGGTTTCCTTCATGTGAAAGATCTTGGAGGACACCTTCCCTATAGGTCTGCGGACTTGTAGGGTGCTTTTTCGGGGTTTCCTTCATGTGAGAGATCTTAGAGGACACCTTCCTTGAAGGTCTATAGGCCTATGAGGCACTTACTTCTCAGGGCTTCCTTCATGTGAGAGATCTTTGGGGTCACCTCCTTATAGGTCTACAAGCCTATATATAAGATGCTTTCATTCTACAACTTCATAGTTTTGCGGGGCTATGGAGTCCTTTGCCTACCCTACACTTTCAAGCTTGCAAAATTGTGGTCTACTTCCTTGATGATTAAGGTATAAATTTCTAACCCTATTCACTCTTTGATCTACTTTACTAAAGTACTCATCAGTATTTGTGCTCGCTAAAGTGGGGGGAAAATTTATATGAGTGAATTTGCACCCCTTACACAAATTCCCCTTTTGTACATCCTCACCTTAGAAAACCAAATCCAAAGTCAAAATTCCACATCAGTTGGTTGAATTCCTTCCACATGGAATTTTTTTGTTGTGTCAGTAGAAAGAATATTTGTCAGGGATGTCCGCATGGCGCGCAGACATCCTTGACGGATTCCTACGTCTGAAGTTGGTAGAGGCATTACACTTCCTATTGGGAACGTTTTGTAGCATCCCTCTTTGACCAACCGACTCCAAAAATGGAAGATTCTTCCCTCTTCTCCTTCAAATTCATCCATTCTTCATTCAACTTATCTCTTTTTGGCATTCTCAAACATTCTCAGCCTTCACTTCACTCTCAACAGCACTTCAACACTCTGTCAACTTCGTAAAGAAAGTGTGAAGCAAGCCATTGCAATGTGGACTTGAGGTTTTGCGAAACCTCCCTTCATCACGGTTGAGGTTGTGGTGATTTTTCAAGTCCTCTTTTCTATTCCATTAGCTAGTGAGCTCTTGGTGGAGGTGGTAACGTTTTGCTCCTCTCCTTTACGATTTGGTTGAGTAGCTCTTTACTGTTTTGTAGTGTTATTTGCATTCCTTCCTTCTTTACTTATTTATCATACATTACTCTATTGTTTCTATTTGGTTGTCCATGGAGGTGGAAATACCAAAATGGGGGTCTGACTAAGGCAGGCCCCTACACAGCCCCAACATATTTCACTTATTTCTTGTGTGCAAGAGAATGTGCTTTTTGGAGCTAGTTGGCTAACTGGCATCTCAGTGAGATCCTCCTCATCATATTAGCTCTCATATAACTTTATCATATCCATTTGTATCTTTCCTACTTTTTCATTCTATTTTGTCATTCCTTTAGAAGTCACTAGCTAGGTCGTCATCTTGTTTTTTGACGGTCTGTATGATATTTTCAATCCTCTGATCATACGAACACCAACGCACCTATGAGACACTAGTGCACTATGTTGTCATCCCAGAACCGTGCTTTCATCCTCGAGCAGAGAGGTACCTAAAGTACAGTATTAAATCTGAAAACCAGCTCACCTAGCCTAAATTTGGATTTCAGGTCTGCAGAGTGATCAAAGGATAGTATAGTCCTCATCATTCTTGTACCTCATTTCAAACACCCCTTTAGAGTGAGGTAAGTTAGGACAACCTTTCGTTCTTGGCTCTCCGTGACCTAGGGCCTTGACACGGTTGGTCCACCTCTCTTACACTATAACTTGCTCAACTCTGGTTCATAAATGTCGAATGATGCCAACTTTCATGTCACTCCTGCTATTTTTGAATATCAACCGTTGATTTTATTTCCATCTCCGCCAATTTATTTCTTCGAGGTATCACTTGTATTATCACCTTAAGTGAGTTTAATGCTTTCGTTGCATTGAAATGACTAATTCCATACCCTTATCAACATTCATTTCTTTCCTCGATGAATGTTAGGTTCTTTAATCTTTTAGGACTTCAGAGAGACCCCTTATGGATTCATACCGATATCATCATGTCTTCTTGAAACCCTCTTTGTAAGTGGTTCCTTCAATATTCTTTTATGTTCACAAATTTACGAAGGCAACAAATTTCATTGCTTTATTGGGAGGACCAATATCCTTATTCCTCTTAAATGCGTCCTTCCTTCCGATAGAATTTTTGGTTTAGTTGTTCACTTCTTGCTTTTAGGGCTATTGAAGGGATCGATCCTTGTATTTCACCGATATATCTCTCTCTCATTGATATTTCTCTTAGTTGATATTTTTTTTCGGTTTTCGGGGAGATTAGGAACCAATTGCTCCAATTTTTCAAAACCCTTTCATGTCCCTTCCAACTTTCTTCTGTCCACTTTCATAATAGAGGCTATCGCTTTATCGAAGTGACAACTTTCCTTGTCCCATTGATATACATAGTTCTTCTCGATAAATTTTTCCCTTTTCGCTATATCAAAGGGACTCATAAATTACTCATTACGACATGCCAAAGTTGTTGTATACACTGAATACTAAGAGGGGGGAGTAAATCAGTATTCTGCTAACACAATTAATTACTAACCATCCAATTATCAATCCACATCTAGCTAAAAAAGTAAACCAAAGTTTAAAAGGAATCATAACACATTGACACCAGGATTTTTATGTGGAAAACCCATAATGGGAAAAACTGCGATGAGGATTAGCTCACAATATATTATAACCGATTACAAGATATTACAGGGCTCACTCCTAGGACACACTATCCTTGAAAGGCTCACAACCTGAATACAAAATGGCTTATTGCCAAGATACAAAAAGGTATGGATCATTGCCAAATGTGAACTAGAGAAGTGCACATACAAAATACAGAGATTAGTTCTAGTTAAGCTCTGGAAAACCAAAATACCACTCCAATTGCAGGTATACAATTATTATCAATAACTTTGCACTATTACACTTGTTGCATCGCTCGCATACCATACTATGTATCCACACTCTACTTTCTATCCATCACACACTCCCACATACATACACAATCATATCTTCCTTCATCAATTAGGTTGGCCTAATTAGATGTGAACACACAAAAAAATCAAAGTGACTTGTTGGCCCAATTCAAAAGTCCTTTTGACGCACAAGAAAAATCATAAACAAACACAAATTAGGTCAGCCCAGACCTAATAAGGAACACATAAAGGATAAGAATTTCATAACCCTTTCGGCCAAAGGAATGTCAAACTTCTATCATTTAGATATCTCAACTGGATCAACCAAAATTGTTGAAAGCTCATTTATATCTGTAACTAACACTCCTGAGCAACATATCAAAAACTCATAGAATTTCCTTTTACTGAGAGGATTTTCGGACCAAAATACTAATCAACATAGACACGCAGTTTACTTAGCCAATTACCAAATAGTGTTGGCATCAATGACAACAAACGTAGAGGTCACCTTCTTCATTCTTCCAACAATCTCCCCCTTTGTCATTGATGGAAACATGTGCCAAAAATGAGACTTTCTTCAAAACAAAATATTATACTCAACTCCCCCTAACATATATATAGGAATACCAAAACATAACAAACACCATAACATAACATAACATAACATTCTTTATATAGACTCTTCTCCTCTTACTCTTCTCCCCCTTTGACATCAAGGATAAAGGATTGGAAAAAAAAACTTCAAATTAGGAACTAGGGGCACCCTGTAACTCCTTGAGAATCGCTTCCCAAGCTGGCTTTCCATCATCCCAGACTCCTTTTGCCTTGGAAATATTTTTGTGTAAAGATTCTAATTCCGCTAGGAATTCTTCTCCTTCTTCTAGAGTGGATGGAACAATGTTCATCTTCTCAAGTTTTTTTGCTTCCATCAATGCATTTGATATGGAGACATGTCTGGACATAACCAGGTCTCCAAGCTAGGCATACCATCTCATAGCATCTCCTTTATGCCTCTATAGGATAACAAATTTTCTCTGAAGATTTGCAATAGAAACCCATCCAACATAGTTTCTATCATCTACAACCTTATAATATTTGGAGGCATCTACAAGTTGAGACTCAATCGATTCCATTAAGTCCTTGATACCTTGAGTGACTTCAGGCCACTTCATGCAATAGACAAACAACAACTGGGATTCCTCATCACATTCCCTTACTTCTTTCAAAGTTTTCAAATCCCTATCACGTACAATTGTACACTTGTCTTGCAGAAACAACAATCTTTTCTCTAGCAGACTTAACTCCACTTCTTTTGTAGTCTATACCTTGAGGTTAGATGTGTACTCTTTGACTAAGGCAACTATAAGGTTTATATTTTCAATTGGAGCTAAAGAGTTCTCTATTGTAATACCAAGGGATGTCTCTTGTAAAGCTTTAATAGCTTCATTTATCAATTCATTTCCCTTTTGATATGACTCTACAGGTTCTTGTGTGATAGAGCTTAGAAAAGTGCCACTTAGTTTTATTTTGTCACCTGGTGTAATCTTGGTCAAGTCCACATAACCTGGATGCGATAGTAGCTTAACTAGTTTGGGTGGAAGCACAGGTTGATGTACAATTTTCCTTGAAAGAAGACCTTTAAGAGTACTTCTGGATGATTCTCCGGATGGATTTGAAAACTCAGAACCTTTGGGAATTTCTCCTTTGCTCTTCTCAGCTAAAATGACTTTCTTGTCTTCCTCTTTCTTCTTTTCTTCTTCCTCTTCTTCTTTTTCCTTTTCTTTTTCTTCTTCTTCTCCGGATAACTTTCCAAAGGATTTTTCTCTGCTTTCTTTCTCCCTTTTATCCTCATCATCCTTGTCATTATTCTTTTATTTGTCCTTACTCCCTTCACTTTCATCTTTGTTTTTCTCATCCCTATTTTCAGTAAATTTTTGATGTTCTTCTTGCTTATCACCGGAATGATCTATGTGTTGATCATTAGACCTTTTGTTGGTCATCTCTTTTGTTTCAATCAGAGGATTAGGGGTCTCTGACACACCACGTGTTTCATCAAAATTTTCCAAAAATGGATTATCCATCACATCTACAATAGTAACATGTTCTTGTGCCTGAGTTGTGTGGGACGAAGAACTGGTTCTTTCCCCATAACTCCTTGCTAACTGTCTAATTACATCCTAAGTTTCTTGTCTCACTTTTTCTATGCTCTCTTGCTCCTTAGTCATTAACATGTTAACTCTTTGCTTGACTCTAAATATAGTAGAACATTCTTTTAGCAGATTGGCCGCTTCTATCTCAAAGAGAGTGAAACCACAGGAGATTAAGGCATCATTTCTCATTTTATCTTCAACATTTATAGCCTCTTTCCTTTTGAGTACTAATTCTTTCCAAACATTTATAGTTACCTTATTTTGTAAAGTCTCCATTTTTACATTGCAAATGAATATGTACTGAATAAATGCATTTATCATGGTTTCCTTTCCTTCATTATTAACTTTACCATACAACTTAGCAGTTGGCACGAGGTCATTATCAATCATATTATTTACTAAGGCTCCTAGATCTATAGATGGATGATCACTTACAGGAGGAGATCCAGACATGTCCTCCATAGGATTAGATGAGCCTTCTTCATTCTTCTTATGTACATGGATTTGGTAAGTATCCTCCTCTTCCTCTATCTCCTCATCAGTGGAGATATCAACTTTGGTTTTAGCTTCTTCATGGGAGGTACTACTCCTTTTGTTTCTCTTCAACTGATGCTCTTCTTCTATTCCAAGTTTTATTTCTTCCTGAACAACATCACTCAGATTTTCTTTCCTATTGGCCTTTTGTTTTACTCTTCTTCTACCTAAAGCAACAGATGGTGCAACATGAAGTATAAACTTTCTCTTAGATGTTTGGGTATTGGGACTAGTAGGGGAAGCAACATCAACTGATGCATGGGGACTTTGTTCTTTCTTCTTTCCCTTCTCTATATTAGCAGTACTGGAGATAGGTGCTAGTGTAGCACTGGAAGATAGTTTTCCTAATTTCTTGGGTCTGGAGGGTAGTTCAACAGATTTAACTTTTCTTCATCAAGGGCCTCCTTTAGTTGTTCTATGTCATTCTTAGAGAAATTTTTTCCTTTGAAGAAAGCTTCAACTTTCTTTCTTCTTTTAGATGTGGTAGCCTCCAAATGAACTTTAGTAGATTTCTCCTCATATGTTCCATGCTTAGGTAGAGAGGGGTCCTTAGGATTGCTCAACAGAATCTCAATGTAACTCTCTACCACTTGTTTTTCAATCTCATATCCTAATGGTTCAATCCATCAAATTTTGGGTTCAACTGCCTCTATAATGCATTCATGTATAGTTACAAGAAATGTTATCTCCTTCTCATACTTCTTCACTAGACTCCTTGGAATCTAGTCTCTTTCATGCATTTCATTTTGAAATACTGCAAAGAATGTAGTCAGGGCATTGTTTTATGCCCTAAAATCTCCTAGACTGCACAAATGATGAGAAACTGATCTATTGTCATCCCATATTATGCCTTTTCTTCTTGATAACTCCCTCTAGAAATAAAACAACAAACAAACAACTAAAGTGCCAAATTTAAAAGGATTCTTCTTTTACTTAATCATACTTAGGTTCTCCATAAGTTGTAGCCTAAGCAACTCACATAAGTCAAAATCCTTTCCATTCTCCACCATTTCATATGTAGTGAGAATTGTCGTAGTAGATACAAAATTTACTAGACTTTATACCCAATCATGATGGTAGCATACTTGACAGTAGGGTTTGCAATAGACTTTGTAGTTAAACCTCTTTCATCAAATGTGGCACCAGTCAACCTTGTGACTACATCATTTTTCACTGCCTTTAGAATTGGAATGGATCCAATATGGCAAAGACCAGTTACAGCTTGAATTGCCTCCTTGTTGATAACCCTCGGTTCATTTTCCCACACAAATTTGCTATGAACCCTACTGAGGGCCATTCTAAAAAACTTTGCCTCACTCTCACTGGAAAAGTTTGGAAACCAATTCCAAATTTTTAGCTTCATCCAAACTAGGTTTTCATATTCTAGCTTAAATAGTAGATCATCTCCCGTCAACTCATTTTCCCATAAATCCTTAAGCTCTTGGTGATTGAATTCTTATAGCTTCCCATGAATGTATGTTCTTGTATCTTTAGTGGGTAGCACATGGCTCGGAATGTGCGAGAACGCACCCACGGGATCATTTTCATACACTTTCCACAAAAATCTTCTAAATCTATGTTGGGGTCTCTCAGAGATTTCCACAATAGTGGGAGTGACCATATTCCTCAAACAACTTTAACAAAAAATTCCTTAAACTTCGAATCCACATAATACATATAACAGAGAATACCTTTTCTGCTTGTCGAGAACTAGGGTTTTGATGTGCGATGCTCTGAATCGCCTTCAAACTCACTTCAGCTTGCATTGCTTCTTCCCAATTGCACAAATGTGTTATTCTTTTACTTAGTTTCTTGCTTTATTACTTATGAATTTTTCCCTAATTCGCATTTATTGCCTTTCAACTTTTAAAGTTGTCAAACACTTTATGAAACACGCTGTAAACCAAGAAAGGTTCCGCAATTCTTCGAATTTGCCTATTTTTTGCCAGAGATTTCTCCAATGCCTTCAAAATGATGACTCACATCACATATCCTTGTGTCACTGCTTGAAACCTCATATATCGAGGGCTTTTTAGATTTCTCTGTAACTGCTCCCCCTTAAACCATTACTAGGTTCAATTTTTGGAAGAGGTATCTACACCGGATGCAAATACAAAAGTATTTGACTCATCCTTTTTCTTAGGTTCTTCCTTTTTCCTCCAAATATTTTCCATTTCTTTTCTTACTTCAGTAGGATCCACTTTTCTCACAAACTTGTTCTTTTGTTCTGGATTAGGTTTTTTCCCAATTTTGCTCCTCCAAAATTTTGAGCTATGTCCTGGTTTTTTGCAAGTATAGCACACAACATGTCTTTGATCAAGCTGATTTGCATTAATCCTTGATCTGCATTGATTAGCCTTATGTTCGAAGATATTGCATGTGTAATAGTAGCCTTGAAAAGACTGAATCCTTCTACTATCATTGAATCTACTCAGCATTATCTAGCTTCTACATTCGGTAGCTTTGTGTCCAAACTTATTGCAAGCAAATCATTGTCCAACAAAGAATCCAACATTCTGACTCATTCTATTCTGGTTCATTCTACTCTTACATTTTGTTGCTCTACGACTAAATTTATTGCATGAGAAACAAAAACCATTAAAACATGGCTACCTTTAAGCATTAGGTTTTCAAATAGGAATCCTTCTGGTATAGCTCCTTTGGTTCTTGATTTGATGAGTATTGCCTTGAAACTTCCTTTGATTGTCTGCTTTGTTGGAAATCGGTTTTTCCTTTGAGCTTTGTCCTTCTTCAAGTCCTAGACCACTTTTATCCTTATAAGGTTTCTAAAATGTAATCAACTCATCAAGCCTTATAGAGCTTGTTTTGAATCTTTCTTCACGAGCTTTTGCCTTTTCTAGATCGGATATTAGGGTTACCACTTCTTGTTCAAGCTTTGTGCATTCATCAATTTTGTTCTGAATCTCAGCTTTCTAACATTCTTCAATTTGTTTCTTTTCTTCTACTTGCACCTTCAATCCGATAATGTCTTCATTAGCCTTTTTCAACTAATCACTAATTTCTCTATGCCTTTTTTTTGAACTTTTTGATCTTCTCTCTTAACTTTTTGATGCATTCATTTGCTTCCTTTAAGTTCCCTTTTAGAGTTTCCTTCTCATATTCGCTTTTGTCCGATTCTTCAAGAGCGGCATGAAGTTCCTCAAATCCATAGTTTTCTTCCATAGGAACATGATAGCGTTTGTTAGCCAAGTATTCAAATTTCAAGACCTTCCTCAAGTTGTAAGACTTCTTCAAAGGAACCAAGCTCTGATACCAATTGTTGAATACACTGAATACTGAGAGGGGGTGAATCAGTATTATGCTAACACAATTAATTACTAACTATCCACAATCCACATCTAGCTGCAAAAGTAAACTAAAACATAAAAGGAATCATAACATATTGACACCAGGATTTTTAAGTGGAAAACCCAGAATGGGAAAAGCCACAATGAGGATTAGCTCACAATATATTATAACAAGTTACAAGATATTATAGGGCTCACTACGAGGACACATTGTCCTTGAAAGGCTCACAACCTGAATACAAAATGACTTATTTCCAAGATACAAAAGGTATGGCTCACTTCCAAAAGTGAACTGGAGAAATGCACCTACAAAGTGCAGAGATCAGTTCCGATTAAGCTTTGGAAAACCAAAATCCTACTTCGGTTGCAGGTATACAATTATTATCAGTAACTTCACACCATTGCACTTGTTGCATCGCTCGCATACCATACTCTATATCCACACTCTACTTTCTATCCATCACACACGCCCACATATATACATAGTCATATCTTCCTTCATCAATTAGGTCGACCTAATTGGATGTGAACACACACAAAATTCAAAGTGACTTGTCAACCCAATTCAAAATTCCTTTTGGCACACAAGAAAAATCATAACACAAATTAGGTCAGCTCGGACCTAATAAGGAACACACGAAGAATAAGTAGTTCATAACCCTGTCGGCCAAAGGAATGTTGAACTTTTGGTGTTCTTGATATCTCAACCAGATCAACCAAAATTGTTGAAAGCTTGTTTATATCTGTAACTGACACTATTGAGCAACATATCAAAAACTCATAGAATTTCCTTTTACTAAGAGGATTTCCAGACCAAAATACCATATCAGAATAGACACACAGTTTACTTAGCCAGTTACCAAACAGTGTTGGCATCAATGACAACAAACCTGGAGGTCACCTTCTTCATTCTTCCAACAAAAGTCTCTTTGATTTCCAGGTTCAAGTGTTGTTCCTTTTGACATTTTTTTTTTTCATCTCGACATATTGTTGAATCATTTTCGAGAGGGAATGTTGAAGTGTAATTACAAATTGAAACATTTTTCTCCTTGATAATCAATGTATTGGGTTGTCAAAGAGACCTAAAATATTTCCCTTCGATGTATCAAAGTTCCTTCAATAAATTTCTGATCGGATTGTCAAAGTGACACAAAAATAGGTTTCCCCGACATGATATACTCTCTTCGAAAATGTTTATGTTGTTTCACTTCATCGCTTCTTCAAAGAGACCCCAAAGTGAACCTCATCGATGTGATGTAGTCTCGGTGACATAACTTATCTCTTGCATGGGTAGGATGATGAATGTAAATTTATTAAAGTGATGACTAGGGGGCGGGTAAGTGAAATATTCTAAATGATAAAATTTAAACAGATGGCAGGCTAGGTGATGGGGCATTTTGGTAAAAAATGATTTTTTTAAGAAAATGAGATAGATTTTCCTAGTCCTAGCACAATGCTTTGATTTGTTGAATGGTTCTTCTGAACATACTTTGTTGGAGTCATATTGTCCTTTTCTAATTCTTGTTCCTTCTCTTCATTCTTTTCTTCTTCTTCTTCTTCTTCAATGCAGAGAGGTATATCAAATCTATAAACCTTTGGTTCTTGTGAGATTCAACACAAATCTTCATCTACTTTAACATTTGTGCTTTCAATCATCTTTCCCAGTATCTTATTGTAGCATCTATAGGCCTTTCTTCTGGTTGAGTAACCAAGGAAGATCACTTCATCACATCTTGAATCAAATTTTCCAAGGCCTTCTTCATCTCTCCTGATGTAGCATTTGTTTCCAAAGATTCTGAAGTATCTGACGGTGGGAGGTCTTCCATACCATAGCTCATAAGGGGTCTTAGTGATATTGCTATACTCTATTAATTAGGTAGAAAATAGTGTGAACTGCTTCCTTCCAATACATGTCAGGAAAATTTTCATCTTTCATCATTTCCCTAACCATCTCTTGCACAATCCTATTCTTCCTCTTCACTACCCTATTCTACTAAGGGGTCCTAGGAGCAGACATATGTCTTGTAATACCACGATATTCACAAAAAATTTCAAATTCATTTGAAATAAATTCACCTCCTCTATCTAATCTTAAACACTTAATATTAACACCATTTCATTCTCAAATTTTCCTTTGAAAATCTTAAACTTATCAAGAGATTCTACTTTTTCTCTTAAAAATGTAACCCAAGTCATTCTAGAGTAATCATCAATAAGTAACATGAAATACCTCTCACCTTGTTGACTCTTAGTTCTTTTAGGTCTGCATAGGTCGATGTGAATCAGCTCCAATGGCATTGTAGAAGAACATTCCTTGCTCTTGAACCTTGTTTTTGTTTGCTTTCCCATTTGGCACTCCTTGCATAATGTGTTTTCAGGATTAGTTATCTTAGGCATATCTCTCATTGCATGAGTAGAACTGATCTTTACCATATTGTCAAAATTAATGTGTCCCATCCACTTGCGCCACAACCAACATTCACCGAATTGAGCTAATAAACAAATTCTTCCATTTTCCTCCTTTAGATGATCAACATTTCCATTTGTCCTAATACCTTCTACAACTAATCTTTTGTACCTTGCCTTCCCAATCTCACAACCTTTAGCATGGAATCTAAGGTTATATCCTTTGTTACACATATGACTAACACTGAGGAGATTATGCTTTAGCCCTTTGACATAGAGGACATCCTCAGTCTTGTTCTTTCCATCAATGGTTATAGCACCCTTTCCACAATTTTTTGCTGACTCATCACCACAAAACTTGATAGCTCCACCATTCCACTTCTTAAGGCTGATGAACCTCTCCTTTTCACCAACCATGTGGTTAGAGAAACCATTGTCAATCACCCAAGCATTTGATTCTTCCTTTTCATGAAAGGTAATCCACACAAACATAGATCTTTCATTATATTTTTCAACCTGCAAAGTACTAGACTTCTTACATTTTTCAATATCACCCTTTTTGTCACCAACTTTCAAGGCCATAAAAAGTGTCTCATCATTTGAATCATTATCCTCATCTTCTGAGGAACAACTACTCTCCTTGGAATATAGACTCCTTTTGAACTTCTCTCTTTTGTTGATTTCTTTTGATTCTTTAAAGGGACATTTAGACCCAAAATGACCAATTCTCCCACAATTCAAGCACTTGAAAGGTAACTTACCTTTGTATTTTTCAATTTCCTTCAATCTTCTCACAAAGTTCACTTCTACCTCATCAAATTCAACATTCTGATTTGTTGTTTCATCTTCTACCCTTTTACTGACTTTGAATGTTGGTTCCTTCTTTGGAGCATCTTTGTCAAACTCTCTCATTTCAAAGGCCGTGAGAGCACCAAACAAGTGATCTACTAGATACTTATCCAAGTCCTTAGATTCATCAATAGAAAACACCTTATGACTATAAGCTTTAGGGAGAGATATCATAACCTTCTTCACAATCTCATCTTCTTTTACCTCTCCACCAAGACCTCTAATGCTAGTAACCACTTCATCCACCTAGAGCGTGTAACTAGTAATATATTCATCCTTAGGGTCTCAAATTTTCTCTTGAAGTTTTGCATATTGACTCGCTTCACTTTATTATCTCCTTCATAAATATTGCTAAGCTTCTCCCAGACATCCTTAATAGAACTGCAATTCATCACCTTCAAAAGTTTTGAATCAACTAATCCATTCATGATAGAATTATTTTCCTTGGAATTGTTCTCATACAATCTAATCTTAGCTCAATCTATTGGAGCAACAATAGGAGTAGTGTAACCATCTTTGAAATTTTTCCAAACACCAAAATCTAAAGAATTTAGATGGCCTTCCATTCTTACTTTCCATAAGGTTTAATTTGTTCCATCAAACCTAGGTGCCTTGTAAGATCCATCATGCGACATCCTAGACCTTTCCTCAAGTGGTTAAGCTTCTTCAGAGGAACTTGGCTCTAATTATCAATTGTTGAACACATATGAATATTGAGAGAGGGGGCTAAATTAGTATCTTCAAAAACTTAAACCCTTCAACACAATGCAATTTTAGACTTTTAACAAGATCTATACCCCTTAATTAAATCAGCGGTACTAAAAGATAGAGAAATGAACACACATGCACATGATGGCACCAGATATACATGGAAAATCCAAGAAGGGAAAAACCATGATGAGAAATATCACAATATATGAAGCTCGTTGCTTATAGAATTACAAATTGTTTAAGGCTCACTGCCTAAGAAGCACATTGCTCCTTGAAAGACTTGCAAGCCAAGGAGCACAACCTTAGGGAAAGATACAAAAAGGAATTACAAGCTAAGGCACACAAACCCAAGGCAAGATACAAGGACCTACTGAAGAGACTTAGTGTCTGATAGCAAGATACATGAAAATTATAATTTACAACATATGTCAACAATACACTCTACTAACTAAGGCATTAAATTTCATCTGAATTTTCTTTTTTCACAACTTACTTCATCATTCCACACTCACACACCACCACACTCTCGATAAACTTGCAATTAATTTTTTCTTCCATTTATATCCTCTACAAGGAAAGAAAACATCAAACTAGGTGTGCCAGAACAAGAGATAAGCAATAACCTTAACAAGTCGGCCACAAAACATAATTATGGTGAAGGAGGTCCTATCCAAAAGATAGAGAGGACCAAAAACAACTAATTACATCTTCCAATGTGATCCCAAACAACACACGTGCTGACACACAACATCCCAAGTCGACAACAAGGAAACATGTTGAAAAAACATGTAGCACATTACCAGTCGACCCAAAAAAACTCTTTCAATTGGATTTATTCAATGCAGTTCTCAACAAGATAGGGTAGGACTCAAATTTAACTTAACACAACTTCAATGTTGGTGTAGACCCCCAAGCACATAGTGCAAGCAAGAGAACAGGCCCTGCCAACAAGAATCCATAATTACCTAGCAAACCAACTCAAAACAATATGTAGCACCAAAGAGACCAATCATTGATGTGTCGACCATAAAGAGACATTCCATGAACATCCAAAAACACTTCCATATACTTCTTTCATATTGTAATTCCACAAACAACCACCGCAAGCTAAACAAAAACAAAACATATCATCTCAGAAGCCCAGAAGACACAACCGTGAGATAGAACATTAACAAACTAACTTGTGGTAAACACCATCACATGAATGGACTGAGATACTGCACAAACACTAATGAGATGCTCACCAAGTCGCAGGAGAAAAAACAACAATGCAGAGAAATATGAAGCATTTTTCGAACCAATCTTGACAAGCAACAAAAATTGCCAACCCACTACAATTACCAAAAACCTCCTCGACAACACTGGTGACTTGAAAAGATAAGAGTGCAACATCCATAGAACAAAAGAATTGAATCCCAAACTACAAGACCATATTTTCCAAGGTGGAGGAATGCAGAGAATTCTCCCAAACAATCTTCAAAGCAACTTCCTATAACAAAATCTTTCACCAACATCTGGAGACCAAAAGTTCCTTGTAGCAACACATACTTCCTCAAGAACAATAGGAGAGAGAATACAACATACTAGAGACCATCAAAAACATCTCTCCAACTCCAACATTACTTCTAATCCTTGTATTAATTCTTCTAATCCTCATCTTAATTATCATCATGATATCATATTTGCTGACAACAACCATACTCAATACAACTTTAATTATCATCAAACAAGGCATGACATCCAACCATGAACAAACAACATTATTGTTAGCACATCGTCATACATCAATGACAACCCAAAGTGAGTGTTGACATCAATGAAAACCAATGCCAAACATAGATAACATATGTGCAACACATTTGATGAAGAGAATTCAAAGAAATACGAGAAGAAAATGTGAATTTAAAAATAAAATTGGAGCAACAAAGTGCATATGAAATTGAATATGTTAGTATACAAATAGTTTGGGAGATGAAGAAGAAAACACATCCAATGGTAAATCTAAAGAAGAATAAAGTGAATATGTGGCATGAAGTTCTTCATCAATAGTTTTCAAAAGGTCTAAAAGGTAGTAGAGATCACTTGATGGGGTACAGTCCACTAAATTTTCATTTGTATTTTCTCTTACTTGTACTGATAGTGAATTAAGTTTTATGGAAGATGCTCATTTCGAAAGAAATAAATTCATGTAATAATTCCATAGATGAGTAGATGATGGAATTAAATTATTTCAAGCTTTGTAATTTGATTGATTTTATTGGGAATAGGAAACCCATTGGATGCAAGTGAACATTCAAGAAGTTAATAGAAGATGGGTCACTTGAGTAGTTTAAGGCATGGTTGGTGGTAAAAGAAAATTCCTAGATTGAAGGAATAGATTTTGGTGAGATATTTTTCTTGGTTGCTAAGTTAAGTTCCATTAGGATGTTGTTATGTATTATTGCAACTCTTAATTTGGATATTGAGAAAATGGATGTCAAGACAACATTCTTGCATGGAGACTTAGAGGAAGAAATTTACATGGAACAATTGGAAGGATACAAGGTGAAAGATAAGTTGAAATTAGTTTGCAAGATTCATAGGTCTCTATATGGTTTAAGGTAACTCCCTCATATGTGGAACCAAAATTTTGACACATATGTGCTAGAATTGAGCTTTCGAAGAAGTGATGCTAACCATTGTGTGTATTCAAAATAAGTAAATAGTCACATTCTTATTGTTTTAAATGTTGATAATATTGTAGACACTTAATTCCAGCCAACACATTTCATCCAAAAATGAGTCATTTTCCATCATTTGATCTAACTAATTCATCATCAATATTTAATTAAATAATTTTATTATTTAATTAAATTAACGATCATTTTCACTTCATCTTGATAATTAAATGATTTAATTATTTTTAAATTTTGAATTTCCTCTTAATTCCACATTAATTAAATAATTTTCAATTATTTAATTAAATTATCTATTTCACCATTATTCATCTATATTAATTAAATAATTAACATTATTTAATTAATTTACTAATTATTATTTTATTCCAAAGTTTAATTAAATAGTTCATTATTGTTTAATTAATTATCTATTTCCCATCTATAAAATTAAATAATTTAATTAATCTATTTTATCTCTCAACGTTATCATTTTTCCAAAATAAATAAAATCATTTATTTTATTTATTAAATTCAACTTTGCAGATGTAAATAATAATTTAATTCATTTGTTTATTAAATACTCATAAAATTCCACCTCACCTATTGAGTGAGACATACTCTCTGTCCACTCATCAATTGGATCCACTTCACTCCCACTCACTTCAAGTCCACTGAGCAATCAATTCAGTCCACTAATCGTCAAGTCTCAGTTAATACTCCAATCAATCCTCTTAATTGATCTATATGAATAGTTACCTGGAATCGTGTAGTCACTTAAATGACCATCAATTCCTCTCATCAATCCTCCACCATTGATCTTTTCAGTCTCTCCTTTGATCTTGACCATCGATCGATGTCACAAAATACCTATAAATTGAACCATCCTATCATTCATTCTTCATCTCAGATCATGTAGAGAAACTATACTCATATTTTGTCATGATTTTATGCTATTGTTATTATACCAAATATGAGAGCAAAGGATTATTTACACCATTCCCCAAGGTGAATAGAGGAGAGTAATGGATCTTTGCTAGAGTAGATTGTGCATTTTAGTGTGTTCAAGGTTTGCATTTCATTTGATTCAGTTTGCTTTATTTGCTTTGTTGATGTGATCTTTTGATTGTGATTCTTTTTTATTATTGCTTATCTTTCAGTTTCATAGTTGAATTTATAGGTCATACATTTTGGCACGCCTGACGGGACAAATTTGTCCTTGATTTAACCAAATTTTCATGATTTTAAGTTATTTTTCAATTGCAAGCTTGTTTGGTGCAATCATTTCTAGAATGGTGCAACTGACTGAAATTTGGGCACAACTGTGGCATTGTGTGGTGCATTTGCTTCACAAAATTGCACAAACATGTCTCATAATGGCACATTTGTAGCTTAGATGGGGCAATTTTTTTGTGTCACTTTTTGTGATTTCAAGACTTTTATGTGTTTGATACTTCATTGATAACCCTAATTCTGAAATTTTATGACATGAAACTCACATTTTATCTTCTCATAATAGGTTTTTTGTTCCTATTTTTGCATTTTTTGATGTTTTATGTAGAGCTGTGTAATTGAAGTTCTCTATGGCATAATTGAGGCTTTGTGTGGTGCATCTATAGAAAAGAGAGGTGCATTTGTGTCTCTGATTGGCACATTTGTTGCTCAAAATTGTGTATCTGACAGAGAAGGTAATATGCTTTTTATTAATTTTCAATTACTTTGGTGCAATTGTTTGTTAGATTTTAGGGTTACTGATCTATTTGTTGAGTAGTTTATGGAATTCGTTGGAATTGAATACCATTTATGGAATTCGTTGGAATTGAATACCAAACCCTAAAATAATGATATTATCTATTATAGGGATTTTGTGCTTGATTTTTATAATTTAGGAACACTTCAATTTCATAAAGTGACCGAACATTGTTTGTTGTGTTTGGTAAGTCCTTCAGTATATATGTTCTCTCCTCACGCCTAGAGAAAACTTGGAGATTAGAAATATCTTAGGATTTTCACTTTGTTTGTTTAGCCGAGGTGTGATTATCTACATATGTTCTTCCCTTGTGACTCTTAAGAATGATCTTGGGAATCAAAAACAATATTATTTTCATTTTCTTATATTAGGAGGCTTGCTTGGGGATTTCATGAGCTCAAGTATGACCTCAAGCATGTTTACCGATGAGGTATATAAATGGGGGACAATGAAATTTGTACCCCAAGGTGTGACCAACATCCTTTAAGCCAAGCCTAAAAAATCTTGATCCATCGAGACTTGTATAAGTGAGGAGGAGAGGGGAGACCCCCCTCAACTTGGGAATCCTTAGATGGGTTCATTTTTCATAGTCCCACTACAAATCTTGTTTATTTAGAAGCCTTTAAGACCTTTGACCATTGGCTTAGTGTAGTTCAGTGCTCATAGTCACTCACCATGTACTCTTCTCGTGTTGAGGTGACTATACTCCTTGTTAGGACCTCATCCTTACAAGGTAAGGGGTGTTAAGGTGGTACATGACCTTCAAATACCTTAGTCACCCATTCATTTGAAGGTATTGTGCTTCTGCGAGTGGGCCTACACTAAGTCATCACACCTTTACTACTAGCTATGTTGTTAATGTTCTTGGAGTTTCTTACTTGTTTAGAAAAGTAAAACTTTTCAACCTTGTCACCTTGAAAAAAGTGCAAAGCTGTCATGTATACTATTTAAATTATTTTCTTGCCAAATTTGCTCAATACACTTAGATTACACTAAAACTAGTTAGAATAACGTAATTGAACCTTACAATCTCGCATTTGTTTATCTTGTTGTGCAACTAATTCTAATTTTGCACAACTATTTATCAAAAAGAAGTCCAAAAGCCTAGTTTTAGATTAGAAACTCACAACTGTTCAGTCCCAGGTCATAACTATTCTATCTATGTGCAATAGCACCTCCTTGTTGCATGATTGTTTCTTATATATGCACATTTTTTGCTTATATGTACACAATTGTTGCTTATTTATGCATAATTGTTGCTTATCTAGGTGCAATTATTGCTTATATATACACAATTGATATTTATCTGGGTGTAATTGTTGCTTATCTGGGTGCACCTCCTATGTAGATTGGTACAATTGCCTATGACTATCAGAAACCCAAGTCTATTACAAAAACTTATATCATCATAAATTGTCACACATGAAGATTTCACCTTATCTTTGGCCCCCCCTTAAATTATTGGACCTAATTGAATACTTAATTTCCTAAATTATGCATTTTATGGCCTATTTTTGACAAATTTCAAGGAGTTACAACTAGGAATCAATTGCATCTATCTAAGACCTTGTCCTCGACATGTAAAATATTGAAAAATAGGCCAAGGACACTCACATCCTAGGCATGAGTGTCCCCCTATTTTGGCTCCAAATTCAAATATGTCAATATCGATAATTAATATTTGCAATTCAATTGTCTAAAGTCAACTATCGAGATTTAATTTTTGGGAAATTGAATAAATTCCTATAAATACATAGTTATTGCATCATTTCAAATCTAACAAGAGATATCTAGCAAGAAGTGAACATCAAGAGAAATTACTATCATCAAGGAATTTTTAGATCTTTTTTGCAGCAATTCAAGATCCTAATATCATGTTCAATGTGATTTTATGTGTGTTCATGTTATCATTGTTTTGTGAAGACTAACACTCTTGTAGGTCTCCAAAGCATTCAATAAAAACATTCAAGCAAGCAAGATCAAGACCTTGAGGTTATGTGCATGACTTTAGTCCTTCAAGGAAGCCATTGAATGGTGGTGAGTTGCAACACTTTGTGATTTCATCATTCCTTCCTATTCATTATCCATTTATCATTGACATTTTCCATTGCAGAAGAAGAAACACTTACACGAGGTTTGATTGAGGAAAGCCCCTGAAATGGTCCAACATTTCCTCTCTTTGAGAATGTGCAGATCTCATGTTTGAAGGAAATTGAAAGGATCTTGAAGACAAACCATTCATTATTGCATTTGTTATCATGCCACTTGTCAAGTCACAAAAGCTCTGTTACAAAAATATCCAAAAGTGTTATGATAGATCCAAAGGTAGAATTCTAAAGCTCAAATCCAACATCAAAGGACCTTGAAAATAGATCCAAAAAAGCATACAAGGACACTCACACCCTGGGCATCTATGTCCTCCATTTTTTGCCCCAAATTTGAACCACAAGTGCATAGTGTCTTTCTCTACTCATTTTTGGTGTCCAAATTTGTTTGTAAACTTCTATACTTTTTGTATTTGCATCAAAATAGTAAAATGCATCATTAACCTAGTAAGATAATTTAATTTCATCATTAGGACATTTCCAAATTTGGTTAACTGTCAGTTGACTCACCTTTCAAGTTGTAAGTCAATATCATACCTTGTCCAAATCCATCAAACCTTCATTCCATCCTTACATTTTCAATTCATCACATCTCCCCCCTCATAACCCCCCTTTTTAATGAAATTTGGGAAGGTGTCAAACCTTAAGGCCAAAAAACCAAAAGGTTCCCTTTCCCTACATTTAATTTTGGTGAGTCACAAAACATACCTGAACCAATGCCCATGGAAGCACCTATCAATAACAATCACAAGGAAATCACATCAACCAACCCTCCATCATATGAGAATAAAGTTAAAAACACATCCATTAACTTGGAATAGACTTATGGATGAGGATTTTAGATTTTGAAGGAATAAGGATGTGACATTAAGAATGAGCATGAAGTCCAATCTCTCTTGGAACAAACACCATCTAAAGATACTAAAGGACTAGGTTACTACGATCCTTCACCTTTACAAGAAGTCATTTCCCCATCAACAAATAAGTTACCTTTCCTGCATGCTATAACCAAGACTGAAAGAGCCTTAGACACACTTATCAAACTAGGGAACATTACATTGCCACCCATCCATGAACGAGAAGATAAGAAAGGAAAGAGTACAAACATGTCTTATTGTGCATATCATATAACACTTGGACATCTTACTGATGAATGTCGTGCTTTAAATAAGAAATTAAGAGAATTTGATCCTTATGGGGATCAAATTGAACACATAATCCTTTAACATTCATTGTTCTTTGCTCCTTGCCATGGGGTAGTTGTAGTGTCACAATATTCTCACCACCATTCATGAGGGTATAAACTAGGCTTTATGCAATTATATTTCATTTTGTAAGGAGTCATATATCATAAATTTGGCTCGCCTTTGTCTCTACAATTGGGGGGCAAGGGGTTAGGTAGCCCTGTCCTAGATGCATTCCTTCTAGCAAGGGATCCCTCTTTATCTCCTTAAAATGATAGTGTAGAAAGTACACTAACATTTTAAGGGGGGGCCATATAGTCTCCGCTCATTGTTTGCATAAGAATAGTCCCTTATTAGTGATGATAGCATACATCTCCTAGGAAGTGTGACCTTGTTAATCAAAGTGTGACCTTCTTTTTCTATGCGAATGTCTCTTTGGTGGTGATATTAGGCTTGATATCCTTCAAGAGAGTGACCTTTCTTGGCATATGGCATTCCCCTTGGTGTTAATGCTATGGTTAGTATTCCCCAAGGTGTATTTCTTTTCCATGACTTGTCTTCTCTTGGTGGTGATGTCATGAGTGATATCCCCTAAGGTGTGACCTTTTGTATGATAAGAAAATTCCCTTTGTTATTTTTATCATCTCTTGTGGCGGTGTTGATACAATATCCCTTGAGTTTTTAACTTTATCCTATTGTCATTTATGCACCCCCTAAGGTGAGTTTTATGCACCCCCTAAGGCTAGTTTTATTGCACCCCCAAGGTGAATTTTATTGCACCCCCTGAGGTGAGATTTATTGCACCCATAAGGTGAGTTTTATGCACCATTTGAGGTAAGTTTTATTGCACCCCCTAAGTTGAGTTGTATGCACCTCCTGAGGTGAGTTTTGTTGCATCCTATTGACATTTCATGCCACCCTTAGATGACCCATCATTGATAATTGATCTGAGAGATCCTACACGGGCCCATCTTGCATAGATTCTCCCTGAAGGTTCCTAAAATTGGCTAAGTCTTGAGGTTTTGGGCTTTTAGGTTGTCACTTACTTGCTTTTCTATGTGCCTTCTTCATCGCTCTATTTCCATTCTTCATTCCTCCCACTCCTCCTCTTAAGCCTCTGGCCTTCCTTCTCTTTTCCCTAAAATATTTTTTCAAAAATTTGACTAAGTGTGAATTTTTTGAATTTCGGGGGTAAGCCCTGACCCTTACCTTCAATTTTGGGTTTTGGGGTTCGAGCTTCCCTCTTACCTCTTACCTTCTTTAAGTAAGAGGTAAGGCTTCTCAATTTTCGAAAGTTTGTTTCTTATGGGATTTTAGTCTTCTTTTTGCCTTTCCTTTTTAGGAGGAAACCTTTCTTCCAACCATCATTTCCCTAAAATATTTTTTCAAAAAATTTGACTAAGTGTGAAATTTTTGGATATTGGGGGTAAGGCTTCACCCTTACTTTCAATTTTGGGGGTAAGGCTTCACCCTTACTTCTGATTTCGAGGGTAATGCTTCACCCTTACTTCTGATTTCGGAGGTAAGCTTTCATCCTTACCTCTGATTTTTAGAGGTAAGCCTTCTCTCTTACCTTCAATTTTTCGGGTTCTGGCTTTTTCTCATCCCTTCTTCTAAGCATGTGGTATGAGGTAAGCTCGATGCCCAATTCTTGACAATGTGCTCTTTTCGAGGGTCTAGACCATTTAATGCATAAGCAAGGGTTTCTTTTGGGCTCGACACCTTGGCCTTCCCGCAAATTTGGCGTGTTTTCTGGGCGATGATATTAATGCTCAAATCACTTTTTGAGCGGCCTGTTTTGATTCCTAGGCTTCAAGTATGACATTTATTGCATCCCTTATCTTTTGTAGGTGGATTTTATGGGCCTCATGCTCATTTATTGTCGTTTGTTGACTTTCCTGATGGATCCATGCCCTAACCATGATTTTCACAAGATGGCTCCATCTTTTTCACACACAGAATTCATTGCTAACCCTAGTTAGGGTTAGGGTTCAGTTTATGGTTCTAAGTTATGCTTGATCTATAAAGGCAAGAAATGTAATTATTTTAAGGGTTCTTCCTTTGGCTCCTCTAGGGTTTTTCTATTGTAGACGTTGCATTATTTGCATTCTGCCATTGTAAAGATTGCTTCTAAGCTTTATGTTAATAAAATTCAACTATTATCACTATTATCCCTTGCATGTTTGAGTAAAATCCATTTACCTTCATGTTTGAGTATGTGTTTTAGTTGTTTCATTAATGTATTATGTTGTTTTGAAGTAGGAAGAAACAAATTTATATCTTGGTGTATCACCTCTATTTCCATTTTATGTTATCTTTCTATCTCTTTTCCTTGTGAGTTGTTAGAGTAAGGTAGTGATAGTGTTTTCATGTGTTGGGTTAGACTAACCCATTTTCACTTAGTTTAGAAGAGGAATTTAGCCTTCTCCGGAGATTCAACCTCATTTGCGCAAGGTCCCACACCTTTAGGTTGTTTCCATTGTGTCATTAGAACATTGAACTCTTGTTCAATAGGGTGCAGTTTTTTGTGATAACAATTTTTGGCATGCCCGGTGGGACAAGAAGAGAAATTCCATTTCATTATTGTTGAGAGAGTGGTACTGCTCTCAATAATTCAACCTTGAAGGGGCACATTAACAATTACTTGGCAACTTTGCTTTGAAAAGAAGATTCAACATTCAAGTTGGTGATTCCGTTGTTACCCAAAATTCCTGGTTCAATATCAGACCTACAAATTCATGCCAAGATCATCTTCTGGAGGTAATTTCCAGTATACTCAACTCTCATTTTCCACTTCTAGAAGAAGAAGTAGACAATATTTATCACCTATAAGAAGAAATAGAAGCACAAGTCCATCTCATAGAGCTCAATCTATGCCACCTATGGGTAGATTATTTCAAGCTAGAACATCTTTTGTCCATACAAATAGGAATTTATTCCATATGGATCTACCCAAAAATCAACCTTTTTGTATCTTTTACTGGTGGAATCCCCTTGATTGTAGCCCAATGAGATGATATACTAGTCAATTCCCTCAAAATTATTCCCCATTTTACTGGTGAAACATCTACAACTCTAGCAGAGCACATCATAGATGTGGCAAACATATGCTCAGTGCATGATGTAACAAAAGATAGTGTGGTCATTAGGTTGATAGCCACTTCCCTTAAGGGTAAAGCAACACATTGGTATAGAGGACTGCCACCCAACTCCATTCACAATTGGGATGAGTTAGGGTAGAAGTTATGCAAACATTTTGAAGTTAAGAGTGACCACTTATCCCTAGTGGAATAGATGACAACTATTAAAAGAGCACCTCATGAATTCATGAGTGATTTCAACTATAGATTTCAGAAGACTTGGGATAGAATTCCTACCTTGGTCAAACCTTCTCATGAGCATGCTTTTATATTTTTTTTAAGATATCTTAACAATGATATAGTTGTTATGGTTTAGTCCATAGGAGGTTACACCTTACCAGGTGAATATGATGTTACCATAAGGGGAAAATTTTGTTTAATTCAGGCTATGAAGATAGCTCTTAGGCCACCAAAGTCTTTATTTCCAGAGCTTCCTTCATAGCCAACAATGGCCCCTATCCCAGTGGCTCCTATTCTAGTGGTTTCCACAAGCCAACCTTCTACTTCTGCTGCACTTCCAAAAGATTGGGGCACCTTGCTTTGAAGTTTGAATAGTGAATTAGTATCATTGAAGAGGCAACAAGCTCAAAACAATAGGCCTTAGTAGCCTCAAAATCAGGGTTATCAACAAAATAGACCACCTTATCAAGGAAAAAATCATACTAAGCGCATGAATAACATGCACACAACTACTACCGACACTTCTAAGGCTTTGGTACTAGTGCAAAATAATCTAGCACAAGCGTAGGAGTAGTGTTACTCTTGTGAGCAAGCTCATAATCAAAATGCTTGTCAAAATGGAGAGTTTGTACAAACTTTGGTAGCTCAAAATGAAACCTCTACTTCAAAGTAGTTGATTGGCATAGGCCAAACAACTGGTAGTAATCAAAATCATACATGTGAAGAATCCTTATTTTTCATTTGGGGTCAAGAGGATTTTTGTGGTGTAAATCAAGCAGATGTTGATACAATATCCCATAATACAAGATCAAAGAAAAGAGCAATGGAGGGTGGTACATCTTCCATGGTTGGGAAAGCATCAGTCTCTTAATAATATCTACAAAGTGCAGATGTCAGACCAACAGGTACGAAAATAGATGTTCCACAATCAAATCAGCCTGTTAATAGGCCTAAACAAGTGGTGGAGTGGCCTAAGATCATACAAGCAACGAGAATAGACTTTGTTGTTCCAAAGGTTCCTTCTAAAGCTAGTCATCTTCCTTTCAACATAGTGGATCAAATGAAGAAATCCAATTTGAATGTAACTATGTGGGAGGTTCTATCCATTCCATCACAAAGGGATTTGCTACAACAAGCTTTAAAGGAACATAAACAAATGGGTGATGTACAAGAAAAAGAGCAAACTACTCCATCAAGCAGCCTGGTGCAACCCAAAGAAGGGAGTTCAAGCAAAATCAGTAAGCCACCTCCCTTCTATCTTTCTCTAATTATTGGAAATCATATAGTGCATAATTGTATGATAGATTATGGGGCAAGTAGTTATGTTATGCCTAAGGAAATCGCTGACATGCTTGGTATCAAGGATGAACCGATGGCTAGAAAAGTTTTACAATTGGATGGCACTATTGTCAATACAATGGGAGTAATTAAGAATTTAAAAATTTCCTTGCATTCATGCCATGGCTATGATGTGTTGAAAGATATTTCAGTCATAGACCTCCCTGCTCATTTTGCCATTTGCTTATCTAGAGATTTCACTTCTAAGATAGGTGGGTACTTATCTACTGATTGGTCTCATGTGCTATTTAGAATTACAATGGTACTAAGGCTACCATTAGATATGAGCCCATAACAAAGGGTCATCTAGAGCCTTACACTCCTAGTCCAATAAACATGAACTGCAGATTGCATGATCAAAAGGAAGAGTGTTTGTTCATGAGCCTGCAATCCTATAGAGGAGGTACCTAATTGTTTGTTGGATGAATGGGGTAATGCTTTACTTTTTGATCCAATTGTTATTGTTGAGGTAGAGGATATTGGTCTTGGCACCGATTGCATTCATGAAGAGAATGCTCATGTCCCCAATCTCATAAAAACTCAAGAGGATTTAGGGGGATTATGGCATATGTTTTTTGATGGTTCTAGAAATAGGAATGGTGTTGGTGCTGGTGTAATGTTAGTATCTCCAAGCAAGGAGAAATATTATTTCTCTTTCAGGCTTCAATTTGGTTGCACTAAAAATGTGGTTTAGTATGAAGCACTCATCCAAGGTCTCTAGCTTGCACAAAAAGGAACATCAAATTGTTACAAGTTTTTGGTGATAGTGAATTGGTTGTCCATCAAGTTAGAACTCAAAGCTCAACCAAAAAAAATATGCTCAAATCCTACAAACATAGGGTTTGGGATTTGGTTGAGGGCTTTGAAGGTTTTAACATCCAAACAACTCCAAGAAATTAGAATAAACATGTTGAAAGACTTGCATCAGTTGGTGCTTAGTTTGACATGCCAACACATATTGCAAGTAAAAAGGAGCAACATATCAGGCTTGTGGTGAGACCTACTATTTCAGATAATCAAGATCATTGGCATGTCTTTGATAGTGACCAACAGATAGTGATTTTTTTGCAAGCGGAGGTAGAATTTTCTAAAAGAAATTAATTTAAGCTGCAAAATTAGTATGGTGATCAGATTGTGTAGCTGAGTAGCAATAAGCTACCAAATGGTCTCATCACCCTCAAAGGTATCTTCAACCTCGATGATTAATTAAAGAAGAAAAGGATGAACTTAGTTGCAAAGAAGGGTGACTTCAAGACAATAGAGATTTTAGAGGGAAAGTCTCTAAACTTGGGAAAGGTATGCTCTACCACTGAACATGATGTTTTCATAGATATTTGTAGTAGATTCAATGATGTAGTTGCTTGGACTTATGAAGAACTAAAGGGTTTTGACCTAGGCTTTTCCCAAAATACTATTGAATTAGATCCAAATGTCAAACCTGTAAGGAAAAAACAAAGGCCTATAAATCCTAAGATTGAGCCTTTGATGAGAAAGGAGTTGGCCAAATTGATTGAGGCTAGAATCATTTTTCTCATCAAGCATTATTCATGGGTGGAAAATCTTGTTCTTGTTAGAAAAAATAAAGGAAAAAAATACTTTGTGTAGATTTTAGGGATCTAAATAAAACCTCCCTAAAGGATCATTATCCCCTCCCCTCCATGAAACATATTTTATAAAGAGTGAGTGGGTCGGAAAGGTTTTCCTTCTTGGATGGTTATTCGGGCTATAACTAAATTTTGGTCCAAGAATCAAATCAACATAACACAAAATTTACTACAAAGTGGACCACCTATGCTTATTGTAAAATTCCTTTTTGTCTAACCAATGTAGGTGCCACTTTTTAGAGGGCCATGGATATGGCATTTCAAGGTGTGTTTAGACAACTTATTTTGGTCTACTTGGATTGTTGAGAAATGTTGCCTCCAATGTACTAGTGTTCATGCCTCTGTATTGTCTAACAGATAGTTGAATATCACCAGGACAAAGTTACTAGTCTGATCAAAATCTCTTTGGCGGGAAATGGTTTCTTACTTAAGTCGCTAGTTTTCAAGTTTTCCTAACTTAAGTCGTGGGATTCTGAAATTTCATAACCTCCCAACCTAGTGACTTTGTGGTTCTCTTCGTTGTTGGCATGTTGCAGGTTTTGAGAAATTCATAACCTCCGAAAGAAGTTCTGAAGTTCGGTTTTAGAGCGACATAGTGATTCCTTTGTTGTCAATGTGTCGCGGGTTTTGCGAACTTCACAACCTCCGACTTGAGGTTCAGAAGTTCGAGTTTTGAGCGATAGAGCAATCCCTTTGTTGTTGGCGAGACATGGCGAGATCGAAAGGACTTCGAAAGATGTCTCCTCAACATTCCAGTGGAAGGCTGCAAAGATCTTGTTGATGTGACTTCGGCTGGTCAATGTGACTTTGAAAAAAGTCTCTTAGACATTCCTAAAGAAGTCTTGTTCGTTCTCGTCGGTGAAACTTGGGGTGTTAAGTGAGACTTTGGGGAAACTCTCTTCGACAAAGGTTGTCATGCCGATGACCTATGGTGGGACCCGAGTTGTCTGGTGGATAGTGATAGGTGGTTCAAGGCATGCTGAATTGGCAGTGGGGACCACATGGAGTGATATGGTCTACATTGGTGTGACTTCATTATATCGATGGGAGACAACATGTTGTCTCACTAATATGGCGATGAGCTTGACTTGGTAATAATGTTGAAGTAGGGACCACGTGGACCGATACAATGAACATTAGAGTGACTATCTTGTATCGGTGGGAGGTGATAAGGCGTCCTATCGATATGGCGATATATTGCTCACTTCACATGGTTGTTGTGAAGCGGTTAGAGCAATTGAATCTTCAATATTATGTTAATTGTATGGAATGCTCTTGATCGTTTACTGCAGTTGCTCGTTGGAAGTTGAATCAAACCGTTCCCTGTTGGAATGTTGTAACTAGGGTTAGGGTTAAGAACGAATGATATAAAACCCTAGAATGTTCTACAAGAAGAGAGAGAGGGAAATAGAAATGGGTTATGTTGTCGGATTCTCTCTAGATGGAACAAGATGTAAATATCTTGTAAAGGTTGTGAGCCTGATATTGTATTGTAACTGCATTTTTTTGTTGAATAATACAATGGCGATCTGGGCTTTTGTAGTGTGGGGTTTTTTAACCAAAAGGGTTTTCCCCAAGTAAATCTATGTGTTCATATCTTCTGCTCCATCTTTCATGTTTAATGGTTTTGCTTGATTGAATCTGTTTAATGGTGTTGTTTGGAACTGGTTTAATTAGCATTAATTTTTCTCTAAGGTTCAATGTGGGAAATGAACTATGTCTGATTTTGCTTTTTGGCATACTAGTTTGTGTCTTTGAGGCAATCTGATGAAATTAAAATTACTAAAGGCACTACTTTTCTTGGATGTTTCTTTTTTAGATGACCATATTTCTCAACAAGTGGTATCAGAGCCTTCTTCTAGGATGTGTTTCTTCCTAGTGTGTTGCTGGTTTTGGGTATTCCTTCTATTATGATTTCTCAGTCTGTCGGGATTGAGGAAATTTGGAGGAATTGAATGATGTATTGATCCTTTGGTGAGTGGAAGTTCTTGCTTTTTTGTTTAAGTTTTCAAGACAACACACAACATGGAAGATGGTGAAGATGGAGAAACTTGAGTTGGACATATTGAAATGGTGTGACCTAAAGGTCATGAGTTGGCAGCGGTATAGTCCTAATGCGTGGGGTGGAATATTATTTTCTCTATGGTTGTGTTGCAACAAAGCATTCATATTGGGTGTTTGTGTGAGGGGCTCCCTGATGCTAGGTGTTTCGTCCTAGTATATGGAGGATCTTGGGTTGTTTCTCAGTTATGGAAAAATGTGCTTATGCTAGATGTTTTGTCCTAGTATTGAAAGACATACTTTTACCAATACCCTAATTGCATGAAGGCTATGGAGTTGGTCATTGGATGATCTGAAAGCTCCTGCAATAGTCTGTCTCTCTCTTGGATGCACGTACATGTTGGTGGTTGAGGAGTTGGCTTGAAATGGGCCTGGAGTTTTTGACTGCCTTTTCCTCTCATGGATGTTTTGTACCTACATGGTTCAAACTCATGCTTTTGGGTCTGAGAGTTTTTTATAGGTTTTCTTAAAAATCTATGGTGATGCTCACTCATGATAATCCATTTTTTGGTTTAACTGTTATGGTGTCTATGTTTTAGACTTTTTGAGTCATCTAGATGTGAAGTGGATATGGGTGTGCATGGGTGTTCTTGAACACAGTGGTTTTGCAGGTTTTACATAGCCAAAATAAAAAACTTGTGGTTTTGTGGAGCTGTTGTTAAACTATTTTCTAGACCCTGGATTTTGGGAGCATTGTTGGATGAGATACTTGCAGTTCTGCATACATGCTTTATGCATGGTAAGAGAATGTGTGTTTTCTTCTCTACATGGGAATGTTGGTATACGATTAGTCATTCAACATTTTTGTGGTGATGTTTGGTGGATTCCTTAACTATGGTGCTCATTGTGGATGTGATTGGCAAATCATATATGAGCTTGATCTAGTGTTTGAGTCATGATTGTCTATGTGGTAAATTCTCTTTGAGATCTCAATTTTTTGCAATTTCTAGTGTGATGATGGGTTTGCATGTTTCAGTGTTTGGATCTACGAGTTATGCAGTTGTATGGAATAATCACCCATTTAGTTGTAGTAGGATAACTCAGAAGTGGACTGTCTATATCCACGAGATTGTTTCAGTGTTGATGTAGACTTGTTAGTTGGCCTTGTCTCTGGTCACTTGTGCATTGGTGTGGTTGCTTTGAGATGAGAGGTTATATAATAAGAGAGTACCTGGGTAGTCAGTGTTGGGGTCTTGTAGCATGTTGTATCACGATGTCATTGATAGCTTGGATACACTGTTTTGTGTAAGCTTTTGACAGTGATGGTAATTCTTCTGCTTGGTTTTGGAGATCTTGGTGTCACTTAGTATTATTGTTAGATGGATATGTTAATGTGTGGACCTAAAGGATTTTCAGATTAGCATATGTTAGGTCATGATTCTTGAGAGCTCAGTGTCATGGTTTAGTGGGATATTTAGCAGTGATTGTGGATTCATCACTTGGTAGTGAATGATCTTCTTTAGTGTTGCAGATGTTACTAGGAGGGACTCTTAAATCCTGTTGTTGTAGAAGGGTTCTTCCACATTTGCATGGACACTATTTGAGGATGTGTAACATCTTGGAACCATGGAGGATGCTTGGAGTCTTTGGCTGAGGTGTTGTTGGTGCTTGACAGGTGATGTTGGCTTAGAGTTTGTTTGTTTAATGTCATGATAGACTCTTGTTTGCACATTAGAGTTTTGTCATTTTGCATTTCTCTTGAGACCATGGTTAGTTCACTTGAAGCATGGTATCTCCTAAGGGGGATGGTAAGATCATGATGTCATGATAAGTTCCTGGTTCAGATGATTGGGGCTTTTGACAATGGTCTGGTGATTCTCTATGTTTTGGGTGCATTGGTCATATGCTTGAAAACTTCATGATAGTGCGGTGATGCATTTGGAGTTTACCATGAGATGATCGTTTGTTGGTACTCATGGATACATGGAGAATAAGGTGAGGCTGAAATTATCTTGAGATGAGAGAAGTGTTGTTGATGGTTACTTTTGATAAAGATTTCAACAGAAAGTACGAGGAGCCTACACCTTGGTTGGACGTGAGTTCAATAAAGACCAATGTGGAGATTGCTCTTGGAGAAGTCATGATGGCTTGCATATCTTGGAGGAGCATTTTCATTCCCCACTCTTGGTCTACTCGATAGTTTATCACTTGAGAGGTATTTCCCATTGTTTCTATCAAGTGTTTTATGCTTTCTTTCATGAATTGGGTGGGAGGATAGCCGTTAGTAACATGGGTGGGAGTTTTAGTTCCGGAGAACTCCCACAACTATCTCTCCCAACCCATCCAACTATATCCCCTCATGAACACCTGGGTGTTCATGAGGGGATATAGTTGGGTGGGCCCCTACAATTCGCCAGGTAGGTGAGGTAGATTAGTTGTTCTATATCCTCCCACCCAAGGCATGCCTTCGGCAGCCGACCATATTGGCAACTATAATGGCGGGTGGGGTTTGTGGGAGGCCCCCCCTGCAGGGAGGTATATTAGTTGTGGCGTAACATGCCCAAGAAAGAAACGTAGGCAATTTTGAACAGTTGGGGTGGGGGCCTCTTCATCCTCTTCTCGATCCTCTTTGCCAGAGTTCTCCTCTAGCGACCCAGCTATAGTAGTTGATTTGGCCGGGTGGGTGGTACGAAATCTCTTATCACGGGTACTGGGCCCTATCTATAGTGGGCCTTCTCTCTCGCTAAGGCAGCTTATCTCTCGGTACCAATCTTCTTTATAAGCCAATGTCCATTCCAAACCAATCAGCATTCGAAACTGCAGCACCAGTATTGGAAGGGCCTCGCCCGGGCTCGCCCATCATCTCATCTGTCGGAGCAGGGTATCAGTCACTGGGTCCTCTGATCCCGGGCCCCTAGGGCATTCCTATCTCCTCTTTGGTGCACCAACAGCCCCCCTCCCCCTCTGATTCCCGCTATATAATAGCGGGGGGGGTCTATTCAATTCTAGGGGGGGCGACATTTATTGGAGTAGCTATGGGTGGAACTTTCCAATCATACCACTTTCACTTATATTACGTGAGTTGGGTATCAATATCGCCGCATCTTTTTAATGGCTTATTCCAGTCATGAAATTCCTGGTATCGCAATTGGTTCATGGAGGCAATCTATCCCAGTCATGTTCTCGAGGAATCTTAGCATGCATCTGAGGCGGGAAAACCTCTCTATCATGGGCAGGACCGAACCCATGGAGCTTAGAAACAACAGGGGTTTGAGTGAACGAGAATACTCGAATGTAGGTGCGTTGGGTGGGCAGTGATCTTGAATTGTTGTTAGATGATTATGAAGGATTCATTGTGAGAGATTGATAGCATGGCTATCTCCTTATGCATTATGATTACTTTCATTGATGTTGAGTTTAGGAGATGCAGTGGGCCTATTTCCTGAGATGGGAAATGAAATAGTTTGATCTTCTTGGAGAAGCTTACATCCATATAATTACATTAAATATATGTTGTGTTTGATCTTGGTGATTGAATGGTTGGATGATGCTAAGTATTTTCTTTTGGAGTGTTGTGAAGGATATCATACTTGACATAGTTGGCTTTTAGAGGTGTATGTAGGAGGATTTTCTATGGTTTTGTGATGTGCAGAGTTACTCTCTTTGGTCTTGGTTGTCTTCCTGGATGTTTGGTTTCACATTACATTGGTTTAAGGTTTGGTCAGAGCTGTAGTGATCACTAGTTTGTGGTCATGTGTTTTCACTCATGTTCTTGGGTGATGACATGGAGGTTCTTAATCTTTTTCCTTTGTTGAGTGTGGAGAACTTGGGAGAGCTGTGAAGACTTGTTGTGAGAGTTGTATTTACAGGTTTTGTATATCACTGTGGATGTTTCCTTGAAACTACATGTTTACACTCTCTATGTTATGCTATTGGTAGACTCGTTATTCCTCGTTCTTTCAGATTTGACATTACCCATGTAGTGGGAGTTCCTGGATGTGTTTGATCTTCTTTGACTGGTTTGTACATGGAGCTTGTAATTGTGGTTGATGGGTTGGTTGTGTTGCTAGCATGAGTTTACTAATGAGGATACCTTGGAGGTATGTGAGATTGGATGGATTAGCACTTGTTGTGGGTGCTATTTTCAGTCACGTGGGTTGTTCAGTTGGATGGGCGCAGTCAGTTTTCTGGTTGTTCTAGTTGGCGTTCTATCTTGTTTCTAGAGAAATTCTTCATGTTTTTTTCCATGTTGAGTACTTTGAAGTTGACATTACTTTTGTATGGCTTGTTGAGTGCAGTGGAGTGGTGGTAGTGTGTTGAAACCCTTGTTGTTAGTTGGTTCTAATTGTGGTGTCTCATATTAGATTGGTGCATATGTATGCCATGGATTGTTCCTTTTCTTTGGAGGATGGATGGAATTGTAGCCTAAGATGGTAGACATCATAGATGTTGTTGTAGGTGTCCTGGATGATACAAAGGATTCATGCGTTGATTGGTAGGCAGTGTGTTCTTCGGCGAGTGGGAGAATGTTGAGAAATGGTGCCTCAAACACTAGTGTTTGTGCCTTTGTATTGTCTAACAGATAGTTGAATATCACCAGGACAAAGTTACTAGTCTAATCAAAATCTCTTTGGCGGGAAATGGTTTCTTACTTAAGTCACTGGTTTTCAAGTTTTCCTAACTTAAGTCGTGGGGTTCTGAAATTTCATAACCTCTCGACTTAGCGACTTTGTGGTTCTCTTCGTTGTCGACATGTCGCGGGTTTTGAGAAATTCGTAACCTCCAAAAGAAATTTTGAAGTTCAGTTTTTGAGCAACATAGCGATTCTTTTGTTGTTGGTGTGTCGCGGGTTTTGCGAACTTCACATCCTCTAACTTGATGTTCAAAAGTTTGGGTTTTGAGCGACAGAGTGATCCCTTTGTTGTTGGCAAGACATGGCGGGATCGACATGACTTCAAAAGATGTCTCCTCGACATTCTGGTAGAAGGCTGCAAAGATCTTGTCAATGTGACTTAAGCTGGTCGGTGTGACTTTGACAAAAGTTTCTTAGACATTCCTGAAGAAGTCTTGTTCATTCTCATTGGTGAAACTTGGGGTGTTCGGTGAGACTTTGGGGAAACTCTCTTCGACAAAGGTTATCATGCCGATGACCTATGGTGGGACCCGAGCTGTCAAGTGGATAGCAATAAGTGGTTCAAGGAATTTTGACTTAGTAGTGGGGACCACATGGAGTGATATGGTCTACATCGGTGTGACTTCATTATATTGGTGGGAGACGACATGTTTTCTCACTGATATGGCGATGAGGTTGACTTGGTAGTAATGTCGAAATAGGGACCACATGGACTAGTACAGTGAACATCAAAGTGACTATCTTGTATCAGTGGGAGGTACTAAGGTGTCCCATTGATATGGCGATATATTGATCACTTCATATGGTTGTTGTGAATCAGTTAGAGCAATTGACTCTTTGATATTATGTTAACTCTATGGAATGCTCTTGACCGTTTACTGCAGTTGCTCATTAGAAGTTGAACCGAACTGTTCCCTGTTGAAATGTTGTAACTAGGGTTAGGGTTAAGAATGAATAATATAAAACCCTAGAATGTTCTGCAAGAAGAGAGAGAGGGAAATAGAACTAGATTATGCTGCTAGATGTCAGAACTATCATAAATTAGCTAATAATTAATTAATATTTAATTGATTATTAGTCTAATTTATTCTCACACACTTTAGCTAAACTTAGGAATGCTTTATTAGTTGAGCTTAGATTAGATCATTATGTCACATCTCATGTGATGTTGACACTTTTCACGATCTGATCCCTTTCTTATTTAGGGTTTTGCTCTTATAATCATTCAACCCTCATTGTAATTACTTCACGAGAAATATCTGGAGCTTTCATATCTTTTTCAAAGCTTCTTCTATTACTTTTCCTTCTTGATGAATATAACAATTCTTGTTTGCAGATCTCTTGCATGGAAGGTGTATTAGTTTGTTGTTTGATCTTGTGGCTCGTGGTTTTGTGCTTGTTTCATAATTCTAACATGGTATTAGAGCGTGGATTCAGCGAACCCCTTCTTGATTTATGAGATTTTCTTCTTCAACAAGGGTTGCAGGCTTCAGATCTGAATCCCCTTTGCTCTTTTTGAAAATTTTGGAGGTGGGCATTTTTTGAAGCATTTTTGTGTAAAAAGGACCTCGCCATTGGATCCAGAGTTGTCAAGAAAGTCAAATTTGGCTTTTGTTTTGCTTGATTTTGACTTCGGACGTGAGATCTATAAGGTTTTGAAGCGGTTGTTTTGTCTCCAGATCTGGAGGGTAGTTGTATTTTTGGTGCATTTTGAGCTCAAACAGACATCACCATTGCGCTCAGAAGGCCCAAAAACCCTAAGATCAACTATCAAATTGTCGAAATATGAGCAATTGGCATCTGAGGCAAAAAAATTTGCTAGGAAGGTCGTCTGGCCTCCCAGCACGTAGATCGAAAAAATTCACAATCAAATTTTTTTATTTCCGTCAACATTTTTTTGGTTTTTAAATTTCTTATATTTTAGAAATTTTATAAAAATCAAACAAATAATTGTAAAAACAATTTTATTAAAATTGTTGTTTGAAGTTTTGAAAAAGGAGTGCATTTATTCATGTGTAGGGTACTGTGCATGCAGTACCTTGCATGCATCAGCGTTGCACATGTACCGGTGGCCAGTCCTCTTTCCGGTACTGACGTCAGCTTACCGGTAGCGACGAATCTTTTCATAATATTTCGTTCAGTGTAGGGAATATTTCGTTCGTCGATTTTTTCTACAGGGGACCGGATTTTTTTCCATGCGGAGGGAATATTTTATGGAATATTTCGCTGACATCAGCATGACATTAGCGGTACAGTATGCTGCATGGCCCCATTTGACCCCCTTTGTGCCCTAAAAGGGGTGCTTTTTTCATTTGGGCATACGATATCGTTTTTGAGCAAACGAGATATGGTCGGAAAGTTAATTTCGTCAACTTTCCAGTGGTGTGGGTTTCATCACCTATTTCTGCTTCTGGTGCATTCTAGAGTCAGTTGAAGTCAGAGGTTCTGTTTTTAGTCCCAAGCTCGTAACTTTTGACTAGTTTCTTCATTTTTTGTGATCTCAGCGGAATTGGAACCGTCTTTCAGAGCTCTTCAATTCCATCCATGTAATTTTTCCAGATTGTTCTCCAAATATATTTTATTCAGATTTTTGTGTTTTCAAACTCTGGTGAATTACTTAGACATTTTAGCTCCTCAAAACTTTTTGTTTGCGTGGGATGACTCATTTTTGGCTGTTCTATATGTATTTCTAGTTTTCTGTCCTATTTGGGCATTGTAGACGTCATTTTCATGCATGTTCTCTTTTGTAAACGCACTGAGATAAAGTGCCTTTGTATTGCACCTGTATTATGGGATCTTGCACATTACTTTGTGCCTTATTGTACTCGCACTATGATATAAAGTGCCATGGAGATTGATGTATGCCTTTGTTTTGCCTTCATACCTTTCTCATGCGTATGTGACTTTTTTTTTCACATCCTTTATATCTGCTTGTACTTTCATGACTGCACCTTTAGATGTTCTCGGTTCCTCTTCATGTACTACTTACAAACATTCAGTTTCAGTGTACCTAACATGCCTCTCCCTTTTCAACATTATGGGGGGGTTTCTACTGTTGGTGCTACTGCTTCTTTGGTTTCGCATTGGAGTGAGCTATGTATACAGTATTTGTTCCTATGTGATAGGTGGATGGAATAGTTGGTTATCCATGCATTTCAGTGAGATGGAGCACTTACCATATGGACACTCTTGCATTCCTATTTCAAGAGGCGACCTTCCATTTTCTCATGATTAGTTCTTCAGACTTTTGGTACCTTTGCCATCTGTATATTTGAGTTCCATGTGTTTTCCTTTGTTTTCCATCTGATTCGAGTAGTGTCGTTGAGGGAACTCATATAGATTCTTGTCTTCTTGATCCTGATCATTAGATGTTTCAGCGGAGGATATTCTTTCGACATTACAACAGTCATTCTTCGATAGTGTTTGCAACTTCTTCATGCTTTTGTGGTGTTCTCTTTGTTCCTATCTTTTGGGACAACCTTATCTTGTTTGGAGGCTTCTTCAGTCCTTCACTTGGATTTCATCTCTTTTTGGAGTAGAGTTTTTCCCATGAGGTTTTCTCTATTTCTCCACATTATAGAGATCTTATGTTTGTACATGGGTACCTTATTTGGCCTTGTTTGTCGGGACCCATCATGCATTCTTTTTAGGGTTTTTAGCTACTCCCTAAGTTCATCTTAAGGGGGGGTGTTAGAGTTGTCATACATTAGCTAATAATTAATTAATTTTCAATTGATTATTAGTCTAATTTATTCTCACACACTTTAGCTAAACTTAGGAATGCTTTATTAGTTGAGCTTATATTAGATCATTATGTCACATCTCATGTGATGTTGACACTTGTCATGATCTAATCCCTTTCTCATTTAGGGCTTTGCTCTTATAAGCATTCAACCCTCATTGTAATTACTTTACAGGAAATATGTGGAGCTTTCATATCTTCTTCAAAGCTTCTTTTGTAACTTTTCCTTGTTGATGAATATAACAATTCTTGTTTGCAGATCTCTTGTGTGGAAGGTGTATTAGTTTTTTGTTTGATCTTGTGGCTCGTGGTTTTGTGCTTGTTTCATAATTCTAACATTGTATTCTCTCCAGATGGAACAAGACGTAAATCTCCTATAAAGGTCGTGAGCCTAATATTGTATTGTAACTGTATTTTGTTGTTGAATAATATAATGGCGATCTGGGCTTTGGAAGTGTGGGGTTTTTTTACCTGAAAGGGTTTTCCCCACGTAAATCTATGTGTTCATACCTTCTGCTCCGTCTTTCATGTTTAATGGTTCTGCTTGATTGAATCTGTTTAATGGTGTTGTTTGGAATTGGTTTAATTAGCATTAATTTTCTCTAAGGTTCAATGTGGGAAATGAACTATGTCTAATTCCACTTTGTGGCATAGTAGTTTGTGTCTTTGAGGAAATTTGATGAAATTAAAATTACCGAAGGCACTGTTGTTCTTGGATGTTTCTTTCTGAAACGACCATATTTCCCAACATGGATGATATCACAGTATTTTCAAAACATGCGAGAGACCATTTTAGTCACATTGAGCAGGTATTTCAGAAGTGTAGGGAATATGGCATTTCCCTAAATCCAAATAAATGTGTCTTTGCCACTGACCAGGGCAAATTGCTTGGACACATTGTTTCAAGGGATGGCTTGGTCATTGACCCTGCAAGAGTAAAATCTATCTTGGCCATCCCTCTTCCCAGTCACAAGAAGGGATTACAAAGTTTCTTAGGCACAATTAACTCTATGAGGAGGTTCATTCTAAATCTTGTTGCTTTGGTAAAGCCTCTTACCTCTATGCTCAAGAAAAACATGGTCTTCAAATGGGCCAAGAAAGGGAAGGATAGCTTTGAGGTTATCAAAAAATAAATTGCTCAAGATCCTACCCTTGTCAATCTTAATTATAACAAGGATTTCATTCTTTATACTTTTGGAGGTGAAGCAAGTATATCAACTGTCCTAATCCAATTAAATAAAGAAAATCTAGAGCAACCCATTGATTTCTTTAGTGAAGGGCTTAAAGATTATGGGGTTAAGTACAATTATGTTGAAAAGCAAGCCCTTGCTGCTATTAGAGCATTAAAAATTTCAAACACATGCTGTCTAATAATAGGATATAACTAATGGTGCCCCTTGTACCTATTGCACACTTACAAATATACACATTTATGCATTTGGGATGATGACTAACATGCCTACAACAAAGCTTACATAGTTCTACGGGGGCATGGTCCTTTCCAGACCTATCTTTGGTTTCAACTTGTGATCCCCCTCAACACATCCTACTACACACCACCTCACTTGGAGTCACACACACATGAATGGGAAGCATATAGAGCATAATTTATTTTGGAACATATTCAAAGTATACATTGATAGGTTCAATAGTTTCTCTCATGACAACATCATAAATAGAAAGAGCACCATGATGCACACTATACACCTCACTTATTCAAGGTCACTAATAAAGTCTAGTTGCATTTGTAGAAGGAATACTTCAAGGTTTAACACTAGGAGATGAATACACTATTCCATGGTCCATACACCATTTTGCATGCACTTGGTGAGAATGTATTTGTTCTTGATCTCCTACAATACTTGGGTTTGCTTCTACTTTTCAATATGGAACTCCTTAAACTATACTTTCCTCCTCTTCTCCAGCAAACACAAACTCAACATCCTTCAAACTTGGATCTTGAACACTTGCACATTATTGCACGAGATGAGATCATTCAAACTACCACATTGTGCACTTGTTGAGGTTCACATCATTTGTTCAAAGTGGCTAAGAAAAGGTCACATGTAGATCAAACAAAGTGATACAATCTTCAATAGCTCCATGTTCAATTTCTATAACTCATTGAAGATGCAATGGGGGCCATTGATTTTCAAGAAAGAGCAAACACCATAACTTTTCAAGGAAGGTTAAATAATCATAGTGCAACTGCATGAGCCTCTAAGACTATTTTGCATGCCTTGACAATATTTGGAATTCACGCACTCTCCTCCACAACATGCACATCTTGTGTGCAATATATGGCATTGCCATCGTGTGCCATTGGCATTTTTCATCATGTGCCATTGACATTGTTTTCATCATGTGCCACTTGTATTGTTCATCACACACCTTTGGACATGATCCCACATAGATCACTGTTCCATCACACCCTACTATACATGAATTTGTATAGCCTTGCACACACTTGGCAATATTAGTAGATTTGTACACATGAACTTTTGTAGCCATTGAACTTGATGCCAACCTTAAGGACTCTTAAACAAACAACTAGTTGGAAGGTCAATGGTTTATATGATGCATTACATCTTTCTCTTCTTGTTTGCAACTTAATATAATATACATATTCGTTCATCTCTTCACACATAAGAAGGATAAATAATTGAATAGTTGTAGGCAAACCAATTTGATGTGTTCACCTCTTTTTGGTTGCACGGGTCCTCATTCCTTGTTGCACTATTTATAACATTGGTTATATTCTATCCATTTCTTGTTGTAATTAGAAGTAACCTACATATTTGCTTTCTTTCGCTTGTATACATTAATTGTGTATTTGTTTGCATGAATCCTCATTTCTTTTTGCATTATTTATTACATTGGTTGTACTCTATTAATTTTTGATTGTATATTGAAGTAACATACATATTTTCTAAAGTCTTTCACTTGCAAATATTAATGGTGTATTTGGTTGCATGAATCCTCATTCCTTATTGCACTATCTATAACATCGGTTGTACTCTATTCGTTTATGATTATAAATAGAAGTAACATACATATTTACTAAATTCTTTCACTTACACATATCAATGGTGTATTTGGTTGAATGGATCCTCATTTGTTACCACATTATCTATAACATCGGTTGTACTCTATTAATTTCTAATTGTATATATAAACTAGCACTTGCTCCTAAAAGAGGTTCAAGAATTACACCAATAAATTTTTTTCACTTAGATATATCTAGATTTTTCCTTTACAGAAATTGGGTAATTCTTTGATTTTGGTTTTTTAAGGATTTCACATGATATTTTGGAGGATTTTACTATTAAATGGCAGGTGATTTACCAATTGAAATTTGTTTTTTGGCAACTCAAAAGTGGTTTAACGGTGAGTAAATCTTGTTTTTAGGCGCGAGACAGATTTACCGATCAATTTTGAACTTGCAAGTCCACAAGGGAAGCCTATCGGCTAATAACATACATATTTGCTAAAGTCTTTCACTTGCATATATTAATTATGTATTGATTTACTAATCTTTTATTTTCCTTTGCATAAATTATAAACTTGTATTTCTTAAAATTGATTTATCTTTTGAACCACTTAAAATCCAACTTACTTATGCACTAATTATCACATTGAAAAATCGAATTAAAATGAACCCAAAACCCACAAAATTGAATTAAAAAAGAAAGAGTAATTTTCACCCTTACAACCATTACAACCAATTCCTGCTGACCCACATTCAAACCATAAGAATTGTCGATGGCGCTCCAGAGACATAACATCGTATACAGGTCAATACTCTACAAAAATGATACCTTCAAACGGAAAAAAAACATCAATGTCAACCGACCGTTCCGGGTCACAAATGTTTATTCAACATCAAATGTGGAGGTGATGAGCCTAGTGCCTTGAAAAGTTGATGTGAAAAAAGCACAAACGTCCAAACACACTGCCCACCCACAGAGTGGGATGGAAGCTCAATTCCCGCTACGAAGATTTGAATGCAGAATCGTTTCAAAGTTTATCTGTTTATCTGTTACTACTCTCCTCCATTTGAGACGTTTTCTCTCGTATTCAATTATGACGGGGCTCCACTTGTTTCGTTTTTATATCATTTGGAGGGAAGATGGTTTTAAATAAATAATAATATTAATAAAATTAAGAATATTAGACTTGTTTACCTTGGAAGAATATTTCTTTGTCGGGAGCATAGGTAGGTAATCAAAAGCATTCACAAGCAATACAGAATATAACATTTGATGCTTATGTTTGCAGGCACAACAATTTCACCACCAGTGAAACTCTCCAGATGTTCAGCTGGAGTGCTGGAAATCTGTGCAATCCGTTAAGCCCAATTCGCTATTCGTATGACACACAGCCAAAAATACAGCTGAGTGAGAGCAATATAAGAAAGTGTGGTCCAAAGGCAAAGGCAGGGTCTCCGAGAAGGACCACATCATTCGAGACCTCGAGGGTAAGATTAACCAGCTTGATTATGCCCTTCAGGAATCCAACGACCGCTTGTCCCAATCCATCGATCAACAGGTAAGTTGTTTGTCAGAGGAGTTTGGCTGTTTAATGCATTTAGAAAATGAGCAATCTCTTTCTCTGGTGTTCAATATACCCATATTCCAATACTACACAACCTCTAGCCATAACCCTAATACCCACATATTCATATGTCTACATGTAAGATTCCACATTCACCATTAGCAATAGTCTACAGCGTTTTCAAGCATATTACGGTTTACCCATATTTCACTACTTAAAAATATTACATACCCATGCTACAGTACCCCACAATCCCTTTCACATGTTTTCTTATTGCAGTGTATCATTTGAGAGTATGCTACTCACTTTACGAATGCGCCTCTTTGTGATTGCACAAGTTCATCGTCCATTTACATATATTACCCATATTTTAATATTTTCCACAATCTCACTTATAAATATTTTGCTGCTCCACAATCTCTGTAACATGGTAACTTATTGTGGCTTGGAAGGTTGAATTTGATCAGTCTTTTAGAAACGCCCCTCTTTATCATTGCCATCGCAGTCCGTTTGACAAAAATAAGTAAATTACATTATAATCCTATAACAGGACTATAAGTGATTTGTTTATAATTTCTTTTAGCTGGTTTGATTGGCTTGGCCTCCATTGTTTTCCTTCGTACTTGACAAGCCTGTTCATTTTGGCCATATACCCATAATTCAATAGGCGCCCTCACTTAACATTAGCCCACATGCCCATGTTTTAACCTTAGCAATTACTCGTATGCCTATATTTTAACATTAATGCTTACTTAACAATAACCCATATGCCCATAATATTGTATTCCAGAATCTCCATTATGTGTTTTCTTTATTGCAGCCTGGAGATTTGAACTTGGCCATTCTTTCTACAAATACATTCCTTTAGCCTTTGAAAAGAAAATGAGCAGTTGTTAATGATTGCATTCGGTTGAATTGTATTGAATTGAATTAACTTACCAGATTTTCTTCAAGTTGAATGCACTTGCTGTTTTTTAGGGGAAGGGAAGTGGGGTTTGATATGTTCACATAATTTTTAGACATGGCATGAATCTTTCACATCAACCCAAACATGCGTTGTCACTTGATTGTGATTTCCTTGGATTATTTTCTTACAAATTTTGTACTCTTACTTAATTGCTCTTTTTTGGATTTATTTCTCATGGCCCTAGTAATACATAAAGGTAAATAATAAATATCGTTTTTTAGGTCAGTGCTAAGTGAGACACCAAATTGGTGTATTATATTCCCTTAGGAAAGCCCTCAAAGGGATGGGTTTTCATTTACCTTATATACTATTCAAATTTTGTAACCCTAGGTTTTGAACATATGGACAAGTTGAGTTGTAAACTTAAACTTGCCAATCTACCTACACTAAGAGTTCATATGTCAGGAAAAACTAGTTACATAAGTATTGTATAGACTTGGTGTTAATATGCTACAATATATTCAGAGATTTTATTACAATAACATACCTTTTTTTAGGACAAACCCCAAATTTATTAGCTAGAGCGGGTACTTAATTCTGGTTGAATAATTTTGTACAATTAATTCTTTATCCCAACATTTTTTGGGATTGAACCTGGGCCATCATGGTGTAAGCAAACCAACTACTTGCTAGACGACAGCTGAATGGGATATCACCTCAATAATAGACCTCTAGGAATATATTGGCCATGCTTGAAATATACCATGTTAAAGGGAAAAGGTTCATGCCATTCTATAGTACTTTCCCTGATTGTTTAATTTTGTACAAGCAACACTTTAGCCCAACATTGTTCTGGGAATGAGCCTAGCTGCATTTGGACCTGGGCCATCATGGTGGTAAGTGAACCAACTAATTGCTAGACCACAGCTCAATGGAATATCACCTCAATAATACTTGAGACCTCTAGGAATATATTAGCCAGGCTTGAAATGGACCATGTAGGAGGGAAAAGGTTCATGCCATTCCATTTGGTGCTAAGACATCCTTAGGCAGTTAATTCAGAAACCTGTGTTCTAATTTGATTATATTGTAGGTTTGTTATCTTAAAATGCCTTCCTTTCTAAGATTTATTAGGATTGCTTATGTTTTTTATTTAACTGGATTCTGAACTTGTGCTGGTAGCTTTAACTTTATGCTGGTTTTGAGCTTCTTAGTGTATTTTTTTAAATATCAGGCATGAGGTTTCCAACAATCTTGTAAATCTTTCACTGAAGACATCAAATTTAGTCGCAATACTTGTCTGAGTGGCCAAGTACTTGCTAATTTTACCACGGAAAGTAAACCTTTGCCAAATTATTAAAAATGAAATAAATTCTAATAATGACATTTTTAATTTTCTTGTTTGATTGCATAGAGCAGACTTTTTGTGCTTGGTAAGTTAGTAATTACTCAAATTTGTGCCTTATTAAATGCATGGGGAATGCACTGTCAAGTTTACAAACAGTTTGGCTTGCAAGCCACTGCTAAAGGGTATATATTAATGTGGGATGTGAACCTTTCTTCATCAGGAGTAGCCGGCTTTATTATCGTGCCTGTATTAACAAAGGGAGCATACTCAATTGGGCTTGAAGATTTCTTGCCTAGATATTGATGAGTTTTCCGTATGATATAACCAGCTCAGAAATCCTTGTGGAAACAAAGAATGAAAACCCACAGATAATCAAGAACACAAGAGATATATGCCTCCAAAATTTCTAGGTTTACAATCTTAGCATGGATTAAATAGATGTACAATGATGAGGGTGTGTGTTGGCTGAGAAAGGCATATAATGTAAAATGTAATTACAGAAATAGTTACAAGAGTGAATCTCATCATTCACAACTTGCAGCAGATTAATAAGGAATACACAAACGACCAAGAACACAAGATTCAAGAGAGATATGCTGCCAAAACTGTTCTGTTTACACTCTTCAGTGGTGTGGATTAAATAGATATATTGTGATAAGCGTATGTGCTGGCTGTATGAGGCTTTGCACAGGCAAAGGGCAAAGAACTAGAAAACTAAAAGCTGAAATTTAATTACATAATAATATTTATAAGGGTGAATCTCATAATTTTCTCCCTGCACTAGGAATTCTCCCCATTTTCCACAGATGAATCATAACCACCTCATGGCTTTCAACTTTCAAGATAAGGGAGAAGAAAATTGAATCTGGCAGAAAATGGAGTCCGTACAGACAACAAACAATGATGCTGAAATTCCAGGATGGATACAATTTAATGTTGAATGAGAAAACTTGAAAATCATGGGAATGAAATATCTTGTAGACTGACATGCATTGCGAAGATTTGGGCTCTAGAAATTGATGATCACTGATCAGCATGTAAGAAGATCTGAGATACTATTATAATTATAGTGGCATGAGATTTAGATCCAAGTCATAGAATTCTGTTATATGTGGAGTTGCTAAAGATGCTAGGTTTCCTAGCTTTTGAATAAAATCCACGGTAGGTATTGAACCAAGAAGAGAAGATGCCAATATTGAAGATGTGAAAAGCATAGTAGCACTCCATTTGCATGGCATTGAAATGGTGTTAAAAAATTGTAAATGGAATTTAATTGCCTGGGTTTAAAATGGAAGAAATTAGCAAAGAGAAAAAGAGATAGGTATATGAATAAAAATTTCTGTGCTACACTATGGATTTGCGAGTTATTCTTGAGTTTTTAGAAAAATTACAGAATTTTTGGTGGCAAAAATTGTATTTCATAAAAAACCATCAAAGTTGTTTGAATTGGTACGGGAAACATGGCAGGACCTGATTCATTGAGTTATTCACAAATTTTGCTACTATGGTGAAAGCTATATTATGGGGTTTTTAGTAAGCTTGCTTAGAATTTAGACCCACTGTCCACTGAGGAAAGGGTTTACCAACAAGAGATACAAGGAATTCATTGTTGGTCTTCTTGAGTTTGATTGTCATAGGAAGGTGATTGGGCAGAAGTTGGAGAGATAGGATCATTTCCTAGACGTGATGCTGATGGTCCAGTTCTGTATATTTAATCACTAGAGCAGGGAGGAGGGCTGTAAGGCATCAGTCAAAAAAATTGCCTACAGCAGAGCTTTCTCAAAAAGGGATGCAGACTCTGAAACAGTATATTCACTATTGATTGTGTGGCTAATCAGCTAAGAAGTGTGTGATGCTTTGTGGTTACAATGTTGATGAAGAAGAATTATTAATTTTCTTGATGAGTGTACGAAGTGAAGATGTCATGCCTGGTTGTGTAGACAAAAAGAAGTTGCAAGATGGATTGCATGTGCCTAAGAATTGTCATGTTCACTGAACTCGAGCTGTATTGTTGGGAGAGGAATCATTGTAGAGAGACCACATGGATGTGTCCCTTGTTTTGTCAACTGTTGGAACATGCTTGTTGTTTGCAGCAGAAGTTAATGTTGAAATTCATTCTGTTGCTGTTGTCATTCTTGTAGCTCTTGTGCAAGGAGCTGGACCAAGTCAAAGGTTTGTATCACACCTGAGGAACTATTGTGACTGCCGAAAAATCCATAACAATAAAATAGAAGTTTAATAAAACAAGAAATCACACGGGACAATTTTTTGGTTTTGTTACTTTTCTTTTCTTGTTTACTTTTTTCCTCCTTTGTTTTGATTCTTTAAATGATAAAATAATTATAGTGAATTGGTTAAAGTCACAAATCCCCTGAGGTTTGAGGAATTGTCCCACTAGACAAGAAAATAAATTCGAATTCTAGCATGAAAAACAGGTACAAGCTTTTTGTCTCCTCTGGTTGGTGGTTTACTGTCAGCTTTTAGCATTGTTTCAGCTTAGAATTTTGTCCTCTCTAGCAGTAATCCAGGTTGTTGCCATGATGAGTTAATTGCTATATCTGTTTCTTATATGGTGTAGAGGGGTTCGGGTCCTTTCAAATACCCACCTTTACCAATTAATCAAAAAGAAAAAAAGAAGGAAAAAGGTACAGAGAAAGATTGGTGGAGGAGGTTGAAAATTTAGAAATTTTGAACCAGAAATCTACAAATTAAGAAAAACAGTATCTTCTTCCTTTTTTTATTGTGTTCATTAAAAAAAATTGGCTGAATTTTGTGTATGGGAGATGGAGAGTAGAGTTTGAGTACATAAAAGGGAGTTTGGATAAAACCACAATTTTCAGCAGGAAAGGAAGCATACTTAGAGCAATGAAAAGCCCCCATGATTGGCAGCTTAAAATTCTATGATCAAGAGAGGGGTTTTTGCATGAGCAAGGTTTGAGGAGTCTGTGTGGGAAGAAAAGGGGAAGATAAAGTTCAGGCTCTTAGACCTCAAGAGAGGAACACAAGGAATGTGTGGCTGTCAGTTATTGTGTGTGCACCTGAACTTGGATCTTATACCACTTCATATAACCCACTTAGACTTACCACAGCTGCTACATGAACAGCCAAGAACACAAAATAAATATGCCACAAAAACTGTTATGTTTATATAAATATTTGCAAGAATGAATCTTGTCACCCTAAGTTTGTGTTGATTGTGGAGTTGATGTCTGGTTGTCATCTTACTGTGTCATATGCATAAGATGGAAATCTTTCCTTGTTTACCTTGGAACAGGAGGGAGTGGTGGGATTTGTATGTAGATACAGTTTGAACTTTTGCTTCTTAACCTTATGTAATTAGGTACACATTCTCGCCTATTTAGACTAAACCTGGTATAATTTTGCAGGATGTTATGGTACTCTAGACTGATCTTAGCTGCTATTGAAGTTCTCTTACATAATTTTTTTTCTTCCATTTTGACTAATAGGTTTCTGGGATATTTTTTTGGTCACAACAGCAATATAGGATTTGGATTTTTGCTATCAACAATTCTAGGGGCAATGTTTTGCCATTTGTTGTCTGGGGTTTTTGGATGTGGCTTATATCAAGCCAATGATGGCCCATTGAAAATCTATCATCACCTCTTCTAATTTCCTGCAGAGAAGGCATGGAAATCCATAGTATTAGATGAATAAGCTTCGCAAAACACCTGCAAATTGCAAACCACAGCAAACAATTGTGTCTGTGGACTGCCCAGCAAATACTATTATAGACAGTTGTGCTTTTGGGAATAATGGAGATACATGAGGTTTGAGGATATGAAGCCAAAATCCCTAGGAGGACAGAATTGGATATTGCAATATGGGGTGGCTTTGTGTAGTCTTTGTATTGGCAACCCAAGACTTATTTTTAGAAACATTTTGAACAAAATTCTATCTTGTTGGATGTTATTGAACTGTTGAATATTTTGCTGAGAATAGCTTTGCCTTTTTTTTTAATACTAGGTGTGTTTTATCTTAAGTTTGAATAACTTTGTAATGCATTGGAAAGTGATTTTTTTGCTATTTAAACTTGTGGCCAATTTTTTTTATGTGCAAAGATATATGACTTGTTTTAGTGTAGTACTGTACAGTCTAATTGTTTAATTGTTTGCAGAGCAAACTTGCAAACGAGAAGAATACATTGATGTTCACGGTCAAAAAGCTTAATCGAGATGTGGCAAAGGTAAAGGGTCTCTTGGTGATGTAAGAGATAGATTGTGGGGCAAGTCATTTCTTATTACCTTTGACCTTTTTGATGGAATAAATGTTTTTAATTTATGTAATTTTCCCATTCAATAAAGGAGTTTGGCTTTATTTGAGGGCAACAGAGTTGCTGACTTTTGTCAAAAGATTAAAAACTACTTTTATTTGTATCCCTAGATGATTAGAGGAAATGAACAGCAAAAAAAACATAAAAGTAGATTGTAAAATATCTTTTGAGGCTCCAACTTCATTGTATAAATGCAAGAAATCAAAGCTTCTTGTGTATTGTGATACTAGTGTTAACATGGGCACCTTTTTCTGCCTCTAGCAGGGAGTCTTTCTTTGGTAGTTTGCCTTTGCTTGTTGACGCATGTGTATGAACCTGGATTGAGTTTTACTCTTATTTAACACAAATTTCATCATTAACTTGACATCATTATCTTATGGTATATCTCATCTCTTGTGTCAATCATACATTTGAATTTTGTTTGTATTACCATATGCAAAATGTAATCAGTTTGTTATGAGCTCAACTATGAAACCTGCTATAATTGTAATAAACTCTAGAGTAGATATCCTAAGTTTGGAAAAAGCTTGTCTATGACCAACAAATAGAAATCCAAACTCTGAATGCTCATTGAATGTTTTTTATTTTATTTTTCTCTGTTGTTAAACCTCTAAAGGCAGAAATTCGTGAAAGATCTGATTATTTAGGATGACACGGAAAACATGACTCAAATATTGTATTGTCACTGACATACCAGTTTAGGCAGTGCTTAAGCAATGAGAAACTTTTAATAAGAAAGTATAAGTGGCACCATTAATTTGGGCTAAAATATCTGCAAAGTATGGCCGCTCCACATGGCCAAGTGTCTTTTAAAACCTATGCTTAAAACTACATCTATCCCCCACTCTACTGTCTAAGTGCTTTTATATGGCTAATGTTATCACTTTAGCTCTGTTGTTTTTTATATGTGGATTAAAGACTACATAAAACCCTGTTAACTAACATAAAACAGTCAACTTATACTTTGTTTGTCTTGAATTGTTTGCCTCAAAGCAACTGCATTGTTGGAGGTTGCAGTGTTTTAGGGTCTTCCCATTTGGCATCCTGGAACAGAAAATCCTTCTACTGAACAGGGTATTTTAGTAGTGCCTTAGTTCATATTCTTCTTGAGTTGACAAAATATCTTCTTGTATTAGAAGATCACATTCTTTATTATTTAGGGGAGATAAGGAATCTAACCCACAACTTTCTTTATGCACATGGCTTGGAAGGTGTCAAGCACTTGTCACCCTATTTACAGGACAAAATTCAAGAGCTATAACTTTTTCTACTTTTACTTGAACTTTATAGGCCCTTAGTTTCCATTCGGAATCTTTCCCATGCCTTTACCTTTCAAAAATTGATGCTTATAAGGTCGTTATCTTAAAAAGGCCCAATCAACGGTTTTAAAGTCCTTAGTGCTGTTATGTTCTTGTTAGAACTTCATCTTATCTTGGGTGAATTTGTGGTTTTCCTATAGTTGCTGGTTTCGGTGTGGGTTTGGGATTTGGGATTTGCGTTCACTGCTACAGCACTTTTTTTCCCAGGTTTGGCATGGTACACAGCCATAACTTGCAAAAAACACAAAGAAAAGAATTGAAAACACAATTGATAGTGATAAAGATAATTGGCAATTCAATGTCAAATGCCAAATCAATACAAAATGCAATCAGTAATCTTTGTAGGGCAAGGAGTTATGTCAACTTCTCATTACTTTCTACCTGGCCTGAAGCATTTTTGACTAAACTTTCAA